>JANXHW010000007.1:55129154-55733797 GCA_026170595.1 Plestiodon gilberti rubricaudatus
AAACAGCCCCCTTGGGGAAAGGCCATGGCTTTGCATGCAGAAGGCTTCCAGTTCAGTCCCTGGACTGGGAAAGACCTGAATCCCTGAAAGCAGCTGCCAGTCAGCGCTGACAATGCTGGGCTAGAGGAACCAGTAGCCCTACACGGCAGAAGGCAGCTTCCTATCCCTCCCCCCCATCACCTGTTTGGCACAATTCCGATTTCCAGGTCATTTTTTTATACAAATGTAGAACTGGGAAATAATAGCAGCATTGGCAACGTCCTTCTTTCGAACTCCTTCCGTGGGACGGATCCGGGAGCCAAGCTCGCTTGCCCTTCTCCTCATCTGCTTCTTGGCCCAAGCTAAGCAACGGATCCATTTAACTTGGCACTCGTTCCACTGGAAGTGTGTTTGCACACAGGTTTTTTTTTCTTCAGCCCAGGGTGTTGAGGAAGGTGAGGAATTTCCTCAAATAGTCACTCCTCTCTCTCTCTCTCTCTCTCGGATTTTTTTCCTCCTCGCCTGGCTTCTATATGACTGCTTTGTAGCTCGGATTCCTCACTATGTAATAAATGCATTAGATACAACATACACACACACACACACACACACACACACACACACACACACACACACTTCAGAGCACTTAAAGCTGACCGGCAATCAGGAACAGCTTATCTCTGTAAATGGAAGTTCGTGGGGCTGGCTTGTGTAAACTGAGTTCAAATACTGAATTTGCTTTTGCTGCTGAGTTATGAGGTGACTGGTTCAGAAGTTCATGGCATCTCTGAGCTTAAGTGCTTGGTGTGTGTGTGTGTGTGTGTGTGTGTGTGTGTGTGTGTGTGAGTGAGTGAAAACCAGCTCTATTTTTAAAGTTAGTTTCATGGCGAATCACCCCTTGCCCATGACAGTACTATAGAAGCATCCTGTGCAGGACAAAGATAAGGTGTGGACATGGTGCTTTTGAATAATGCCTCACAACAGCCCTGTAGAGTAGCACAATATTGTGGGTGAGAGGGAGTGGCCACTCCTATGCACACTTACCGGGGAGTAAGTCCCATTGAACTCAACAGCCTTGTTCTGAGGGTAAAATGCCCTAGTCTGAGACCACCAACCAGGAAGATGCCCTCCTTGGGGAGGCTGAAATTTGGGCTCTGCTGATGGGACAGGGTGCTAGTTTCTAGCTCCAAACTGTTCTGTCGGGGTCCGAATGCAGCACCTCATTCAGCTCAGCTCCTAGTTCCCTGTGACTACTGAGCCGGACAGCTCCCCTTGCTCTTTGATCTGCTGGACAGCTCCCTGGCCTTGCCAGAAAGGTGGGACCCTGAGCCACACAGCAGTAGTGGTGAGGATGGGACAGAACAGCATTGAGGAATATCACCGTTCTCTGTTGTCCAAACATCAGTTCCTCTCTGACAGCAGCAACCGTTACACACCAATCCCTGCGTCATCTCACACCTATTTGCATGCCCAGCTACCTCTTTTCTACGTTACAGACCAGACTGTTACGCTTAAATGCTCTAGAAACAAAAAGTCAAGCATGAGCACAGGCGTTCAGCCACCAGACAGCCACTCCTTACACATTCCCACCTTCCCCCCCCTAACTGTTTTTGTTGAATCAGAGTGGTCCCCTTTCCCACTCGGAGTCCATGACCTTTGGGTTTTTATTGAAATTCCTCTCCTCTCTTGAAGAGAAACGGGATCTCTCTGGAATGAAATGCTATGAGGAAACTGGGATGGGGGGGGAGGCGAGGAGTGGGGAGGGCTCTCTCCTTATCAAAACACTCCTACTGTTCTTTGTGCCCTAAACGCTGATCTGTGTTGGGCATAACACACAGTCTTTTATCCATAAGTAAACAAAGAGATAATTTGGTGCAGTTGTTTGCACAGATAACAAGCTCTTAAGGCAAATGTGGACAGGCCTGGGATGCAATTCCAGCTGTGCAGAGTCGCAAGTCAAGAGATCTGAAAGCCAGCCTCCCGCCCCCCCCCATTCCGTTGCACTGTGGCATGACCAAGAAATGGAACCCCAGGATATGGAGCTGAAGGGGCTGAGTTGTGGAACTGGGGGCACGTTTGATTCTCCAAGGCTGGGGTGCCCAGGAGGAAGAAGTGGCTCGCTTGGGTGTTGGATTTAGCTGTTTCTCTGCTGCAAGGTAGCCTTATTATTGCTAATTGGAACTCCCATGAGGCTGCTATTTGTACTTAAAAACAGACACACAGGGCACTATATATCATCTAGTACAGTGTTTCTCAATCTGTGGGTCGGGACTTGATTTCTGGTGGGTCCCAGGTGATGGAAACATCAGATAAGTATCTGCCACAAGCCCTGAGTAAGTAATTGCCACAAGCCATAAGAACATAAGAAGAGCCCTGCTGGATCAGGCCAAAAGCCCCTCTAGTCCAGCTTACTGTATCACACAGTGGCCCCACCAGATGCCTCAGGGAGCACAAGACAACAAGATAACCTGTTTCCTGCTGCCACTCCCCTGCACCTGGCACAGAGAAAACCCACTTCTAAAACCAGGAGATTGCTTATGGCTTGTAACCTGTGATGGTCTTTTCCTCCATGAATCTGTCCAAACCCCTTTTAAAGGCATCTAGGCCAGGTGCCATCACCACATCCTGTGGCAAGGAGTTCCACAGATGAATTACACGCTGTACATGAATTACAAGCCCTATTCAAAAATCAGATCGCTTCTAATTAGAACTGAGCTCCTGCAGCTTGCAAGGTAGCTGCTACTTACCCTGCAAACAGCTGAGCTCCTGCAGTTTGCAAGGAACTGAACTCCTGCAGTTTGCAAGCTTGTGTAAATATAGGGAGATCAATGTTTGAGTGTCTCGTAAAGCTAGGTAGGTCCCGATAGAGTGTCATTTTAAAAAGTGGGTCCCGGTGCTAAAACGTTTGAGAATCTTTGATCTAGTAGTTTGATCCTGACTGTAAACGATAGTTTGACACGCAATGCTATTAGTATTTAGCAACTGACAACTTACAAGTTGTGTGCAGTTTTGCTCCAGAGGCTTCCTGGTATTGTGTACGTACTTTGGAGTCAGCTGTATATCATTCCATGGGACTTAGGTAAAGGTAAAGGTGACCCCTGACAAATAAGTCCAGTTGTGTCCGACTCTAGGGTGTGGTGCTCATCCCCATTTCAAAGCCGAAGAGCCAGCGTTGTCCGAAGACGCCTCTGTGGTCATGTGGCCGGCATGACTCTCCTTGCCGCAGTGCGTAGCATGCGGCTGGAACACGGAGCGCTGTTTACCTTCCCGCAAGCAGTACCTATTTATCTACTCACATTAACATGCTTTGGAACTGCTAGGTTGACAGGAGCTGGCCAAGCAACGAGAGCTCACCCCGTCGCGGATTCGAACTGCCAATCTTTCGATCGACAGCTCATGGTTCAGCGGTTTACTTCTGAGTAAATATTCATAGGCTCAGAGTCTACAGAGGCAGTCCCAGGCACAGCAGGATGAACCATTGGGTTGAGTGGGGCTTACTTTGGAGTAAAGACGCATTGAACGGGGCTGCCAGTAAAACAACGTCATTCTTTCAGCATTCATATCCGGCAGGTATCCTTTAAAACGTCTCTCTCCAACGCAGACATGAGTCTCGTGCACAGGGCCGTTCTTCTTTGCTCATTACGAACCTACGAACTGTCCTCCACTTGAAAGGCTCTTTGACTTTTTCTGAGGCTCCGAAAATTATGGCCCCTCGTGGTCCAAGCCCTGCCACTCCCATGGAGATGAAAGGGGAGCATCCGACTAGAACAGGAAAACCCTTTAATAATGTCACTTGCTTTATTGCTAGGAAATCCTTTATCCTGAGATGCAGAATTTTACTGCATAGGGTAATGTAAACAAAGCTCGGTTTTCTTTCTCAACTCCCCCTTTTAAATCTTTTGTAGGGTTTAGTCCTGCTTAGTCTATTTTCCACCTCATCTTCCTTTCTCAAGGTCTCCCAGCAGGAAAAGAACAGCTGGCCTCCTGGGAGAGATTGTGTGTGTGTGTGTGGGGGGGAGGGAGGGTAGTTTGGTCCAAGGATACTGGAGGCTTCCCTTTCAGTTGGTCCTTTAATACCACCAGATGCATCCCCCAGTGTCTACAGCAAGGCTGGGCAGACGCCAGACTTGTGGGATCTGTTTTATGTTTCACAAGAACCCCCCTGAGGTTCACCAACTGGAGTTGGGTCCGTCGGTGAGGCAGACTGAAGTGGATTGGCGGGATCCACATCTCCGGCAATGTCCACCTCCAGCAGCGCACCCACTTGCTTGCCTGCCTGCCTACCTGTCCACCTCCAGCAGCGCACCCACTTGCTTGCCTGCCTGCCTACCTGTCCACCTCCAGAAGCGCACCCACTTGCTTGCCTGCCTGCCTACCTGTCCACCTCCAGCAGCGCACCCACTTGCTTGCCTGCCTGCCTACCTGTCCACCTCCAGCAGCGCACCCACTTGCTTGCCTGCCTGCCTACCTGTCCACCTCCAGCAGCGCACCCACTTGCTTGCCTGCCTGCCTACCTGTCCACCTCCAGCAGCGCACCCACTTGCTTGCCTGCCTGCCTACCTGTCCACCTCCAGCAGCGCACCCACTTGCTTGCCTACCTGCCTACCTGTCCACCCCTGCAGCTCCCCATTGTCCTCCTCTTTCCTCTTCCCACACTCCTCGCATTTAAAAATGAAGCCGAAAGCTGGGCAGAAAACGAAGCACGGAACATGCTGCTCTCTCGCCCCCCACTCTCCTCTTCCCCACACTTTCTCTTCCGCTCCATTCCCTGCTTCCTTTTTCAACCCAGGGAGCATGGGAACCGAGGAGGAGGGGCATGATGCTGCGGATAAGCGGTGGTGGAGAAGGAGGGTGGCAGTAGGAGTAGCAACAGCAGCAGCAGCAGCAGAGGCAGAGGCAGGCCTTGCAACCTCACTGGGTACGAAGGGTGGTCCTGGGGGTGCAAAATAGGGGAACAGGCAAAGAGGTAAGGACCAGGGTGCCTCTGAGCATATGCTAAGCCCCAAAATGTGTTTTCAGTATTGTTGAGTTCAGCGCTTTCTCTTCTCTGTGTTGACTTTGATTCTGCCCTGGCCCAAGGCTGTGTTACAACCAAACTCTCATGACATTCACACATGTCTTCTGGCTCTCTCTGCAGGCACTGGTGTCACTACACAATCACCCGGACCGTATCCTGCCAGGTGCAGAACGGCTCAGAGACAGTCATCCAGAGGGTCTATCAGAGCTGCCGGTGGCCAGGACCGTGTGCCAACTTAGTGAGGTAAAAGCTCTCTTGACAATGTACAGTGGCTTGCTGGACTTGTGGGGTTCTCCCAAGGGTACAGACCAGTGTTTCCCAATTTTTTTCGACCTACGGCTCCCTTGACCATTGGTGACCATTGGCCGTGGCTCCCCATAACATGATGTGGATGGCTGCCAATTGGCATTGCACTGTTTTCCAAGAGAATTTCGTGGCACTCTGCGGCTCCCCTGGCTGGTATCCGCGGCTCCCCTGGCTGGTATCCGTGGCTCCCCTGGCTGGTATCCGTGGCTCCCCATGACACTAAGTTGATGCCTGCCAATTGGCATTGCACTGTTTTCCAAGAGACTTTTGTGGCACTCGGCGGCTCCCCTGGCTGGTTCCTGCGGATCTCCTGGGAGCCACACCTCCAGTTTTGGAACCACTAGTATAGACAGTACATTCACAGAGGTACATTGGAACCCACCGAGTGGTGCCTTAGTGTTTTTCATGCGCTGCTCATGCGCTGCTGTGAAACCGGGAAGTGCGATGCTTCCAGTTTCATTTACAGGGAGAGCGTGAATATGCTGTTCTTGTAAATGAAGAAACTGGACGTCCCGCACTTCTGGGTTTGACAGTAGCATGCAAGGAGTATGGTCACGGGTTTTTTTGGTTTTTGGGTAGCACAGAAGCGGCAGACCTGAGACCGCATCAGTCAGCCTTCCTGGTCGCGCTACTCCTGCAGTCTGTGTAGGCATACGAAGTGATACGAACCCATGGTCTGGCTCCGCAGAAAGCAGCATCTCCTTTTTTCTAATGATGTTCGCAAATGCAGCTTCAGACGATTAAAACCATGCCAGACAGACAAACTTTGATGCAAGTCTTCCTTGCCAGAGTTTTTACTAAGCAACAATATGCAACATTTCTACCATTCCAGATATTCAGAGTGGAGTGAAGTGTCTGGTTTCTCCTTATGTGGCTCGATGCGAACATAAAACGGAAGCCCTTTTAAAAAAATTATTCCGATACATTCCAACAGCAGGGGGGACGGGGCGACTTTCCATTTGTGCACAGAAACCGGTTTCCACAACCAGCCTATAAACATGGCTGGCTCTGCTCGTAACGCAAAGATAATTTTAAAATCTCTTTTTTAAAAAAATCAGACACCCCGCCAACGTTCCACAGGTAAAAATAGGGACTTGCTCTAACACTCCACTTCCTGCTGCAAAGATCACGATGTTGAGGCATATCAATCTGAGCCTGGGCTGTGACACTTCTGATTGCCAGTGGGGGGTTCACAGATGGAATAGGAAGCTGCCTTCTCCCGAGTTAGCCCATTGGCCCACCTAGCTCATGAACCTAGCCGGAGACCTCCTAGCATCTGAGGTGATGCGCCAAATCCTACCTCCCCCTTACCTGGTGATGTGCCAGCCTCTGCTCTTCCTATTCTCTGGATTAGAAAAGGAAGAGGGGGGTGTTGAGCAGAAGAGGAAGTGCGGAGGAGAGGGCTGGGCAGAGCATCTTCAATGCGCTAGCCCACTACTCACCTCTCTTCCACACTTCCTCTTCTGCTCAACACCCCCCTCTTCCTTTTCTAATCCAGGGAGTTGAAGGAGGAGGGTCCACAGTGGAGGCGAGTGGGCGGGTGGAGGTGGGCTCCCCCCCACCAATCAGTTGCCTGAGGCGCCTGCCCCCCTCAGCCTCGCGGACGGGCCGGCCGTGCTGGGAAGAATTTGTGAGCATTCTTTTGGCACAACCCAGACGGGAGACAAAGATAAACAGAAGACTCTTATCTTACAGCAGGGAAGGAAGTTTGATCCCGTCTGAAAGGCCGTTGGTGTGCGTGAGCCTCTTCTTTGCAGACATTCTAAACATTGCTGGCCAAATGTTTTACACACACAGGAAAGAGGTGCCTTCCTGTGTGGTCCTGCAGGGTCCCAGCGGCCCACTTTTCCTTGACCTGTTCCGTCCCTCACATCGCTGGCTTCGTCCTTGCTGTCCTGATCTTCTTCCAGTCCTGAGTGCTTGTTTTTGAAACAAACCCACGAGGCAAAATATGGAACGTTCTGGGTTAATCATGTGATGCATTCAACAGGGTGCACGTCGGGAGTTTTCAACAGGGTGCGCGTCAGGAGTTTTCCTTTGAGAAAACCTAACCAAGGAGCTGGCCCATGCATGAGGCGGACTGGAAGGATCGCTTTGAGCAGCCGGCCAGGGGAGATGGCAAGCTGGCAAGGGGTGCCCTGTGCCCTCTGTCTACCCCTGCCCCAGCCCAGCACTTACGCGACTCCCCCATGCAGCCCCATCTTTTGGCACACTCTCCTAGCAAGCAAGCAAGAGGAGGATGGGGGCATGGTTCGATTGTCTTCTCCAGCAGCAGAGCTGGAAGGACAGGGAGCCGCCATTTTGTTGCCTCAGGCCCACCTCCACCGCTTCCTTTAAAGTGGCTGGCGGGAAGGATGCTGGGAGCAACGAGGTACCACGGCCAGCATCCTCCTCATCCAGCTAGTTTAAAGGCAGTGCTGGTGGCAGTGGAAGAGGTGAGATAAGGTGGCGGTGATAGGAATGTTGGGAGTGTGCATGTGTGGGTGGCGGGTGGTGGCCGAATTTGGTACCATTGTGGGTGCTGGATTGGTTTGGGCCTGGCCTGCTAATCCACCACAATCCACCAACTCTTGGACAACCCAGGCCTGCCTGCTATATTTGTGTTCAACCCCATAGCAACGCTCCAAAAAGCACTCTGGGATTATTTCGTTGCTGACCTGAAATGTCCCTTGTCCAGTTTAACACCCTGTTCAGTGTTCTGGGGATAGGGGCAAAACTTGTCTTCGGGGTGTGTGTCTTATTTGCAGTGATGCTGCTAGCTATTGGCCACACTTTTAATCTCCCAGACGCCTCGTTGGGGAAGTATGCTTTATGATGAGGTAACATAATCCCCAGCGGCCAGTGGGTGGCGCAGTGGGTTAAACCGCTGAACCATGAGCTGTTGATCGAAAGGTCAGCAGTTCGAATCCACGACGGGGTGAGCTCTCGTTGCTTGGCCAGCTCCTGCCAACCTAGCAGTTCCAAAGCATGTTAATGCGTGTAGATAAATAGGTACCGCTTGCGGGAAGGTAAACAGCGCTCCATGTTCCAGCCGCATGCTACGCGCTGCGGCAAGGAGAGTCATGCCGGCCACATGACCACGGAGGCGTCTTCAGACAACGCTGGCTCTTCGGCTTTGAAATGGGGATGAGCACCACACCCTAGAGACGGACACGACTGGACTTAATTGTCAGGGGTCACCTTTACCTAACATAATCCCCAGAGGACTTCTGGGAAATAAAAATGGTGGCCATCAGCCATCCAGCCTGCTGCAGTGATGAAAAAAGATAAGCCAAAGTGAGGAGTGACAGTGTGTGTGTGTGTGGGGGGGGGGGACGACAGCTTTACTCACAACCCCCCATTTTAGTCAAAAGATCTCAACTGAGGACTTTCAGCTCTGTTTAGACCAGTGGTTCTCAAACGTTTTGGCACCGGGACCCAGTTTTTAAAATGACACTCTATCTGTCAGGACCCACCTATCTTTACAAGACTTTTTTTTTTAAAGGTGATCCAGAAAATATTTATTTATTTATTTATTTATTTACAGGTAACATTTTATTTATTTATTTGAAAAAACTCAATCCATTTCTCATAATGAGGCAGCCCCAATGAATAGCCTCAAAGCTTGAGGGGCTTAGTTATGTGACCCAGCCTTCACCGGCCCCCACTACATGTCATTGACAGACTTGGAAAAAACCACGTCAGAAAAAGACGCTCAAACATTTATCTCCCTATATTTACGCAATCTTGCAAACTGCAGGAGCTCAGCTCTTTGCAAACTGCAGGAGCTCAGCTCCGTGAAGAGCAATTAGCAGCTATCTGATTTTTGAATAGCCTCAGGGCTTGAGGCAATTAGTTACCTGATCTTTCCATCACCTGTGTTTTCATTGGAGGCTCTGTGAGACCCACCAGAAATCGGGTCGCAATGCACCAAGTGGGTCCCTGACCCACAGTTTGAGAAACACTGGTTTAGGGACGAATGTCTAGAGCTGTCACCTGCCTACCTCTCAGCATGGCTTACCTTTCTCCTTGGACACATGGTGATGCTGTCAGGGAGAGGTGAGAGCTCGTAAGGAATTAGGTTTGTTGCGAGCACAGCTGCAAGCTGTTAGTATTGTTAGGAATTAGGATTGTTGCGAGCACAGCTCTCAACACTTCCCGGAGGCACTGGCGTCACTGCAGGGGGGGCGGAGCTCTAGGTTCCGCCGCGATCCGACCCTCCGTTACACGGGTGAACGAAGTGGTCCCGCCCCTTGCCTTCAGAACCATTCAAGGTGGTGAAAACAACGCACAGGAGACTCCCTGCGCGTTGCTTTCGCTGCCCTGAAAGGCTCCGAAGGCGAGGGGGCGGGGCCACTTCGTTCACCCGTGTAACGGAGGGTCGGATCGCAGCGGAACTTAGAGCTCCGCCCCCCCTGCAGTGACGCCAGTGCCCGGAGAGCAAGTGTCAGGCTGTACAGTCTGATGTGTCTCTTGTGTTAGTTACAGGACCCTCATCAGGCCCACGTACAAGATATCCTACAGAACCGTGACTGCCCTGGAATGGAGATGTTGTCCTGGCTTCACCGGAAGCAACTGCGAGGACGGTAAGTCTGCTGGGACACCTTCCGATAGTGGGGCACGGGCGGAAGACCTCAGCGACAGACCTTCCCATTTGGGGATGGAAATTCACGATCCCATTACAATGTGTTGAAGTGTTCATCTGCGTGTTTGTACCAAATTGTGTGTTTAGAATGGCCATCCTTAGAGCCGACTATTTCATTTATCCCACCTTTTCTCCATTCTGGAACGTACGGTGGTCTCCCATCCAAGCACTGACCAGCTTTAGACCTGCTTAGCTTCACCAAGCAGGCTACATCATGTACCCTTAGACCACGCCCCGTGGTTGTGGCACATCGTGGTGTGTTAGCTGGAACCAGGGGGGCAGGTGATTCTGTCAATGAGGGATTTGGTATACAACAGAATCATATCAAACCCTTTTGCTTGCAATGCAACCTGATCAAAATGAATACTGTACAATGGTAACTAACATGAGACAAAAAAATGTTTATCATCTTTTAAAAATAGCTTATTTTTGAACTTTTTAAAGATTGTTCCCCCTTTTTAACAAACAAAATACAGTACATACCACAGGATATGAAACCAGGGAAACAAAACATTAATCATACCATTGTATGCTGAACCTGTTACCACTTTCTGTGTTTTGGGTTCGATTCTAGATCGATTCTAGTTCTAGTTCGATTCTAGTGTGTGTGTGTGTGGTTTGTTTCCAGCCTCTTTTTAAAATCTGTCTCTCCCCTCTGTTGGCAACCCCTCTTGCGGACTGATAGAGCGAGCCATTGTTGAAGCTCGCTATGGAGCTTTACTGAAAGGCTTGACCCTTTGCTAATAGATTCAGGTTTTTAAAGAAAAGTAACCACTTAACCATCACCAGCTGGTGGGCACCTCCTTACCGCTGACGGCTACAGATTGTTTAGATTATAATTATCTCAGGAATTTTAACTCTTAACCAGGCAGCCGACAAAGAAGGACCCCAGCCTGGGAGGAAGTCTGGCTGGCAGTTAGTGCGGCCCTGGTGTGTGATCCGAGGGGCTTAAATCTTCACTCTGAATTTCCTCCCCTTTCTGTAGGCAAACTGTCCATCTTTGCAGCCAGCCCTCCTCCCCACGATACATGTCCTGGCTGTGTTTACACAGGACATTTTACACTCAGGTTTCCCACACTGGGAGGCATTGCTGGGTTCCTTGAACTGGAATCCCCCGAGCCTCGGCTTCTGTTTGTTTTCCAGCAAAGGGCTGGCCACTACTTTTGTGCCACTAAAAGGAAGGGAGAGTTTTGAGAATTCTGCGCGGATGGAATTGCATTTGCAGCATAGTCAAAAATTCTCACTTGGCAACTTTTGGCTCAAAATTTGGGGCTGGTGAAATCTGGGGGGGGGGGCAAAATATGGAGAAATTTGAGGGGGGGCTGAAATTCAAGGGAAGATTTGGGGGGTTTACTGGGAAGGTGGCCTTTCCCCCTCTTCCACATAGCAGTGCCAATGCTCCTCTTTCTAGCTAACTGCTGCCATGTCTGCCAACAGAACACTGACCTACCTTACAAGGTTGTTGTTTGGATTTCAACAGCCTGAATGTGAGAAAGCGCTAAATAAACATTAGGTTTTGAGGAAGGGCTTGAAGAGGGAGGTTGCTGTAAAGCTTAGCGTTATTTTTCCTCTCTGCAACGCTGCCTTCTACTCCATTCCCAATGGAGTAATGCCAAATGAATACAGTCCTCCTGGGATGGCTGTGGAAGAAACCCATTCATCTTCCCTTTTATTTGCTCAGAACAAATAAACATGTCGTGAAGGAAGTGGGTTGGTTGGTTGGTTCAAGGGCTTTCTGAAATGTTCCATCATCATGGACCCAGTTCTGTGGGGCCAGCAGGGTGACAACACCCCAGTTAATGCGGCAGCAAGGCTTGGGTTAATTTTCCCTGGCCATTAATGGAAGCTCTGGAGACCCCTCAAAGATGCACAGAAGTGGCTTTGTTTCCAGATGGGGGAACGTTGGAGGGTCTGCAAAACAAACTGGACGGGGGACTTGATGAAACTTTTGGGTTTGGCAGGACTCAAGAACGTAGGAAGGACCGCCTGAGGGGGGACATGATCGAGACGTATAAAATTATGCATGGGATGGAGAGAGTGGATAGAGGGAAATTCTTCTCCCTCTCGCACAACACCAGAACCAGGGGACATGCACTAAAATTGAGTGGAGGGAGAGTTAGAATGGATAAAAGAAAATATTTCTTTACCCAGCATGTAATTCATCTGTGGAACTCCTTGCCACAGGATGTGGTGATGGCACCTGACCTAGATGCCTTTCAGAGGGGTTTGGGCAGATTCATGGAGGAAAAGACCATCACAGGTGACAAGCCATAAGCAACCTCCTGGCTTTAGAAGTTGGGTTTCTCTGTGCCAGGTGCAAGGGAGTGACAACAGGAAACAGGTTATCTTGTTGTCTTGTGTGCTCTTGGAGGCATCTGGTGGGGCCACTGGAAGCTGGACTAGATGGGCCTTTGCCTGATCCAGCAGCCAGGCTCTTCTGATGTTCTTATGACCTTGCTGGATCAGCAGAAAGGCCCACCTGGTGGTCCAGCATTTGCTTTGCCACAGTGGCCAAGCAGATGTCTGGTCCTGCCCTTTTGAGGCTCTTCACATCCCTCTTTCACTCTGGATATTCCAAGTTTCTGTCCGTAGCTGTGCCTGAGAAGTGTCAGGCCCTGTTCTGTGGCAGCAGCAATGGAGGAGAAGCGAAGTCGCTTCTGCACCACCCTTCCATCCACTCCGTGCAGGTCAGCAGAGCGATTCCAGGTGGCAAGACGATGCTGACACAGGTGCCCCTCAGGGGGGACCCGGGAGGAGCCTTGGTGGTAGTCCACGGTGACCTAGTTGCTCGGTACTTTGCGGATGCAGTTGCTCATATCTGCTCCGACTCGGGCTCCAAGTTGTTTGCTTTGTCCTGTGATCCTGGATCTCTTTCAGCTTGTGAGCTCTGAGAGTGTAAGAGAGGATCCTGGTGGTCAGTGTCAGTTCAACTCTCTGTGCTCTTTGATCAAAGCTGCCCCAGGGAGGATGGATGGGTGGAAGGAGGAGGTTGTGTGAATGCGTCACCCAGTGAGGACCAGGTGGCATCTGCTTCAAAGTCTGCTCCTATAAAAAGGCCTCCCTGAATCTGCTACTCCCCCACCGTCTGCTCCTGACGCAAGCCACATTAGGCCGCTTCATGACTGGGCCGGCCATGGTTTCCTTCCGCACTGTCTCTCGGGGTTCGGACTGGGAGGCAAAGTCTTGGGCTGGTTCTGGTCCTACCTGGAGGTTAGGGTATATATAGGAGGTGTTGCTAGAAGGCTATTACTTGGCCCTGTGGCCTTTGGGTTCCCACAGAGTCCCATTCGGTCCACTGTGCTGTTTAACCTCTACATGAAACCACTGGTTGTCGGGAGTTTTGGGCTGCAGGATCGCCAGTTTGCAGTTGACCCCCAGCTCTATCTCACTCTGTCCCCTCGTCCCAGGACGTGGGCGGACGTTCAGAACCATTGTTTTGAGCGAGAAAGCGATCCCGCAGTAGGTGAAGAAGCGCTTCCTTTTGTCGATCCTGAATCGCCAGCCAGTTTCATGGGGCCACTCCAAACGCTACAACTGCAACTGTCCTCAATCCTTCGTTTGCAACCTTCAATGCCTTGTGGTTTTATCCTTCCACACCTCCAGGCCCCAGGAAACTGCAGGTAACCCCCCCTTCCCCCCATGACAGAACCTGTGAGCGACACCAATGTTTGGACAGAGTCTTGGTTAATTCCCAGATTGTTTTGGCTGCTCCTGGCATCCAGCAAAAGTCGATAAGATAACCGAGAACCGAACAGGACTTGTTGCTTCAGCTTCGCTCACACAATTCTGCTGGATAATATAAGCCTTACTGTGTTTCTCTCATTCTCCTTTTGGAGCAAGAGGGATTTAGCTACAACAGGAAATGAGCCCTCTGAGCCACCCAGCCTGCCGAATCCTGATATAAAGACCATATGGAAGAGGGCAGCCCAGAGGTGAGGTGGGCTAGTTATTGCAATCATGCATCAATTTGATTGATTCGCATCCAAGACAATGTTGACATCTCAGCCTGGTCTTTACCTCCCCTCCCTTCCCCTCCAGACCCTTGGAAGTTCAAAGCTTCAGGACTGTCTCTTGGGAGGTCAAAAATGTCCCCAGCCAACTGAGGTTGGTCGGCTCGCAACGCTCTGGTTCCAGTGTGCTGACATTGGATGTCAACTCTCTCTTCGCCCTTTTTCAGACAGATTTTTTTTTTAAAAAAACAAAATCCATTAAAAACAGTGCCAATTCAGCAGCAGTAAAACAGAATTACTTTCTGGCTAGTATGGGCAGGGTGATGCCAGGGCTGGCTCCATGGTTTTTTTTGGGGGGGGGGAGGGGTGTCAGCAAGCTGAACCTCCTTGGGCTCCCTTCTATCTAGGTGGGCCCTGAGAATCATTCCTTCATCCCAGAAAGGCTGTGGGCCTTTTTCAGGGCCCTGGGCAGCTACCAACTCCCGACTCTGGCCCTGGGTGGTGGGTAATTCATGGAGTACCTGGGTGGTGGTGGACTATTCGTGGAAAACTCCACAAACAGCAGCACACAATTAAAACTATAAACAGCTTACAAAACAGCAGCCTCTCTTCAAAAGAGGTCGAACGATTCTGTGGCAAGTCTTCTGAAGCTTTCTTTCTTTCAAAAACTCTTTCTAGCACTTTTAACTCGCATGCAGACACTTGGAAGTCTCTGTGCAATGCCTGCAGAAATATCAGAATCAAGAAGTTCTGTGGACTCCTGCTGGGTCCTTTCCTTCTAGAGACCCATCTATGGATCTCACTCCCTTCTGCGGCCAGATGTTTCCATGAAACCCACAGGAGCTGGGCATGGAGGCAGGCAGCAGCAGCTCTGCCCCATTGTCCGAGTGCCTCAATTATACTGATACACTGTTTCTGTATATGGAAGCTCCATTCTTAACTATCACATGCAATAAGAAGAGCCCTTCTGGATCAGACCAAAGATCTGTCCAGCTAAGCACCCTGTCTCCCACAGTGACCAACCAGGTCTGTCTCAAAAACTCATCAGCAGGGGACAACAACCTTCTCATGCTCCTTATTCTCCAGCAACTGTTATTCAGAGACAGACTGCCTCTGAACATGGAGGATCCATTGTGACTAGTAACCATTGACAGAGCTCTCCTTCATGAATGGGTCTAATCCACTGATCAGAATTTTACTGAACAAAACGGAGCTAATGTCACTCAATAAGACAATCACATTACTGTAAAATTGTACACAAAGACAACAGCAGCCACAAAACCACAAGCAAGAATAAAACAGTCCAGGAAAATTCCACTAATAGCAGCACACAATTAAAACTCCAAACAGCTGGCAAATCAGCAGCATCTTTGAAAGCTTAATCATATAACGAAATGGGTTCAGGAAGATTTCCGGGGGGGGGGGGGAGGTATTCCACAGCCCCAGCACCACAGTCCTAGCTGTTTTCCTTACTGGCCTGATGTTAGGTAGAGGTGGGGACACAGAACTTTGATGCCCACTGCCAGTGCAAGGCAGGTTCATGTGGCAGGGAGTTCCTGAGGTTTCCTGGCCCCAAGCTATTCAGAGATTTAAAGGCCAATACCAGCCCTTTGAATTGAGCTGGAAAGTAATGGACAGCCAATAAAGATGGCACACGACCAGGGTTCTATTCCCCAATGTTTTGGGCTTCAATCAAAAGCGCATATTATTGTTAATCTGTGAGATAAGCCAAACTCCCTTCCTCCACCCCACCTTAATGTCACTGCCCTTCTGACAGCTGTCATTCGATTTGCATATTTCCTGCATTGCCCTTGAATAACAACAATAATATTCCCCATGTTATTTGTTTTGGAATCTCACTGTATGGATTTCTGCCCGTTTCCCTATTTTAATCAAGATCCGATGATGTTTTTAATTCCTTGCCTACTAAATATTCCCAGTGCAGCAGAGCATTCTTATCGCGCAGAAATCTAATTAGCATCCTCCCCGCTGCATCCACCAACTTGGAGAAGGGAGTCGTTGCACCATCCAGCAGCTAAAGTATTTCCAAAGTCAGCGGTTTGGTGTAATTGCCCCCCCTTTTGGAGCTTCACTGTGAGGGTTAGCGCTGGCCCATCCATGAGGCCAACTGAAGCAGTTGCCTCAGGGTCTAGATTGGTGGGGGGCACCCGCCTCTGTCCGCCCACTTGCCCCCACTCTTCCTCCCCCTCCCCCTTTCACTCTGGATTGGTCGGTGGAAGAAGAGGAACTGTGGGGGGGGGAAGGGGAGTGCTGAGAGTGGAAAGTGGGAGGAGCACTGGAGAGTGGGAGGAGCAGAGGCTGGCGCATCGTCAGGGAAAGGGGGCAGCATTTGACCGGCTGCCTCAGGCGTCAGGAATTGTTCGGCCAGCCTTGGCTAGGATACATTCTGCAAACGACCCTGCAGGAGGTTATTGTTAGGGTTGAGACGACGGTTCTGAAAAGAATGGTCTTTGCTCAAACCCGGCGGGGTGGGCAGGTGAAAGTGTTCCTGAAACGGTGCTACAATCCACTCTTCCACCACTGCCTGCTCATGATGTCCTGGCGGTGATGCCTATGGAACATGTCCCTGGCAACGTGCTGAATGATGTCGAGCCACAAGGCTTGCTTATGTGTGCCTGGAACCAGGCTCCAGGGCCAGACCTCCTGTGCTCCCAGTTCTCTGTTTCTGCAGCAAGCCTCTGAGGAGGCTGTCTAGGCTGCAGTGCCCCCCCCCTGCCTGCACACTCCGCCAGCTGACCCCCCAGGGGGCCAGGCCCTGCCCACGAACGGCCAGTCTACTGTTGGGGTTAAGGTGCTTTGGAGTCCCAGACAGCTCCTCAGGCCTGTTTCTCTCCACCTGCTGCAATCCAGAGGTTATAGGAGCATAGGAAGCTTCCTTACACGGAGTAGACCCTTGGTCCATCTAGCTCAGGATTGTGGATGTTGCCTGGCAGCGGCAGCAGCTCTCCAAGGTTTCAGGCAGGGATTTCTGTCCGCCCTACCCGGGGATGTTGCCACCGACTGGACCTGGGACCACCTCAGTGCAAAGCAGATGTTCCTCCACTGAGCTACAGCTCCTCCCGTGTCATGGGGGCTCTGCTGGGCCTCAGGATACACCATCACCCTCCTTTCTTTACTCCACTTCTCAGCCCTCCCTGTCTCCTCCTCGGTCTTTCTCCCCCAGCTTATGCACCAGGTGTGTCGAGCTACATCTCGGGCCCCGGACAACCCGGCCTCTCGTGATGAGACATCCCAAGCTTCCCTCGGACAGTTGAGTCATTCCTGTCACCTGGGCAACTGTCAGCCTTCTTGCCATGCTGGGGAACCAATGGTGACTACGGCAACCACTACCATGGCGGCAAAAACCCCAGATTATCCTCTCCTCCTCAGTTGTGGGTTGGATGGTCCCCCTCAGGCACAGGGGATGAGTTTAAAGCAGAGGTTCTCAACCTGTGGTACAGGTACCCCTAGGGGTACGCGGAACTCTTGCTGGGGGTACGCCAAGCCCTGCCCCTTATCTGGCCCATTAGCAGCTAATTAAGTGTTAATTAACATGGATTTTAAATTGTCGTTGTTTTCAGAACCCTTCTGTCTCTCTGATTTTGGTTTTGGGCTTATTTTTGTACTTTGGAAAATGTACTTTGGTGGGGTGGGGGAGGGAAGAACTGATTTTGGGAAGTGTGACTTGGAGAAAAAAAAAGAGATCCTTGCATGTGTGTGTCTCCCCTCTCCCTCCCCCCCACAGTTAAATAAGACATTTTTTCACGTTTAAAATTGTTTTAGTACTTTTTTATTTAACGATTAATTACCTAATTAATTAATTGATTAATCCAATTAATTAGCAGTTAATTAGCAGGGGATACTTCAGAAAATTGGACCGTGATAGGGGGTACCCGGGCCTCCAAAGGTTGAGAACTCCTGGTTTAAAGCATTGGTACATCATCTGGCTCAACCGGTAGTAGCAGCTCTCCAGGAACTTAGGTGGGGGGGTTCTTTCCCAGCCATCCCTGGAGATGCTCCCAGGGCTGTGAACATGGGGTCTTCTGCATGCAACAGCCGCTTGGTCCTATGTCACCCCACAGTGTAGTCAGCGACACAATCAACTGGTTTCGATTACATGCCAAGGTGGTGTTGGTGTAGTTTTTGGAAAGTGCATGCTTTTAATTTTTTTTTTAACAGAAAAAAAAGGAGGATGTTGCAAAGTTTTGGGAATCCCATGTGGAGCTCAGATGGGTGCAATGTGACTGACATGCGTCAAATAATCCGTCCTCTTCAGTCAACTTTGGGGGGAAATGAGAGAACAAATGTCAGTTTCTTGCTTGACTGCACTGTCTGTTGTTTCCTAGTGAAACTGCTGGTCTTCCTAGCCTTGGTACTCCGCCGTCAGTTTCCCTTTTCTCGAATGTAGTCTGCCAGCTTTTCCACAGCTTCCACACATACACTGGGATACATACCCTGGCCGTAGGTACCAATCAGAATGAAGGCCCTTGTCCTCACGGCCACCAGTCCATACTCTTTGCCTTTAAGGTAGATGGAATAATCATCTGCTCGGACGCAGGTATAATACTTGCCCTTGAAGTACATTCCTTCTTTCCTAACGCGGAGCAGGTTCCTGGAGAAAGCATGGATGAACATGGCCGCCTGGGCTTGGAGACTGAAGCCCGGCGTGGTTGTCCACACGCTTCCGTCACTTATTTGGATGATGGCGGCGTTCGCCACATGCTTCGTTTTGGTGAGGCCATCGATCAGCAAACTTTGTGCCTGGTTCATTTTCCTTCGGCTCTCTGCAGCTGAGGCATCTGCTGTTTCCCTGGTTACACGTCCGGTTGCAACAACCGTTGAACTGTCATGGCTTCTCCCAAAGAATCCTGGGGACTGTAGTTTGTGGAGGGTGCTGAGAAAAAAAAAAAAAGAGACTCTGACTAGAGTGACAGTGCAATTCTCTGGAGAGGGAATTCCCTGATTCCTTTTTCCCCTCTCTCGCACTTTAAATCTCTCTTCATGTGGAAATGGGGGCTGCCCAGAGAAAACAATGTAGGAATCCAGGATTTTAGCGTAGTTGTTGGCGGACTTCGAGGTTCTAGGAAAGAAAAAATAGTCCATCCCGCAGGCTTGAAGACTGCCCACCCCTGTTCTACAAGATCACCTTGAGCAAGCTTTAAAAACTGTTGCCATTCTTATTGTAAACGTTTTTTTTTTAAAGTTTCCTCTTCAGTGCCTTTGAAGCCTCTTCCACCAAAAGTCTCTTTCTCTGTGTTTTGTTTGAAATAAAACCATTTACATCTGCAAGCAACCCCCCCATTGCTCCCCCCCTCTCCCCAAATCTGCAAAGAGCAGACCTCTTGGGAGGGGCTTTTTTTAAAAAACAACAACATCAGATCTGTTTCCACAAAGGCCCTGCTTGCTTTTGGTAAGTTTGGCCCCCTCCTTGGAGATGGGCTGCCTTTTCGTCTGTACGGCGTCCAAAAACAGTCCAGGAGTTTTCCCTTTACATCGGAGCAAGGATCTGGTTTTGCATTGAATGTTGTATGAAAGCCAAAAAAACGCAATTGCTCCCTGCTTGGGAATATAAACAGATGCAGGCGGGGTGAAACTCGTGTATCTCAAGTTAAAGAGGAAAAAAAATAGGAGAATGAAATCTTAAGAAAAGGCCCCGTCGGTTGTTGTCATGGTGCCTCTGATCCATGCTAAGTTGTCTCTGCAACATTTCACCGATGAATATAGTGACCTAGTCAAGATTATGGACTGACAGCCCAATCCTATCCGCCATCATGCTACAGCGTGCAGCCGCAGCAACAGAACATACGCTGCGTGCTGTGGTGTGTGTGTGTGTGTGTGGTCAACAAGAGGTAAGTAAAAAAAAAAATTCATACTTACCCCTTGGTAACTACCCCATACTTACCCCATACATACCCCCTCTGGCCGCCTATGGGTCTCCTTGGACCCACGCCAACTATGTAGCTGGTATAAGTCTGAGGAGAGGAAGGGGGTGGGGCAGGTTAAAATGGGGGATAGGATCATCCAGCATGCGCTTTTGCTGCTGAGATTACCCCCTCCAGCCAGCTCCCTGCCCCCTGCCGCCCTCCCTGCCCCAAACTGCCCACAGCCCACCCCACTTTACCGTAACTGGGCTGGCGGAGCACATGGGTGAGTCTGATGTGCACGTAGCGCCGCTGGCCATTTCTGTTGCACACAATGGCAGCGCAGTTTTTGCACCGTTGCAATGGGGTGCACGCTCCTCACTCGCAGAATTAACATCTAGAAACTCACCGAGGAGGGAGCTGAATCTTAAGGAGAACCTCATACTAGCAATTTTTTAAACAGGCATCATTAAAAAGAGGGACGGTGATGTACGCAGAAGAGGGACCACAGGATTGGAACCCTTCCTGGTTGCTAAGAACACAAGAAGAGCCCCCCCCTGCGCGATCAGGTCAAAAGGGGCCCATCTAGTCCAGCATCCCGTGTCCCCCCCAGAAGCCTCTGGGAAGCCTACCAGCAGGAAAGCAATTCTGCTCTCCAGGGGCGTCTGGTTGTCACTGTGGGAAACGGGATGCTGCCATTTCTGGGTCTGATCCAGCAGGGCTCTTCTGACATTCTTATGGGTCTGCTTTCCTGAATCCCAGCTGGTCCCAGCACATCGCCTTTTAGAAAGGAATCCAGGACTTTGCCCTTGTAGCTGTCAATCTTGTCCGCACCCATCCGGGTGGATACTCCACATTGCTTTTCTTTTCCATCCTTGGCTCTCTTTCACGGCTCTAATATGAACCATACCCAACGAAAACCGCTGGCGAATTGGAGATTATCTATGGTATTTGTCACTTTCCCCCCCCCTCTTTTGCGAGGGATACTGGCTCAATGTGGATTCGATGTGCATTTGTTAGGGGCTCCGTCTCCTTGGCAGAAAACAACAGACTATAAAAATCATTCCCCAGAACAGCTGCTTAGAGAACGGTCCTTCCTCTATTTCCCCCCATTCTCTCTCCTCATCCCAATAGCCTCCTTTCGCTGACCGAAACTGAAGCTATTATGCATCCTGGTTATT
This sequence comes from Plestiodon gilberti rubricaudatus, assembly GCA_026170595.1. Taxonomy (NCBI): domain Eukaryota; kingdom Metazoa; phylum Chordata; class Lepidosauria; order Squamata; family Scincidae; genus Plestiodon; species Plestiodon gilberti. The sequence continues at coordinate 55,150,073 of JANXHW010000007.1, forward strand.
GTAAACTTACCACAAAACATGAGGCATACCTTAACATGATGTCATGTCTAGACGCACCACTCAGGTATAAATTATCGGGCAAAAAGTAGCTTGTTCAGTGGTTAGAACTATAAAAATTTTACAAGTTATTTTTGTCTCTCTCTTGTGCTCTCTCTCTCTCTCTCTCTCTCTCTCTCTCTCTCTCTCTCTCTCTCTCTCTCTCTCTCTTGTATGCTCTTTGTTTCAGAGAAAGAGAAATCTCAACTGCTTCTTGATTTGGAAAGGAGGGATGCTCTTTGGGAAATGAAATTCCTTCCTCTTTTTTCATTCCCTGTTTCATTTCCTATATTTGAAGAATGTTTCTTCAATGGGGGGGGGGGGGGTGAGCGTGGCATGCCCATGATTGTTGTTTGGGGAAAGGGATGTTTCTGAAATTCTCCTTTGAATTTCTCTCCAGATTTTGGAGTTCCGAATTGCCTGATCTTGTTTGCAAAATCGAATGGATGCAGGAGATCCATTTTGCTGTTTCGTTGCTGATTTCCTCATTTTGTGTCGAGCACTCTGCATGCATGTTTGCCCATAGATTTTGGTTCCCCCTGCCCCCGCCACAAAAAAGCAGGTGCCCCCTGCCAAAGTACCACGCGCACCAACAAAACACACAACACAAAAAGAACCTGGATGACTCCACCCCACCCACCCCCCACTACGTGTCTTGACTGTGCTCAATGGCTGTGTGAGAAGCTCTTTAATTGTGAGATTACCGCGTTATGAATCATGGGACTAGATGAATATGGTCTTATCCTGCCAGTGAGGGTTGCCAACTTTGACTGAAGCTATTCCTGGAGTCTCTCCCCCCCCCCCTAACATGATGTAATGTTGGAAATTCCTGGAAGCCTCTTAAAATCTCCAGGGTTGCTTTCAGAGGTCTCCTGGAGATAGATGCTGGTTCCTGGAGACTCCAGGCCAACCTTGGAGGCTTGGCAATACCAGTAGTAGTTATTGTCGATTGTAGTACTGTTTTTATTGTGATTGTATGAATTTTGGAAGCTGCCTCAGGAGCCCCAGTAATCGGAGGTCACCCCAGGCACCCCATAAGGTCCAGTAAAGGCGGGGTTTGGATATTTTAAATAATCAATAGTTGCAGGGGCTCCAGGCATCTCTCTCTGTGTCCTCCTCCCAAGGGGAAAACTCCACACCCAGGTCCCTGCACATAGTAGCCGAGACAAGGGGAGCTGCTTTCAGGGCTTTATTGTATGTACAACATCTGAGCAGGTGCAGAAAGGGAGAAGGAGGGGGTTGTCTTCCTCTCTCCTGGGTTTATCTCCACGATTGACCTCCCAGGGGGTCCCTGGACCGGGCGGCTCACAAGGAAGCCCATCTTCTATAGTGCAGCCCAGGGGAGAGCCTCTGGGGAGATCCGGAGAGAGGCGTCACTGTAGCGTGGCGGGGGGGGCCGCCGGGGGTGATGCGCACAAAGGGGTGACACGCGCACCCCTGCGCGTTCCCCGCGCTCCGCGCTTCACCATCCGGAAGCTCCGAGGCCGTCCGGGACCTTCTGACGAGGCCCAATGCGGCGATACGTTATTTATTAGGTTTTCGCGCATGCGCAGAACATTTCTGAGGGCAAAAGGGCAATGCTTGCCCTCAGAAACGTTGTGCTCATGCGCTAAAATGGCGGAACCACCGCTGAGGGCAAAAGGGCAGTTTTTACCCTCAGCGGCGTTGTGCGCATGCACCAAAATGCGCACATGCGCAAACAAGCCGAGGGCAAGGCCGAAGACGCCCGGATGGAGATAGGTGACACGCGGTGGCGGGGGGGTGACACTCGTCATCCCTGCCTCAGGGTGACGCGCGTCATAGTGACGCCACCTCGGGCCCCAAGCTGACTGCTGAGCCAACAGGGTCTCCCAGTCCTGCCCCCAGGATCAGGTCCAGTCTACTGGGGCCCTGCCCCTTCCTCTCCCATGAACCTGCGGGGACTCTTGATGGGGGTTTCTGCGTCCCCTGGGGGCTTTTCTTGGTCCTCCTCCCAGGGCACAGCCAGCAGCCCCCCTCCCAGCCCCTGCAGGGGAGCTCAGACCCTTTCTGCTGGGCTTGGCCTCCTTCTCACTCTCTCCCTGTCTTGATGCTGGCCTTGCCTCCTGCAGCTCCCCCCCCTTCTCCTTCCGTCTCCACCCCCCATGTCTTAAGTAGGGCTTCCTTTAAGGGCTGAGCCCGGTCCCATCCATCCTCTTTTGGCCAGGTGTTGCCTGGCTGAGAGCAGGTGGCGACGGTTGGCATCACTGGCTGCTGTCTTTAGCTCTTTCCGCGGGTGGGGACTCCTCTCCACCATCCTGCTGGCCAGCCAGTTCGCCAGTCCAGCTTCTTCTTCACTGGGTGGGGCCAAATGAGCCTCTCCCCAGCTGATCGGTGGTGCCATGTGGGCTGTCCCCTCACAGGGCGTTGGAGCTACACACACACACACACACACACACACACACACACACACACACACACACACACACACACACACCACCACGCCTCTGGGCACTGCTGCAGCTCACACCAAACTTGTGTTTGGGTTCTTCGTGCAGGATGAAATCCTAGATGTGTGCTGTTTAACAGGGGACTGACTTGGGGTTAAGCAGCCCCAGCCCCCCCTGGAAAGACTGACACTTCTTCATAGCTGATATTTCTGCTGCCAGGGAACCGTTGGAAGGAAATAGGCCCGGAATGAAGCAGGAGAGAACTTTTGTTGTTGTTCAGTCGTTAAGTCGTGTCCGACCCTTCGTGATCCCATGAACCCTATCCCGCCAGGCCTTCCTGTCCTCCACTATCTTCCTGAGTTCGCTCATTTTCATGTTCGCTGCATCGGTGATGCTGTCTAACCATCTCATCCTTTGCCTTCCCCTTCTCCTTTTGCCTTCAATTTTTCCCAGCATCAGAGTCTTCTCCAGAGAGTCCTCTCTTCGCATTAGGTGGCCAAAATATTTGAGTTTCAGCCTTAGTATCTGTCCTTCCAGGGAACAGTCAGGGTTGATTTCATTTAGGATTGACTGATTTGATCTCCTAGCAGTCCAAGGGACTTTCAGGAGTCTTCTCCAGCACCACAGTTCAAAAGCATCTATTCTTCGGCGCTCAGCCTTCCTTATGGTCCAACTCTCGCAACCATACATTGCTACTGGGAACACCATCGCCCTGACTATGCGAACTTTTGTTGGCATGGTGATATCTCTGCTTTTTATTATGCTATCTAAATTTGCCATAGCTTTCCTTCCAAGGAGTAAGCGTCTTTTAATTTCATGGCTGCTGTCTCTGTCTGCAGTGATCTTGGAGCCCAGAAAAGTGAAATCTGTTACTGCTTCCATTTCTGCCCCTTCTATTTGCCAGGAATTGATGGGACCAGATGCCATGATCTTAGTTTTATTAATGTTGAGTTTCAAGCCAACTTTTGCACTCTCCTCTTTCACCCTCATCAAGAGGCTCTTTAGTTCTTCTTCACTTTCTGCCATTAGGGTGGTATCGTCTGCATATCTGAGGTTGTTGATATTTCTCCCGGCAATCTTGATTCCGGCTTGCGATTCATTCAGCCCTGCATTTCTCATAATGTACTCTGCATATAAGTTAAATAGGCAGGGTGACAATATACAGCCTTGCTGTACTCCCTTCCCAATTTTGAACCAGTCGGTTGTTCCATGGCCGGTCCGAACTGTTGCTTCTTGACCCGCATACAGGTTTCTCAGGAGACAGGTAAGGTGGTCTGGTACCCCCATCTCTTTAAGAATTTGCCACAGTTTGTGGTGATCCACACAATCAAAGGCTTTTGCGTAGTCAATGAAGCAGAAATAGGTGGTTTTTTGGAACTCTCGTGCTTTCTCCATGATCCAGTGCATGTTGGCAATTTGATCTCTAGTTCCTCTGCCTCTTCGAAACCCAGCTTGTACTTCCGGTAGTTCTCGGTCCACATACTGCTGAAGCCTAGCTTGTAGGATTTTGAGCATAACCTTGCTAGCATGTGAAATGAGTGCAATTGTGCGATAGTTTGAACACTCTTTGGCACTGCCCTTCTTTGGAATTGGAACGTAAACTGACCTTTTCCAATCCTTTGGCCACTGCTGAGTTTTCCAAATTTGTTGGCATATTGAGTGCAGCACTTTCACAGCATCATCATTTAGGATTTTAAGTAGCTCAGCTGGGATATTATCATCTCCACTAGCTTTGTTGTTAGTGATGCTACCTAAGGCCCTCTTGACTTCACTCTCCAGGATGTCTGGCTCTGGGTCAGTGACCACACCAGCGTGGTCATCAGGAACATTAAGATCTTTCTTGTATAGTTCTTCTGTGTATTCTTGCCATCTCTTCTTAATCTCTTCTGCTTCTGTTAGGTCTCTGTCTTTTTTGTCCTTTATCATGCCCATCTTTGCACAAAACGTTCCCTTGATATCTCCAATTTTCTTGAAGAGATCTCTAGTCCTCCCCATTCTGTTGTTTTCCTCGATTTCCTTGCATTGTTCATTTAAGAAGGCCTTCTTATCTCTCCTTGCTGTTCTCTGGAAATCTGCATTCAGTTGTTTATATCTTTCCCATTCACCTTTGCTTTTCGCATTCCTTCTTTCCACAGCTATTTGTAAAGCCTCATCTGACAGCCACTTTGCTTTCTTGCATTTCTTTTTCTTTGGGATGGTTTTAGTTGCTGCCTCCTGTACAATGTTACGAACTTCCGTCCATAGTTCTTCAGGCACTCTGTCTACCAGGTCTAATGCCCTAAATCTATTCTTCACCTCCACTGTATGGAGGCAGCTGGTTGGCCATCACCGTGGGAAACGGGGTGCTGGATGGACCCGTTGGGTGGGTCCCCTCGGACCCGATCCTGCAGGGCTGTTGTGCTTTCCTGCTGGCTACACACCATCCTGCTCCTGTTTTCTCATGAACACCAACCGGAGGACATACAGGAAAAATCCCTCAGATCGGGACTTGGAGTGGATTGCTCTCCTCTCTCCTCTTGTGTTTCTGCTGCGCAACCTGCCTTGCACATAAAAAAGGGGGAGTTGCCCAGGAAGACCAACTCACTGTCGGAAAGCTGTAGAATGAGTAGGGCAGCCTCTGATTTCCTCCCCCCCCCCCCCAAAACAGCATAAATTGCATCCTGGAACCCATAACATCTTGCTCTGGTCGGCAGGAGGAAACACGCTCTATACAGTGAAATAAAAGACATCCTGGAACCCATTATGCTCTCGGAGAAAAAGACAAAAGGAACACAGGGAAGGATGTTATAGGATCGGCGAGCCTAATAAATGATGTGTTGGCATCTCTCTTCCACCAAGACGTGGATTAACAACAGATGTATTACACTAATGTCTATTTATACGTTAATCTAAAACAACTGCGTTGCTGTTGTGGATCGGAATTCCATAAATGCAGCCCCCCACCACCTTCAAGCGCCTTGCTTCCCATCTTGATTCTGCTTCTCGGGGGAGGTTGTCAAGCTTGGGAAAGTGAAGCGGGGTCCTGGAGCCCCCCAAAGTCAGGTGCGTTTGGGTTACAGATTTGCAGCCTCTCTCTTTTTGGATCATCACTGAGGCAGTAGTCTTGTGGCTTCCATGGGATGAGCGAATGCCCCCCCCTCTTCTGGCCCTTTACCATGCTAGAATTTTGCTCGGTGCTTGCATTCCAAATTCCAGTAAGAGAATTTCTAAAATTAATTCTGGGATGGGGATTTCCCCGAAATTTCAGAATGTTGCGAACGGTTTCGCTATCACTACATACAGAAAACGAATTCTCGCTCGAAGCTGTTGTCATACTACAAGAGTCATTTAGCCAAAAAATATATATATCAGTCCTGGAGAGACTTAAAATGCCTCCCATTGGCCGGCAGGATAATGATGTCACCATTCAGTTCTTGCAGGAAGTGGTTACTGCTGAAATTGCACGTGTGGTCTGAGTTCCTATACTTCCCCCCCCCCCCATATTTTTGATAGCTCGGCTATCACCTGCCAGGCCCCAAAGCTTGCCGGCCTTTGAAGTGATCAAGTCGCAGTCTTCTAGGTTAGTTGGGAGGAAGATGGGAGCTCTCTTTGAGTCCAGCCACTGGGACTTGTCTTTGGTGTCCGGTTGGCAGCAGCTCACTAGAAAGCTGTGGAGCAGGAGCCAGGAGTCAGGACTAGGAGTCTGAAGTCAGACACATGCAGCAACAGCTGTGAAGATGGGGAGGGAGCCCCTCAGGCCCCTTCCTTCTTAGAGCAAAGAAGAGCAATCCTGCCTCTTCCCTCCCTCCCCAATCTGCCTGTCTGTTTTGTGCTCCTTTTGCTTTTTCTGCCTTTCATCTCTAAGGGAGCTGGCGGAGTAGGGGGTGTAACTTAATTTACCTCATGCCGTTCCCCCTTCCATCTCTGCCCGCTGGGTGTGGATCTGAGGTATGGAGAGAGAGAGAGAGAGAGAGAGAGAGACTTACAGCAAAATAGCCCTGGAAGTGAAGCATGTCCCCGTGTGCTGATTTGTGTTTGTTAATGAAACTTTAAAGTCTCAACCTCCCCCTCCCAACCCCTCCTCTTTAAAGTCGCGACTTCAGCAGACAAACCAAAGCTTTTGCATTTGATCTCGGGATGGAGTTCATGAACCGGTTGCTAACGGTAACTATGATGTTAGACATCTGGGAATCGCCCCTAATCAAATAAACTGCTGACTCAGGGAGACCGGATAAACCCAGACTAGTGAATTATTAGGTTTGACATCACAGCCTTATTTATTTTTTCCTTGTGTTCGGCTGTCTCTGGCAAGCGGGCTGACAGAGGAGTCCGTTCCTCCGCTGCAGCCGATCACTCTGCCATATTGCTGACACGGAAGGGCTGCTGTTCAATGGGTGTCTGTTTCTCTGGCCGGGGTTTCTGAGGAATTGCCAGCCGGGGAAGCCACCATGACTTTTTCTTGTTGGCTTCGCTGATACGATTAGGGCTGAGGGCAGCACAATGACTTCCCCGCTAATTCTGGCAAGCCGTTTCACAGATATGGGATCCTCCTATCGTCCCTTCCCAGGTGAAACAGCAGCTTGGGGAGGGCTATTTTGATCTGAAAAATAACTGAGGGGGAGAGGGTAAAGCAGTTTCTCTCCCTTCCTGCCCTCTGCCACTCATGGAGGAGAAGGGTTTTCCTCCCCCTTTCTGCTCATGGAGAGGAGAGGGTTAAGCAGGCTCTCTCCCTTTCCACTCCCATTCCTGGACGTAGGGTTACCAATTAACATCAATCTCCAGGTGACTACTGAAAGCAATCCTGGAGATTTTAAGAGTCCCCAGGAATTGCCAAGATAACTAGATTATGTTGACGACAAAAACAAATAAAAACCCAAAAATCACCGGAGGGGGGGGGGTAGCTTCGGCCAGAGTTGGCAACCCTACATGGAGGGGAGAGAGTTAAGCAACCTCTTCCCCCTTTTTGCTCCTTCCCGCCATTCATACATTCAGATGCAGTCTGCTCCGTGCTGTTTCAAGTTAATAGCTTGTGGCAGAACAAATCCGATAACTCCATGTGCCCCGGACTTTGAGCCTCCAGCAAAAGAGAGAAGCCCTGCCACTCATTAGGCAGGCTGTGTTACTTTGTTAAAGAAGCTTCAAGAGCCCACATTAGAGACTGGTGTGATGCATTGTTTTGGCATGGCTTAGCTAGTTGGCTTACTAGCTGAGAAGTGATTTAATCTCTGTGCTTAATTGAATTGAAGGTGTCATGTCAGAAGACAAACAGTGCACTCCGGAGCCCTGCTAAAGACTTGGCGGGGGTCCTTCTGTTAGAAACAAAAAAGATTACTTGGGGGGAGTGTGTGTGTGTGTGTGTGTGTGTGTGTGTGTGAGAGAGAGAGAGAGAGTGAGTGAGTGAGTGAGTGAGTGAGTGAGTGAGAGAGAGAGAGAGAGAGAGAGAGAGAGAGAGAGAGAGAGAGAGAGAGAGAGAGATGGGAGGCCCTTAATTAGATCACTGGTCAGTTCCATTTCAAGGAATCAGTTCTGGCTGGTATTTCCTTATCCTTGTTGGGCAGGTGCAGCTTGATGCATATTAAAAATGGGACTGCGGAACGCCCAGAGACCGCGTGACCAAGGATGCCACACGGTGCTGCCCTGGGTCAGCCGCTGCCACCTCTACCACAGTGTACTTAAACAACAACAACAACCCTTACCGTGCTCCATCTGCAGTTTTCACAAGCCAGGGACTTCCAGCTTTATTTAAAAACCTTGAATTTTGGGGTGGGGTGGTGTCAGTGGTGAGAGGGGAGCTGAACCCCACTTGCTACTACCCAAAATCCTCTAGAGGAGGCAGCAGAGAATGAGCCTTTCTTGGTCCTTGGCCTTTGGCCCAAAGACATTCATTGTGCTCACAAACCCTATGACTATGAATGCGCCTGGACACCATGTGATGTGCTGGAATTAATTGGCTTAAACTTTTGACATGTTAGCCTTCTGGTATGTAACCTGTGGGTGCCAAAATATCTGCCAAAAAGTAGTAGAGAACGAAATCTAAATAAAACTCCTTATTTCCAGTTGACTGCGTGATGCTGAAATTAGATTTCTTTAAAAGAGAAAACGAAGGCAAGCAGCTGGCTGAGGGTTTCTACCCCCTGTCGTGGAAATTTAATAAGGAGACTTGACACCAATCTGATGACGCCCTCTGTGTGAGATCTCTTTTCGCCAAAGGTGTGTGTGTGTGTGTGTGTGTGTGTGTGTGTGTGTGTGTGTGTGTGTGTGTGTATTCAATGAGCAGTATACCTAAAGGAAAAGCATCACACCACCAATCATAACTTTCAAATTATCCTATGAAGTAAACAAGAAGCCGCTTCTTATAATTTTACCCTTGGGCTGCCCAATCCTACCTAACACCCAGTGAGCCAATGCAGCGGCGCCAACGTGGCATCCGCTATATCCCACAGGAGAATTTCGGCATGTTGAAGCCTCCTTGGGAGAAGGGAACATTTCTTCCTTTCCCCTAGGGTAAGCCCCCGCTGCCGCCATGGGTCAACTTGGACCTGCGCCAGCGATATCATTGGCGCAAGTCCATGTGGACTGGTGAAGGCAGATCAGACCCGGGAAGGGGGTTAGGATTCACCCCCACCTAAGCTAAGCCCCCACCTGCAGAAAGAGCTAGATAAAGGTAAATGTATCCCTTGATAATTAAGTCCAGTCGTGTCCGACTCTAGGGAGTGGTGCTCATCTCTGTTTCAAAGCCAAAGAGCCAGCGCTGTCCGAAGACGTTTCCATAGTCATGTGGCCGGCATGACTCAACACCGAGGCGCATGGAACGCTGTTACCGTCCCGCTGACGCGGTACCTATTAATCTACTTGCAATTTCTTGCTTTCGAACTGCTAGGTTGGCAGGAGCCATCGCACGGATTCGAGCTGCCGACCTTTCGATCGACAGCTCATGGTCCTACCCCTGCCCCAAATCAGCATGCCCTGAGCAAGATTCCCTCGAGGGACTGGCTCCTCTTAAGCTGGTGGGGCAGCTACCTTGCCCCCCCTGTGTGTGTGTGTGTGTGTGTGTGTGTGTGTGTGTGTGTGTGAGAGAGAGAGAGAGAGAGAGAGAGAGAGAGGTCTCAACACTCAGAAAACTACAGTGAGCAGGATTCTTTGCAGGAGTCATGACAGTTAAACTGGGAGGGGAAAGCAAAATAAGTTGGCAGCGCAGAGAAAGTTTTCAATAAATCGGAAGAGTGCGGCAGGGCTGGGGCAATCAGAACGAAGTGCAGAACAAAACAAGGCGGGTGGCAGATCAAAGAGCAGCTGGGAAGGGTCTTTCGAGACTCGTCCAGAGACAGAACTAGAGGCAGCTACGTCTCCTCTCCGCTGAAAAGCAAAAGACCTTTTTGCTAATATTTGGCCCAAGGGGAACTGAGAAAGGAAAAGCAGTTTATGGAACATCCATTCCTTAAAATGTAAATTCTGCGTCTTGGCCATTGATTTGTTTCCAGTGCAAAGCTCGAATAATTTACCCAGAACGCCTCTTTGGTAATTCAAGCCTTCCCAAGGAGTGCGTCAACGTGCGGTTGAATCATAGTTACAAACGGTAGATTAAATCGTCACTGGAAAACAGAAAAATACTTGTAGTGCCATAGCAACTGCTGCACGGCCCGGGACGCGGGCGGGACGGGACGGTTCCAAAACAGCCCCCTCGGCTCCGGACGCCGCTCCACGCTCCACAGCAGCTGTGCAAAGCTGTCAGAAGGAAGCACTGCCCCCCCCAGAACACAGCAACTTGCCCTTTGTCAGGACGTTGGTGCACCATTTTCCCAGAGAAGGGAACAATTCCCAATTGTGGAATTCCCTCCCCTTGGAATTAAGAACGGCTCCCATTTGGAGACCTTTCGGCAGGGCCTCGAGACATTTTTATTTAGGTGGCTGTTTCGATGGCTGACATGGTGGGCTGGCTTTTTTTTTTAAATCAACTGTTAATTTTTAGGTGACCCATTGGCGTGTGTTTGGTTTTAATTGGTGAGATATAAATTCTTAAAATAAATAAATATTAATAAACTGAGGTGGGGGGGAGGCGTTTCAGCCATCACGTAGGGCTAAGGGCCCCATACACCCCCCCCCACAGCCAGGGAAAGTGGCTGGCTGTGACCCGGGAACAGGGGGCCACTCCAGATTGTTCCCTTTTTCCACTTTCCTGGCAGGCCTCTTGGACCTTAAGCAGCTGCCCCAGAGGCAAAGGTTCAACAGCTTCTATCTTCCTTTGCATGGAGATGCAGCCAATGGGACAAAGCTCGGAAACTGCCTCCTGCTGAGTCAGACATGCGGTTCATAGCCCAGGTTTGCCTACACTGACTGGCAGCAACTCTCCAGGGGCCCAGCAGAGGCCTTTTACAGCCACGTCTGCTACAGGGCTTGAACATGGGACCTTCTGCACGCAAGCAGGTGCTCTACCACTGAGCTATGGCCCCTTCGCTGGGAAAAGCATTCAACCAGGATGTTTTTCCTGTTGGATTTCTGCCTTCCCATGTCACTCTCACCTTCTCCCGATAATCTACAGAGGCTGCCGTGCCACACTCTCCCATTTTTAAAGGGTAGCCGGGTTTTCTCCATATTTTCCCATTGTGAAAGTAGCAGCTCAGTAGCTATCGTCGATCTCTTGGGTCCTTCATCACGGTCTGCTCCAATTGTCCCTACTACAACCAGGGACAATCGTGACTTTCTGGAGCCCCTGGGAATTCACTGTGTTTTGCCCTTACTATGTTTTGCCTTTCCGTCCCTGATGATTGTCTTTGTTGTGAGTTGCGAGAGTTGTCCGTTTAGCCCAGCATCCTGTTTCCAACAGCGACTAGCCAGGGAGGAAAACCACAAACCGCCTTCTACTGTGTCTAACCCCTGGTGGTCCACCTAGCTCCATATTGTCTGCGCATATTGTGGCAGGCAGCATCTCTGCAGGATTTCGCACCCGAGTCTTCCCCAGCCCTACTTGGATATGTCAGGACTTGAACCTGCGACCTTCTGCCTGCTGTAGCCCTTCCCCATGATTTTAGATGCTTCTTCTGGGACACCCACGCGTGGACATGAAGGCAACATCCTCCCGTGCAGTTTGCCTCCCCATGTCATGGCTGAGAGGTGGCTTGAACCAAAATCTTTCGGGTTATCCCACATGCTGTCCACGAAATCACCCTGGCCCTTTGTCCCAATCTCTTATTAATCCATCCCATCCACTGATTCTAGCCAGCTGCTCATAATTAGCAATCTGTAGCTTTTGTTATCTGGGAGATCTCTGTGGAATTTATCGCGGTACGTTTCGGCCGCCAACAACATCCTGGCATCTCTCCTTCCTGCATTATTTATGGCGGCCCTTCTGTTGTCCCTGTTCAGAGAAGCCGGCCAGTTTCCTGATCTTTATCCTCCCCAACGTGTAGCCAAATGCAGCCTCAGTGTCCTCATCCTTGCACCTTGGAGGTTGGCTTTCATCGGATCTTGGCACGAGGAATTCCTTGTCATCTAAATATATACCGTATTGTCCCGAGTATAAGACGCACCTGATTATAAGACGCACCCTTAAAGTTTGGTGCTATTTAAAAAAATTTAATTAAACTACTGGCATTAAATTGCAACAGCCTGATTATAAGACGCACCCCTAGTTTAAAAACTTAAATTAGGAGAAAAAAGTGAGTCTTATACTCAGACCAATACGGTACTCCCAAGATCAAGATAGCATTTTATCCCCTTCCCAGAACAATATTGTAAATAATGACACACAATGATGCTCCAGAATGCCCACCCTTAAGGAAGGAAGGAAGGAAGGAAGGAAGGAAGGAAGGAAGGAAGGAAGGAAGAAGCCCCCCCCCTTGAACCTCCTGAAGAATTGGCCGCCTCATGCTAGGACCCACACACTCTCCAGTGCCTGCACAGTAGAGCTGGCAATGAAAAGGTGAGACTTGACTGAGAAGAGGCTGCCCCTTCAAGGTTCCCACTCTCCAGGCAGGGGAGCCCAGGAGGGTTAGTCGTGGGGAGGTATTTAATGCCTCAGTCTCCCTCTGACCCTTCCCAGAGCAACTCGCTTTGTTGGAGCTGTCCAGGGTGCTGAGACTCTGGTCTGTTTTGCTACCTTGCCTATCAACAACTGCCCAGTCTGGCCTACATGGGCCTCCCATCGTGGTCTAGACACAACATGTGCGGCTGGATGATTGGACGGTCTTGGAATATACATGAACATGTCGTTCTGTTGAGGGTCAGACTGAAATGATCTTCCCATTTTGCTATTCTGTTTGTAGTGAAACGAGGGGCATTTTGGTGATTTTGGGAGTGGGTGGGAGTGAAATTGGGTAAGCAGGTAGAACTTATCATTGGGTGCAAAAAGAACAGCAGTTCCATTGGGGCCACATTCTTCTCCACTTCAAGGGCAGTTCTGGGGAAAATGTTGCCCCCCCCCCACTAGCACCTGATTCATTTTCCCTCCAGAGTTTTGTCTCCTTAGCTTAGGAACTGTGATGTGTCTGGTCGCTTTTCAACCTTTAGTGATCCTACAGTGGAGAGGTGGTATCTCCCTCCAACTGATTTTCTTCTCAAAGGCTGTCTTGTACAATCGGAGGTGTCGCTTAGTCACTGGAACCAAAAGGCTAATCCGATGTCAACCTCGTGCCCAAGGAAGGGAACCAGCTTACTTTTGGACACAGCGTGGCTGATTCATGGGGTGTTCCTTTGCAATCTGCACTGGCAGCTCGTGAATTACTGCAAGCCAAAGTCATAAAACCCTTCCCAGGGTTTCCGTTTTTACGACCCTGGTGATGTGGGAGAGGGTGTGAGAAAAGGGTGTTTAATTCTTCGCGTCTGATGCTCTATATAGCCTTCTGTAGGGAGCTGCAGAAAACGGAGCATTTTCTTCTTAGGGGAGCTGCACAGCTCTATTCTAGCAAGGCACTGAGAAATCCAGACCTCTGTACAGAGCGAGGGCTGCCAGTGTTTGGTTGATTAACAAATTAAATTATTTGCTTTATTTAAAGACCCTTTTGGATTGACTAGAAAAGACTAGAAAACTTGCAAAAACCCTAGGTAGCAAGCACCATATTAAAAGAGGTGTTCTGACTGCTTATCTTGGAGGTGGACAGCATTATGGAGATGCGACATTTTGCTGCAAACCTCACTTGTATTTCTTTATTTGCAATACGTCCTTTCACAATTCTCCCTTCCTAGTTCTCCTGGACTCCTTTCATGGTTCACAATTGTAAAATGCAAATGAAACAATCTATACTACACAGGAGGAAAAAAAAACCAATAAAACAAAATTTAACACCTCATAAAAACGATGAGAATCTCTGCTAATTCCCAAATGCCTGATGGAATAAACAACATACTTTGTCTGGGCCCTGAAGCAGGTCAGTGCAGAAACTACTGAAACGCCATCAATCGCTCTCCGCCATGGTTTTGGTGGACTTTTTATATCATTCATCACAACTCACCGAAGCGCCGGATCCGCCCTCCCTCCCTCCCTGGAGCCTGTTCGGCTCCGAAATGAGCGGTAAACGGGCGGGGGGGCGCGTTGACATAATGCGTGCAGGCCCCGCCCCCACGCGCTCGGTGCCGGGGGCACACCCATCATCTCTGTTCAAAGCCACCTGCTACCCACCCTCTTCTGTTGCTCTGGAAGGGAAGAATGGAATGGAGCCGAAGAGGAAGTCTGGAGGAGACGAGAGTGGTGGGCTAGAGAGTCTCCAATCACTTTCCGTTCCTCCAGACTTCCTCTCGGGGTGTCACGAGGGTGGTGACACCCAGGGTGAGATCTCATGGCCTCACCCCCATGGACCTCCTCACTTACCAGACCACACGATGTGGGAGTCTCCTGGGAAATGCGATCCCCATGTGATCCCCAGCACGGATCAGGAAAAAAAAAACCCATTTTCTTCCAGTGGTGCATTTTTGCACCACCGGTGACAAATAGAATAGAAAGTCGTTGTGGTGTCACCCCTCCCTGGGGTGTCACCCGGTGCGGTCTGCACCCTCTGCACACCCTATTGATGCCCCTGATTCCTCTTCTACTCTGCTCTCCTCTTCCTTGTTGAACCCAGGCAGTGGAAGGAGCCGCCACCGCCGAAGTGGCTGACATCCTGCACGGTGTCCTCGGATGCTCGGCGGCCTTGGTCCAGCCCTGCGGCTATTCGCCTACCTTTGCGCCCGTACTCCATTAACCACAATCCCTCCCCACTTCCCATGGATTGCCTGGCTGACATCACCCGCCGCTCGTGTGCTCTGTGCCTCCTTTTTCGGTACGGTTCCTTTGGTTTGGAATGGGCAGTGTCTACTTTTGAAGCCTGAAACATTGCTCACATGTTGCAAGCATATGCTCGTGGCACAAGGGAATTAAAAACAACCCTTCTCTCTGCCATGCATAACAATAAACCTAATGCTGAATGTTAAAATAAGGAAAAATCACTTTTGCTAATGGTTTCGGGATCTTTTTTTTAAACTGAGTTGGAAGAGGGTGCGTTGGCTGAAAGTCAGAGAGCTGGCATGCTTTTGATGGAAATAAACGCACGCACAAGCACACCGAAGGCAGTGAAATGCGTCCAGAGCCATTCAAGGGCTGCTGTGGCATAGCGGCGAAGGGACCACGGCGCGAATGGCGACTCTCCCAGATCAGATCTCACCCCTGCCCTGAGCTCACTAGGTGGCCTTAGGCAAGCCCCCCTTGGCCTCAGCTCCTCAGTTGCAATAGGGGGATCGTTACAGAGTTGTTGCGAGGACTGTATTGGGACAACACACAAGAAATATTTTGCACACTTGAAGAGAGCGCGATCAATGTTCAGTCTCGATGTTGAGTGGCTAGAGAGGCCAAGGAACTGGACTGAGAAGACTAGTTGGCCAGCACATGGCGGCAGAAGAGACGTCTCAGAACAGCTATATGTATGTCATCCTTGGCCGGATTGGCTAATACTTAGGCACCCTGGGCAGTTCCATGCATCGTACACCGAAGTGTAGGAAGTGGCGTCTCCCTGCTGGCTCTCTGGCATTGATCATCTAGGAACAAGTGCATCTTGCCAGTTCCTTTCCTCATCATACCGTGGGGTTGGGTCAGCCGGGTAGGCACCAGCTGGGGCCCAACTGGGTAGGCTGACCCCTACCCCCCCAAGAGACTTGCATGCCACTGCACTCAGCACCCCATATATACAAGGGAGCATCCCCCAGAGGCCCTTTTGTCATGGTAGTGCCTCCAGGGGGCACAGTGGGAGAAAGGGGAGTTGCCGTCTGAGCTTCATGGCCAAGAAACGTGCACGGCAGTCTCTCCTCCTCCTCGCCTCCCTGCCAGCAAATGGCTCTGAGCCCAATGCTGTAGCCTAGCTAGACAGGACCGGGCTGCTAATATCCTACAAAGACAAAAATAGGGGCAATGACTTGCCAGGGACAGAAAACAGGGACTGTTCCTGGCAAACAGGAAGCTATGATTATTACCCAGCAAGATGTGCTTAGGAGCCCGTCTTGACCAAGGTAATGGGCACTTCTCTCTGTCGCATGGTGGTTAAGCCAAACAGCCCCAAATTCCCGGTTTCTATTTCGGCAGTTACCCAAAGTAGAAAGAATCATATCCAGATGAGGGTATGCGCCAGTCAGGCTTGAAGAAGTCCCCCCGCCCCCAACAAATACAAATATAACGAGCCTTCATTTCAGGAGAAGGCCTTCAAGCCTGCAAATCCATATTCATCTCCTTGATGTAAAATTCTTGTTTGTTTTTTCGTACTGAAGGTGCGCTGAAAAGCCGACCCCGTTAAGTCGGGATGGTTCAAGCATTTGACGGCTGTGATGTCCGCCTCAAAGGGGACAGAGGAAACAACAGCCACTAAAAGAGGGCTGTTTGAAGTGTGGCGAGGAATGGCACAGGAACACAGGAGGCAGCTTTCTACCAAGTCAGATCCTCGGCGGGTGGGCTCGCTCAGCGTTGTCAGCATGAACTGGCCACAGCTCTCCAGGGCATGCAGACGGGGGTCCTAGTTCCCAACCCTGCCTGGAGGGACTGCCAAGGATTGATTCTGGGACTTTTTCTGCATGTCAAGGACGTGCTTTTCAGAATGATGGCCCAACGGTACTGTGGGAAGTAGGTACCTGAAAGTCGCCCAGCTCAAATCCTCGGATTAACATTTAGTTAGTTTTGTTATCATGGTTTTATCCTGCCCTTCATTCAAGGAGCTCAGGGGGTTGCTTACATGAGCAGCTGGGTGCATCAGTAAAACACTGCACAAAAAGAACCTCCATGTACAGTCGCATCAAGATTGCTTTTGTGCAGTGTTTTTATCAAGGCACATGAACATACACTGGTAATTTAGAGGGGGGCAAAGAGGCACATGGATGGAATGAACAGAAAACTCTGGCAAACAGCGCAGGCGGTTTGAAAAGAGCGACCAGAATGATTCGTGGGCTGGAGCACCTCCCTTATGAGGAAAGGCTACAGCGTTTGGGGCTTTTCAGTCTAGAAAAAAGGCGCCTGAGGGGGGGACATGATTAAGACGTATAAAATTATGCATGGGATGGAGAGAGTGGAGAGAGGGAAATTCTTCTCCCTCTTGCACAACACCAGAACCAGGGGACATACACTAAAATTGAGTGGAGGGAGAGTTAGAACAAAGAAAATATTTCTTTACCCAGCGTGTAATTCATCTGTGGAACTCCTTGCCACAGGATGTGGTGATGGCACCTGGCCTAGATACCTTTTTAAAAGGGGTTTGGACAGATTCATGGAGGAAAAGACCATCACAGGTTACAAGCCATAAGCAACCTCCTGGCTTTAGAAGTAGGGTTTCTCTGTGCCAGGTGCAGGGGAGTGGCAGCAGGAAACAGGATATTATCTTGTTGGCTGTGTGCTCCCTGAGGCATCTGGTGGGGACACTGAGTGATACAGGAAGCTGGACTAGATGGGCCTTTGGCCTGATCCAGCAGGGCTCTTCTTATGTTCTTATGTTCTTAGGCTCCGATCCAAATCTTTCCAGTTCGATCAGAATCCAGGAGCCATGGATACTTAGGGCAGAGCACATGAGAAGAAGGAAGGGATGGCATGGGAGAACCCTCTCATCTCCGTTGTATTATGTACAGCAGGATCATGTTCGTGAAC
Organism: Plestiodon gilberti rubricaudatus; assembly: GCA_026170595.1. Lineage (NCBI taxonomy): Eukaryota > Metazoa > Chordata > Lepidosauria > Squamata > Scincidae > Plestiodon > Plestiodon gilberti. The sequence continues at coordinate 55,167,581 of JANXHW010000007.1, forward strand.
AGGGGCACCAAGCACTTTTGTGCGCACTGGGTTCTTGGTCACTGAAATGCACAATAATGTCCTGCAGCCTCAGACACATGTTGCCCTCCCCAACTCCTTCCCTGCAAGAGCACATTCCTAACCAATTTGTGAAGCGTTGGAAGTTCTCAAGGATCTGATTCTTGGCTCGTCTCTGTTTACCTTGGAGATGTGTAGCAACATCCCTCACTGGGTTTGCCTCCATGTAGGATCCTCTGTCCAAATAATTGTCAGACACGCCAAGTTCAAAGCAGGCTTTCCTACCTATCTCTCCCTTCCTGCAAGCCCTCGACAGAAGGGTTTGTTCCTCCTTGTTATTACACATCTCCCACTGCCAGGGTGATGCAATCACAAAGGTTTCCCAAACGTCCAGGGCGCGCTTCATTCATAAAGCCAAAGGGTTCATTCACAGAACTCAAGAGTAAGCATTTCCTGTCTTTAGAGAAGTCCATTCCTGTAGTTCTGCACGAGTCACTGATCTGGGGGAGTGGCAGATTTGAAGTTACAGTCAGTTCCCTTTATATGCGAATTTGCTGATCTGCAAGGGGCAGAATTACCACCTACCTCTCAGTATCCACTGGTCTGCTGCTCTCGCTATCTGCGATCTCATTGAGGCCATTGTTCACATGGATGTGTACTTAGCTTTTTCCCATGGATCTCCATGTTGCTCTGGGAGCAAATCTCCCTGTCTTGCTGCATTTAGTGTAAAAGGTAATCTCTCTCTTCTGGAATTGCTGTGTGTGTGCGCGTGCGTGCGTGCGTGTTTTCTGTTAAATGCCATTTGCAACACAATGGGAACTGTTTGTGCTCTCTCTCTCTGAACTTCCAGGATACTGTACAATACCTTTTACGTTTGCATAATGTTGTTAGGAAGGAATGATAATTAAGTTGCTAGAGCTGAGAATTATCCCAAAACAAAGAGCCAATGTAGTATACTGGATGCTGCCCCTAATATCACCCAGCCCAAGGTAAGATTCAGGTTCACAAAGTTCATATAGTGTATGGCAAAGAGGGTCCCCTGGAACTTAACCCCATTTTTCCCATAGGTTCAATGATTCGGTATCCGCTAATTCGGTAGGTTTTCCAGGAACCTAACCCTAGCGGATAACGAGAACTGACTGTACCTGCTTATCATTGCACCACTCTAGTGCAACTCAATGGTTCTCCCTGTTGCTGCCTCTCCCTCTTCCGCGGCTGTCACTGCTGCCAGGCACAACCGTGCTCTCACGCACTGCCCCCCCCGGGCTTCGGACAGGGGCCTCTCCTAACCCTACCTGGAGATGCTTGAAATGGGGACCTTCTATATGCAGCACCGAGTGATGGAAGTTCCTGATGAGCTTATGAAGCTGCCTTGTCTTGAGTCAGACCATTGGTGCATCGAATTCGGTCTTGTCTGCACTGACTGGCAGCAGCAGCTCTCCTGGATTTCAGACGAGGGGGGGGGGTCTTTTGGAGAGGCTTCTAGAAACTGGGGCCTTCCACATGCAAAAGGCCCCCTGCAACTGAGCTGCCACCCCACCAACCTGTCCCAACGTTGGCCAAAAGGAAGAAGTCCCCATCGATGGAGAACGAGTCTCGGAAGCAGTCCCTGGAAGGAGCCTTTGCAAAATCCTCGCTTGAAAGAGGCTCGACCTCCTTCAGTGCAGATATCCAATATGCCTGGAGAACGTCCAGCCCCTCTCCATCCATCCTATCCTCACATTGTTGTGGGTTTGAGTCAGGCCTGTTCTCCAATTCCCTCCCTTTTTCCCCTCTTTCCCTCCGGAGTGCTCTTGACCTGCCTCCAGATCGTAGAGCTCCACATCCAGGTGTCTGAAATGAATGCAGACTTTGTATCGGTCAGACTGGTGGCTTCGGGGTTTTGCTGGTTTTTCCTTCTTAATGCTTTCAAGACAAGGAAATCCCCAAGAAGATGTCTGGACAGTATATCACCCCAGGTCCACGGTCGACGTTGACTTGGCGTCTTGGAGATGAATCTTTGACCTTTGTCTGGGGTAGACGGAAGAGGCAATAACTTTCCAATCACGGGTGTTGGGGGAGAGGGTCTCTTTGAATGGCCATCCCAGCTGTGCATATGGAGACATCTGCTCCAATGCCTCCGTGTTGCAGGTCTTCTTATAGTTTTGCTTCCTTCCTCTGCTTCCCCATTCACTGTATTTGTGCATTAACTGTACTTGGCCTTTGTGATCAGCACATAACTTCAGCTGTCCCCATTTATGATGGACAATCTAGATGTTTCTGGTCCTTGTCCCTGGTAAATCACTGCCTCTATTTTGTCCTCATGGTGTCTCTGGGGGAGTTGTCGACTCTTTTTTTTATTATTTTACAGCACAATGCTGTGAACATTTCCTCGGATGTAACCTCTTCCAGAGGGGTAATCGTGCTCGTAACAGCAAAAACAAGCAATAGTCTTGCGCCAGAGCCTCTGCTTCGCTTGCAGGAGGTTCGGTGTTGCATCCCTGGCTGGCAGCATCTCCAGGGGAAGGGTTGGGAAAGACCTTTGCCTGAAATTCTGGGGAGCTGCTCCAGTCAGCGTAGACAAAACCGAATTCAGTAGACCAGCGACCTGACTAAGTGGAAGGGAGCTTCCTACGTTCAAATGACAGAACTGAACGCTCAAGAGAAGTTGTTTGCGCAGTGTGCTCGGTACAAAATCCAGAACTCAAAGTGGGTTCCGAATGCATCTGTTCCATTTTGGAAGCCAGGCCAGGTAATTGGATGAAGCAAATTTCAGAAGCTTCCCTAGATCTTGTTAAAAATCCCAAAGCAAATCAAGAAGCCATGTAGTTGAGTGAATTGAGGCTGCTGCACAGTCCCACAAGACGGTCCCCCAACCAGGAGGGAAATACGGCGAAGGTTTCCATAGTAATGGCTGGTCACCTAGCCAATAATGCTTTCTCCCACATTGCTACCTCCAACGCTTGATCAAAACCCAACTTGCCCGCCAGCCATGACATAATTCAGGAAGCCTCCAGCTGACACCGGGAGAATCTTGGGCTTTGCCATGTTTCTAAGGACCTTCGGAAATGCTTCCCCGTGACAACGATCGATGGCGTTCAGCTGACAAGCCCTTTGGGTGTTCTCAGCAAGACCAATTAGCCTATGAGAAACGTATGGACCATTGGAAATCTTGTATTTTGGGAGGACGGGAATGAGGGGATTGGAACAAAAGCAGAGGGGTGGGAAAGGAGAATGGAACACATGGAGATTATCTGGAAAGTGGAGTGAAGAAAGAGGAGACCAGGAGAGGGATGGGAAACAAAGGGTGGGAGGGGAGGGGAGGGGAGGAGGGAATGAGGGGCTTGGAACTCTGTGGAAGGGGGAGGAAAGGGGTGGAATTCAAGCAGACGGCTGGAAGGAAGCAACTCAACTAGGATAGGAAAGAAGGGTCTGGAACTCAAGGGCAGGGATGGGAGGAAGGGGGCTGGAGCTGAACAGAAAACTTTGCTGCCGAAAAATACACGTCTCTCAGCCTAGCCAGCAAGAGACGGAGCCTGGAAAGTCACTGGTTCAAGTCTTCCCTCCCGGCATGTGGAGGATCCGTGCCTATGATGAAGCTTCCCTCCAGTGCGCCAAACCGTTGCTCCACCTTACCCAGGACGTTCCTTTCCGACCGGAAATGGGCTCTTTGACAGAAGCTTTTCTAGCACCTCTGCTGGTGTTTGAGCCTGGAGTGTGTTCATTTTCAGAATTCCTGAAAGGTCTGTTGCCCGCTTTGCTTGGCACGCCAGACAGTCTCTTGGGTGGCCGATCTTCTCCTCAATCTGGTCCTGCTCACAATCACATCCCCGTTTTTGTCTGGGAAATGTTGGAGCGTACGGTTTGGTGGCAGGAAAGCCCTGCAGTCTGGATCCATCTGACAATATTCTTGGTTGATTGAGCTCTCTGGTTGAACGGGGGACCGGGCGGAGATTCCTTGAGAGGGTGTCATCGTCAGCCCCATCCGCCTCCCCATTCCTCGTAACTTATATTTTGAACATATTGGGATTAAAGGTGAGGGGCACCCTCTGAGGCAAAACAGATGCAGTTGGGTAGTTCATAAGGTCCAGCCACCACGGCCCAAGACATAAACATCTGCTTAAAATAATGTTCTACCGTAGAGAGAATAAAAATGGAATTAAAACTCTACTTCCTCATCCATGGCTACGTGTTTGTCAGCTAGAAACCCGATATGCTGGGTGAATATTATTGCTTGCAGTTGTTGGCTGGAATATGATTTTGTGTGTTTGGGGCTGGGCAGCGGGGGGGGGGGGAAGCGATGTAAAGGAAAACGACTGGAACAGGGGGGCTTTTTGTTTCCAGATTTGGAACTAGGAAAATGTTTAGGATTTGTGATTTAAACAGAGGGCATGATTCATTTGTTTCAATGGAAAATTGAAACATATCTCAACCTTTCTCATTATTATTATTATTATTATTATTATTGAGATTATTATTATTGAGATTATTATTGATATTGATATTTATTCATTGCTTTTCAACGAAAAAGTTCTCAAAGCAGTTTACGTAGCAAAAGGAATGAAAAGCTGGTTCTCTGCCCCCAAGGAACACACAATCTAAAAAGAAACACAAGGAGACCCCAGCAAACAAACAGTCACGGAATGGGATGTTTTGCTGGGATGAAAAATGGCATTTGCTTCTCCTGGCGAAACCGAAGAGAAGCATCACTCAGAAAAGTGCCTGTTTGCCCAGTTAGTAGGAGTTTCTCTCATTGAAATCTATAGGATTTCAATGTGATTAATTTCGCCTGGATTTTCTGAAATAACAAGATGCTTTTGGGCAGTGGAAAACTGATACTTTCGTTTCTGTATTGGGATGAAAAAGCAGTTTTCTTATGAATGAGGCAAACCCAACGACGCTTACCGCCCAATCCTATCTGCTGCCATGTTACCAGCATGCAGCCATGCCAATGGAGGCAGCGGGGTGTGTGTGTGTGTGGTCGGACAGCCGATCATCGCAAAAATATTTTTATGTACCCTCCAATATGTACCCTCAAAAAAAAATTGAGTGGAGGGACAGTTAGAACAGACAAAAGAAAATATTTCTTTACCCAGCGTGTAATTCATCTGTGGAACTCCTTGCCACAGGATGTGGTGATGGCACCTGGCCTAGATGCCTTTCAAAGGGGTTTGGACAGATTCACGGAGGAAAAGACCATCACACGTTACAAGCCATAAGCAACCTCCTGGTTTTAGAAGTAGGTTTTCTCTGTGCCAGGTGCAAGGGAGTGACAGCGGGAAACAGGTTATCTTGTTGTCTTGTGCTCCCTGAGGCATCTGGTGGGGCCACTGTGTGATACAGGAAGCTGGACTAGGTGGGCTTTTGACCTGATAAAGGCTGCCTGATCACCTATGGGTCTCCTCGGACCCTACTCCACCTGTGTAGCTGGTGAAGTCCAAAGAGAGGCAGGGCAGGCAGAAAAATAGGGGATAAGATCCAGCGTGCGCGACTGTCGATGGATTGCACCCTGTCCCTCCCCAGACACACCCCAGTTCCTCCCCCAACATGCCCCGTTACTCCCCCTCCCTGCCCGTGGCCTGCGGAGCCTCCCAGAGCTACTGCTGTGTTGTTTGCGGCAGTGGCCAGACAGACAGCGCATGATGACAGTGGCAGACAGCTTTCACGCCACCATAAAGGACCTTGCATTGCGGGAACGCTAGTTCTGGTGGTGCAATGCCCCAATAGGATTGGCGCCTCGACAGGCCATTGTCAGACATCAATAGTTTAGCTTGCCAGAGGCGAGTGCTCCTTGGCCCCCTGACACGAAGGCTTCTTCAGGTCATCACGGTGCACCTGTCCTGCCCCAGGCCCTGCCACTGCTGGGTGTTACTGGGTCCCAAAGCTAGAGAACAGGCCTGTCCCTTTAAGCCTGCGGATGCCTCAGGGGGAATAGAGACTCCTGGCTGCTCCCTCCCCAGCCTTGTTGCCTGGCCACTTTGTGCAGCAGTTGAGGGGCAGCAAAACTCCTGAGTGAGCCCTCAAATGCTCGGAAATGGCGGCGGAGATGACTGAGGGTGCTTTAGCAAGCACCACTGGAGAGCGCAACTTTCACTGTGGGGGGGAGGGAATGCAACTTTCTAATAAAAACAAAGACCTCGTGTAGTGCTCAGAATTATAACAACAGTCATTATATCTGACAACGCTTCAAGGGGATCTTTCCAGATTAAAGACGCCATAGAAACAGGCAATGTGGCACTTGCCGGCTATCAAAAGCATATCGTACTTTCTGCTGTGTACAAAACATGGCTTTTCTTGGGGGTTTTTTGGCTAGTAAAGACATCAGCAGATGCAATCATTTCTGGACACCTTCTGATGTTTGAGCTGGGCCCGTGGTCTCTGGAAATCGATAAGGGAGAGAGCCTCACTCCAGCGGTTGGGGCTCAGAAGTTTGGTCGAGGGGAAATCTGTTACAATTTGCTCCAGTTAAGGGATTACCACCCTTCCAGGGATGACCACTGGGAATTCTGGGGAATTTTGCTGAAGGAGAAAGACGGGATCTCCTTTCAGCTGCAGCGGGGGAAGGCCGAGGGTAGAAGAGAGATTAACTTTACATATGTTTAGTCTTTGGAAGGTTCAATAGTTTCAGTTGCTCCTCTTGGGCTGAGTTTTTAGTTTCATGCTGTTAATCTTCGATTATCATTCGATGCTCCACAATTCCCATCAGGGCTGAATGAAAACTGCTCACTATTCTACAAGAACATTTTCAGCAGTGTAAAAAAAATGCTTTTCAGCAGTGAAATTTTTACCAGTTCCCCCTCTCAAGGATGAAATTACATAGCCTACTCTGATTGGCTTTGACACATACTGCCATCATCCCATTCACCACCATGCAATCCCTGATTGGTTGGGATCACCCATGTGACTAATTGAGGAAGCACTGCCCTCTCAGTTGACTTCATTCGCCTTCATCACTTAGCCAAATCTGATTGGCTACATAGTATCATGACATCATCTTATTCTTGACATGATCCCTGATTAGTTGGGGTCAGCCATGTGGCTAATTGAGAAAGAAGCAATAATGAGGTTCGAGGGCAAAAGCACTGAAGAAGGGCCAGCTAGGGCAAACAATGGCACTTCAGAACATTTTTTTAAAAAGTGAATAGTCACAAAATCAAAGTGATTTTTAAAAAATATTTATATATCTTCCACCCATCTTTTTGCTGATTGAAAATCGAAACTGGAGACAAATTGTTTGTGGCCTTATTCTCATCTCACTTTCAATTCAAACGAGTAATAAGGAATCCCTAAATATAGGCTGAGATCTGAGATCTGCTCACTCAGACATCGTTTGCATGCAGGACACTAAAGATTACTCTGTAGTCTAGTGGTGAAAATGCAGGGACACCTGTTCCTCCACCACAGATACTGGACTCCAGTCATCAGTGGTTTGAATTGGACGCTGCAGTATGTAGCACACCTATATGTGGTTTGCCTCATCCTGCGTCATTCCATATCGGTGACACTGCTGCAACCTTGCTCCATCACTATAAGGTATTTCCTTAGAATTAGTGCTCCTGGCTCCATCTTGAACAGAGAGGTTAAACATGGGTGGAAATCCAACTGTTTGGAAAACAATTGGACAGGGGAGGTGAGGAGGGGGAGGAAGAGGATCCCGAGTCAATTACAAAGCACATCTTGTGTGTGTTGTTCTTTCCTCGGGTTCACTGGCTGCAGAGTTTCCTGTTTGAAGGCTGAGCAATAGCATCAAGATCGTAATTTATCTTAGTCACTCCGCGTCCAGGGCCTCCACTCTCACAGTTGGCCTGCTTCAGATCTGCGCGACGACATGTTCCACATGAGTTCTTTTTTTCTCGCGTGCCTTTTGCAAAGGGCGGGCATGTCCTAAGAGAATGTCAAAGTGTATACTTTGGTCTGGGGGTCTCCGGGCCTGCTCAATGACATCGTTAAGTGCAAAGCCCTTAAGTAATTCTAGTGTAGCTGTAAAAATTACAGACCCCAGAGAAGAAAATTGGTAGTTGAGACCTTAGTCAGACTTGAAAGCAAGCTACAGATTGCACTGTGGAAGTCCTATTCCTCCCTCCCTCCCTCCCTCCCTCCCTCTCTCTCTCTCTCTCTCTCTCTCTCTCTCTCTCTCTCTCTCTCTCATTGATATTTTTTGTATGAACTGCTTTCATGTCCCTCTACTGTACAGTCAAGGTTGACAATGTGCAGGAGAGCCATGATTTTTAAGACAATGGCGCTCTGGAAGAGGGTGCTTAATCTAACCCCCACCCATCCCACACACACACACACACACACACACACACACACACACACACACACACACACACACACACACACCGGTGCAAGCTGCTATTAGCTGTGTGTGGGGAGGGGAGCATTTAACCTTTTCAGGTATTTTCCAGGGTGAGCATTCCCCCCCCCCTGCAGGATCATTCAAGTGGTCTTTGGCCTTGAGAATTTGGGGAGGGGGGGAGCAATAGACACGTGAAACTTGTTCCACAACTTTCCCTGTTTTTTTTCTGCAGGTGGTCTCTCTTGAATATTTGTACTGTCCTTCTGGGATACTGTTTCATCCCAGGGTAGTATGGCTAAAAAATGGCTGCCTAGCATCACTGGAGCATGGCGGGGGGCGGGACACCGGGGGTGACGCGCATCAAGGGGTGACGCGCATCACCCTGCGCGTCACCTCCGCCGGCTCTGCGCGTCACCCTCCGAGGCCGGGAGAAGGCCTCGGAGTGTCCTCCTGGGCCAGCAGTCTAGCCCCAAGTGACTAGGCCTATACGTCATGTTTTAGCTTTTTCGCGCATGCGCACAACGTTTTCTGAGGGCAAGAGACCCTCTTGCCCTCAGAAAACGTGCACATGCGCGAAAAAGCTAAAACATGACGTATAGGCCTAGTCACTTGGGGCCGGCCCGCCGGCCCGGGAGGACACTCTGAGGCCTTCTCCAGGACTCGGTAGGTGATGGGTTACTCTGTGGCGCCACAAATTTTGGGGGTGCGCAGGGGGGTCACGGGGTGACAGGTGTCGGCAGGGGGGTGACGCCCGCCCACCCGCCCTAGGGTGACGCGTGCGGCATGACGCCGCACCTACATTGGCCATGCGCCATTGCAGCCATTCATTCAGCATTATGAATGTGCGGGTGATTCGCACACAGGACCCCTAGCATAGGGCTCCATTCTCACTGACATGCAGTCTGTGGACAGGTCTGCATTAGGGGTGTGGATGAGAGCAAAACTATACGAGAGAGGCAGGAATCATCTTTTAGAAGTAGCTTATCACCATGTTTCACGGTCCCGCCCAACTCCTTTCTTACCAACCCAAGGCAACTCTTCCTCCCCAACCACGCTCCATTTTTAAATGCTAGTGTACTACCGTATTTCTTCGAGTCTAAGGCGCCATCGAGTCTAAGGCGCACCTTTACTTTCAGTACCACCAGCAGGGAAAAAAAAAATCCATCAATTGTAAGACTCGCCTCCCTTCATTAAATCTACCCGCTCAGCACCAACTCTCCCTAGCATGTCTCCTGCAGCTGAGGATGACTGAGTGCACTGCCTTTGCATAGCATTTCTGGCCCCATCAGAAAGTGCCATTTCCTTTGTTACCTGGGCTTGGGGGAGCTTCAGGGAGGCCTGCGCAACCCTCTGCAGGCCTCCCTGATCTTCAGTTTGGCGAAAAACAGCGATTTTTGGTCGTTTCTGGTTTTTGCGAAAACAGGGAATGGCTGAAAATCGCTGTTTTTCGCCAAACTGAAGATCAGGGAGGCCTGCAGAGGGTTGCGCAGGCCTCCCTGAAGCTCCCGCAAGCCCCAGTAAGTAAGAAGATAGCATTTTGGGGTGCTTTTTGGAGACCTTCGATTCTAAGACGCACCCCATTTTTTGAAAAAAAAACCCATTTTGGGAAAAAACATGCGTCTTAGAATTGAAGAAATACAGTATTGTACACTCTCGTAATTTTCTGCTTATGTGTTTTGGCTTTTGACCAGAACTTGAAGCTGTGTATACTCATATGGTTTTGATAAACACACACACACACACACACACACCCTGAACTCATACAGTACGTCTTCTTGAACATGTCTCCCTGTAAGATTGGATAGCATGATAGCAAAATGGCTAATATTTTATCAGTAGCGGATAGATATCTGGAGCAGGAGTTGCTGTGGATAGTGTCGGAGACACAACAGTTTCTGGTACACAAGCCTGCAAGCCTTCAAACAAACACACAAACAAAGTCACGTATTTTATTTTGGGACACCCAACGCTGATTAAATTTTGTTGGTTGTGTTACTTATCTACCTGCAGGAATTGACATTCTTTAACATTTTTTCACATTCGGGCGGGGGGACGAGATGTTTTTTGCACCCATCTTGGTGCATTAAAACGGTTTGGCAAGGATTCAGCTGGTTGCTTTTCTGTGAGCTTGTTAACTGGCTCAGAGAGATACAAAACGACAGCAGGGTCTGGGTTGGCAACGGCAAGAAGGAAGATAAATCAACTGCCAGAGTGATGGATGAGATCTCTGACGCTGAAGATTAAAGAAAGAAAAAAGTAAGAGGACTGTTTTGCGTTTGGCTCTGTACCTGCCCCAGTGCCAATGCAGGGCTGGTCGCAGAGTATCCCGCTTCCATGTAATTCGTGGGAGGCAAGGGAGACACTTAAAATCTGCCTTGCTATAGCCTTCGGCTACAGAATCTGGGCTTTTTCATTTAGGAAAAAAGCAGCTACTGGGGGAGACACAGGAATGGCGTGACCTAGAATGCTGCCTGATGCCGTCTCGGGTCCGCCACCTCTGTGCTACAAGGCCGTCCCCCCCCAAACACCCCAAGCCGTCCCCTTGTGCGCTACCTCAAACTCAGAAGTCCCACACTTCCGAGTTTGACAGTAACACGCGAGGAACACAGTCAGGAGGGGCAGGGGTGTATTATCCATAAGACTAACTAGGCTTCAGCTTAGGGGCCCCGCAGCCCCACAGGGACAGGGGCCCGCATCGCCCGTCAATATCCCGGAATCTCCCGGTTATGGATCACAGTCAACAATGCTGCACTAACTTCTGCCTGTTAAGGCTCTCTAGAGTGAGAGGAACTCGCTGCAATTCAGCCGATCCCGTGAATCCCCTTATCTTTCCGATCTCTTTGGTGAAAGATTGAAGTGCTGGGGGGGGGGGGGTCCGAAACACTTGAAAACCTAGGGGCCCGACCATAGGTTAATAACCCTGGAGGGGGATCCGTTTCTCACTCAAATGATCAGGAAGCAGATCGTTGCGGCTTGCTTGGCAGCAGGCTGGAGGAAGGTGGCAGTGGCAGCAGCAGATTTGGGGTGAAAGGCACCCTGAACCCCCTGCCCCCTCGGGCCCCTTGCAACCTGCAGTGGGGAGACAACATAACTGAGACGACTATAATTATGCATGGTGCAAAGAAAGTGAACAGAGAGAGGTTTTTCTCCATCTTTCACTACATTAGAATAAAACTGACTAGTGGGATAAAAAAAGACTTCTTCACTCAGCAAATCATTAAACTCTGGAACTCACTGCCATAAGATGTGCTGATGGTTTGGCCATGAGCTTAGGTTGCTTAAAAGAGGATCAGACATACTCATGGAAGACAGGTCTATCAATGGCTTCTGGTCATGATGACTATATGCTGCCTCTGTAGCCGAATATCTCTGAAGACCACTTGCAAGGGAGCAACAGCAGGAGACGGCTATACCTTCACCTCCTGCTTGCGGGCTCTGCATTGGGTTACCTGACTGTCCACTATTGGAAACAGGATGCTGGTTTCTAGGTTAGTGATGGACCTGATTCAGCCAGGCTCATACTGAATCAGGCCTCAGCCACGTTCAGAGACAAGTGGCAGGCCGCAGGATCCAGGTCAGGTTTCAGAGGAAACAGATTTCTGATGTGGGATATAAAACAATACGTGACACCATCGATGCACATGTGATAACATTAGGAGCCAGAACTTTCAGAACAGAGACCAGGTTTTCTCAAGAATCCTCTGAGAAAGCTCATGAATGCCGAGCTCATTCTGAGTTGAGCTGAGAGCAGTTTGCGCAACCAGAGAGCAGGTGGGACCAAAGTGAGCCATCACGAGAGGCGCCTCTAGAGCAAGGAGTTTTTAGTAAATACCTTGGAAATAATCGTTAATGCGTTCAAAATCCTCTTGGCGTTACGAAGGCTTGAAGTTAGGAAAAGTGGGGTGGGGGTTGCTACTCACCTTGTGTTCTAGGCCAAAAATAAAATAAAATAAAAGGCAACCCATATGGCTTTGCTTAGGAGTGGTTTTTGTTAAAACATGAACACTCAAGAGGATGAAAAAGTGAAGTCGTATCTGCTTCATGAACCCTTTCTGCTTAATCCCCGGATTGCATCCAAGCCCCGACTCCATTATCGCAGCAATATCACCGACTTCAGAGGAGAGAGTCTTCCCTTTCCCATCGATTGAAATAGGAAATCTACTGATTGGGCTACGGGATGATGTAAGGATGGGGAAGTGAGGTCCATTGAGAGCGAAGGTGTGCAGCGCAAGTTCATAAGCAAATACCCTTCTGTGACCGCTGAAGGGCGTTAAAGACTAAACACACTGTTTGACCCCCACGGAGAGTGTTCAGGGAAGGGGGGAGTGGGCTTGGCTAGGGCCTGCTTGAGATCTAAATCAAGACCTCTCAACCATTGTTGTGGATTAGGGAGTGGGGATGGGACTCGGGTTTGAATCCTCGTACAGCCAAGGAGGGGCGTCTCTGCTGAACTGTAGGCAACTGCTGAGCCAGAGTAAAAAAACCGAGGACCAAACAGTCAAGCCAGAGGTCCGAATCACAGGGGTCAACTTGGGGAAGAAGTCAAGAGTTGGACCAAGCCAGAGCCCAGAAAAACAACTGCTGGAAAGAGATGGAAGCTCAATGATGGAGCACCAGGTTCGAGTCCTGGTGTCTCCAGTGAGACCCACCAGAAACCCTGGAGAACTGTTGCCAGTCAGTGCAGACAAGACTGAGGGTGCAATCCCGGCCAATTTTGGAACGGCAGAGCGAGCGCTCCGCCATTCCAAGCCATCGCGAATGTGCAGTAAAGCACGTTCATGACGACTTGAGAGTAAGGGTGACTGGCGCGGAGGCCGGCCGCCCTCACTCCGCCTCTGGATCGTCCCCGCGGCTGCCGGAGAAGGTAAGTGATCCCCTACCAGGTCCAGGTGGCAAGGGAGGGGGGCATTGGCCAAGCTGGCCCGTGGGGGGGGGGGCTGGATGGTGGCCTCCATATCCCCGTCCTGTTCCCAGGCTGGCTTCGCCATTACACGGCCTCCTCGGACTTCCGCCAGCTAAATAGCAAGGAGCTAAATCCAAGGAGGTCCATTGGATCCTCCCCGCGTTACACCAGGGGGAAAGGGACGAACGTCCCCTTCCCCCGAGGAGACCTCGGGGAACGGGGATAGAATCCAGTGGGCGGCCTGAGATACCGCCCGCCAGATACTTACACAGGATTGGGCTGTGAGATAGATAGACCAAGGATCTGACTCAGTAGAAGGCAGCTTCCTATGTGAACTATGTTGCTCACTCAGGCAACAGCCCAACCTAAACAGGACGTCTTTGTAGCTGGAATTCTTTCCTGCCGAGGAAAGCCTGGAAGCCTGGTGCCCTGCTCCATGGCCAGGGGGTGCCAGTTCTAGCCCCACTGGCCTTGCCTTTCAGCCTAACCTGCCTTCTTTTTCTGTAACTTTCATGGCTGACGGATCTCCTTTGACGGATCAGCCTGTGACGGCTGCCTGAAAGGAGATCCGTCAGCGGTATTGGAGAACGGGTAAAGGACAAGTCTTTCTTTATTACATGGCATCTAAACCCGTATATGTGTCTTATTGTGCACTAACCTGCCTTCCTCTCAGGGCCACGGTGAGGTTAGAATGGGATCACTCCAACGGATGCGTCCCGGAATAAGAGGAGGGTACCAATATGATCGATGACTCCGTTGTTCATACCGCCCTGTGCAACTTCTTCAGGTTAAACGAAATCAGCTTGCCTTAATTGTCAGCCTGTAAAATTATGCGATTGGCCCAGAACACAGTATAAATCAAGGATTAATCTAGTAGTTCTCCTGAGCAGGTGGAAACTCTGTTTCCAAGTCAAGCCATATTACTACTTTGGCACTCGTTCCCCAGGACTAGCTCATAAGCCAGGGCTCTTTTCTTTCTTTCTTTTTTTTTGAAAAGGGAAATATTTATGAATCATATAAAATCGAAAACCTGCTTTCCAACCCGCTTTCGCGCTCACCTGCCAAGTGCAGTTTTCTGTGAGCCAAAGGAAGCCGGATGCGGAGTTTTTCAGGACTCTTTGCAGAAAGACCGTCCAGACGCGGAGCCTTGGAAGACGCTTCTGCTGTTTCAACGCTGTCCTATCAGATAGAATTCCATGTACGTGTTTTCTATTGCCACTGTGGCCTAGTGGTCGGAGCGTCAAATGTAGACTGGAGAGCCGTGAATTCAAATTCCCACTCAGCCACAAAGCTGATTTTAGACCAGTGAACATCTCTCAGCTTAGCCTACCTTGCAGGGTGGATGTTAGGATAAAAAAAGGGAACCAATGCAGAGGACAAAAAAAAAATCTGCATTTATAGCTTTAAGCACATTTATGTATATGCTTGTTTGCAGGGTCCTGCCTTAGTTCCATCCCCAGATGCTGCAACACGAGACAGGGGAAACGGTGGACAAAAATAAAAATAGTATTGCAGGAATTCAATGAGATTCACCCAAAGAAACAAAATGGATAACAGTTACTGGTTTGGATCCAAAGAACTCTGGGATGTATTCTGCACGTGCCCTGGGGTTTTCTTGCCCCATTCCCCCCTTGTTTCTGAGAGTTGGGGTGCCTTCTTCTTGGGGTGCAAGGCAGCCTGGTGGAAATTGGCACACCAGCCCCCAGTGGTGTAGACTTGAGCCTATTGACTTGGACTTGAGTCAGACGTGAGTCGCATCAATGACTCGACTCAGATTTGACTCGTCAATGACTCGACTCGGACTTGACTCAGCGATTGTCAAAGACTCGAAAGACTCGACTCGAGACTTGAAGCCTTTTACGACAAGTCCAGTTTTATTCAGGTATAAACCCATTTTCCCCATTAAATAGATAGCAACCAAAGACTTGGGAGCAAAGACTTGGGGACTTGACTTGAGACTTGGACCCAGAGACTTGGGGCTTGACTCAAGACTTGGAGTCAAAGACTTGATCCACATCAAATTCTGGGACCTGCCCTCCAGGAAAGACCTGATCCACTGAAGCATGGTGCCCTCCTACCCAGTGGCGTTCTGCGCCCTCCCGGCGCCTGGGGTGGGGGGGCGGGGACCAAGCGCTCGCGCGCGCCTGCCCACCTCTTCTTTCCCCTTTCCGGCTTCGTTGGTCAGCGGCCCAGCTGCGAACGATTCACGGCCTTCTTGAACCTGCCTTTCCACCTAACCGGCCTTCCTCACAAACCAGTGGTCAGGTTGAAATGGGAGTTCCCCAGCGGGTGAATCCCTGCGCTGCAAAGATGGGATGATACGGATCCAGATTTCAGACCCTGCTCCTCGGAGATATCCTCTCTTCTTGCAGACGCCCTGCCCAGCTCCTTCAGGGGCAGTTGCATCCGCTTGGCTGAATTGTCAGCCTGATAGCTGACCAGTGTCTTGTCCAACCACGTTTACTTTTCCCATCCCCTGCTGCGATGTAGGAAGTTGCCTTATGATGCCGAGACAGATCGTTGGTCCGCCCAGCTTGGCATTGTCTACACTGATTGGCCGCAGCCCTCCAGGGTTCCAGGCAGAGTCCTTTCCCTGGAGATCCTGTCGGGGGCTGAACTCAGAGCTGCTCCTCTGCTACTGAGCTATGGCTTCTTCCCTTGTAGCCGTAGCAGGCCCCTCTAGCCCTTTGGGGGCCAGACACAGCCCATGGGGCCCCAATGCCCTGTCTTTGCCCTCAACCAACGCATGGTGCCACTGTATGGGTCAAGCTGCACTTTTTGTAAACGATCTCTGAAAAAACAACAACGCAGAAACCTTCCCCACAGCAGCCAAACACTGCATTAAGTTGTGCTGAGACATGCATTTAGGAAGCGTCCAAGAATACGAAATACGGGACTGGAGACTGACCTTTCACAGCATGTGTGTGGCTGCCCCGATTGAAAAAAAAAAAAAAAAGAGACAAAAATACAAGACAGTTTAACAATGTGGAAACATACGCGCTGGCCAGCTCGTCGTCCAACAACTCCGCTTTCTGTGCAGTCCACTCGCTCTGTTGATCTAAAAAGCCCGACAATGGAACTAAAAAGCCTCCCATGTCTCACGAAGCAAACTGGTGGATGCTGGTGACTCACACCCCATTCTCAGATCGAGCATCACGGTGCAAGCTACACAGCTATGGGACGTTTGAGAGGAGCAGCGGCTTGAATAACTCCAGTGTGTCTGAACCCAGAACTGTTCGGGCCCCTGAGGGCCTGAGATTAGACAGGCCCAACACTCACACTGACTTCCACTGCAAAAACCCAAAACTGTTTTCCCCAGGTCTGTTACATGGCCGCTCTCATCCTGAGGCCTTCAGGGCATGGCTCTTAAAGAGGCAGTACATCATTGCACATTGCTGAAGAGTAGTATTTTTGCATTGCTGGCTGCGTGGTGTTCTCATTTCCCTGCAATTGCATTGATTTGAAAAACAAGACAGTGTTTGTTCCAGGAGTTAAAGATGTGAGAAAAGCAGAATTGTCCCAGGCAGACATTAGGAGAGGAGCTGTAACCAGCGCCCCTGGTTCGCCTGCAGCGCATCCCCGAATCAGTCCCTGGCAGCATCGCCAGGCTGGGAGGGACCCCTCTGCCTAAGACCCCCCCAAGAGCCGCTGCCAGCCAGTCTAGACAGCACTGGGCAGATGGGCCAAGGGTTGGACCCCATAGAAGGCAGGTTCTTATGGCCAACGCTCTGAACAGAATGTGGAAATAAAAGCAGGATTCCGAATGCATCAGTTCCACTTTGGAAACAAGACCGGCCAATTCAGAACTCCCAAATCCAGGAGGAAACATCGGAAGCATTCCTATCGCTGTGTGTGAATGCCTGCCTTTCTCAGGCTGGTAACCCATGCAGTTTGAAATCACTTCGATGTGTGTGCATGGGGGGGGGGGGAATACCCCCCCCGCTCAGATTTTGAGGGTAGGTTTTAGGTCTCTCTAGCAAGGGCTAATCAGGAAGCGTGGGGGGATTTCCAGGGGGGGGTAAAGGGTTGCTGAGGAAAAGGCTTTTGGGCCTCGATTACCATCTGCGGATTTGCTGTAAGTGAAAACCTTGGGAGCTGTGGAAGCCGCACATCTGTTTAGCAGATGAGCTACCCGAAAACACAGAGGGGTTTTGTGAAGGAAGCGACGGCTCATCTGGGGATAGGGAGGCTCCGACTTGGATGTCTGTCTTTTGCCACCCTTGCAAAAACGCACCGACTCAGCAGAAACCCAACGCCAGCTGCAGCAGCGGGCCGTTTTCTCCCGAGTAGGTCCACTGCGGTGGACGGGGCTTGTTGCTTCCCGCAAGCGAAGGGGCCTGGGTCAGGCCACTGGAGACCCATTATGGGCTGCAGAGAAGACGTTGATCTGTCTCTCTTGAAACTGTACGCTTTAACGGCTATTCTGCAACATTAGGCACGCGGGGGCCGTATTGGGATTGTAGCAAGTGCTGTCCTGGCTGACAATTGGACGGGCAGAAAAGCCAGAAACTGGAGATCCTGCGATGGCTGGAGGAGCTCCCTTGGTGCATTCATTCTGCTTGGTGCTTGGGCCGTGCTATTCAGGCAGAATCGAATGGCAACGGGTGCTGGGAACCCACGAGGCAGTTCACCTGCCTGAAAGCTGTGCATGCAGAAGAACAGAACAGTACGATAGAGGCTCTGGGAACAGAGGTGGCAGGACAGGCCCAATCTAGGCAGTCGTTTCAAAGGGTGGTCCTGGTCTATCCTAGTCATTGTCGTCTTCGTCATCATCATCATCGTCACCTATCAGGGTCTCGGTTTTTAACATTTTTTTACTTTTGCTAGGTTAGCAGAAAACTGCAGAAATGTTTGAACAAACTGCAGTTTGATGTTTATACATTATTTTAATCAAAATATTAATGTGTAGATGTCTGTGTATACTCTCCATTAAAGAGACCACAGAATGCCTCTGCTATATATACCCCGTATTGTCCCGAGTATAAGACGCACCTGATTATAAGACGCACCCTTAAAGTTTGGTGCTATTAAAACAATTTCATTAAATCACTGGCATTAAATTGCAACAGCCCGATTATAAGACGCACCCCTAGTTTAAAAAGTTAAATTAGGAGAAAAAAGTGAGTCTTATACTCAGACCAATATGGTATATGTTTTTTTGTCATATGTTTGTTTGGTTTACCTCTTGTCCTGGGTGCTCAGCTTGGATGATGCTGGCCCACAAACAATTATTAATAGTCATGCATATGATTAATTGAATGGCAAGTCGTTTCGCATGACAATTCCCGTCCAGACTTTTGGGGGCGGACACGTGTTATCGGCGGACACAAATTACATGCCTCTAGCCCCGCATGGTTTGCAAGACCTATCTTCTTCCAGAGTTAGAAATTCCACCCCTGCGTGGCAGTGGAACACAGCTTTCAGTGCCACTAGCTTACATTGGAACTCCCTGCAAGAAGAAATACCTGCATTTGAACTCCCTGCAAGAAGAAATACAGCAGGCCAAAAGACTGGAGTGGCATTGTTCTCTAGGAAGCGCTTGCTATCTATATAACGTTTTCAAGGTTTTTAATTTAAAGACATGCTTGTAATGCCCTAACACTGCAATCCTACACACATCGACTCAGAAGCAAGTCCCATTGAGTTCAAGGGGACTGGACAAATTCTTGGAGGACCAGCGGTCTATCAATGACCACCAGTCCTGCCTGCTTTGCGATGCCGCCAATTCAGCAATAGGATACCTCTGAATACAAGTCACAGGGGAAGAATGGCGGGAGAGGGAGTTGACTTTCACCCCAGTTTGTGGGCTTCCCAGAGGCAGCTGGGGGGACCGTTGTGGGAAACAGGATGCTGAACCAGATGGGTCCCCTTTGGCCTGATCCAGCGGGGCTCTTCTTATGTTTTTATATGTGGCAGAATGGAGACAATGAGGATTTACCCGGGACAAGTAGCAAAGAACAGGCAGGATCCCTGGTCAATCGGGACAGTTGGCGCACATGCAGTGGTGGTAAGCCCCTGTGCTGCGTGCAGAACGCCCCATGTTCTACTCCTGCCGTCTCCAGTTAACGGATCCCAAATACTGAGTGAGGGCTGCAAAAGGTGTCAATACTGAGCGAGGGCTGCAAAAGGTGACAACAATTCTGAGCGAAGGACCAAGGGTTGGACTCCCTAAAAGGCAGCTTCCCATGTTCACCAGGTGATGCATTCATGGCTCAGTGTGGCAGAGCACACCTGTTTGGCTTGCAGGAGTCCCAGGTTCAGCCCTTGGCAGCCAGCCAAGGCTATCTAATCTCGGACCCCTGATTAGCTGGGATTGGAACACTCCTTCTCTCTGCCAGTCTAGGTTAGCAATTCTGGGCTCGATGGACCAAGAAGGCTGCAGCAGCTTCACTTGTCCACATGGCCTGATCTCCATCAAGACGCGCATTCAAGTTAAGCTGAAACGTTTGGACGGACTTCCAGCTTGCAAGGAGCACCGACATGGTTTAATCATCCTCCACTATGAATTGACAAACATCCCACTTTCTTGGAAGTGTTTCCTAGATGACGGACTTACTTTCATTGATTCGCACCCAAATGGCAGCATTACAACGCTGTTATGAGCTTGGCATCCGTCGCTTTACCTGTGAACCGCAGAGGCATTTAGAATGTTGGTTTAACAAGACAAAGAACTGTTGAAGATCATTGTACCCAAACTCCAAAGGAATGCTTTGCTAATACTGCCATCTAGTGGTATGTTTGATATTGAACATTGTTGCTGCAAACTTGGTGCAAACACAGAAAACTTCCATCTCCTGGGTCAGGTGGTTGGTTCCTCTAGTCTAGTCTACGACTCAGGTATTATTGGATCATCGTCCTGCTCTGAATGGGGTCGTACTCCCTCTGAAGGAGCAGGTCCGCCGCTTGGGGGTTCTCCTGGATGCGCAGCTGCTCCTGGATTCCCAGGTGGCGGCCGTGGCCAGGGGGGCTTTTGCCCAGCTTCGGCTGGTGCGCCAGCTACGACCGTACTTGGATCGTGCAGACCTGGCCACAGTGACCCATGCCCTAGTGACATCTAGACTAGATTACTGCAGTGTGCTCTACCTGGGGCTGCCTTTGAAGACTGTTCAGAAACTTCAACTAGTGTAGAATGCGGTGGCACGGGTGGTTGCCGGGGCTTGTCGGTTCGACTCAGTCAGACCGTTGCTTCGGGGGCTACACTGGCTGCCGATTCGTTTCCGGGCACAATTCAAAGTGCTAGTTTTGACTTTTAAAGCCCTTAACGGCTCAGGTCCAGGGTATTTGAGGGACCGCCTCCTTCCTTATAATCCGACCCGTACTCTGAGGTCAACAGGGGGGCCCTGTTAACCGTGCCGCCATTGACGGAGGTGAGGGGGATGGCGGCGCGGAATAGGGCCTTCTCGGTAGTGGCGCCCCAACTATGGAATTCCCTCCCCCTGGAATTAAGAACAGCTCCCTCCTTAGAGACCTTTCGGCGGGGCCTTAAGACATTTTTATTTAGATTAGCATTCGATGTCTGACATGGTGGGCTGGCTTTTTAATAAATGGCTTTAACAAATGTAAATATAGGTGACCCACTGGGGCTGTTTGTTTTCATTGTTTTAATTCTTGATTTTAAATGTATATATGTATTTTAACGTTTTTATTGGAAGCCGCCTTGATTGCCCTTGTTGGGAGAAAGGCGGGGTATAAATTCTTTAAATAAATAAATAAATAAATAAATAAATAGCTTATTACGCTGTTATAAGCCAGGATGGTGTAGTGGTTTGGGAGTCGGACTTAGACCTGGAAGATCCAGGTTCAAATCCCTGCTCAGCCACGAAGCTTCCTGGGTGACCTTGGGCCAGTCACTATCTCTCAGCCCCACCTACCTCACAGGGTTGTTGTGAGGACAAAAAGAAGGGGAGGAAATATGTGCACCACTCTGAGCTCCTTGGAGGAAGGGTGGTATAAAAATGTGAAAAATAAATAAATAAATAAATAAATTATCGTCTACTCTGATTGGCACCAGGGAGCTTCTGCATGCAACGTTGGTGTTCTATCTCTGGAAGCTACACCTCCCCCCCCCCCGGAAAATGGATCAGACAAAAGGGCATTTTTAGGCCAACATTCTGTTTTCCACAGTGGACAGACAGACAGACATCTTTGGGACCCCACATCCATCCTGCTTATGCTGAAAGTTGCTCTGTAGCTGACAAAGCGCCCCAGCCCTTCTCAAGACTCCAGTGTAGTGTTCCTTCAAATATAGCCTCCCCCAAAGCCACAGGCTAACATGCCACTGAGGGCCAAACTAATTGGGATGTGGAAGTTCCACGATTGGCATTCCCAATTAATCCCAATTCCCAAGGAGTTCCGGTGTTAATTACTTGGAGAAAAATGTGCGCCAAAAATCCAACAGCTGGACTGCGATGAACTTAACATCTTCCTGCCAGCTCAGGCTTTATGTTGCATCTGAAGAAATTCACGGATCAGTGAAAGAAACGTTTATGCCAGTTTTGTTGTTTTTGAAATGTTTTTATTGTATTTTAAAGCAAACTTTTAAAGTATTTTATTACACATTTGGTGTATTTTAAGAGACTTATAAAGTTACTATCTGCAGATACATTTTAAACATTTTTATGACCATAATCCCGAAGATGATACGACGATCTATTCCCAATTATCTTTCCCAGGTTGCAGCTGCAGAAAGAGTTGGAACATATCATGTAGGAATGTGCCCAGTATAGGCACAGCGTATCTGGTGCAGAGAAACCATGGCTAGGAAAAGGAGACTGGTTCTAGACTCCTACATGGGGCTCCTTTGCAACTTTCTGTGTTCAGAGGAAGGAGGATTGCAGCTCTACAAAGGGTTAACCCTCCCCCCCCCCCAATCCCGTGATTTAAGCCCCAACCTCCTGAAACTGCTATTGGCTGTGGAGGGGAAATCTTACAGGCAGAATGTTGTGCCCATACATTTTCCCCTCCCCCCAACAACTAATAGCAACTTTGGGAGGAAGTCTGATTTGGGGCCATGGTGCAGGGGTAAAAGGTTCTTCTTCTTCCTCCTCCTCCACCTCCTCCTCCTTCCTGCTCTGTGGCCCCTTCCAGTTCACATCACACAGCTTCTTTTTGAACAAGGATGCTGGGAGAAGGCTCACGTGTGCCACATTCCCCATCTTGCAAATCCCCAAAATGGCACCCCCAGTTTCACTGCCTGAGAAGATTTCAGCTCAGTCTTCTCACCGCTCCCATCTCTCAATTGCGCTCACAAATCTTTGCGATGCTCCTCTGTTGGTTTAAACCACAGGAGAAAACCAAATTGACAGAATCCTTTTTCCTTCTAGAATGTATGAATTGCACGAGACTCACAGACATGACGGAGAGACTGAGCACCCTTGAAGCCAAGGTAAGGTCGCTTTTCAAGAAATCATAGGGGTTGAAACAGACTCCTAAGAGGCTCTGATTAATTGTATTCAGCACCACCATCTTTTTGATCAGCCTTCTGCAAGCATCTGCAAGAAGGCCTTCCGCTCGTCGCCTACCACGGAGCTCAGCTCACTTCCATAATCACTCGCAGTTGGGAACGATTTTTGCTGCCGCTTCCTTTTTCATCTCCGTTCTCATTAGTGTCATTTTTCATTCATGCAGTCCTTCTCGATTCATTATTTTTCGCTTTTGTTTTCATTGTCTATTCATTTTCATTTTCTAAAATCAAAGCAAACGTTTTTCCCGCTGGTTACGAGAAGCTCCTGAATGAAGCTCAGCTCTGTATGAGCAGCCTCCTGGGGGCGGGCGTTCTGGTTTTATTTGCACCACCTCACGACGGTTTTGCAGTTGCGTTCCGCCCCTGTTGCGATTCTGGGTCATTAAAATGGCTGCTGCGAGGCCGTGATGGTACTCTTAAGCTCCTTCCACAGAAGCTACTTGTAACCAGAAAGGAACACCTTTTCTTTTCGTTTCACAAAATCATGACAAGAAGCAGAGGGCCCCAAATGGAGCCCTCATTCATTGCCATTTGCTCATTGACACATTCATTTTGGAACAAATGGCATGGGGTGCGAATGACGTCCGTTCATCTCTGGTTCTGTGTATTCCAAAAACGAAGCCTTTCGTGTGTGTGTGTGTGTGTGTGTGTGTGTGTGACTGGAAATTCATCCAATGGTGCTGGCAACCTTGTCGCTCACACACGCCACCTTCCGCCTACTCGCAGTGCCTCGGTTCCATGCTGTCTCATCTCGGCATGCCCATATACATCTGTTCGGCCTCCCGAGTCCAGTTTCCTCATCTTTTATTTGTGCGATCCACCCAGATATTTTAATAAAATCTGCTGGAGGTTACGGAGCACTTGCTATAAATCCCAGGTTTGGGTCAGCTCCTTGAAAACATCCAATATCCGAGCCGAGCTGATATCACTCATTCCAGGGGTAGAAGAAGCCTTTTGGCCACTGAAACGTGAGGAAATCGCATTACGCAAAGCCCCGGCCCTGATTGATTCCTTGTGGGGCTGAGAAATGGCCCACATAGCTTTCGCATGAATGCAGGTTCTCGTAACACGATACTGCCTCCTCCGTCGGCTCCACAACGAGGAAGGAATCCTTTTTTAATATATACAGTACAAAGTTTGGATTAACCAGAATATAAATCACACGTCTTTTCCGTATAATTGCAGGGCCTGATCTTATTTGTTTAACGTTTCGTCGTGAGCTCTGCCATTTCATTTCAGCTCATCTGGCTTAATAAGCATGTGGCTCGTTAGGAGAACAAGTGACCTCTGCTGGAAAGTACGTTCTATAGGAATTCATTTATTTAAAATATTGCCACTCCCCTTACTCAGTGAGGTGGACTGAGGTCACAAGTGGCAGGTTCTTGGGAGCAGAGGGTGCTGCCGCCAGGATCCAGCAGGCGCAAGGACCCGTTCTTCCTTCACTCTCGGGATTTGGAGAGGTAGAAGGGGAGGGAACAGAAGAGGAGGTGGAGGAGAGTGGTGGAGAGACACTCTAGCTCACCACTCTACTCTCCTCCCTCCAGCAAGCGTGAGAGGAGGGCAGGAGTGGCAGATGTCGGCGGCAGCACCCTCTGCTCCCAAGAACCTGCCACTCTTGTGACCACCACCTCAGTCCACCTCACAGACCCTGTTAGGACAAGAGCAAACCCTGAAGTTGTGCAGCGTGTACGTCAGCCTATCTAGGATCTGGTTCGATGGTTATGTCTCGCACCCAGATCCTTCTGCTTGAGGCTGCAGAGCGAGCCCCGCCTTCCGAGAATGACCTACCAATGGCAAGGACAACAGCCACATGGTACGACGGCCTGCTGCCGGATGCCATTCCTCTGGCCAACCCTGGGACTGTCCTGAGGAAGCCCATCGGATCTGTGGGTGAGCATGTTGCAGCACAGTGTTCTTCCTGTAGCACCTGAACATGGCATTTGTGTGAGCATAAGAAGAGCCCTGCTGGATCGCACCAAAGGCTCATCTAGCCCAGCATCCTGTTTCCAACAGTGGGCAGCCAGAAGGCCACAAGCAGAACATGAATGTAGGGGCTCTCCTTCCTTCCTGATATGTTCCTAGCTTCTGTACTCACCAGTGGTCTGGTTCTACACATATACATGCAGGTTCCATTCCTAACTTTCATGGCTAATAAGAACACAAGAAGAGCCCTTCTGGATCAGACCAAAGGGCCCACCTAGCATCCTGTTTCCCAAGTGGCTAAGCAACTGCCTCCAGGCAGCCCATAATGCAGAGCTCTCTCCTTTCCTCGGAATCTGTTATTCAGAGGTATTCTGCCCCTGAACATGGAGGTTCCTCTGGAGAAATAATACAGCCCAGTGCAATTTCCTTCAGGACTGGCTCGTCCATGTGGCAGTCACCTCAGGCAGCAAATCAGCAAGGGACGCCCACCTCTGTCCGCCCACTTGTCTCCACCTGCTCCCCCACCTCCTTGGATTGGGAAAGGGGGGCCAGAGAGGAAGAGGAAGTCTGGAGGAGAAGAGAGGAGAGGGTGGGCTAGAGGTCCAAGCGTGCTCTCTTCCATACGATGGCTGTCTCTATCACGGGCCACTCTAATTTTGTGTTTGAATGTTTTTCAGGGCTACCAGGGCCTGTGGGGAAACCCGGACCCCAAGGCCCCAAAGGGGACAAGGGAGAGATTGGTGAGAGGGGGCCGTCCGGACAGCCAGGTGAGTTGTGGGAGGACGTCAAATGAAGTTGCCAGGTTGTTGCAGTCGTCACGGCAGAGCACTGTGAATCTAAATCTCCACAACTAGGGGCGTCTTTTCACTCTGCAAATAACGGGAAAGCTAACCAAAGGGCACTGGCGTTGTAGGAACGTGGCGGGGGGGCGGACCGCCAGGGGGTGACGCACGTGTGACGCGCGTAAAGGGGTGACGCATGCACCCCTGCGCGCCACCTCCGTGACGCGCGTCACCCGCACGTCACCGTCCCAACTCCAGACGCTCCGAGGCCGGGGAGCCAGCCTCGGAGCGTCCAGCCCCGCCGGCGCTCCAGGGTCTTCTGAAGGCCCGATGGTTCAAAACGTAAAGTTTTACTTTTTTTGTGCATGCGCAGTACTTTTCTGAGGGCAAAGGGCTGCCCATTTGCCCTCAGAAAAGTACTGTGCATGCGCGAAAAACGTAAAACTTTACGTTTTGAACCATCGGGCCTTCAGAAGGCCCTGGAGTGCCGGCGGGGTCGGACGCTCCGAGGCTGGCTCCCCGGCCTCGGAGCGTCTGGAGTTGGGATGGCATCACCCCTTTGCGCGCGTCACATGCGCGTCACCCCTTGGCGGTCCACCCCCCCGCCACGCTCCAACGACGCCACTGGCCCCACCCATGCCCAGTGGTCTCCCTTTCTGGTACCGACCAGACTCACACCTGCTTGGCTGCACAATGTATAGGTCATCAGGCCGTGTTCTGGGTAGGAAGGGTGTTGTTTTTAGCCATTTTTTAAAATAGCAATAAAAAAATCTTCGCTTTCCTTTGGATTTTGCCAGCATTTGCGTCAACAGCGGCAAATAATAAGTAAAAAACAAACAAACCCACACACAGAGATTTATACCCCAGTACCCCAGGGCAGTGTCTCCTCCTGGAGATCATCAGGTATTCAAGATGGCGCCATCCCAGGTCGGCCTGGGAAAGGCCCCACCTGGAACCCTGTAGCGATGCTGAGCCGGATGGACCAAGAGTCGGACTCTAGAGGGCCTCTTCCTCTGCTCCAGGGCATTAGGCCTCGACATCAGGAATAGATTCCCCGTCGATGGGAAGCTGTCTTATTCTGAGCCAGCCCCTTGATTCATTCGCTTAACTAACTGGAAGTGGCCGCTCTCTCTCCAGGGCTTCAGAGGGGAATTTCCCAGCCTTGCCTGGAGGTGCTGCTGCCAGGAATTGAACTCAGGATCTTCTGCCTGCAAAGCAGGGGCTCCTCCACTGAGTGATGGCCCCCCTACCCCGGCTCAGCTCACCCCCCTGAAACGCTCATGTGCTTCCAACAACAGTGGTGAAAACCTTTCATTCATTTTATTATCATTTCCAGGGCTCCATGGACCTCCGGGACCCAGGGGATTTCCGGGTGAAACTGGGATTCCGGGCCCTCCAGGGCCCCCGGGGCCCCCAGCCTCTCCAGGCCTCCCGTTAACATTTCAACAAGGAGTTCTGTACTCATTGCAGCCCACGGTGGAAAAAGAAAGTAGGTCTTCTGGGTCTTTTCCCAGTCAAAATCTTTCCTCCCCCTGTAACTTTTCCACACATGGGGAAAAGATGTGATTAGCCTTGGCTACAACTGGAACCTCTTTCTCTGACAAGAAGTCCTGTCCCTCAGCTAAGCTGCTTTAGGGGTGAATGGGCAGGGTCGGCCCTTTCATGAGGTCAGCTGAAGCAGTTGCCTCAGGCAGCAGATTGAAGGGGGGCTCCCACCTCCTTTTGTCTGCCCACCTCCACCTGCCCCTTCGATTCAATTAGATCGTGTGTGTGCATCAGCATCCTGGAATGAAAAAAAGAAGACAAGAGTGCACTAAAATGTGTGTCAAGCCACACATGTGCGGTGGGTTGTATACAGCCCAGATAAGAAAAACAGAAAAATGGCATGTTTCTTGCTTGCTGCTGGTGCAGTGTGGGTTAGTGGTGAGGAGAATGAGCTGCTGCCAATCAGGACCTCCCCATTTTGAATCATGCCTCTGCCGTAAACCCATTCAATGACCTTGGGAAAATGGCTCCCCTCTCAGCCTCAGTCTTCCCCAGATGCTAAATGGGGACAATAATATTTATTTCCCTTACAGCAGGGGTTCTCAACCTTTGGAGGCCCGGGTAGCCCCTATCACGGTCCAATTTTCTGAAGTACCCCCTGCTAATTAGCTGCTAATTAATTGGATTAATCAATTAATTAATTAGGTAATTAATCATCAAATAAAAAAGTACTAAAACAATTCTAAATGTGAAAAAAATGTCTTATTTAACTCTGTGTGTGTTTGTTTGTTTGTGTGTGTGTGTGTGTGTGTGTGTGTGAGAGAGAGAGAGAGAGAGAGAGAGAGAGTGAGAGACAGACAGACAGACAGACAGACAGACAGGCAAGGATCTCTTTTTTTCTCCAAGTCACACTTCCCAAAATCAGCTCCTTCCTCCCCCACCCCACCAAAGTACATTTTCCAAAGTACAAAAATAAGCCCAAAACCAAAATCAGAGAGACAGAAGGGCCCCAAAAATATTACAATTTAAAATCCATGTTAATTAACACTTAATTAGCTGCTGATGGGGCAGATAAGGGGCAGGGCTTGGCGTACCCCCAGCAAGATGTCCGCGTACCCCTAGGGGTACCCGTACCACAGGTTGAGAACCCCTGCCTTACAGGGCAGCGTAAGGGCCCTTTGCACCGGTCCGAAAGTGCTATACAATGCTAAGGATTATGGTTATTTTAACAAATTGGTTCCTGCTTTGCAAACAAGAGCGGGTAATTTTGGGATGCCCAAATTGAGGGAGAATCTTTTAGAATTTCTGCTCCACCTCCTGATTGCTTCTGCTACGCTCCAGAAATTAAAATGCAGTCATAACAATGGGGGCCCTCGTTGAGCGAAATGATAGTTCTTGTTAATTAATCATCTCCAGATTCCCTTCTCTCTCTCCTCGCCCCTCAGCGGGGTGGCGGCAGGAGGAACGAGAGAAGTGGATGTATTTTTAATCTGCTGGAGAGTGGAGCAGCCTTTCTCCGCACACTAAATTATTTAAAGGAGAGTGAATTAATTATGGTTCAAGACGTGGATTTTCAGGCAAAAAAAATGGAGAGTGAGACGGCAGCCCTTTCCTGACCGCTGCGCTGCGTGATTGATTGTTGGGGTGTGTGCGTGTTCATTCTGGCTTTTTAATTGGGCTTGACTATTAATTGAATATTAATTGATAACTCACCAACTAGCGTCATTGTGATGGGTGTGTACACAGGCGAATGTAAGGCACAATCTTGCCATGCTGGGGAAGGGAGACAGGCAGGTTGTGAGCACTGGCCAGTATTTGCCGAGTTTGGTCTGCAACCTTGCCAGTCCCACCCGTCTCTTGGTCATGCCGCATGTGACCAACACATTTTACAGTTTAGAAAAAAAGAGAAGCAGGTGCCTGATGGGAAAAAAGGTGGATCAAGAGAACTTTTCCTTTCTCTCTTATAATGCTAGAACTCAGGTTGTCCCCATTAAATGGACCACCTGTCTATCATACAGATAAAGCAAGCAATTACCCTGCAAGCCGATGCATACCTACTCTGAAGTAAGTCCCATTGTGTTCAAAGGGGCTTACTCCCATGAATAGAACTTACAGCCTGATTTTACAGAATTCAGTACCACAAGGTGCAGTGAGGGCCACCAGCTTAGATGACTTAAAAAGGGGCTTAAAACCAATTCATGTCGGAATGGGTAATGAATGGCTATGAGCCAGGATAACTAAATGGAACTTCCATGTTCAGTGGCAGTCTACCCCTAGGTTCCCACATGCTGGGGACAAATACCAGGGAAGTGCTGTTGTCCGTGCCCTTCTTGTCAGCTTGCCAGATGCATCGATCTGGCTGGCCACTGCCGGAAAGAGAGAAGGCTGGACTGAGATCTATCAAAGTTCTGCTTCTGCTCAGTGCCTTAATATTTGCAGCCTCACAGCCTGGTCATTTCATTTGTTCTGTTTCATGCCAGCTTGTTGTGCTTAATGGTTTGTGGGAGAAGCAGATTCTCCAGTGGCCAATAAAAGCGGACTTTTATTTTGCGAATCATCCCAAACTCCAAAGCGTGCAATTCCAGACTGCCAACAGCAGAGGGAAGCACATCCCAGCTCCCACCCGAACGGCCTGCTTCTGCTCGATTGCTGCTGAAGTCGGCAGCGGAGTCCTCATCCAAACAGCTTCTGGCTGCCTAGTACAGAAACTGGCAATTTGACATCGCAAACTCACTCCGTGAATGATTCCCTCTCCAAAAAAGGGCTCACAAGGGTTTTCTTAGACATTCTTTGAGCTAAACCCGAATTCAGAAGGAGTTGGATGCTGTTGGGCAAAGCAGTTTCTTGATGGATGAATGGTACGAGGGAGAGCTTCTCCCCTCTGTTTCTTGCAATTTACATAATTTACCCTGTTTTCCCAAAAATAAGACCTACCCCAAAAATAAGACCTACCCCGAAAATAAGACCTACCGGTAGTTTGGAGCTTGCCTGCCAATACTCGCCTGCTCTATTGCTGGACACGAGAGAGCAGATCTCCGTCCTGGTTTTCTGTTAGCCAAAGAGGCCAACAAAATCTCCGCGTCGCATGGTCGCTGGTGCAATGGACTTCACGCCTCCTCACCTCCATTGACGCCCTCTCCTTTTTCTCTTGCACGCAGATGGCGAGCCTCAGCTGGCGTCCACGGTCATCGACACCATCCTGGCTGGTTTGCCAGGGCCTCGTGGTGCACCTGGTCCAGTTGGCCCGCCAGGTAATAGAGCCGCTTGCACGAGACACAAGAGAAACACAACAGAACACTAAAGCAGACAACCCTGTAACGCCATCTTGTATGGGTTGGAGAGGC
Source organism: Plestiodon gilberti rubricaudatus (assembly GCA_026170595.1). NCBI lineage: Eukaryota > Metazoa > Chordata > Lepidosauria > Squamata > Scincidae > Plestiodon > Plestiodon gilberti. Next base: position 55,197,756 of record JANXHW010000007.1, read on the forward strand.
AGGTAGGGCCAGCCTCATGATGAGGCAAACTCACGATGAGGGAGCCCCAGGTGGCTCGACAGAGGGCAGCAGGAGAGCACCAGCCCTGCCCCACCTACCCCTCCCCACCTCACTTGGATGTGGAAAGGAGGAGGGGACAGAGCGGAAGAGGAAGTGGCGGAGAGGAGAGCGGTGCACTAGAGAGGAATGGTAGAGAGTGGCACCTGCCAGTCTCTTTTCCTCTCCTCCACTTCCGCTCTGTCCCCTCCTCCTTTCAGATCCAAGCAAGGTGGCAGGTTGGCAGACACCGATATACCATCAAGCCAGGCTGGGGCAAGCAGGCATCATTTGGCAGCCCCCAGCCCTGAGCACCCCTCATGGCAAACGTTGGGTTCCCAGGGGCACCAGGGGCTTCTGTCCGTAAGAGAGCCTCTTGGCAGCTTGCTCTCTGTCAAATTGGTTGGCATGAGAATGGTCTCTCTTCATGGTTCATCGTTTTATTGGCATTTTTTTGTGATGGTGGAAAGTCTGGATTTAGAGTGTGTGACCTGTCGGGGTGCATAAGAACATAAGAACATAAGAAGAGCCCTGCTGGATCAGGCCAAAAGCCCATCTAGTCCAGCTTCCTGTATCACACAGTGGCCCCACCAGATGCATCATATCCCTGGACTCTGCAGCCACCCAGAGTGGGCGTTTTCCAGGGTGGTGGTCTTGAGATGTTTGTGGTGTCCACCTGATTGCCCCATCTACAGAGGCCCTTCCCTGAGAATGTCTCTTCTTGTTCTCTTCCTGTCCAGACTGGTCTTCCTGACCGTCTCTCCCTCTGCCCCGAGATCAGGAACTCAGTTCTGTCCGTTAAGGACCACTTCCATTAGACTTGCAGCTGAACTTAGACAGCTGCCCTTATCCTGGGCCAGCCCCGTGGTCCCTCTTGCTCAGTGTTGTCTACTCTGACTGGCAGCATCTCTCCAGGGATTTAGACAGGGGCCTTTCCCAGCCCTACCTGGAGATGCTGCCAGGGGTTGAACCTGGCTGGCGCCTTCTGCATGCCAAGCAGGGCCTCTACCACTGAGCTACAGCCCTTCCCTGAGTTACTTCCCACTTTAATGTTGATTAAAAAAACAACCACCAGAAAAATGTCTTAAGTGGTTTGTCTGCGTGAGAAGCACTCAGCAATGACCTCCCGTTGGGCGGGCAAGAGGGTCCCTTCCCTTCTTGCCTCGTTCCTCCTCCATTTAGCTTTCAGTTCAGTGCATCCCTGCCTTTGATATGCGAGGGCTGCATTCATTATTGAAGCGGATTCAATTGCCCTGGTGGGTGTCAGAGAGGCTCCTGGGGGTTTCAACCGAAACAATTAAAGCAAAGTTCAGAAGGAGCCTCCATCTCTCCCTCCCCCAAGAGCTGCAACTGTAATTAATAGTTGGTGTCTGGAAGAAATTATATTTCCCCCCTCCACCCTCCCCAAATGGAATAAAGCCATCAGGAGACAACTCCTTAACAAGCATCGCAAGAGAATCTGTTCGCGTGAATGTTCTCCTTCCGCCAAGCATGGAGGTGCTCCGTGCCAGGAGGGGATCTTCAAAAATGAACGCGCTCAAAGGAGGGCAGGGTGGGATACGCTCGGCATGGATGGGACACTTGGCTAGGAGTGACACTATAATTCAATGCTTCGGAGGGGCACAGAGTTCAGCCTCCGGCAGCTCTGTTTGAAAAGATCTCATGTATCCGACCTGGGCGAGATCTTGGCCTGAGGGGGTGGAGAGCTGGCGCCAGTCAGAGAAGACATCCCTGAATTCTGAGTTCTGAGTTTTATGAGTTCTGTATAAATCATTGAATCCTATAAACAAGTATTTGAGTGCCTGTTTCAAACCAATATGAGAATGTCACACCTTTTTTTAAAAAATATCTTTAATTTATCCGAACGGATTCTTTTTTTTCCCACCAGGTCCACCTGGATCCTCAGGCCCCAAAGGGGCACCGGGACCTATAGGAGCCCCTGGGCTACAGGTATGCAAACAAACACCCTGTTATACCATGAAAGGTGAAAAAAAACAGGTGGGATGGCTGTATGCTGAGTCCAGCCCTTGCTGATCCATCCAGCCCAATGTTGTCAGCACTGACTGGCAGCAGTTTTTCAGAGGGGAGAGGGGAGTCTTTCCCAGCTCTACTTGGAGATGCTGCCTGCCTGGGATTGAACCAGGGACCTTCTGCATGCGCAGCAACGACTCTGCCACTTAGCTAGACAGACCAAAGGTTTTTCTGTGGGGAAAACCTCATATGTATTGTGTTGGAAGAGTGAACAGCAGGTTGACTCCAGCCAACTCTGAGGTGGTTGCAGCAGCAGGACTCAACGTGAAAAGTGAATCCCAGTCTTCCCCTTCTGTTTCTTCCTCCCTCCCAGGGCATCCCTGGTTCGCCTGGACAGTCGGGATACAAAGGCTCCAAAGGAGACCGAGGGGAAAGAGTGAGTAGACCTCGATGCTTTGCCTCCTCCTCCCCTTCCAGGTTGGAAGACGCTTTCTCCCGGACATACTACATCTTCTCTGTAGGTTCCTGTCTCTTTCTCCCATTTGTAGCAGAGTCTGTTTCCCTCCTTCATTCCTCTCCTCCTCCCACGTTTAAACCAGGGAGGGCCACCCATGGGTCACTCCCACCTCAGGCCATCGTTTCTTCCGCTGTCATCTGCAGGGGGGGGGGAGAAGGAGCTGTGCAAATGCTTTCTGCGTGGACCGTAGGTAAAGGTAAAGGTGACCCCTGACAATTAAGTCCAGTCGCGTCCGACTCTAGGGTGTGGTGCTCATCCCCATTTCAAAGCCGAAGAGCCAGCGTTGTCCGAAGACGCCTCCGTGGTCATGTGGCCGGCATGACTCTCCTTGCCGCAGCGCGTAGCATGCGGCTGGAACACGGAGCGCTGTTTACCTTCCCGCAAGCGGTACCTATTTATCTACTCGCATTGACATGCTTTGGAACTGCTAGGTTGGCAGGAGCTGGCCAAGCAACGAGCGCTCACCCCGTCGCAGGAATCGAACTGCCGACCTTTCGATCGACAGCTCATGGTTCAGCGGTTTAACCCACTGCACCACCCGCTGGCCATGGGGGAAACTTAACCTGCCTGCTAAATGGAGACCCTTCTCCAATTAAAATTTTTGCTGAGTCGTTGAGGGCACGGTTGCTTGCCAATAGGACTTGACTCTGTGCTAGCGCTGCCGGATAAATGTGGTTAAAAACATAGCCACATTAAAGTAGCAGCCCACAACTCACTGGTCCAGAGGAGACCTGTGAAAATCATGGGATTGTTTGCAGTCTGTGGACTGTCACCTAATAAGCAGCACCGATATTCTTTCGGCTCATTTACCGTGTCTGGGGGAAAGCAGTTTGCGAGCAGGTCAAATCTGCAGTCGTTCACCAAATTAATGTTTGTCTCATGTTTAGGGTGAACCTGGGAAGAAAGGAGAAGAAGGAGACAAAGGCACAGATGTAAGGATGCAATCAACTCTTCTTTACAGTTTCGATGTTTTTCCATTTTTTTCTAAGAAAGTCTTAAGCCCCCCAAAGATCCCTCCTGGATCAGATCAGACTCTAGAACTAGTCAGGAGGTTCAGAACTGGGTAGAAAAATGATGGCCATCCCCTGTTATTAGGCTCTAGCATCAGGCATTCAGAGGTACACTGCCTCTGTACATGGAGGTTCTTATCACAGCTAATGGCTATTGACGAAATAATCTTTCCTTCCTTTTAATTTAACTACAACATACATAATATAAACTTACAAAGGACAAAAGAGAGCTCAGTGTTCCATTTTGTCATGAAATTTGCCCGTGTGAAACAAATGAATCCCCATTTCTGGTAGATATGTCAGTTTGCACCAATATCTCATTTCCTGCCTCTTTTCTCTCCCACAGGGTGAAGGTGTCCAACAGCTTCGAGAAGCCCTGAAGATTTTAGCGGAGAGGGTGTTAATTTTAGAGCACATGATAGGAATCCACGGTGAGTGTTGAACCCGTGCCAGTTCAGCTAAGCCTCGCATTTCAGGGGAACGAAGGAGCGATTGTGTAGCAACCCCCTGCACAATTTTTGTCTACAACCAGGAGGACTATAGGCTTGCTTTACACATTTAGTTTTGATATTTTCAGAATGCACCTACCCCCTGCAGGCAGAGGCATCGCTCTAGGTGGGGCGGAACGCTAAGTTCCGCAGCGTTCCGCCCCACCGTTACTCTCCGGGACGAGGTGCCCCGCCCCCTCGTCGTCGGAGCCTGTCGGTGGATCGAAGGCAATGCGCAGAGTGACGCCACTGCCTGCAGGAGCTCATTGGATTCCGCAATATTTTTGCACGAAGCACAATTAGGACTTTGCAGCTCCTGGTCTAACCGAGCTCAGCCTTTCCTTGCGAAAGGAAGCCAGACTTCTTCTCGGAGGATTTACCCCATTTCAGTGGGTTGATGTATTAAAAGGTATGAATGATGATGGCTAAGTGGAGCCTCTAGGTTCAGGAGCAGAACAGTCTCCCTCACAGCCCAACCCTATCCTGCCCCGCCGATGAAGCGAAGCCAAAATGGCTACCGCTGCATCCTGGGGGGGGGGGGGGAGGCAGTTGTGGCGGTCTCCTCTGGGTAAGAGAACATTTGTTCCCTTACTCAGGGGTAAGCCTCCATGGCACTGAGGGGGTCTTCTCAGACCTGCGCTAGCAAAATCGCTGGTGCAGGTCCGCGTGGACCCATGTTGCGGGATCAGGTCCAGGAAGGGGACTAGGGTTCAGTTGCCAGTGAACTCTCCCCCTTCCCGGAGCCAATCCACCCTTCCCCTGCCCCCGTCGCTGCCCAGGTCCACCTCCCCCCACCCCAATCACCACATGTTGACTGCCGGAAGGGGGCCAAAATGGCTTGAGGTGTCAGCCTGTCCCAAGGGGGCCAGCTTCACCCCTGGTGTTCCTCCATCCCCCCACCTCTCTTTTAAACAACGCATCCGTCCCTGGTTTTTCCTTTGTTTTTAGATTCTTTATCTTCCGTTGAACCAGGCTCAGGACAAGATGTGATCCTGGGCGCCCCACTCCGAGCAAACGTGAAAATCAAGCGGCACCACTCTAACCAGATCCACTTGTCCCTGCTGGAGGACAGCGAAACCAGGGAGAAAAGCAGTGGAAGAAAATAGAACCTCAGTAAGGGTCCCGAAGTTAGGTTGCTCCAGTTACCGTCTACACACCTTCCTGGGAGTAAGCCCCATTGAACACAATGGGACGTATTTCTGAGTAGGCTTGCACTGTCAGAAATCCAGAAAGGCATTTGGGGAGGGGGAGTTTAGTGACAAGGAGGCGTTTCTGAGTGGAAACAGAAAATCTCGTTTCCCAAATTTTATACTGCGTGGTTTTGCCACCGTCTTGGAAAACGACTGCCATTTTTCAGAAACTGTTATTTTCAAGTAGTCTGTGTAGTCTAAATGTTGAATTGCAGTTTATGGGATGCACATGGAAGCTTTGGTGAGGGGGGGGTCCCTTCCCAGAAACCTCGAGGGTCCTATTGTTAATACCATTTTACTTATGATGGGCTTCTGCAAAACAATCTGAGAATAATGATGTGTGTGAGGGACAGGAAGAGAAAGAAAGAGGGAGGAAAATGAGAATGAACAGGAAAAGGAAATGGCTTTTAAATCAGTTTAAGAGCCCAATCCTGCCGAAGATGCATTGGCTGGCTGAAATTGCGGGCCGCTGAATCCTAGGCAGGATGCGGCCTGTGCCAGCACAGCCGGGGCTCACCTCGGGGGAAGGGGGCATTTGTCCCCTTCCCCTGATGTAAGCCCTGGAGGCCCCAATGGGCCTCCTCAGATGTGCACCAGCTCTTTAGCTGCACACATCAAGGGAGGCCATATGGCCGGACTGGGAAGGAGACAGGGATATGGCGGAGCGCGCCACCAATACCCCTGCCCCCCTCCCGGGCCAGGCCAGCCAATAGCCCTCTCCCCTGCCACCCCGGCCTGCCCTCCCCACGCCCTCCCGCTGACCGGCACAGGACTTACCTGTGTCCAGCGGCGCAGGTCCTGGAGGACGGCGCAGTAAGCGGTACCAGCCTCAGCGCCAGCACTGTTTACTCTCGCGGTGCTGCGAAAGTGCTTTATGGCAATTTCGTGACAGTGAAGACCGGTGGAGTGCGCGCTCCACCGACCTAAAATTAGGCAGGATTGCGGCGTAAGTCTGTCCTTCAGATGTGTCTTGAGTTACACTGAATCGCCAAATCGGCTGGTGTTGATATTCACATGTGAATGTTAACAATCCCAGTTTAAATGTGGGACTGCCTGAAAAATACATAGAGAGATAAAGATAAGACCATAAGAAGAGACCTGCTGGAGGAGGCCAAGGGGGCTATGTTTTTCCATTTTTTTTCTAAGAGTCTTAAGCCCCCCAAAGATCCCTCCTGGATCAGATCAGACTCTGGATCTAGTCAGGAAGTTCAGAACTGGGTAGAAAAATGATGGCCATTCCCTGCTTATTAGGCTCTAGGGCATTCAGAGCATTTACGGGCTCCGTAAAGTCCAATATTTGGTTTCCCACAATGGCTCACCAGCTGTCTCTGGAAAGCCCACAAGCCGGTGATAAAGGCATCCTCCTCAACCGCCCCGCTCCCCTGCAACTGGTACTCTATACCAGAATATTCTAGAGAGATACTGCCTCAGTACCTTGGCAAATTTCTCCTTCACACCTAAATGCATGCTTGATGCAAAATGTGTTGGTCTTCAAACCGATGGCTTTCGTCAGATTTATGCAGATCAGTGAATCCATTTACAAAACGTTCATTGGATTCATCGATGAAGATGTGTTTAATTGAGTGACAGCCCTGCTGCGTCGTTGGCAAATTGTTTTCCCTAGCTAAAGACGTCGTACTATAACAGCTGCTTTCATTGGTAGGTCCAACGGCAAAGACTGAAGCGCTTCCAGAAACCTAAGCACCGGTTGACTCCTGTCGGAGGTCCCTGCAGGTCAGGATGGAATGCACGTCGGAACAGGAGACATTCCTTGAACTCTCCATGATCTTTCAAATGTATACCTTTCAGTTAGCACCGTTCCTGTCTCTGTCCCTGCGTAGAGGTCCGTCTCCGGGGATCATGGCAGTGTCCAAAAACCGAGAGGTCTTGTGTCATAGAAACACCCGGCGCCATTGGGAGTGTCTGAATCTACCCAGATTTCCTACCATCAGGGAATCCTTTCCATCTCAGTCTGCCTGTTGAAGAATCTCCATCTGTCTGTCATGGACCCTCCTTGTGTGTGTTCTAGAATATTCTGGAAGGCACTGCCAATTCCCAGAGAGTGCTGGAGAGGCCTGTTGCCTCGACCATCACTCCACACGTGGTCAGAGTCCCCAGAACGAACACACACAGCACCCTTCTGCAGCTGCCTGTCACAGGGGAAGCACATGTCTTCCAGCAATGCTTGTCCACTCTTACTGATGGTCTCGTTGAAGAACCCCTGATAAGCTTCCGAGAAACCTCCCAGGTTCCTGGAACACCGTTTGAAAACCGTTGTCCTGAATCCTCCCTGCGCCGCCACAGTCCATCATACCTACTCAGTCCAGCTAGGCTTTTCAAACCGCTAACGTGTCACTGGTCCCGCCAGTCAATCTGCATTCTGTCTGGGATCCAGGGTGGGGCTCTCCAAAGCCAGCAAACTCCCGATTCTGCCCGAGTCAGAGTCCGCCTTGGCTGTCCGTCCATTCCCACAAGACTGACTGTGACTCAGAGCAAGTCAGACCACTGGTCAAACCAGGCAGCTCACTGTTGTCCACCCTGACTGACAGCCACTCTCCAGGGTTTCGGGGGGGGGGGTTGTTTTCCAGCCCTAACTGGGGATGTTGCCAGGAATTGAACTCTGGACCTTCTGCATGCAAAATGTGTGCTCAACCACTGAGCCACACAACCCTTCCTGCCTGGACAGCTTCACTTTACCCTCCAGGTTCCATCCCAGCTCCTCCCCTGACCTGCCAGACTCTTCTGGGCTCCACCCACCAGTTTCAACCTTCGTTCCAGAGCAATATGACTGCCAATATATATTTTTTTCCTGGCATTGCTTCTGTGCCTCTAATAGCTGAAGAAATTCATCAGGTGACGTTTTTTCCCCATCACCATGCTGGGGAAGAGTCACCTGTTGAATTTCTGCTTGCTGCACAGATGTTAAAGACACAAGAGCCCAAAATGTGGAAATCCCTTGGCATATTGGCTGTTTCTTCCATAGGCTGTTTCTTCCATAGGACTCCTCTGTAGGATTCCACAAGGCATCACTCATACACTTGCAAGTCTAATCTGCTTTGCCATTAGGACTAGAAATTTAACAAAAACCTGGGATTCTCAGGAAGCTACCCAATACCACCCACTGTGACTTATCTATGCTTGGGCAGAATTGCATAATGTATAAAACCTTGCTTTTTAAAGAGCTTATTTACACAAACTGGGACAACTAGGGTTGTTTTAACGAGAAGCACGTGCACACAGAATTGGAATATTTCTTGGGGTTCAGGGTATTTCTTGGTATTAGGGTAATCCCTAATAAATATTCACTTTATCCACCAAAGATAGAACATGACAAAATAGGGGGGAAAGATTAGGGCTGCAATCAAGGACGAGAGTCTCGCCTATTCCAGTCTTTTTGCTCCACTCATCTTGAATTCCAGTTCAGCTGGAAGAACTAATTCCAGAACTGGAACACACACAGTTGACCACTGCTTTTCAGTTCCTTTGGTTCATTTCAGTATTCCTCCCTGTATGTTAGCAAAGCATTGATAAAACACTGCAAAAAAAGCAGTGCTGATGCCGTTCTACATGTGATTGCATCAAGATTCTTTTCGTGTGGTACTTTTTATTGATGTGCACATGCGCTCCTGCACTTTGGTGAAACACCACACAAAAAGAATCCTGATATAAGATGATACACAGTTACATAAAGATTGCTTCTTTGCAGTGTTTTTATCAATGCGCGCATGCACATTGGTGGCATACGGTGGAGTGAAAGACATTAACGAAGTGAAAGAATGGAAAGCTGTGGCAAGCTACAGCTGTCCAGCGCTCTGTAAAAAATTCAGAATTAAGTCAAAGAATGATGGAGGGTTCGTAATTCGTTGGTTCCACTTTGTAAACAAGACCAGGTAAGGGAGAAATTTGGATGAAGACAATTTTGGAAGCTTTCGGCTTCCTTTGCCTGCCTTCTTTCTCCTGCTACCCCCGCCCCCATCATTTCTCAAGGGTGTGTCTATGGTAAGTGGTAAAAATAGCTAAGGGGGTTGCAGGGGAAAGTGGTGGCAGATGAAGAGTTAAATACCTGCCTCTTCTATCCTGAAAATCTTGTCTCTTCCCTGTTCTGCTCAGCTGTGGTTTTGTAGCCACACATGGAATTCTCAACCTCACGTTTGCCCATGAAATTGACCCACAGGCCCAAGTTAATAGACTTTTGAGTTCAGTGCGTTAGTTAGTTAAGACAGTATATGTATAAAATATAAAAAAAATATTAAATATATATATTAATTTATATCCATGTGTTTTGTACGTTTGCAAGTGACCTGGCTTCTCTTGAGCTTGGTAAATTCCTTGTCCTTAAGCCCCTTTGTGCCATCGCTTCCAAATTGGTTTCATGCCGTCGTTGCGGCTACCACTGGTGCTCCTACGTCCTGCATCTGAACTGCTTGATCGATCAGGACGCAGAGCGATGCACCCAATTGGCAACTAGATTTTAAACAGTTCACTTTGAAAATGGAGCCAAGGCCCCAACAGTTGCCATATAATCCACACACCCCACACCCGATTCTTGGCACTGGCTTGCAACCTGGGCTGATGGTCAAATGATTCTTCTCATGAGGCCTGATTTGGGCAGAGGCTTCTAGGTGTTGACCCCCCTATAAGGATAGTTTAACTTCCCTGCCTACAGACCGTGCATCATTACTGTTCAGGTTTGCTCCCCTGTTGTTCATTTATCTATTCCCCCCCCCCCTATTTGCTATGGGTTTTGTTACTGTATATGGAATATTTTGTAGTCAGCCTTTCCTTGGTTTTTCATTTTTCTACCAAACAGAGTGGGGACAATATTAAAGCCCACGTTGGATACCAAAGGCCTTCTTATTTAATGCACTGAGAAATAAAAACATACTGTCCATGAAAATAGAGACTCTTGTGCCGTTTGTGATTAAACAGAGCGTATGAGTTTGTCTAGCATGGAAAGGTGTTGGATGAACAGCCAAAACACAGGCGGCCTCCATGCCGGCACAGCTGAACATTCATTCCGTTGGCAACAACTGCCATAATACACACACACACACACACACACACACACACACACACACACACATACACACACACACACACACACACACACACACACCAGAATCAGAAACATTCTGGCTTCCCACACCCCAATACTTATAAATCACAGTTTTGTTGCTTGAAACAGTTGTGAATTCCAGCAGTCGGCACACACTTATTCATGGTTTCAACTGGTTTCACACACTTATTCAACTGAGCCAGGAGGTCTGGCTCAGTTGGGAACCTTGTAAGCCTGAAGATCGGTGAATGGCCAGTTCAAGACACACCTCTGACAAAAAAAGCCATTTTTTGGAGAGATGCCAGCTGCATCGGCCGAGTGTGGGAGGCGACGGCCAGGGAGAGGCCAGACTGCAAAGGATACCATCTGGAATGCAGTTGTTCATGAAAGATTGAACATTTATATTATATATATGATTGTAAAGACCCCCATTACTGGGGTTGGGAAAGCCTGCCCATGTAAACCGCCTTGGATTAAAGTCAGAGGAGAAATCTAATGACCAAGAAAGGCGGTATATAAATACTGTATATTATTATATTATTATATATATCTCTTTCCTGTGTGGCAAAAGAGAGCTTCTTTCAAGCTGAAGCTCTTGAACCCCGAACCGTGTTTTCAACCCCTTCCTGCCCCATTCTCCTGCAACCCTGTTGTTGCTGGGCTCCCCTCTTTCCGCCTTCCTTCCATTGGTGTGTAATTTCATTTCACTCTGTTTTTGTCTGACACAGACAAAGCCTGACTCATCTCCGGTCAGGGTGGCGTGCACAGGGGCAACGCTAACGTCTCGCCATCCGACAATCATAAAAAAAAAACATCTCTGTCAGCCTCGGTCCCGGTGCAGAGATTGCCTCTCCTGAGATGCCTTCTGACAATACTGCTCCGGTCTCATTAGCCTTCTGTGGTCTGTAATTGTTTTGAAACGTGAATTGCGTCAGGCTCATTCCATGGTCAAAAATGGGCTCTGGGAGGGTGACGAGGAGCTCAGGGAGAACCGGGGAGCGCCAGGGGCCTGGAGAAAAACGATTGCAAAGTCAACCCCACTCCTGCTTCCCCAATCAAGGCCGCTGCAGACCGCACGAATTTCGGCGCGTCCCGGACGCCCGAGGAGCTTTGTCGAGCTTTGCTGAGGTGTCTGGTTACCATAGCGGAAGCGAGCGGAGGAGATGCGATCTCCCGATTTCCGGCACGATCGAAAATGTTCCTGGCCCATGTTTGAGGGGGCTGCTTCGCGGAGCTACTGCAGCCACCAATCAGATGAGAGGGGGAGGAGTGTTAGCCAATCACCGTGGAGGTTTCTTCCAAGAAGGCGGGACAAAAGGAGGGACTATTTGAGGGAAGACACTCTTTTTTTTAATTATATTTATATTTTATTGATATATTAAAACAAAAACAATACATATTTCATAAAGTTATAGCAAGCGCGAAGCAATACATCCTACTAGCATACTATTCACTATTTTCTACATACAATTTCCAACTAAGCCAAAACAACACCCACATTCTATTCATTAAATCCGCATATCATCACATCATTCCTCTCTCTCTCTCTTAAAAAGTCAATAAATGGTTTCCAATTATTCACGAAAAAGTTAACTGACTTTTCCTTAATTAAAATTGTAAGTTTATCCATTTCAGCATAGTCCAAAATTTTCAGCCACCAATCTTCCAGCGAAGGTATCTCCGAATTCTTCCAATATTGTGCATATAAAATTCTTGCCGCAGCTATCATATATAAAAACAAAGTTTGAAATTTTTCGCCTACATGATCCTCCCACATACCCAACAAAAATGTTTCCGGTTTCATTTGGATCTTAATCTTTAAAATCAACTCAATCTGTTTGTGAATCTGAGTCCAATACTTCTTTGCTTGAGGGCATGTCCACCACATATGGTAAAAAGTTCCTTCTTGCATTTTACATTTCCAACATCTATTCGTCACCTTCTCATACATTTTTGCTAATTTGCTTGGGGTTATATACCATCTATATATCATTTTATACATATTTTCTTTAATATTAACATTTAACGTAAATTTCAACTGTTTTAACCATAGTTGTTCCCATTGGTCCATTAAAATAACATGACCTACATTTTTCGCCCAATGAATCGTACATTCTTTAACCTGTTCTTCTTCTGTTTCAAACTTCAAAAGCAATTTATACATTTTTGAAATTATCTGGTCTTCAGATTTTAATTGTGCCTCCAATATTGATTCTTCTTCTACAAATCCATATGCCTTCTTGTCCACTTTAAATCTCTCCAAAATTTGAGCATATACAAACCATTGGCAATTAAAGTCTTCTTCCATTAGTTTTTCTCTTGACTTCATTATACAGTCTCCTTGTGAAAAAATTAATAAATTTCTGTACAGTAGTCCTTTCTCTTTTGGCACGCTACTTCCACCAAAGTGTGCTTCATATGGTGCAACCCATAATGGTACTTTCTCATAAAATCTCATTTTATATCTATTCCAAATTCTCCATAATGCATGTCTAACATAATGATTTTTAAATTCTAAATTTGCTTTCACTTTATCATACCACAAATACCCATGCCAACCAAATCTCAAGTCAGAGCCTTCTAACTCCAATAATCTTCTATTTTGTAAATACACCCACTCTTTCAACCACACAAAACAACATGCTGCATAATATACTTTCAGATCTGGTAGTCCTAATCCTCCTCTCTCTTTTGCATCTTGAAGAATCTTATATTTCACCCTTGGTTTTTTCCCTTGCCAAATAAATTTAGAAATGTCTTTCTGCCATTCTTTAAATGGTGCATCAGATATAATCACTGGTATCGTTTGAAATAAGAACATCATTTTTGGCAATACATTCATCTTAATCACCGATATCCTTCCTAGTAAGGACAATTTCAATCTTTCCCATCGTAACAGATCTTTCTTAATTTCATTCCATACTTTAACATAATTATTTTGAAATAATGTACAATTCATACTCGTCAATACAATTCCAAGATATTTAACTTTTTTTCCACCTTAAATCCTGTTTTATTCATCAGTTTCAGTTGATCTTGAATCTTCATATTTTTAGTCACTATTTTTGTCTTCTGTTTATTAACTTTAAATCCTGCAAGAAGACACTCCTACAGACAAGCTCAGAGCGCGGAGGAGAGCGGCCAGCCTCGCTCGCTCGCTCGCCTCGGAGTGCGGTCTGTCACGGCCTTCAGGGGTCAGCAACCGACAGGCCAGATTTGACCTGCCACCCAAGTTCATCTGGCCCACGTTGAGCTCAGATGTTTCAGCAAAGGGGCCGGGTGTTTGGCGATGAGGTTGCCGAGCTCCCGGAAGTGCAGAGCTCAGCTTGGGAGGTAACGTCCCTTTTCTTGGACATATGCCAGCAAAATGGCAGAGATCCATAGGTGACCATCAGGCAGCCTACTGGGGGTAATTAAAAAATGTAAATAAAGATAAAATATTGTTACCTCCTGCAGTCTGTCCAATCACGGTCCCCCCCCCCCCCCCAGCATGCAGCGCAGCCTCCCTCTGCAGCGTGACAGGATAGGATTGGGCAGTCAGTCTCATCCTCTGCATTTCAAATGTGTTTTACTTCCCTCCCAAAAAGTATCATGTTTGCCAACATTCTAAATCTGGCACTTACACCCTCTGCAGTTCAAAAGTCCTGGTCTCAAGTCTTCAGCTTTTCCGAGAGCACAAGAGTATCGACCATTCAGAAGCAACAGCGGCTAAGTCAGTCCAGACTGCGAAGCCTGTTTCTCTGCTTCGTTCTCACTATCTAATAATCAATAATAATAAAAGCCTTCTGTGAATGTGCCCCTCTCTTCATGGTCTGTTTGTGAATGGAAAGTAATGGTGAACTGTTGTTTGGCTCCAAGTATTGTCTGCAGCCAGCTGGACTTCGCATCATTTGGCTGTGTTTTGATAACTAACTTTAAGGGAAATGAGGGACTTAGGAAGCTGCCGCCTGAGTCAGGCCCTTGGTCCCTCCAGCTCAGTATTGTCAACCAAGGCAGACATCAGCTCTGCAGAGTTTTACAGCACAATCCTGTGTAACTCTTGCACTGGTGTAAGTGCACTTATGCCAGTGTAACTTGCCGTATGTCGACGGACGCAGAACGGAGACCGGCTTAACCCCCCTCGGATGCTGCGCATGCGCAGGACGGACGCAGGACGGACGCCAGCGCAACTCCGTCAGCTCAGGGGGCATCCGAATGCCTCCAGAATGTCCCCTGAGCCGGCAGAGCTGCACTGGTGTCCGTCCCACGTCCGAACTGCACATGCGTAGCATCCGAGGGGGGTTACGCCGGTCTTCGTCCTGTGTCGGTCGACGTTTGGCTAGTTATACTGGCATAAGTGCACTTACACCGGTGGATCTACCGTTACACCGGTGAGTTACACAGCACTGGGCTATCAGACAGAGAAGGGTCTTTTGCCAGCCCTCCCTGGAGATGCTGCCAGGACCTGAACTGGGGGCCTTTGGCATGCAAGGCAGGGGCTCCATCACAGAGTTATGGTCCGGTGTCTGCACAGGAAGAAAAAGCGCAGACCCCTGTGAGCCAGTGCAGATTCCCAACAGGGATCTTCAAGAACTTTTAGCTTTGCACTGTTCAAACGGACCAGTAGGCGGCGCAACAAGCCTATTTGAACTGTAGTGGAGGATTGTAAATGTTCCACCTTCAAGGACAAGGATGTAGTTTCCCAAAATGAGTAGGAGGCCTCTGTGCCCTCCAACATTTCACAAGCTTGTAATACTATCTCCATTCTCTTACGGAGAACGGCTCCCCGCTGCTGTTACCCAGTGCAGAGGACTAGCCCCATCCACTACTGTGTGGGATTGGGACTCCTTATAGCCTGTTCCACTCACGCCTGTCCCTGCTGGCATTCTTGATTGTCCTCTTCTACCCATTCCCCAGAACTCCCTTTTCCATTTGCATAATCTCTTCGTGATTGTAAGCCTGGAGGGCACAGCCTGTGTCTTTTGTTTCATGTACAGCTCCAGAAATAATTCATAACAATACGAATAACTAGGACTGGCACTGCCATGTTCAGGTTCTGGGGGCAAGAAACCGGGGCTGACGCCTGCGCTGCCCTGGAGCATGTTGCCACCCACTCCTTGAAGGCAGAGCGCTGGGGCGAGGTGAACCTTTGATCAGACCTGACTTGTCAATCCTTGTGCTCTTCGTCTGGCTCTCTGCTGGAAGTACCTTGCTTGCTGTTTTGGCTGTCTTTAAACCAGTGGGGCAAAAGATTTCCTGTTAGAGACAGGATTTCAATCAGATCAAGGTGCTGTTTACTCTTGGCAACCCTTTCATTCCCTTGTCGCGCAGGCTTAGCAGTCTGTTCTTCTTCCAAGACCCCAACCCTTCTTATGTAACATGAAAAAAAAAGTCTGTTTTGGATCCTGGAGAGTTTGGGGGGGGGGGCACACATTCTTTTTATGTAATTATTCATCTAAAAGATTCAGCAGGTATAACGCTTTCACCCCCCAGGGGTTCCATTGTATAATTGGATTTCATCCATACAAATTAAATCCAATCTCTACCTCTTAGTTAAGCCAAGCAGTATGTATTTTAATGCTAATATCCCTGACAACAAGAAGAGTAAGAAGCCGGCAAATTTGGAAAGAGACGGAAGCGCTTTGGAGTTAAGAAACTGGGTGATTACGTATGGTTATATACAGTACCTTGATGATATGAAAGTAACCCAAAGTCCTCTTAAAGAACTTCCTTGCTGGGTTAGAGCAAACATGTAACAGACCTCCCCAGTTGTCTGTCTGCTGCCCTTGGTACTCTCAGGTAGACTGCCCCTGAACATGGAGGTTTCATTTTCAACTATCGTGACTAATAAGAACATGCTGGGTCAGACCAGAAGTCTATCTAGTCCAGCATCCTGCTTCACAGGGTGACCAACCAGCTGCCTCTGGGAAGCCCACAAGCAGGAGATGTAAGCAATAGCCCTCCCCATAGTATGTCCACAGTGACTGGAATTTAGAAGCACACTGCCTCTGGTCATGGAAGTCCCATTGAGTCATCTTCGCTAATAGCCAGTGTTAGAACCACCCGCCTCTTCCTTGCATGTGTCTCATTCCCTTTTATAGCCATCTTAACTAGTGACCATCACCACTACACCTTGCGGCAGCAAATTCCGTAAATGAATCACCTGTTGTATGAACATGTCATTTCTTTTATCTGTCCTGTATCTTCTGCTCCTCGGTTTCATTGAATGACATTTCTTTGCAATTCTACTGTTATGAGAGAAGGAAGGGGAAGAATCCCCACCCCTGGGGAGCCCAATGGAATGCTAGTGTCATAAGAACATAAGAACATAAGAAGAGCCCTGCTGGATCAGGCCAAAAGCCCATCTAGTCCAGCTTCCTGTATCACACAGTGGCCCCACCAGATGCCTCAGGGAGCACACAAGACAACAAGATACCTGTGTCCAGTCGCCACTCCCTGGCACAAAGAAAACCTACTCCTACAACCAGGAGGTTGCTTTTCCCCATCATGGCTTGTAAGCTGTGATGGATTTTTCCTCCATAAATCTGTGCAATCCCCTTTTAAAGGCATCCAGGCCAGATGCCATCACCACATCCTGTGGCAAGGAGTTCCACAGATGAATTACACGCTGGGTAAAGAAATATTTTCTTTTGAATGTTCTAACTCTCCCTCCACTCAATTTGAGTGGATGTCCCCTAGTTCTAGTGTTGTGTGAGAGGGAAAAGAACTTCTCTCTATCCACTCTCTCCATCCCATGCATAATTGTATACGTCTCAATCATGTCCCCCCTCAGCCGCCTTTTTTCTAGACTGAAGAGCCCCAAACGCTGTAGCCTTTCCTCATAAGGGAGATGCCCCAGTCCACTAATCATTTTGGTCGCTCTCTTCTGCACCTTTTCCAGTTCCACTATATCCTTTTTGAGATGCGACGACCAGAACTGGACGCAATACTCCAGATGCGGCCTTACCATCGATTTGTACAACGGCATAATAATATTGGCCGTTTTATTCTCAATCCCTTATTTAATGATCCCAAGCATGGAATTGGCCTTCTTCACAGCCGCCGCACACTGGGTCGACACTTTCATCGACCTGTCCACCAGCACCCCAAGATCTCTCTCTTGATCCGTCTCAGACAACTCAGAACCCATTAGCGTATATGTGAAATTTTGGTTTCTTGCCCCAATGTGCATCACTTTGCACTTACTTACATTGAAGCGCATCTGCCATTTTGCTGCCTATTCTCCCAGTTTGGAGAGATCCTTCAGGAGCTCTTCACAATCCCTGCTGGTCTTTACCACCCGGAAAAGTTTAGTGTCATCCGCAAACTTGGCCACCTCGCTGCTTATCTCCAACTCCAGGTCATTTATGAACAAGTTGAAAAGCACCGGTCCCAAGACCGATCCTTGGGGCACACCGCTTTTCACCTCTCGCCATTGTGAAAATTGCCCATTGACACCCACTCTCTGTTTCCTAGTCTTCAACCAGTTCCTAATCCATAGGAGGACCTGCCCCCTTATTCCCTGACTATGGAGCTTTTTCAGGAGCCTTTGGTGAGTGACCGTGTCAAATGCCTTCTGAAAATCCAGATATATAATATCCACGGGTTCTCCCACATCCACATGCCTGTTGACTTTTTCAAAGAATTCTAAAAGGTTTGTGAGGCAAGACTTACCCTTGCAGAAGCCATGCTGCAAATGAAAAGCCCTCGGCAAAGCTTGTTCTTCTATATGTTTTCTGATTTTATCCTTGATGAGGCTTTCCACCATCTTCCCTGGAACAGATGTTAGGCTGATCGGTCTGTAGTTTCCCGGGTCCCCTCTCTTTCCTTTTTTAAAGATTGGCGTGTCATTAGCTATTCTCCAATCCTCTGGCACAGTGGCCGTTTTAAGGGACAAGTTGCATATTTTTGTCAAGATATCAGCAACTTCATTCTTGAGTTCCTTCAGAACTCTTGGGTGGATGCCAACTGGGCCCGGTGACTTATTGATCTTTAAATTGTCAATTAAGTCTAAGATGTCTTCTCTTTTAACCTCAATTTCACTTAATTCTTTAGTCACTGGTCTTGTGTCATAGGCGCGGGCTCACCTCGGGGGAAGGGGTGTTCTTCCCCTTCCCCCGGTGTAAGCCGCGGAGGCCCCAATGGGTCTCATTGGATGCGTGCAAGGTCTGGAGCTGGTGCACATCCGGGGAGGCCGTGTAAGGCCGGTCTGGTCCGGGAAGGGGACGGGGATATGGCAGAGCACGCTGCCAATATCCCCTCCCCCCTCCCAGGCCTGGCCAGCCAATCGCCCCCTCTCCTGCCACCCTGGCGCAGGGTCTGAAAGGCGGCGTTGCCACTGCTTACTCCCAGGGTATCAGAAACGTGCCTTATGGCACGTTTACGACACCGTAGGTCAGCGGAGCACTTGCTCGGCCAGTCTATAGTTGCACAGGATTGCGCTGAAAGAAGGATACATGGATAACTATTAAGGCTGAAATCTTCCGTACACTTATCTAGGAGAAAGCTCCACTGACCACAGTGAGTCTATTTACTTTCTTCTAAGTAAATAGACATAGGATTGTGCTGGTCAAAGAGGACTAGAAGCTTTCTTTTCCAAAAATAAAAATTACAATTCCCAGGATTCAACAGAAGAGCATAGTGGCAATACTTAAGGCTTAGCATATAAGCTGTAGCATGAAAGTGGCTTTTGAATACAGTATACGTAACTTACTGTATTTGCCAAAGCCAGATTCCTGATATTCTAATATCCTTTGGAGATGGCCATATATTGATTCCCTGCCATCTTGACCATTAAACACAGTTAAGAGAATGCTTCACTGATAATTTACAGAGCTTTTTTTTAATGCAATATATGAATAAAATGCACATATATTGTTACATCATTTTTCAGTTAATTGAATTCCAGGGTGATCTGTCTCCTGGGTTATTAATAAATCTTCATATGGCCTATAATGTTCAATTGGCATTTAATTAACCTGAAGTAACTACCTTCTAAACTGGAGTTTAAATAGTTTCTTCTGTCCATTAAGCATTTCGTGGTATATAATGCAAGACAAGCAAAACATAAAGAGAAGATAATCAAGATTCTACCATATGAAACGTTAAGGTGGATAATATTTGAAAACACAAAAATAAAGTGCAAAATCACCCCCACCCCCACCCCCGGCTGTCTTGAAACATAGTGACATCTGAGGCAACAAATCAGAATGGCACCCAGGACAAATTATTAAAATAAATAATGGACAGTGTTATTATAGCACTAACAGTTATACCCACACTTTGTCTCCTGAGGAGATCAACCTCACTCTACCGCCCAGTTCTGCTTACTGCACAGAAAAAAAAACACGGTTTATGATTTATTTGCTGGATTTATCACTTGCGATTTTCCATTGGCTCAGAGAGGATTCCAACATTTTTTTCCTGAAATCTTAATTGTCCCTGACGCCCTCAGAAAGAGCTTCGGTTGCTGTTTATTTTCCTGCCCCCCCTTACTCGATGATACATCAACCTCTGCTCCTTCCACTCGCCAATGTTCTAGCTCAGCTCTTTCTTCCCCTCCACATTTCCTCTTCCTCTCTGTCGCCCTCTTCCTTCTCCAATCAAGGCAGTGGAAGGGGAAGGAGGGGCAGTGAAGGTAAGTAGGTGGACAGAGATGGGCGCTCCCCACTAATTTGCTGCCTGAGGCAACTGCTTCAGTCGGCCTCTTGGGTGGGCCGGCCATGGCTACAAGGAAGCTCCATACCTTAAGAACAGGTTAGACTCCAGGGGTCTCTACTTAACTCATTTTGTTCTTACTGTAAGTTCGGCACCACTATTATCGGTAGCGATCACATACAGTCTGACAAAAATGTATTTACACTACACCTACGGTACACACTCTAGATTGCTTTTATGGTCAGACGTTTGGGGCACCGGTATTGTACGGAAGGGATTCTTCTCCCTGCAAAAGTGCATCTGAATGGTGAATGTGGGTGGCTTTGTGGTGCTACTCTGAGTTGCCTCAATCCAGGACCCACCTTTCCTCATACACTTCTGCATTAATGCTCCCCTGCCTGCACTCGATCAGCTTGCCCTGGTGAGATCTCATCTCACAACACTCGGAATCCCTGACCACCCCCCACCAGTCATGTTGGTATCTCGAAAGTTCTTCACCAGATGTGTGTAAGCAGGGGAGCTTCTGCATAGCCGCATTTGTTCTGTGCTTCCCGTCCTCGATTCAAGAGACACGGAAATGGCTTGAAATGCAAGAACCCTGAGAGCTGCAACGTTGGAGCTCCTTCTAAATCCCCTCCTTCGAATTCGCCCATAAAGTCATCCTTGCTGTTAATCGCCCGCCAGCTCCTAATTCAACTTAGCAGGCGTTAAAAGCTTCTTACTAAACCTATTAATATCATTTTTTCCCCATTCAGCTGGGCGCTTTGGAATGCAAATGCTCCAACTGTCCCCGTTTTTGGGTCCTTGACCCTGGTAAATCAACTGTCTTTTAGTTTTGCTTTTGTGAGGTGACTTTACAAGCTGTGGTTCGGGTGAGTTGCTAGAGCTGTCAGTCTTCAAAGCTTCTGAGAACATAAGGAGAGTCCGGTTGGATTGGACCAAATGTCCAACATCTAGCCCAGTGTCTTGCTTCCGTCAGTGGTCAGGCAGACACTTCCAGGAAGTCGACAAACAGGGCATGGACACATCAGCCCTCGGTTTCCTACAACGCTGCCCATTACTGAGTCTGACCACTGTCTCTTTTTCTAGCAACGGCTGTGGTGACTCTTCAGGTTCCCGATGGTTTTTTTCCCCCAGGTCTGACCTGGAGATGAGTGGGATCGAACCTACAGCCTTCTGCATGCAAAGCAGGTGTTTTCTCACTGAGCTATAGATGCCGCCTGAAAGGCTGGTGATCTCTAGTCCTACAAAACTTTAAATGTTAAAACCAGCACCTTAAATTGGGCCTGGGAGAGTCTGGTTCAGCATACGTAGAACCAGGCCTTTCTTTCAACATCAGTTAGAGGACAAACAGCTGCATTCTTCACCAATTGAAGCTGGAACCTAGTTGAGGAGGAAGTGGCTGTATCTTGAATCTTTCTCCTTGATAGCCTGGCACGGCCGGCCCATCCATGAGGCCAACTGAGGCGGTTGCCTCAGGCAGCAGACTGGCAGGGGCTCCTCTCTCTACTCACCCATCCCTTCACTGCTGCTCCTCCTTCAGCTCCAAAATGGAAGGGGGGGTGGAGTGGAAGAAGACCTTGCTGGCTTCCTGTTGGAAAACCAATCGAAGGATCTTTTGGCCCTGTGGTGATTCACTCAGGCCTTTGCGGAGATTATGCTGCCCAAAAGGGGGAGAGCTGCTAGCCCCTCGATAGGAGTCTGTAAGGGCCAGAAATACTGCAGCCAACGACTCTTCCCGCTTGCACCCCTCAATCCATTTCTTGTAATAAAGCATCCCTAAAGGATAGTCTCAAGGCTTGAGGGGCTTAGTTATGTGACCCAGCCTTCACCGGCCCCCCACTACCTGTCAGTCATTGATGGACTTGGAAAAAAAAATGTACCAGAAAAAAGACACTTATCTCCCTATATTTACACAAGCTTGTAAACTGCAGGAGCTCAGCTCCTTGAAGAGCAATTAGCAGCTATCTGATTTTTGAATAGCCTCAGGGCTTGAGGCAATTAGTTACCTGATCTTTCCATCACCCATCATTGAAGGCTCTGTGAGACCCACCAGCAATCAGGTCGCGACCCACCAAGTGGGTCCCAACCCACAGTTTGATAAGTGCTGGCATATCGCCTTCGGCTCTGGGGCACCCTGGGCCAGTTCTATAGGCTGCAAGCTGCTTTTACTTACAAGGATGTTTTTTTAGCAGGGGGGGCAGCATAGAAAAATGTCACCCCCGGAAGCACTGCAACCTGTTCCACCAACTTCAGGCGACGTCCTCCTCAGTGTAGACCAAGCCCTGACAGCTGTTTTCTTTAGCGCTAAAGTGCGAGATCAATTCCTGCACGAACCCTTTTGATTCTGATACACAGCTCATGCATGCCCATTTAGATGCTCTGCTGGATAGCTACACAGGAAATAATCCATATTCTTGGTTCTCTCTCTCTCTCTCTCTCTCTCTCTCTCTCTCTCTCTCTCTCTCTCTCTCTCTCTCTCTCCAAATTGAACACAGAAGCTCCAGTCGAGAGGAGGAAAGTTAACTATAATTAGAGGGAGTTGCCACTTTGATTGCGCTGGAGCCTGTCTGGGAGGGGAAGAAGGCGACACTGTTAAATCCGGTGCGCCAATTGTTCCTGGCGATTAGAGCTGGCGCTTCCTGTTACCACCCATCTCGAAAAATTAGCAGGTGAACAGGCACAGTGTTGTTATGGAAGGAATTGTCATGATATGCCTTGCAGGCAAACTCGCTTCTCAGCCACTGGATCTTTGAGGTTGTATTGAACATTGTCAGCTGTGCGGAAAAGTGAGTCCTGACCAGCTTGGGTAGGAGACAGGATCTTGGGGGATCAATTCAGAGGTCAAAGCATGAAATCCTGGGTTCAGCTCCGTCAATAATAATAGCACAACATTTATAGAGCGTTTTCTGTGCGTGCAAAGTGCTTTACATGTATTGTCCTTACAGCAACCTTGTAAGGTAGGTAACTATTATGCCTATATAACAGATGGGGAAGACTGAGGTTTATAAGAGAGTGGCTTGTCTAAAAACCCGCAAGTAAGTTCATGGCAGAGGTGAGATTCAAAGAGTGGAAGTCTGAAGAGACAGTTCAGTCTTTTAAACTCTCGTACCTCATTATGGTTCAGACAATATTTTTAAGTAGGGGTTCGGTAATCCGTTCAGACACTTTTGAACTGGTTTAGGTACATTTCCTTCAGAATATTATCACCCACTGTATGTTGCTTCCAGTGTAACTCTGGTCAATGAATTTACATGAACAGCACATTTGCACTGTCCCTAAATGAACCTGGAACAGGCTAACAGCAGCACATAAAAAGCACAGTAGTAGGGGAATTATCTGCTTCTTGCACAAGTGAGTAGTAAGCAGAGCATTGTGGCTTGTATTGGTGGCAGGTTGGAAAGAAGAGGCAGTAGCAAACTTGGGGTGAAACTGGCAACCTGCGATCGCTGTGCCCCCTGCACCAGCTGGCCTCATGGGTGGGCCGACAGTGGGTAAACTGCCTTTTTAATATTTCATGAGCCCCCCTAGAATTAGGCAACATGCTTATTAATTCTAATTATCCAAAAATGTTTATATGCCTTTCTCCCTGCATTCAAGGAGGTGAAAAATATAAAATCACAATATTGAAAAATACAAAAAGCAGGGGGGGGGGGAAAGCACTGACAATAAAATCAACACAGCTTATAGAGAAAGGGTACATATCACCAGTACAAAATGAGCCCAGATGAAAAGCCACCCTCAACAAAAAATATCTTCATGCTGTAGTAAAAGGATAATGCAGGGGGGGGGGCAGAGCGGCTCTCCTGGACCGGGGGGGGGGGTCAGTCCTCTACCTCACTGCTTCCACAAAGAACATCGTCCTGCATTGCACATCAATCTGACGGTGGCGGAACACACATCCCATCTCCATTGTGTCTTCAGGTGGCAGGCAGAGAGTTGACACAGCATCACTCCCAGGGTCTTATGGGAAATTAAATGGCTGCCCAATTGCCCAGAGTAACCCCACCAGCGCTCCAACACTTTCAGTGGCAACCAGAGAAGGTGAGGTGGGAGAGTGGTTTGGGGACAGATTCCACCCCATGCTCCCCACCCACCCATTTTGTCCTTAACAGATACCTTTCATCTCACGTATGAAAGGGAGAATGGCGTATTTTATGGGTGAGAGAGCTTTCATCAGCTTGCTACCTTGGGGCATCAGCCTCCCTGTTAATATTCGCGATGATTAACAGGTCATCAGACAAAGGGCTCATTGAGGAGTCATAATACCAACTGATGACAAGGTGACACTGTTATATACAGTATTTAAAAGAAGGGCTCCTGCTAATTGCTATCCCCAATCAAGTCAGAATTTCCAGCGTGAGCGAACTGCTCTCCAGCCACAGGTGTTGGACAGTTCCTGTGACTCAGACAAACGGGCGTTTGTTCAGATTTTTCCTGCTCAAAGTACAGGCTTTGTGCAAGAGGAGTTCAGCCCAGGGGCCAGATCTTGGAATGTTTGCAAGTGAAGAGGAAGTTCTTCTGAAAAACGGCGGTGGCCACCGATGGGTTTGTTTGTCCCTGCGCGCTGCGACGAAGCCTGAGCTGAAATGTCTCTGGAGATCATCTCAGCTGAAATTGAAATTGGGGTGGTTTGGCAGGCAAGCAGAAAGGGCCAGCACTGCCCTGGGCCCTGGCTGGCTTTTTCAATCGCATTTTTGTGGCAGTAGAGACCTTCCCAGTGGCCAGTGGCCGGTAGCTACCATTATTTTACCCTAATGTTCACCCCTCCACATTTCCCCTTCCCCTTTTCCTTTTCTATTCCAAAGAGTGGAAGGAGAAGGAGGAGCAGTGGAGGCACGTAGGTGGAAAGAGATGAGCGCCTCGCACCAATCTGCTGCCTGAGGCGACCGCTTCAGTTGGCCTCATAGATGGGCCGGCCCTGGTGACGTTTCCTCCTCCTGCCACCAAAGAGCTCCTCCTTTCCTTCCTGTTTCACTTCCCCCCACAAATCATCAAAATGGCCCTTCCAATTCTGCTTCCTGTGAATGGGGCAGTGAAATGGGAGGGGAATGATGATGATGATGATGATGATGATGATGATGATGATGATGGTGATGATGATGAGCCCTAGGACCCTCAAAGTAACATATACCACAGATGGAACTACATGCGAAGATGGATGACCGATTTATTTAAAAACAACGACTGTAGCTGTCCAAAAGTGGGATAGGGTGATTTCTAAAACTGAGTCCAAAAGGGGGCACTGTTGTGCAAGCCTCACTCCAAATTAGCTTTGTTTTCTCTCAGTAATACCATGTTTCTAACACTGTTTTAGAAATTTCTAGAACATGTTTCTAACGTTTCTAGAATTTTGTGAGCCAGGTGATGGAGGAGGGGACTCCTGATCCCTTTTCTGTCTTTTTACAGTAAAAACACTTCAAAAGGAAATTTAAAAAATGAACAAAGTGGGGTTTAAGAAGGAACGAAGGGAGGAGACATCACATGCCCTGTTCCATGCATAAGGGAGAAGGGACAGCAACGTTTGAGGGAGTAGGAGATCTTCAGACAGTGGAGAGATGTGGAGCTGGAGAAACAGAGATAGCAGGAAAGCGGGATGGGGGTCTGGTGGGACTATGAGGAGCTGTGAAGGTAAGAACAAGGCAAGAGCTTGTGTTGGATCTGGGAGTGAATAGGAAGTTGGTGAAGGGATTTAAAGAAGGGCCCAATGTGCTCGGAGAGAAGCAAACGATGATGTTGGCAGAAAATGGCTTCCAACACCTGACATAGCCTGAACGTTTTCAAACAAGAGGTGCGCCGGTGAGTGTTAGGAAGGTGTTAGGAAGGTGCTAACCCTAACCCTTCCCTTGCCCACATCTGCCCCCTCAGACCCCACCAGCGAGAATCCCAATAACTACACATCATTTTTATAAGAAGTTTGGCTGGTCCAGGGACCTTAATTCAGTAAGTCGTTGATGTCAATTAGCAGGTGTGGAGCAAAGAGTCTGGCGGTTTTCCATACGATTCCATCCTTCCAAAGAGTATAAAAGTCCATTTACTCAGTAACCGCAAGAATGCAGGCAAGAAATAGATTGCACAATTTTCTCCCCCCACCCCACCCCCACACACACACCTGAACCATCTACAAGCGAACCCATTAACAAGTTTACAGGTCGTAATAGAGCTTTTGTCTTCTCTGGGGCTTGTCAACCCAGAGCTCTAATGGAATCGCCGTAATTGGTTATGAATAATTTGTGGCGTGTCTCACACTCATTCCCAGCAGCCTCCCTGATTACCACAGTGTTGTAGCCTGTGAGTAGCTTGTGAGTAGCGTAGGGTTTTCATGCAGTAGGCTTTTAAAATGGCAAGATAATGATTTAAAGCCTGTCACAATGCTTAATGTAGAAATTATGTTGGACAGAAATCCCATGTACCCAGGAGAGAGGAGAGAGTGTGGTGCATAGGGGGGATTTCTGAAAGTCGATTGTAGAAACCGGAGCAGAAGAAGAGAGGCCAATGACATCTACAATCTCCAATCAAATCTGGTCAGTACCAGTGATGTAGACTTGAGTCTATTGACTTGGACTTGAGTCAGACTCAAGTCGCGTCAATGACTCGACTCGGACTTGACTCGGTGACTGTGAAAGACTCAAAAGACTAGACTCGAGACTTGGAGCCTTTTACAAGAAGTCCAATTTTATTCAGGTTTAAACCCACTTTCCCCATTAAATAGATAGGGACTCGCAACTCGCCACCAAAGACTCGGGACTTGGGGGCAAAGACTTGGGACTTGACTTGAGATTTGGAGTCAGAGACTTGATCCACATCCCTGGTCAGTACCATCTCTTAATGCAATGGAAGGATGATCAGAAAGCATGAAAATGATGAGTGTTGGTCCAAAATGCCAGTCCCAGTTTTGCAGTTCCATTTGCAGGCTCTGAAAGGTGAAGGATTTGGGTGACTGTGGGAGAGGAGGGGCCAACCTCATCCACGCGACAGATGCCAGCTGTAGGCTGCCATTTTTCCCCCAAGATGCCCCTCAGAGCGATTTTACATGATGATGATGTCACATTGTTCTGGGACATAAAAATGGGGGCTTCCAGTTGGTGGCCACCAGAGAGCGCTGTCACCACTGTGAAACTGGAAGTGGTGACCAAAAAACGAAAAAGGAAACATTTTTCCGCACCACCAGGATTTCGAGCTGAAATTTCTCAGTTACGAATACAAAGGAGGCAAAAAACCGGCAACAGACACACAGTTTGGAACTACAAAATCTGAAAGCTTACTCAGTCTACCCTCCAGCACTGATTTCAAACTCACAGGTTCCTTCCAAAGAATCAAGAAGTTTCATCTGCAGAAGTGTTTTCTATTGCTTGCCTGGCTGGCCTTAACACATACCTCTAACCAGGCCGCCGCGATTCATTTGTGTTCAGGAGAACTGGGTGCCATTTGCCATCTGGCGTCTTCAATTAAATTGACATTACTGAAGAAACGTTCTAACTATTAAATGAGTCGTCCTGTATCCTTGCGGGCATCATCCCCACTTATTAATAAAAGCACACATGTATCGGGCCCAGCACATTAACCCATCAAATGCTTCTCAGTAGACAGCAACAAGACGAATAACATCTTCCCAGCGTCATTCCACCACTGTGTCATTAGCAAACCAGGCCTAAAACAGGCCATTAATAAAAGAGTAGCGGGATTAAAACAGCTCTTAATTATGTACGTTGTTAAAAGGCTGAACATCTTGCCTCACTGCTGTCCTTGCTTTGTGTGGATAAATGTTTTTGTTTTTTTTTAAACAGACCTACAGTATGGGTTAGGAAAGGCAAGATTTGACTGGTGCGTTTGTGATGCGGACTGATGCGGACCAATCACTGCATGCCTTTGTGGCATTATTCGTGAAATGGTGCTTGGTCACAAGCATGAAATCCAAGGCACATGGGACTTTTAATCACCTTTAATTCTCAGTATATTTAGTTTGGCTAGTAAGCAGTGTGCAGAATTGACTTCCAAGTAAATGCCAGATGCAAGGGTACATCTTCCAAGGATCTTCCATTCCAAGTAAATGGCAGATGACAGGATACAGGTCTCTTGTTGTCTTGTGTGCTCCCTGAGGCATCTAGTGGGGCCACTGTGAGATACAGGAAAGCACTGGCGTCGCTGCAGGGGGGGGCAGAGCTCTAAGTTCTGCCACGGTCCGATCCTCCGTTACACGGGTGCAGGAAGTGGCCCCGCCCCTCGCCTTCGGAGCCATTCAAGTCAGTGAAAGCAACGCGCAGGGAGTCTCCTGACTTGAATGGCTCCAAAGGCAAGGCCGCTTCGTGCGCCCGTGTAACGGAGGATCGGACCGCGGCGGAACTTAGAGCTCCGCCCCCCCTGCAGCGATGCCAGTGGGCCTTTGGCCTGATCCAGCAGGGGTCTTCTTAGGTTCTTATGTTAAATGTTCACAGGACCACTCTAAACATGCCGCAGAACTAAATGAAGCGGCTGTTCCTGGCTTCCTGTTCCCAACACCCTCCACTGATTCATACCAAAAAAAAAACCCTCCTATATAAAATTTACACTTAATAATTTTAAACATATAGGCCAATCATTGTGGTTGGTTTTATTTTATGGTTGCCAATTTGTGCAGATGGCTTCAGCAGCTTACTCATCCACACACATCCAGTTCACAATGTTTGTTTGCTTCACACAGTGATTTTGCAACTGGCACCAATAGTTCCGGGGGGGGGGGGTTCTTTGCTCTGGCATCTGCTATTCTGGTAACTATTATTATTATTATTATTATTATTATTATTATTATTATTATTATTATTATTATTATTATTAACATTTATCTTCCTAAACACAATTCATATGCATTAAACCCAATAAGTCTTACACCAGCCCTGCACAGTAAGCAAGAATTGTTATCCCCATTCTACAGTTGGGAAGACTGAGGTTGAGAGAAAAAAGCAGATTGCATACAGCCACTTAATGACTTTGTGGCTGATGTGAGATTAGGCTATCCCCTCCAACATTTCAGGAATTAAAATAGGCTAAACTCAAAGCTTCTTTGATTCTGCGAGGGGGCTGAATCATATGTCCTGCACTGTGAAGAAGATGGCCTGCTTAGGAGGGCAGAGCTGAAAGATTGCACAAAAGAACCCTAAGCTCAAAATCTCAAGGGGTCGGGGTCATATGCAATCTGCTTTTTTTCCCCAACCTCAGTCTTCCCAACTGTAAAATGGGGATAATAATTCTTTTTCAACCAGGGTCTGTTTTGTGGAGGCTCCCTCCAAATCCCTGAGACGACCCCTTTCCTGTTTCACGGGCTGCAAAAGGACAGCAACGGGGGGGGGGCAGGGTTTTGAGTCAGCTTTAGCTGTTAGCCATTTTCCTTGGAGAAAAAAAGGTGCGCCTGGGAGTGAGAGTCTTCAGAAGGAAGTAGAAGATCATCCAAAGGAAAGATAATATCTGGGAGACGCAGGGAAGGGGGGACAGGACGAGAGTCTGTTTGTGCCTGTTGTTTCGATGGCTGCTTCCAGCCTCTTGTTTGTTGTTCTTCCTCCTCTTTCATTTGAATGTGTCTCCGTTGCTTCTCAGACAAAGCCTGTCTCTCTGCAAATTACGCTGAAGGTCCTGAAGGAACTCTCGATACTAGATTACAAAGGAGATGCCAGGGAGGGCTGGCAAGCATTCCTTCCAAAGTACGTGCTGAGAAAACACTCCACTGTAAGTAGGGCACACGTTTTCACAGGGGACCCCTGAGGACGTTGGCTCCTACTTGTTCCCCCTGGCGTTTGGAGGCCTCTCCCCCACCGCATCTGAAGACCACTAGCAGCGGGGTTTCTGTACCGGCCTCGTGGCCCTTGGAGAGTGTTTGTGAGAGTCACAGATCACCCTCATCTAGTGGCCTCCTTAGCACACGGGTCCGTGCATCTTCGCACCGTTCAGAGGCTGGCAGGGCAAATGCTGGGGTCTGGATTCTGGGAGCGTAAGAAGCAAGCCTGCTGCAAGATGAAACCAACGTTCGATCTGAGCAACTGTTTCCAACAGTGGGCAGCCCATGCTGCCAGGAAGCCCACAAGCAGGACGTGAAGAAGGCAGCCGCTCTGCCCATTTTAAACACAGAGGGACACTGGCAATGTATAAGGGGGTTCCGTTTAGATCTCATGGCTAAGAGCTATTGATGGACCTTGCCTCCTCCTCCTCCTCCTCTTCCTCCTCCTCCTCCTCTTCCTCCTCCTCCTCCTCCATAAATGTGCCTTATCCCCCTTTACAATCATCTAAACCAGTGGCTGCGTCGCCACAGTCTGTGGCAACAAGCCCCAAAAACCGATTACCCAGTGCGAAGAGAGGTTGTATGGTGTCTGCCCTGAATCTGCAGCCAACACCTTTTCTGGGGTGACCCCAAGTTCTGGTCTTTCAGGCCAGCGTCCTTTCCCAGCCCCACCTGGGATGGAACCTGGGAGGAGAGGACCCTTCTCTGCCCCCCCTTCGGCTGGATGGGGGCCTCTCTTTGTCTCTCAAACCCCAGCAGACTTCTGCAACTCCATTAGGCTTGCATGTCTCCTCAGATCCAGCCGCGTCTTACTCTTGACACACATTATACAAATGTTGCCGTTTAATCCAACTCATTTGGTGCCTGAAGGCTGCAGATCCTTAACATCCCTCTTCTGTGCCAACTTCTTCAGGGGTTTCCCAAAACGACTTGTTCTATCTTTTTGAAGCATCTGGCTTGCGGTCAGCTCACAGACATCACTCATGTCAGCATTTACTGGTGAGGAAATCAAGGGTTCTGCATGGAGCAGCACACGGAGCTTGTTCCTCTGGATCAGGTCTGCACACAGATCCTGAGATCCGAATCTGGCCTGTGAATTGATCACCTCAAACATTTTACAGTTGAAATAAGCAGCAGGAGCATGCCCCCCCCCACTCATCTTTAATTGGGATCTGAAATTATTCAATTTCTTTCACCCCAAATTAGAAAAAAAAATCAAATAATTTCCCAAGCAATTCAAGGCTTAGAAAATGCAATTAAAACACCCTCACTGCCCACCCACCCCATCCTTCAAAAACACACCCCCTGCCTTCCTTTTACTTACCAGTGCCCGGTGATGGTGAGTGAGAGTGGGGAGGGGAGATGTTTTGGGGGTTCTCCCGCTTAGCAGTGTGCCAGGACAAAGGAGGGAGCACAAAAATATTCTCCCCACCGCAGATGCTTTCAACTTTCACTCACGATCCCCCCCCTTGCGCCTGCTGGGCACCACGGGGTACTGGTAAATAAAGAGAAGGGAGAGTGTTTTAGCAAATAGCGGTGGGGTGTTGTTGACAGTGATCTTTGGTATTGGGGGCTCAGAATGGAGTGAGCTTTTGCAAGCATTCCACACGAATGTTTTGAACAGCTGATCTGGATGCTCACTATAGCTCAAAAGTGTTCTCAAAAGCGCGAGCCTTTTGCAAGCGGTCAGTTCTTCCGAGGCTCTGAAGTGCAGCAGACCCACAACCCCATGGGCTCTGCAGTGGCCTGTCCTGCACTGATTCAAAGACCAAGAAGTTGCACACACCCTCCAAGGTTTCACAGAGGGAAATGGGGAAGTTCTTCAAGGACCCCAATTCTCATCGCAAGCATTGCTGCCCAAAATCCTTTTTTGCTTCAAGGGCGCCCTCTAGAGTTCAGTGGCAGCCTTCTTGAACGTTCTCTCAGCTGACCCTTGAGGACCCAGGGCCGCTGCTAGCCCTTAGGGTGACTTTGCGCATATTAGACAAAGACATCAAAAAATGTCACGCCCTCCCCGCTGGAAGTGACATTCCACCCGCATTCCTCCTCCCTCCAATGCGAATAGCGCCCCCCTTAGATGTGGCGCCCTTGTGCAATGCACAAATTTGCACAACCGTACGTGGCGGCCCATCCGTGTCCACCAGACCCTATTAAGCCCTAGGCTCAGAGTTCACTTCTCAGTTTGATCATTTGTTTCTGTGTCTTTAGCTCTTGGTTGCTACCCGACCCCTGCCTTTTTGGGGGACCCCACAATTGTTTCTGCCGCAGTTGGATTGGCAGCCAGGTAGCTCTTCTGAAGCCTGACACAGACTTTTCCCCGTCAGACCAGAGTCTTTGATGCGCCATCTCTGTTTTCTTCCCTGGCTCTTGATTCTGCCAAGTTCATCCACGACCAACTAGATTTTGCCAGGCTTTACCCACGACCCATAAAAGTTCACCTTAGCTCTGCCCTGCCCACGAGATTATTCCCTAGCTCCTCCCCTTACTTTCCCATTTCCATCCCGCCCCTGCTGACTCCTCCTCTTTTGACTCCACCCACCTAGGAGGCTGGTATTCCTGCAGGATGAAAACAAGGGCAGACGATGTTCTTGTGCTAACCTCGACAGACTTCGTGGGAAGGGGGGGGGAACGAAGGCATAACCGACACTCTCTTTGACTTCAACTTCTCTGCTTTCCCCCTTGTTTCTAAACCCTTCGCTCTGGCGACCCAGTGGAGGAACCTCTGTGCTAATCCCCCCTTGACTCCTTGCCATCCCTGGCAGTTACGCCAAAGGCCCGAGGCATTAAGGGAAGCATCAAAAGGAAAATTAACATCTTCTATCAGCAATTAGAGGAAATTATGTAGATATAAATCTTGTTTTATACCTTCTCATACGTGTTTTTCAATCTTTACCCTTTGATTTTATTTCCCCCTTTTCTTTCCCCCCTTTTTGGGAAAAAAAGGCAGTTAAACTCCCTGCTGTAAAAAACAGTGGCGTAATTAGCTAGATGTTACACCTGGTATTTTATTCAGCTGTGGAATAATAATTTCTTTTGCTTTCTTCTCCCTTTTATATCCGAATCGAAGCCCCTGAGGACTCCGACTGGGAACTGTATCTTACTACCAGATCTCTCTCTCTCTCTCTCTCCCCCCCTCTCTCCCCCCCCCATGCTAGTTGGGGGGGGAGTTCCAAATCAACATTGCACTGAGGCGATCTTAAGGCGATTGCCATGGCTTGTAAACAACCCACCTTGCCCTCCCCAAAGGGGGAATATTGTGGTCTTGTCATTGCCATGCCTTACAGTATATCACAAATGCAAATGGAGACACACTGGTAACACTCCAATCCTGGTGCAAAACGATCACTGCTCAAGCAACACACTACCCCGCCACACCCGCAACGATTACATTGTCCTGATGGTTTTATGCAGATATCCCAATATCCCAATATCTGCCTAGAAATTCCACATCAGAGTGCAGTTGGAACATCTGAGGTCTGGGGAAGGCCTGTACATCTCTCCCCCCCCCCCGCACCAGCAACGAGGAAGCCCCAGCTGATGTGGCAGCATGGCCCAAGATCTTCTGACCGCTGAGGCAGGGCGCCAAATGCGGTTGGTTCCCCTTACCCAGCAGTCACAGCAGCTCTACTCTGCTTCCTGTACTCGTTGGAATTGAGAAGAGGGGAACAGAGTGGAAGGAAGTATGGAGCAGAGCAGCATCGGTGGAGGGGTGGTGGTACTGTAAGTTCTGCACTGTTCTACTCCCAGTTTACTCCCCGATACAAGGTGGCCCCGACCCCTCGCCATAGGAGCCATTCCAGGTGGCGAAGTCAACGGGCAGGGAGTCTCCTGCCTGTTGCCTTCACCGCAGCGGCTGCCCGGAATGGCTCCGATGGCGAGGGGTCGGGGCCACCTTGTATCGGGGAGTAAACGGGGAGTGGAACAGTGCAGAACTTACAGTACCACCCCCCCCATCCAGCGACGCCTCTGATGTGGAGTAGAGAAGAGGAGAGTAGTGGGCTACAGTGTCTCTTGAGGGACATTCTAGCGCCCCACTCTCCTCTCCTCCACCTCCTTTCCCCCTTTCTTTTTCATATCCAGTGAGATGGGAGGAGGAGCGGAAGTGGCAGCGGAGGTGGGAGGTGGCCCCCCATCCATTGCATAAGGAGGCAACCTCCTTAGTCCACCCTGCTACGAGGAACTCCAGCTGCATTGGCAGGTCGTTTCGAGGCAGAGTCATTGCCTATCAGAACGAATAAAACCCAGGCTCTTGGGAGGCTGTTTTTTTTTTTTTTTAGTTATTTTAAATGTAAATACCGTATTGGTCTGAGTATAAGACTCACTTTTTTCTCCTAATTTAAGTTTTTTAACTAGGGGTGCGTCTTATAATCAGGCTGTTGCAATTTAATGCCAGTGATTTAATTATTTTTAATAGCACCAAACTTTAAGGGTGCGTCTTATAATCAGGTGCATCTTATACTCGGGACAATACGGTATATGGTAAGTCAATTTGGTTAGTGAGTGTGATATATTTGTTTGTCTAACACCATCAATGTATGTCGTGCTTGACACCATATGCGAAGACCGGTTTCTATCCCAAAGGACTCACAATCTAGAAATGAAATAATCTAATCTGGGTATTTCAAATAAAATAAAATACCGGTACTTCGTTTGCTCTGTGTTGTATTCATTTACTCTGCAGTTGCCTGTTTTCCATGTGATTTATACTAGAAAACCCAAACGTGTTCTGAACAAGAGGTTATTATTATCAATAGTTCAACAGCTACTGTCCTGTGTGAAATGGCAGTCTGGGTCCGTCGGCATAGGTGCTTTAGGGTTCATGTGTGGTGAGCATTTATGTGCTGGAGATGTGTCCACTTCGCACTGTGATATGTGACTTCAAGAAACTCTGGGGAAGGAGCTGAACCAGGAAGAATGACAATTCTAGGAACTGGCAGTAGTTAGGTTGATATCCTCAACAGGCAGAAGGAGGGAGAGAGAGAGAGAGAGAGAGAGAGAGAGAGAGAGAGAGATTCTCCAAGGACAGATAAGAGGAAATAAGAGTGTCCCTAGAAGGTAGAAGAGTTGCCTTTTGATCCATCCCCTGCATGCTCTGCCCAGGAAGGTCTATCATAAATTCCTGCTCTTGGCCTCTATTGCAAAGCAAGGCTTGTAGCCTAATTGTACCCTGATAACATCAAACCGTCATCCTGGATCTAATTCCTGGCACATGGCCATCCTTATCTACACACTGATCTGACAGCCCCGGTGATTGATCAGATCATTAGTTGGTAATAGAGGTGTGTTACTCCATGCCTGCCAAAATCCCTTCAAGTGACTGCTGTTTCTCTGACAAGGGCCTGGGGATTCAAAGAACATGGGGCGGGGTAAGGGGGGGGAGTGGAGTGTGTGGGGGAGAGCTATAGTAGGCTGCAAATGTTGACAAGGTGTTCTCTCGCTGGCCTAACTGTACCTGTTACATTTTCTGGTCCTTGCCCATAGTAAGTAGCTCACTGTCTCTATGCTTTCTCTAGCTTTGCCCTCCTTTTGGGAATCTTTTGTTAAAATTATGATAAGACCTCAAGAATTTTAATGGTTCAACATTTGGAGAAGGAAGAGCTTCCAACCTTAGTTTGATGGGAGCTGAATTGGTTGCCCCTTTTCAAGTGTTTGTCAGGATTCACATTTACCAAAACTCAGACTCGGGTTGCTACAGCTCCTGTCTGGCCTTCCAGTATGGAGCCGGTCATCTCATGGTAACCACAGCCCCTTGAGTAACAGCTGTAGCTTGCCCCTCCCTCCTGTGGGTGTTTCTTCTGAGACGCCTGGACGCTCACCTGAGCCAATAGCCTCCCATATCTGGACCCCTAATCTAGTTCTGAACCATGCTGCTCCATCACTCCCAGGATCCCAAAACGGATGTGGCCATGAATCAGTGCCAATCTCTGGAATCTGGAGCTGGAGGCATCTTTTTCCATGGACCTTCTCAGAAGGAGGAGGAAGCAAGCCTGGATCAAGACCCAGCTAGATTCAGGAAGAGGGTGAGACTTCCTCCTGTGCTAGAGCAAATTTTCAATGTCAAGCAGCCCTTTGGTGGTACAACAGCTCCACGCTGGGGGTGCTTCCGAGTTGAGCCAGCTCCACGCTGGGGGTGCTTCCGAGTCGAGCCAGCTCCACGCTGGGGGTGCTTCCGAGTCGAGCCAGCTCCGCGCTGGGGGTGCTTCCGAGTCGAGCCAGCTCCGCGCTGGGGGTGCTTCCGAGTTGAGCCAGCTCCACGCTGGGGGTGCTTCCGAGTCGAGCCAGCTCCATGCTGGGGGTGTTTCCGAGTCGAGCCAGCTCCATGCTGGGGGGGTTTCCGAGTCGAGCCAGCTCCACGCTGGGGGTGCTTCCGAGTCGAGCCAGCTCCATGCTGGGGGTGTTTCCGAGTCGAGCCAGCTCCACGCTGGGGGTGCTTCCGAGTCGAGCCAGCTCCATGCTGGGGGTGTTTCCGAGTCGAGCCAGCTCTGAGTGCTGTTTGCAAGTCCCTGGCTGCTGCCTTGCCCTCTGCTTCTGTCAGTCCTTCAGTCGTCTCTGATCTGCAGTCCTTCACTCTTGCTCTGGCTTCAGTCCATGTCCTGACCCCTGTGGGACTACCTCCCTGTGACAGGAGCTACAGACGAATGCCTGCAACTTCCCAATGGGATGATGCGTATTTCTTGGGAAGAGAAAAGAGATACATTGAAACGGTTCAATAAGTTGGTCAGGCTTATTCCTGAGGCAGACATCGTCAAACTGGTCATGCCGGGTTGATCATGTCTTGAACATTAGGAATGTAAATCTGAATTTATAATATGTAAGAAAGGCGGAGCGTTGAATGATGATACTTTAATGATAGAATGTTGTAATAAAACGCATATAATTGAGAGCTGTGTGTCTACTTTTGTGACACCGTGAACTTTGTAGTAGTTCAAATTTGTGAACTACTTTTTGTTGAAAAGCGGTATATACCCCGTATTGTCCCGAGTACAAGACGCACCTGATTATAAGACGCACCCTTAAAGTTTGGTGCTATTAAATTTTTTTAATTAAATCACTGGCATTATTGCAACAGCCTGATTATAAGACGCACCCCTAGTTCAAAAACTTAAATTAGGAGAAAAAAGTGAGTCTTATACTCAGACCAATACGGTAAATACTCTTAATAACAATAACTTATACTAAGTTATACTAACTTATACTAACAGTGTAGCTGCAGTGCTCTATTGAAGGATAATTTTGTCTTTCCTCAGTGCATCCTTGTTGTGTAGATTAAGTGCCTGTCCAACTTCTCAGCTGATGAAAGATGAAGGATTGCAGAGGAAGCTTTCAGAAATGGGGGGGGGGGAACTTGGGGTATACTGCTGAATCGTACCAGCGGCCTAGCATCCTGCTTTCCATAGCCATAGTGGTCAATTGGATGTCTCTAGGAAACCCACAAACAGGGCATGAAAGCACTGGCCCTCTCCTACTGTGGTGTCCTCCCCAGCAACTAGTATACAGAGGTAGACTGCCTCTGATCCTGGAGGTTCCACCTAGTCATGACTAAAAGTCATTGAGAGGCCTCTCTTCATCACTTTATCTACTTAATTTTTAAAGCTATCTAAGCTAGTAGCTACCATCCCATCTTGTGGCTGCCACAAACCCCAAGAATTGGTGTCCCACATAAAGGTGGATGGAGGACTCCTCTGGGTCTGTCCTCTTTCTGTGCCCTCCTTTCCCTCCTACCCCCCCCCCCATTTAGCTTCCACAGAGCCTTTATACATCGCAGAGCTCCCACATTGCTCTGGGGAGGGGAAAAAAATGATCCTGGCTCAGTAAATCATTTTATGTATAGTGTATTTGTGTCTGTCAAATTGTATGGAAGTGAAATGTCTGTCTCTCTGTTTTTATAGCACAGGTTTCTACTTTCATCCGCCAAGTGGGACGAGAGCCAGCTGAAAAATACACACACGCAACCCCCCCTTGTCGTCCCCCCCATTTCATGCTCTGACAGCTGTGCAAATTTCATGCGTTCAAGAGGCAGACTGCCATGGAGACAGGTGTCCAAATTCTAAGTCTGACTTGCAAGATTTAGACAGCCTCTACCGGCTACAAAGAGGTGCTTATACTAATCCTCACTTTGGTAGAAGCTGCAGCCGCACACTCCACCAGGAGTCCGTGCTGCTGCTGGAATTGGTGGAAATGGATCTTCTTCTTCCTACTTGGCGGTGCGGGGAGGGAGTCTCTCCGATCCCATTGTGTTTGGGGATAAAATGGCATTAGATCTGTAAGAACCCAAAACTGTGTGTAAACACAGCTGACGACAGGACGCAATGCTTCTTGCAGAAAGAGACACTTCCAGGCATCCAGAATCTGTGGTTAGAGAGCTCAGAAAGGCTTGGCCGCAGGAGGAAGCCGGCCCTAC
Organism: Plestiodon gilberti rubricaudatus; assembly: GCA_026170595.1. NCBI lineage: Eukaryota > Metazoa > Chordata > Lepidosauria > Squamata > Scincidae > Plestiodon > Plestiodon gilberti. The sequence goes on from JANXHW010000007.1 coordinate 55,235,809, forward strand.
CCCTTCCAGAAGCATAGCTGGATCTTGATTCAGGGCATGAGCTTGAAATGACCACCAGCCAGACGGGAGGGGGCTCAGTCCTCCAAGATCAAGTTGTGGGATGGGCAAACTGCAACTGTGCATCCGGACTGCAGCCTTAGGGGATTCAAGGCACCACTGGAGGCCTCTGCAGGAGCCGGCTTCTCTTCCTTCCAAGAGGAGCCCTCCACAGAGTCTCTCTCCAGCTGTGGCTGGCTCTAGACATCAACCATGGCTGGAACCTCCCCATCTGCAGTTGACTGCACAAGACAAGGGATGATGGGATTCAATGACGTGAAGAATGAATTCATGGGCGAGTTAGAAATGGTCTCCTTCTTTTGTACCCGGCTCATAAGAACATAAGAACATCAGAAGAGCCTGGCTGCTGGATCAGGCCAAAGGCCCATCGAGTCCAGCAGCTTCCTGTATCACACAGTGGCCCCACCAGATGCCTCCGAGAGCACACAGCCAGCAAGATAACCTGTTTCCTGTTGCCACTCCCTTGCACAGAGAAAACCTACTTCTAAAACCAGGAGGTTGCTTATGGCTTGTAACCTGTGATGGTCTTTTCCTCCATGAATCTGTCCAAACCCCTTTGAAAGGCATCTAGGCCAGGTGCCATCACCACATCCTGTGGCAAGGAGTTCCACAGATGAATTACACGCCGGGTAAAGAAATATTTTCTTTTATCCGTTCTAACTCTCCCTCCACTCAATTTTAGTGCATGTCCCCTGGTTCTGGTGTTGTGCGGGAGGGAGAAGAATTTCCCTCTATCCACTCTCTCCATCCCATGCATAATTTTATACGTCTCAATCATGTCCCCCCTCAGGCGCCTTTTTTCTAGACTGAAAACCCCAAACGCTGTAGCCTTTCCTCATAAGGGAGGTGCTTCAGCCCGCGAATCATTCTGTTCGCTCTTTTCTGCACCTTTTCCAATTCAACTATATCTTTTTTGAGGTGTGGTGACCAGAACTGGACACAATACTCCAGATGCGGCCTTACCATCGATTTGTACAAAGGCATAATGATATTGTCCGTTTTATTCTCAATCCCTTTTTTAATGATCCCAAGCATGGAATTGGCCTTCTTCACAGCCGCCGCACACTGGGTCTACACTTTCATCGACCTGTCTACCAGCACCCCAAGATCTCTCTCTTGATCCGTCACAGACAACTCAGAACCCATTAGCGTATATGTGAAATGTTGGTTTCTGCCCCAATGTGCATCACTTTGCACTTACTTACATTGAAGCGCATCTGCCATTTTGCTGCCCATTCTCCCAGTTTGGAGAGATCCTTCTGGAGCTCTTCACAATCCCTGCTGGTCTTCACCATCCGGCTCCTGTCATATCAATGATTCATCAAAACTGGGCAGGGACCACACACACTACCACTGCAATGGGGACTCTGCTTGTTCCAGGCAAGGCAGTTCTTTCCTATGTGGACAGCAATGTTGCAAACGATGCTTCTTGGAGCTGGTCTGGGGGGGGGGGCTGCAAAAGTGAGCGTCCTCTTGCTAGTCCTAGTGGCATGGAGACCTCACCGCTCAAGGTTCTTGTTGCTAATCTGTCTGTGAGTCATGCTGAGGAGTCCTGGCCGTGAGCCAGCCGGCATCATACCTGGCGTGAGTTGTTCTAATCAGCCCCCACCATCTCTCCTGTATGCTTTTAATTTGTTTTAGTTGCATTACAATATTCCTTCCCATTATCATACACAAGCGTGCCGCTTCACGCTTTCTGTACCGCTTGCCCTGGGCAATGACATTATGCAAATCCACAGGGCAGAGCGACTGAAGGCTCCCAGGAGCGACTTGAGGGCTAGCTTTGCACTGGACCTGCAAGCTGCACTGTGCTCTAATAACCAAGGGCCACATCTACCACCCGCCTGCCGCTGCCTACAATTATACAGAACCAGAAGGAAGTGGCCCATGTCCTACTGGGTGCAGTTCACATTCCCACCAGCAGGAGGAGGCAGTGATTCATTCTTTGGAGCAGCAAACTCGTTTTAAGGCGTGTCCTTCAATTGCTTGCAGCTGATAGGCTGCCCTTGCCCTCTGACCTGTTGCTCTGAGATGACCACCATGTCCCTCAGCTGGCTGCCAGCCCCCCCCCCCACTCCTAGCCCTCCTGTTTCTGAGACCGTGCATGGAGAAAACAATCCAAGCACAGGTCATTTGATGTATTCCTTAGAAGATTTGTATCCTGCTTTTCAGTTGTTGTTTTTAACAAAACTTCACAAGGCAGCTTCGCGTTTAAAAGAAACCACCATCATCAAGCACAGTATCAAATCCAACACCTAATTAATAAAAGAGCAGGGGAAGAACCTGACGCTTAGCTAAGCTGGAAAGGGCGTCAGACAGCCCTGCCTGGGGATGCTGCCCGTGGCTGAGCCATGGCCTGACCTCCCAAGCGCTCCGTAGCCTCCTAGCCCCTCCTTACCTCTCTGCTCTCACATCCCATCACACACACCCCCACCCATTACCTTCACTCCACCACTGCAGCTGCCTGGAGGTCTCCCTAAACGGCCCGTCTCCTTGTTGCCCCTTATGCCTAGAACTCTTCCTCCCAGATCACCTGTGAGATCCCCCCCCCTTACCTCCTCCCGAAACCCTCCACAAAACCCACCACAAGAACATCAGAAGAGCCAGGCTGCTGGATCAGGCCAAAGGTCCATCTAGCTTCCTGTACCACAGTGGCCCCACCAGATGCCTCAGGGGGGCACACAAGACAACAAGAGTCCTGTATCCTGTCGCCACTCCCTTGCACCTGGCATACAGAGCAAACCTACTTTTAAAACCAGGCGTTTGCTTAGGGCTTGTAATTTGCGATGGACGTTTCCTCCATGAATCTATCCAATCCCCTTTTCAAGGCATCCAGGCCAGGTGCCATCACCACATCTTGTGGCAAGGAGTTCCACAGATTAATTACACTCACCTTTCCCGAGAAGTCTTCAACACAACCCTCACCCCTCTCCTTTGCTGCAGCTAAGCCAAAGTACATGAAATAACCACGTGCTTTTCGCTGTCTTCCTTGGTACCACTCCCCTCCTGTTCCTCTGTTGTCTTCCTTGTGTCTGGTTTAGAATGCGAGCCTCTTGGAACAGAGACCTGACTTTTCTACTGTAAAGGCTCCATGCGCACTGATGGCGCTATGAAAGAAGAATACTGTACTGTCTACTCTGATGGACAATAGCTCTCTGGGAAAATAATTTTTCCATTATCTGCTCTCTGATCCTTTCATAAAAGGGTCCCCCCCCTTTCCCAATCCAGGGAGTGGGAGGAGGAGGAGGAGCAGTGAAGCGAGTGGGCAGGTGGACACGCCCACCCTCCACCAAGCTGCTGCCTGAGGCAACTGTCTCAGTTGGCCTCATGGGTATGCCGTCCTAGGACTGCCTCTGCCAACCGGGGTCAATTGAAGCATCTTGCTCAAATCTTTGGTCATTGCCACCTCCCCACCCCCAATGCTGCACCCATCTCAAAGTACCGAGTAACACAAAGCCACACAAGAATTTGGACAGTGTGCTGAAGGCCAAAACACTTTCCTCTGTGTGTGTGTGTGTGCGCGCGCGCGCGTGCGTGCTCAGAACCGAGCGCCCGAATCATCTCAACAAGGGCACACCACAGCTGGTTTTACAGCTGGCGCTGTGCGTTCTTTATAGCCTTGCCATTGCCTTCAAGTGCCATGACGCTACAGAGGCTCGAGAGAACAAGGGGACCCATTCAAGAACGATGCCGTTCCTGCAGAGTCTTTTCCAGGCGTTACCCTCAGAGGAAAACAGAGCCATTGCCAACGTGGAGCCTGTAAAATCCTTTGATGCACAGATGTTTGGATAAGCGCAAATCATTCCCTGTGACATTTGGTCCAATGTTCCATGTTGAGGTGTACAAGAAAAAAATAATCATTTTTTTTAACTGTAAGTTCATTATATTTTTTTTCATTAACTATAATAATACCCAAGATTTGTATACAAGCACATTGCATGTATTATCTCAGTATAGCCCTGACAACAACCCTGTAAAGTGAATATTATCCCCATATTATAGATGGGGAAGACTGAGGCTGAGAGGGAGTAGCTTGTTTAAGGCCACCTAGGGGGCTCATGGTAGAAGTGAGATTCAAATCAGGGAGATCCTGATTTCCAGCTCAATCTCCTAGCCACTATGTATACTTCATTTACTCTGTGTGTGTGTGTGTGTGTGTGTGTGTGTGTGTGTGTGTGTGTGTGTGCGCGCGCGCGCGCGCGCGCGTGCGTGTGCTGGAGAGTTTCTAAAAGTAAATAAAAGGTGTCTTTCATTTACTAGGAGCTCTACTGTGCAGCCGCCTCCTTTCAGCAACCTTTTCAAAATTACCCAACAGGTACCGATAGTTCAGAATATGCCTCTGCAAGGTGCAGAACGACAGGCTACGCATGCGCTATGTCCATGCGCTATGAGCACTCAATGTTCATGTGCTTGCACCTCGTCTCAGAAACGTGCCTTCTGCAGACTCTCTGGGGAAAGAGTGATGTACTGGGACCCTGAAGAAGGACAACTCTCGCCGCTCACGTCCACATCCTTTTCGCAAAGTATCCCCCAAAGGCAAAGAGACGAAAATCACAACCGTAGGGACATAGAGATGCTCGGGGGAGGGGGGGCTTTGTAAGCAGGGGCAGTTTGAACATCTGGGAATACAGAGGGCTGGCTCAAAGCCCAAGTGATGTTGTGCTTAGCATAATCCGCACTTGTGCCTCAAAGCTCACTGGGTAAACTTGAGCCATTTGCTTTCTATCAGGTAGCCAACCTCAGAGGGTTATTGTTAGGACCATGGGCAGCATCCACCTTCCATGGAGCCAGACCCTGGGTCCCTCTGGCTCAGTATTGCCTACACTGACTGGCAGCAACTTTCCAGGGCTTCAGGCAGAGGAGGGGCGTTCCCAGGCCACCATGGGATGCTGCCAGGGATAGCTGCTGCTGGGCCCGTCTCCCTGCGACGCATCCTCTGAAGGCCCCTTCTTCCCCTTGTCGTGAGGACTGTCTCATCTGTGTTCCCCTGACTGAGCTCCTTGGAGGAAAGGTGGGCTGTAGATGTGTGTGACTGATAATAATCGTGGTGATGGGGGGCAGAATTGTAGATATGGGGCAGGCAGGGGTCTCAGAAGAGCAGAGAGGCCAGAGCAAGGAAGGGTGGTGCGAGGGGAAGGGGACCGAGATCTAGCGAGAGGCAGGGAAGTGGAGATTGTGAAAAGGAACAGGTTTTCCCCAACTGTGGTTTGGTCGTTGGCCAATCAGCCCAGTGCTTAAAAATGATTAAAGCCTCATTTCTTCCTCAACGCCCAGTTGCTAAGAGGCAGGTAACATGAGGCAAAGGGAGGGAGCCTCCCCCATCTATCCCCGTCTTCCACAACAGCCAGACAAGTTTTTTCAGGTTCCTTGGCGTCGCTCAAGACTCTGCCACGAGATAAGGAAGCATTTCTGTCTGCAGGGAAGGGGTGCGGGGTGGGGAGGAATGGGGAAGGGGGCAGTAACTCTCCAGCCCTGAGATTGGATGGATACGATGCCTTTCGTCTAGGATGCTTTTGCAACCGTTTGCCCAATGCATCAGCCACCAAAGTTAATTATATGTGCAATAAAGATGTGTCGCTTCATATTTGCGCGAGTATCTCTCCCTATCGTTGGATCACTGGAAACTATCACTAGACACTCACACACCTCCACTCCGATACTCACGCCCCCATCCAATGCAGAGATCGCATAGCCTTCAGCATTTTATTAATCAAAAAGCAATAATTGATTAGTGACATCACCTAGCCACGTGGCCTGGTGCTTTACAAAGCATGAGTCCCTGCCTCAGTTTTGTGCGTCCGATCCAGAAAATGGGCACAAGGGAGACAACAGAGGAAGGGACAGGAAATGCAGGCAGGAGACGCGATTGTTGTAGCTCAGATTTAGTTACAGTAGAGAACGGGGGCTAAAGGCTTCATGGGAAAAACTAGGTTTCCGTTTTCAAAGAGTGATGTTCTTGAGTACTTGCAAATTATAATTGAGGACGTGCTGAACAGCTGAAGCCCTTTAAAAAATTTCACTTGTCTTACATTTGGCTTCCTCTGAAGACTTTCAGATGTCTCCCCTTGGGAGGAACCCTGAAATTCGCTTTCATTGCCAACCACAGTTTCAAACAGGGGCGTTCTTGAATGCTTACAATATCACAGTCCTCCAGCAAGGATCACTGCCTAAGCGTGCCCCCCCCCCCGCGCGCCCCCCACTGTCACATATGGTTGAAATCTCCCCACCGCCTGCCATATGGTACATCCGTTTACTCTGCAATTGCCTGCCCCGCACAGATTTAAAAACAACGAGAGCGTTGAGTCTTTTGGCTCAAAACATGCTAGAAAAACATCCGTGTTCTCAAATATGTTATCATACTTAGCAGTTCCAAACAGACCTTGCCAGCTGCAGTGTGGGAGAGAGAGAGGTGGCAGGTTTTGCACCAGACGCTCTGCCGTGCGCCCGCCCACCCCAAGACGTCAAGTTGCATTTGTCGACTTTTGATATCAAAAATGCGGCACCCGTCCTAGTGGCGCCTGAGACCGGCCTTTGCAAAATCTCTGGCTCATGAACGCACCGAGGAGGCAGCTCACAAGGCAAACCGGAGGGAGGAATTCGTATTGTGTCATGAATATTTAGGAACAGGAGGGAGCCCTGCTGGGAGGACCTGACCGAGGGCCCACAATCTAGTCCAGCGTCCTGTTTTCTGCACTGCCCATCCCAGGGCGTGAAGGCAACAGCCCTGTATCCAGAGGTAGACTGCCCCTGAACATGGAGGTTCCCTTTAGCGATCATGGCTCCTGGCCATTCACATCTCCTCCCTGACCTCCCTAATCCCTTTTTTTAACCCAAATTTGCCACCCAAGCAGGGCTCCTCAACCTTTTCCAAGGATCACCTGTTGTAGGTGTCCCATTTGCAAGGTCAGATGTGCACAGGAATAGGCAGCTTGCCCCACAAGTCGGGACCTTGCTTTGGACAGACCAGGCCTTGCCTACTGGCACCGCCATAGCCATCTCCCCTTCCAGTGGGGTCAGGCCAGCTGTGCCAGTGCTACATGGTCACCTGGGCAGTGGGGCCTAGTAGCACCGACCACACTGTGAAGTATACTGGTGCAGTTCTAGCGCAGTGGTTGAAAAGCTTTTCAAGAATGGGGCCCACAAGGTTCCATCGAGTCCCTGGATCAGGATGAATCTCTCGCAATCTTAATTAAAAATCAAATGCCAGTAAGCTGCATGCACAGATTTGGTAATGGCTTCTTAGAAAAGTTAACTTGAGGGGAGATCCCATCTTGTGGTATTTGCACCTTGCGAATCTGAGTCTCCTCATAATTGCTATTGCGTAGCTTCGATGCTTTTGTTGGCTTTTGCCAGATTGGAAAAAATATATATATATCAGAAGTCAAAATAGAACCCAAGCAATTTTGCAAGACTCCTGGGAGGGTTCAATCTTCCACAGGCAATAAAATATGGCTCGTTGGCTATATTGTCAATTGGAGGTAATGAATGATTTGGAATGACTAAATGTGTTCCCAGTTTTGTTTTGTTTTGTTTTGAGCTGTCTGCTGAGTCTTGCTTGGAAATTCTAGCCTGACTTTCTCCCCCCCCCCCCCGGTCCTTTCTTGATCTTCTCCTTCTAACTGAAGCCTGTTCTACACAGGCTGACTGACGAAGTGGTAGAGTCTCGAGATGGAAGAAGGAACTATACCACTTCAGGCCATAGGTGAGGGATCATATTTTTGAATACTCCCCTTCATTTAATGAAAAAACAAACAAACAAAAACCCCTGCCCAAAAACAAAAAAAAGTACAGTACAACAAGAAACAGGTTAGATACGTTCTGTCTTAAATGCCGGTCCTTTTAATAGCAGGGAATTTTTTGCCGTTGCAAGCCCCACCCACAGCCTGAGGTGGTACAGTCCTTTCAGCCACATTAGAATTGTACCGTCATCCTTGTTTGTTTAATATATTTCGATCCATTTATTTTATTACATCTATATTCCATCCTATCATGGAGTTCAAGGGGTATACATGAAGCTACTAACATGGTTACTAACCTGAGTACTGGTAAGATTTTGACCTTCATAGCTTCAGCAAGGAGGCTGTATCATGTACCCTCTTAAGCTCACACCCCAGGACCAAATGTGCCCTCCCTTTTGTCCCCCAAGACCCCCAACATTTGAGCCAAAATGGTCAAAAGAACAGGCAGTTCAGTCTTAGTTTACACCACAGCACACTCAAATTGGCTAACAAAAACTTTATCTATGTACAAGCTAAGGCTTTCGTGGCCAGAATTTTTAGAATGTCCAGTATTCTGTTGGGGATAAAGACCATTGGTCAATGCTGTTGGGTAGGGTTGTCCCAACATCAGAGATGCAGAGACTGATGAGCTGGCCAATTGGAATGTTAAGTGAAGTTCTGGGATACTAATCAATTAGCTGATTGGAGGAGATCTTACATCTGAAGGTGGTCCCTCCCACAATATATTCCTGTCCTTTCGCCAGGACATCCAAGACTGAAGCTCTCTTGTTAGGGAGTCCTGGTTGGAATTGATGTTGGAGCGAGGGGTTTTAGCTTTGCTTTTATGCAGTTTCAGTGTCAGTCTGGTTTTTAAAAACTGCATTTAGACATCTTAGCTGACTTTTAAGTTTAAACATTTTAGTGTTTTAAGTGACTTTATCGTTTGACAATGTCCTCAACGTGGGAGGGCGAACCTTTAGGACAACGCAACGTTGTTGACTGTGGTCTTTATACCCAGCAGAATACTGGACATTCTTTCTCTATCTATGTATTTTGAAGTTCTTGGCAGCCAAAATAGATGAAGATGTAGGTTACTGGGTCCTCACTAGATTCCAGAAGTTGACAAGGGCTTGCTACTCCCCCACCCCACAAAAGAGGGCAGTCAAAGGTGCTTAAATGAACTGTTGGTTCATGTAGGCTTGGGGGTTTTAACTGTTGTAATAGAATGTTTTGCAAGACCAACCTTACACGACAGCGTCGCGGAGCGTTTTTTAATCCGGCGGAGCCGCCGGACCTCCGCCCCACTGCCACGTACTCCAAGTCGAGTGTTCTATTTTTTAGGGGGCGTGACAGCAGAGCTTGGAGGTGGCTCGCGGAGCTGCTGCAGCCTACCAATCACAGGAGAGGGGGGAGGGTGGCTGAATGCCAATGTGAACGACAACCAATCACCTTGGAGGTTACATCCACACAGCAACTGCGCTTTCTTAGGAAGGCAGGACAACATGAGGGGCAACAGGCTTGAAGACACTCCCCCGCTTCCAGCGCGGAGGCGCCAGGCAGAGGCGACGGCGGAGCCTCTGCCTGTCGTGTAGATCAGCCTTTACAGTACTTCTTGTGCCAGAGATGGAGAAGTAAATTGAATGGGAGAGTTAATTGAGAACAGAAGGGCTCCTTGTTATGGGAAAGATAAATTCCTCAAGAAGAGTAGAGCTTTGGTAATAATCTCTCTGGTGTAGATAATGAGAAGAGACCTTGGAAAGAGTGGGTTAGAAGGAGTAGAGTTTAGTTGACTAGTCAAAAGGAGATTGAAATATTTGAAAGGTTTTTATCAGCTGTTTTAAAGTTTTAGTATTTTTTAATTGATTGTACCTTAATGTTGGGGGAAACCCTCTTCTTCTTCTTCTTTTTCCTTATGGGTTTCGAATTAAAACTTTTAATAATACCTGGACTTTCATTGTAATAGGAGGAGGTTTAGCTCGGGGAGCCCCTCCAATTATTTTAATTCCTGGCTGGTGGCAGTGGAGTTACCAACAAGTCTTTTTTTTCCCTTGCTTGGACATGATAGATGCAAATACGTCAGGGAGAGGGAGGGAGGGAGGGAGGGAGAGAGAGGATGTGGATTCCTAGACAGGCATCACTGCATGCCACAGAAAGGAAAGTACTTTCAGTTTCAACATTTCTAGCTGCAAGATTTTGAACCCCACTTATTTATTTTATTTATTTATTTAAAGAATTTATATGCCGCCTTTCTCCCAGCGAGGGCACTCAAGGCGGCTTACAAAACATTAAAATACATATACATTAAAAATAAATTAGAAACAAGTAATTAAAAACAATTAAAACAAACAACTAAAGATAAGCAACCCCAGTGGGTCAACCTGTATTTACTTTGTTAAAAACCATTCGTTAAGAAGCCATTTGTTAAAAAGCCAGCCCATCACCACTTATGGCTGACTGTGAAAAACTGGGCTAGGTGGGAAACAGATTGGAGACCCTGGGGGGGGGGGCGCGGCAGAATGGGAAGAGGACTTGAAACAGAGACATACATGGCTGCAGGTTCAATACTCCACCCAGCCCCTGTAACCTCTGACACACTATGATCCGGAGCATACGTACTATGTGAAGTAAAAACCTATTGAGTCCAGTGGGATTTACAGGAAGATGTGCCTATTGCACACTTTTTTTGTTGTGGGACCCCCCCTGGCATTATATCTAAATCCTGCTGTTTCTAGTGGATTCAGGGCAGCCTGCAACCATTTCTGTCAGTACATCCGCATATCGATACATGATATGAACTGCCTCACTCAGAGTCAGACCCCTCGACTTGCCTTGCTCGGTATGGTCTACTCTACTCTGACTCGCAGAAGCTGCCCTCCAGGGGCGTTCAAGGCAAGGGCGTTCTTTCCCAGCCCCCAAGGACTGAAGGCTGATACTTTCTGCTTGCAAACCAAGCAGTTCACCATTATTGAATCCCTTCCTTCTGCTACTCAGACCTGCTGCTCTGAGGGTTGAAATCCCAGCAGTTGGAAAGGCCTGGGTCCCTTCTGCAGGGCTTGCTCATGCGATTCCGCATTCAACGTTTCTCTTCCTGGGGTTGTTCGGAGCCGATCAAGCTCGTACAGGTCTAGTAATTCCCCTAAATTTTTACAAGCTTATTCATGTTTGCCGTCAAATGCATGAGTTAGTTTTCTGGAGGCGATTCCAAGAGACAAACCATTAATTACTGCGACAGCAGAAAGCAGCACAAAACGTCTCTTCTGGAGAGACATATTTCAAAATGTTTGCAACAATTACATGGCAAGGGCGGTAAACCAGATAGTGGCGACTCGACAAATCAACAGTTTGGAGATTGGAAAAAGATTGGTAAGACAGCTTCCTGGGAGCTGACGTAGCATGGGGGGGGGCATATTTTCATACAAGATCTCATCCAAGATTGCCAGTTTGCCAAGAATGACCCTGTTTCTCCCGCTTTTTGCTTTTTTGTCAGGAAGATGGGCAGCAAAAGTTAATCTCGGACTGGTGGCCCCTCACCATTCACACAGCACATACTTCACCTCTGAAATTTTGTTCCCGCAAGATGTAATGATGGCCACTAGCTGAGACGGTTTTAAAAGGGGAAAATGGAGGACGAGAGGCCTATCATTATACCGGCTACTCATCATGATGACTCAATGAGAGCCTCCATGCTCAGAGGCACTATATCTTTGAATACCAATTGCAGGGGAGCAACAGTGGGAGAGGGGCATACCTTTATTCCTGCTTGTGAGCCTCCTGGAAGCATCCGATTGTGGGAAACAGGATACTGGACTAGATGGGACTTTGTCATCGTGCAGCAGGGCTCTTCTTATCTTCACCACCTTGCATCACATAGGCAGACAAATGCTAAGGTCAATCCTACATGTTGTATAGGTAAAGGTGACCCCTGACAATTAAGTCCAGTCGCGTCCGACTCTAGGGTGTGGTGCTCATCCCCATTTCAAAGCCGAAGAGCCAGCGTTGTCCAAAGATGCCTCCGTGGTCATGTGGCCGGCATGACTCTCCTTGCCGCAGCGCGTAGCATGCGGCTGGAACATGGAGTGCTGTTTACCTTCCCGCAAGCGGTACCTATTTATCTACTTGCATTAACATGCTTTGGAACTGCTAGGTTGGCAGGAGCTGGCCAAGCAACGAGAGCTCACCCCGTTGCGGATTCGAACTGCCGACCTTTTGATCGACAGCTCATGGTTCAGCGGTTTAACCCACTGCGCCACCCTAAGCTGGCCTTCATCTTATGTTAGCCCCTGCTAATAAACGAACCAGGTCATTCTGCAGTAGCTGACACTTTGAACAGCATTCAAGGGCAGTCCCACCCAGAGCAGGAGATGTGGGCACCCATTTGTGCATCAACCCCAAAGAAATGTACAGTGACCAAGTGATGTACACCCTTGTGTGAATCAACCCCATGGGTTCCTTCAGAAGAGGCCCGGAAGCTCTTCCTGAAAACTCTCGCAGCCTGATTTGGACTTCACCATGAAAGAAAGCATCAATTCTGTATCGTCTGTCATTTCTCAGCCCCCCTTCCCCCCTCACGCCCCTCCCTTTGTTCATGATCATTAATAAATGCATTATTACAGGTGAACCGTTCCTACAACAGGCCCTTTGCGTGCACCTTGATGAATTAATAAATAGCCTCTGCAGAAGAACACAAAGTTGCCATTTTGCAAAATCAATAATGCACGTACCTTTAAAAGCCTCGGATCTGCTCCCTCTGCAGGGCGCAGGCATGGAGCTGTGTACCTGCGTAGTGCCAACCGCTGGGAGCTGACACCTCGTGGGGTGTGCACACTCCCAATATTTTCCAGAGGAAAATAGGGACACTCTTGACCGCTTGCGACACCCCTAATCTACTCGGCAGAACCCTCCCCTGCTGATAAACATTGCTCAAGATGCTACAAGCCCTCAATATGCTAAATTCATTTCTTCTGTGATAGGTGGTGGTGATGCCCCACTGCCGGGACCCCTCTGCTCTGCTCCCTCAGAGTGGGGTCAGAAGCAGGGGGGGGGAGAGAGGGGGAGAGACCGTCACAGGGGCAGGACAAGCCAGTCTTGCTAGCTCCGTTGGCCTTTTACAAGAGGGCATAAGACTGGGAAGCGGGGAGTAGAGTGGAAAGAGTGGAAAGGAAAGACTGTCAAGTATTTGTGTTTGTGTTTGTGTTTGTGTTGGCTGCATTGGATGCCAACAGAGGGCGCCACAGAGCTGCTCTCTGGTCTTTTCCATGTCTCAGAAAGTCTGTGTGTGTGTGTGTGTGTGTGTGTGTGTGTGTGTGTGTGTGTGTGTGTGTGTTTGAAAAAAAAAATTCAAGAAGCCAGACTCCAGGCTGTTGGAAGTACAGCAAGAATCTGTGGGACACACCACCTCATTATGTACACGCCAAATACACTTTTACGAAAAGTCAAGTCCCCCAGAGCCTCTGTCACCTAAAGGTCAGGAACGGCTCGTCAAATCGTCTGAAGGCATTAAATGGCCTGTGATGAAGATGACAGCGATATTCCAGCAGAATGTCATTAAAAGGAAAGGAAACCTCGGAACATGAAACGTAACGGATTCAAGACGGAGGCGATCGCCACAAGCATACCACAGCCGGCTAATGGCAAAGCGAACTACTGTTTATGAGGGGTGTGCAAGGATGTTTTCTCCGTGTAGTTTTTCCATGCGTTTTTCGTTATTCAGAACTTCCTCCATTTAGACATTCATTTAAGAAAATCACATTTGTCTCATGACAATACTCGTGAATTAATACTTTGTTCATTGTTATGACTCCCATTGGTTTCCATTTCCTTTTATTCCCCATATGAGGAATTTAAAGACGGTCCTTTCTGGAAAATGACCACTGGTGAGCAGACGTTTGCCCCACAGGGAACCCTCGTGCCCCAAGGGTCCCCTGCCGTGGGTCAGCTTTTGCTCCCTTCAGAAGCCACTTCCCAGAGAGCAGGGTCTTCAAATCCCCCAACCTAAATTAGCTCCAAATAAATAACACATGGATTATGAATGAGTAACCCAATCATCATTCTTCATTCAGAGAGTTCTGGTCATTTGTTTCTGAATGAATGAACCAGGAACTGAAGGAAGCCCAGTTGCTTCATCTTTTCATTCCATTCATAAGATGAATGAACAGCCCTCCTGTTCCGTGATCATCAGTGAGCTCTGTCCAGGACTCAAAAATAGCTTGGCCTCTGCCAAAAGAACTCAGGAGTGAGCTCAACAGTCAGCCAGGCCAGGCAAAGGCTGAGGACCCTCACCCATCAGGGGTCCCATCCAGCTGGACCGACCCCCTGAAACCCCTCCGGTTCTGATCAGCCACTAGAGATTCACCCCTCATTTGTCGATGAAGAGGGCAGGTGAAGCCACCCCTTGTTGCCACTGCCTACTACCTGCTGCCCAGAAACGTGGCGGGGTCCAGTATAGGACCGCCAGCAAAATGGCGCTGACATTGAAAGAGCTTTCCCATCAAGCACTGATCTGAGCATCACGTCTTATTCCACTCGCTTTATTGAGTCCGTCAAGCAAGGGCGTCCCATTTTGAAACGTCTTTTGTCAGATAATACCATGAGCCAGAGATCACCAAGGCATGATAAAACAGGACAGAGGGATAACTGGCGCATCTATCAACCCCAAGACACAACCTGTTTGACTGGGTACTTTGTGCTACACCGAAAAAAAGCCCCAAACAACAACTCATCTGTGATTAATGTCATGTTGTTTCTCCTATTTTTGACCTATTTTTGTTCTTATTTTTGGACCAGACCCACCCTGAACCCAAGCACCCCTTGAAGTGGGTGCAAATTCCACTGCCACCACACACACACACACACACACACACACACACACACACACACACACACACACACACTCCAAAACTGCATGGAAGGCAGCAATCCGCGCCCCTACCCCCTTACCTCGCTCCTCCTTTCTGCGGTCCCTTTAAACAAAACAGGAAGTGTGGGGAGAAGAGCAGAGAAGCTCCGCCTGCGACAGGCTGGAGAAAGGCGGTGGCGGACTCTGGGCAAAGGGCACCTCGAGTCTGTTTGCTGCTCCCCACAACCCACTCCTCAAGCTGAGCCACATCATCCTCTTCACGAATGGGCCGGCTGCATTTGACAGAATACTGATAACCCAACACGGTGTGTTTCATTACATTCTATATTAAATTACCTTTCCAATGATATATAACTTGATGGTATTATTCATAAACACAAGGTTTCCACAATTTTTCGCCACTGGTGGTGTTACCCCTACTGAAGGTGTCACCCGGTGCGGTCCGCACCCCCCCCCCCGCCAGTGACGCCACTGGCCAAAGACTTATATTCCCAAGATTACGATCCTTGGCCAAGAGACATTCCAGAATCAGAAATCGCTCTTTCTAAACATATTTTGACACAACTAAAAAAAAAAAAAAAAGCAGAATGTGGGGACCAGTAACAGACTGCGATAGTTTGGCAATCAAAGGTTTTCGGATGCCTTTGGCTGGAAACCACCAGTACTTTGTGCGAGCAATAGGAAAGCTTAAGTTCTCCACTGAAGCCTGTGGTCCCCATTTATGTACGGTGGGTGGCTTTGACCCTGAAAACTGGCTGACCCTGAAAGTTGGCTGGCTGACCCTGAACTGGCTGACCCTGAAAATTGTAGCACATTGGCCTAAATTAAGACTGAGCTGAACATACTTTGGAGAGAAGTTGGTTGCTGCTGCTGTTTTCTTCCTCCTTGTTTACCGCTTCTTCCTGGATTGTACAAAAAGGTGATGCCAATCAGGGATCACATAGCTGACATGATGGTGTTGCAATGCTAGGTAGCCAATCGCATTTGGCTACGTGATGGCATCACCGAGTGCAAACAAAAATTCAGACAAAGAATATGAAAAGTTCGGACAAAACTGGGGAGCGGGTAGAGGGGCCTGACCACTGAACGTGGTGCTCAGCCCCAGTGTGATTTTTCCGTCTTCCCAAGGCACTGCCAGGGCCATACCATGAGAACTAGAAACTTTTCTTTAAGAATGAAAACCATTTTCCCCACTCACGTTTAATTGTATAAATTTGCCCACTCCATTGCTCTGTCCAACAAACACAAAAAGAGAGAACAGAATCCAGTCGGCTGTGTATTTTATTTCATTATCTTCCTACAGGAAAGCTTTGAAATACATACCGTCTTCATCAACTCAAAGAGATTTTTTTAAAAGGGAGAGCAAAGCAGAAGTGATACAGAACTTGAGAAGTCCATTAAATTACCCAATTAAACAGAGGCAGGTCCTGGGTCACGTATGCCAAAGACAACAGGGGTAAAAGAGACTCTCTCTCCTCTGCATCGCAACACATTCCAAGTCAGCATTTCCTTCAAGTGGCTGTTCCCTCTGCTCCGCCCCCTTGTCCAAATTATTGCTCTGGATCACTCTGAAGGTCTCAGCATTGCTCTTTCCCAGCATCCCAACAAACATGCGGAGTCGGCAACTACAGACAAGCAATACCACTGAGTTCCATCATTACGTAGGTAGTTCACAATATGAATTTCGCAGACTCGTCAAGAAGCACACACCAGTCTTGCAACGTGTCTCTCTCTCTTCTCCCCGGCTCCTACCCTGGCAATTTGAATGCTGCTACTGCAGGATGTCGGAAAATATCATTTCCTGCTCTTGGAAAACTACATTTCGCAGCATCCCACAAGGTCATGGGTATATTCACTAATGATGCACTCTCAGTCTAACCAAAGCTACAAACATCCGAGGTTGCCTGCTGGATTGAATGAAAGGTTTAGAGTGTTGTGTTTCTTAGCAGCATATTGCTGAGAAGCCTGCCATCACTTACTGCACGCAACAGCTGTTTCCTGTCTCCACAGCATCTCTTGTTGAGAGGTACACTGCTCCTGAACATGGAAGTTCCCTTTCACTGCCATGCTAAAAGCCACGAATAGCCCTATTCTGCTCCATGAATTTGTCTCGCCCTCTTTGAAAGCCAGGATTGAGAGAGAGAGAGAGAGAGAGAGAGAGAGAGAGAGAGAGAGAGAGAGAGAGAGAGAGAGAGGAAAAAGGTCTCTCCTCCAGCCACTCTTTCTGTTTCTGAATCTCCATCTTGCCTCCTCTTCATCATCATTTTTTCTAAACCGAAAAGCCCCCAGCGTTTTAGCCTTTGCTTGCAGAACTGGATCGTTTCGGTGGTTCTCTTTTTTGCATCTGAGGAGTGGCGTCAGGCAGTGCCTCCCAAACTGGGAGGCAGCGTGGCACCCAGGGGAGCCACCACGGATATCAGCCAGGGGAGCAGCGGATACCAGCCAGGGGAGCCGCGGAGTGCCACAGAATCCTCTTGGAAAACAGTGCAATGGCAATTGACAGACATCGACAAAATGTAATGGGGAGCCGCGGCCTGTGGTCGCCAGTGGTCAAGGGAGTCGCAGATCATAAAGGTTTGGGAAACACTGGCGTAAGGGGTTGGCCAGGTCAAAAACTAGCCAAGGCCCATCCCACAAGGCCTAGCCCCAGAACTCTCATGACAAGTGGTTTATCGATAGCGCCCAAGATGCCGTCAGGGGTGGGCGGGGGGCGGCGTCTCCATGGGGACTCTGTGCATCTTTTCGAGCTCCACAATATTCTTCTTGAGAAGCCGTGCTCAATTCTGCACAGTATTCCGAAGATGGCCATTTCACCCATTGACAGGAAGGCCATCAGCAGTGCTGTTGGTTGTTCAACACACTTTCAGTCTCTTTCTAATAACCCCTAAGATCTATCTCCAAGCATGTTCTGGTTCCATCGATTTCTTCGGGGGAGTGGGCGGGGCCGTCTGGATGTCTTGTCTGGCTCGCAGCTAAAGCACAGTCTTGATGCTGCTTCGGAATCTGTAGAACCACTAAAACAATATGATGAAAAGGAATGAGCCCTTTTAGGCTAATGAGTCTGTTGCATTGACGCTATACTCGGCCCCACCTCTGTCCTTGGTCATTCCCCACCCTCCGCTCTGTCTAATGTCTCAGCGCATTTATTAATACCATTTGCTTTGATGGTTTCTTAAACACTTGGCAACTGATTCCAGATGTTGGGATGGTTTGATTGCAAAAGTTGTTCTCTGGAAATTTCCTGTTTCGTTTTAATTGGCGTTTTGGAGAGCTGTTTCTTTTCTTTCTTTTTCAAAAACCCTCTTAGCAAATGGGAGTTTCATTGGGCTCAACTCAAGTTTGCTTCTTCCCTAAGGTGAACCCTTAAACTTTGAAATGAAGGAAGGAACGATTGAATGCATTCATATATATATATATATATATATATATATATATATATATATATATATATATATATATATATATATATATATATATATATATATATATATGTACACACACACACACACACACACACACACACACACACACACACACACACACACACACACACACACCTGCTGTCTGTATCTCTCCTGGATGATATAATTAATATGTTGCTAATGAAAGAGATGCTGCATTTCCGCCTTCTTCAACAACAGCAATTTATTTGTGTAAACAACCCAAAAGAGCAAATTCCATCATGACTTAACTGGGGCATGTGATAAATTGGCCAACTCATGTTTGTCCCGAAACCTGGGAATGGGCAAGGGGGGGGATCAGCGACTGGCCAGGACAGGCTTTGGCTGGGGGGCCGTGGCTACCTGGGGGCCACCTTTCTGAGCTGGTGG
The DNA here is from genome assembly GCA_026170595.1 of Plestiodon gilberti rubricaudatus. NCBI lineage: Eukaryota > Metazoa > Chordata > Lepidosauria > Squamata > Scincidae > Plestiodon > Plestiodon gilberti. The sequence continues at coordinate 55,254,270 of JANXHW010000007.1, forward strand.
AAGTAGCAGCACCCAATGTACTACCAAGCAGGGTGCAATGCAAAACTCCGTGGCTCCCCTGGCTGGTATCCGCGGCAGAGGCGTCGCTTCGGTAGGGGCGGGGCTGTAAGTATTGCTCCGTTGTAGTCTCTTTACTTAGCGAGCAGGAGGCGGCCCCTCCCCCTCACTGTCGGAGCCATTCCCCTGCGGAGAAAGCAGCAGGCAAGAGACCCTGCCTGCTGCTTTCTCCGCAGGGGAATGGCTCCGACAGTGAGGGGGCGGGGCCGCCTCCTGCTCACTCGGTAAAGAGACTACAACGGAGCGATACTTACAGCCCCGCCCCTACCGAAGCGACGCCACTGATCCGCAGCTCCCGGTATCTGCGAGGACCCGGTGGAGAACTCTGCTCCAGGGCCCAGAGATGAACATTTGAAGACTTATCCAGGTTACCAATGATGTAGACTTGAGTCTATTGACTCGGACTCAAGTCACGTCAGTGACTCAACTCGGACTTGACTTGGTGATTGTGAAAGACTCAAAAGACTCGACTTGAGACTTGGAGCCTTTTACGACAAGTCCAATTTTATTCAGGGTTAAACCCGTTTTCCCTGTTAAATAGATAGGGACTCGCAACTCACAACCAAAGACTCGGGACTTGGGGACAAAGATTTGGGACTTGACTCGAGACTTGGAGTCAGAGACTTGATCCACATCCCTGCAGGTTACTGATCTATCCAGTTCAGTATTACTTGCACTGACTGGCAGTGGCAACTATTCTGAAGTGTTTCCACCCATACTTGGAGTCCATAATAATTAACATTTGCATCGTGCTTTTTGAATGCACATAGCACATCAGTATGTGCTATTCCTCTTCATGTTGTCCTGTGAGTCTGGCTCAGGAGATCCTTGCTAGCATCCTTAGTTTGGCTTTTCCACTTCGGAAAAAGGGTTGCATTTGAGGCGTGGCAGACGGCAGCATTTCCTTTGGAGGCAGCCTCATTGCTGTGCCACTCGTGTTCAGAGCTGGGCCATTGAAGGGAAAATACCAGAGCCAAGGGGACTCTGGCGCTCAGGTCAAGGCCTGGCCTAAGTAGGAAGCCGTGATAAACCTTCCCGGTCAATTGCCAGCCTGAGTAGGCAAGCTCGACCTGGAGCCGGAGAGGCGTTTGCCTCCTGCTAGTCCCAGCCAGGCAGCAATTTTGGCGTCTCGTCACATAGGACAGCTGCTGCCAGGCAGCCCCTAGCACCAATTCACCTGAAGCGCAGTGCAGGACGCCCAGGGAGGTGGCTGCCAAAGACGACAGGCAGACGAAGACCACACCACCCTCACTCCTTGAACCCCCTTCACATCCTGACGCCTGGCAGGTGGAGGCTTAGAAGCGCATGACGTTGGCTCATTTAACCAAGGCAATCTACAACTTGGCCGGTGCCAAAGAAAGCAACTTGGGGCCTCGGCAGCGGGGCACAGCTGCTGCAGATCCTCCTGTTACAGTCTCGTCTCATGTTAGCGCTCCAGGAGTGGAGCTTAATTCTCTCCCCCCCTTCCACCTCCCCAGGCTGCGTTGATGGCACCTCCTGCAAAACGCGACAAACATGAGTTCAGTGCAGAGTAAAGACAACTTGGGGGGGGGGGGGGGTTTGTCATGAATTGAGACTTCACTGCTGCCTGATGAAGTGCAGGATTCGCTGGGGGGGGGAGGCTGATCTAGCGGCATAGCTGGGCAATCTCAACCCCCTCCAGCATTTCACAGATTAAAGCAGGGGCCTCTCTCTGTGTGCCACCGTAATTCTCACATCAAGATCACTGGCAGAGATCACTGTGTGTGGGGGGGGGGGGGAACAGAGGGAAAAGTTCCCTCCCCACGACTGCTGTGACATCATGCTCTACTGCACTTGCTGCCGGCAGAATGTAATCGCCCCCATCTCCTGCCCATTTCCAAGCCAGAGGGGAAGTCTGTTCTTTAAATGAGAGAGAGAGAGGGGGGGGGGGGATTGCCCTGCTCCAAGAGATGAGCGACAATAACTGCAGAGTGTGAAATGGCAGGCCATGCGTTTGTGCATGTGCGTGGATTGCCAGGCAGGTGTGCTACATACGAGATGTGCCCCTCTTTCCCAGTCCCCACACCACCGAGGCTTTCAGTCTTGCCAGAGTCAGCCCTTCATTGTTAGCGTTTTTAAAATGTTGTGAATGTGCGGTGCTCGTTGCTCCTCGCATTCTAGCTTCAGCTCCCTCTCCAGAGGGGGGAACTACCTTCTACTTTCTCTTATAATACAGTACTTGAATTTGTGGCTGTCCAGTGAAACTGATGGATGAAACTGTTTGTCAGAACAGACAAAAAGAAAGGACCTTCTTCATGCAACCCATAAATCATTTGTGGGAGTCGCTGCTGCTACCTGGGCCACGAGCTTCGGAGGCTTTCCAAGGGATCTGAGAACTCGGTGCAGGAAGAGAGATCTATATCACGGGCTGGTAGTCATGGCTGTATGGAACCTCCATGTTCAGGGGCAGTATACCACTGAATGCCAGCTGCTGGAGGAGAGCCAATGGGAGAGTGTCCTGCTTGTGGGTTTCATCGTTGGCCACCATAGGAAACAGGATGCAAGACTGAGAGGACCTCTGGTGGGATTTAGCAAATCCCTCCTTCCGTTTTAAGAAATGGACAGAAATCTCATTAAACGATAGCTCCCCAGGATTATTTTGGAGAAGTTATCACAGATAAACCAGATAACAGGTTTGTGGTGTAGATAGGGCAGTAGAATCCGGTCATTTCCAGGCAGTCCTATGAACATATGAAGTGGCTGCCTTCTACTGAGTCAGACCCTTGGTCCATCTATCTCAATGTTGTCTACACTGACTGGCAGCAGCTCTCCAGGGTTTTATAGAGGGGTCTTTCCAATTCCTTTTTGACTGAACCTGGAATTTCTGAATGCAAAGCAGGTGCCTGCCACTGAGTTACAGCTCCTCCGCTAAAACCACACGCAATCAAACTGCGTATGTACCGTATGTCTAACTTATGTCAGTGGAACTCTGCAACAACGGTTGAGAAACACCATAAATAATCAAGTCAGTAAAAAGAGTTCTGGAACAATATTTAAGTTGGCTGAGACTGGAATGGTAGAAATCTGGAATAGCAGAAATCAGCAATTTATGAGCAATGGCTATTTTCCACCTTTCATATTACTTTACAGTTGTTGGTTTGTGTGTGTGTGTGTTTTAATCCACTTCAGGTTGCCACCTGGAATAGGGTTCACTGCAAGTACAGAAAGTAATGTTGGGTTCCTCCAAATTCGTTGAGTGATGGTGTGACGGACAGTCCATGTATCAAGCAAGGTTGATTTGCCAACAGGGTTGTCAACGTTTCATTCAAAAATACTGCCTAGTGCCCCATTCCACGATGAGATAGGTGGCAGTGGTGGCGCATGGCTCTCCTTTCTGGTGGGCGAGAAGCTTCTGCTGCTGCAGTAGACAGACAGCAGCCATGCATGTAGTGGAGGGGCACAGATTCTAGCTTGCCAAGAACAACCCCCCCCAAAAAAAAAACAACAACACCTGTAGCCAGCCATGACCAGTGTTCCACCATACAAAAAGCCAAGATTCAGATGGGCTGTGAAAGTTCTCAATCACCTTCTGATTGTAGACGGAAGGGGAAGATTTCTCATGCCAACTGGGCACGTAATTCTGAAAATGGGAGGAGCTAGCCACACAATGGGAGGAGCCAGCCACACACAGGACATCTGCCTCCACGCGACTGGGTGAGGAGAGTTCTCCTGCAGCCAGGAATGCAATGCAAACAATCCAATCTCTCTCTACCAGTCTTTCGGACGACGGGGTAGAGTAACCGTTAGTAGCAGGACGTAGGAGACACCTTTATGAAAATGAAGAATATCCTATTACAGGTTGTGGAGCTGGGTATTGGAATGTCCAACAGGTCCTGGGGTGAGCCTTAGATCAAAGCAAGGCCAGTTGGAGGATTTATAAAAAGACTGTGTGTTTATCACACCAAGGTTTTTCCCCAATGAGGGAAGAGAGGACAATGCTTTTATTTTATTTTTTTTCCATCTACCTCTCAGCGTTTAATAAAGGAAAGAGAGGAGGTTAAGGATCATCACACCAGCCAGTCAGCCATCTGGTGAATATTAGAAGTGTCAACAAGTCACAAAAGAGCTTAGTTCATCAAGAACATTCCATATTTAGACCGCTGACAAGAACAACAGAAAACGAGAAGATGTGAAGAAGGCGAGAAGAGGGGGAGAATGAACAAAAACGATATTTCAGCATTTATAAAAAGGAACATTGCATGTAGTGGTTTCACGGCGCAATCCTGGGGGCCTTTAGAATGGCGGAGCAAGTTCTCAAGTGTCGCGAATGTGCTGTAAAGCACGTTTGCGAGTATTAGGAAGCAAGGGAGGCTGGTACAGAGGCCGGCCTCCCTTGCTCTGTCATCGGAGCGCCCGCACATCCACCAGAGGAGGTGAGTCGGGATCCGGTGGGCACAGGGGCGGTTTGGCGGGGGCGGGGGGGCCATTGTCCTAGCTGGCCCAGGAGAGAGCAGGCTATTTAGCTGGCGGAAATCTGAGGAGGCCCACTGGGCCGGCCCCAGTTTACACCCGGGGAAGGGGACGAGCATCCCCTTCCCCAAGTAGATCTCCAGTCCACCGGTTGACGGGCAACCCTGGTTCAGGATCCGGCCGGCGGCCCTGGGCCGGCGGCCGGATCCTGAGTCAGGATTGCGCTGCCCATCTCGTTGTGATCGTTTTGCCTGCTTTAGTACCATGGCAGTGGTCAACTCTGCTTTCTTGCCGGGTCGTCTCGATGTCCATTAGTCCTTCTCCTCACCATGTGTAATCACGTATACAAGGTTCTTGTAGTCAAGGTTACCGGCGGGATCTGGAGGAAACGCAGTAAATGTCTGCTTGACCTGAGGAGGAACAATAAGTAGAAAATAAAGGTTTGGAAGTGCAGGACACAGGGAAAAAGTTTTACTAGGCTATGCACACCTGCACACCTCCACACACACACACACACACACACACACACACACACACACACACACACACACACACACACTTCCAGGCAGCTCCAGGTCCTTGAGGGCTTCATTTATATGGTCTCCCTAGGAAAACAACACTTCTGTTGAGATAGGAAGCAAATCTACGACCAGAGGATACGTCTATCGAGGCCGCTAGTCATTGCTGGGTATGCGATCTCCAGTTTCAGAGACAGCTTGCTGGGAATGAACAACAGGAGAGGGCTTTTGCCATCGTGCCCCTGCTGATGCGATTCCCCGAGGCATCTGGTTGGCTGTTGTGGAACTGGAAGGCAGGTTCCTGGCCTTGAGGGATCTCTTGAGGGAAAAACCCAGGCCCTTGTCAGGTCCTGCGACCAGGTACACTATGGTGTCCCGAAGGGAGTCTGTAGGACTGCCAGCTGTATTTGTGGCTTGCAAGCGCAATATCTCAAGGAACACCTGCTCCATACAACCCCTGGAAGACTGGAAGGCAGCCACGCAACATCTCTCCAGGCCAGAACAGCTGTTCTTGTGTTGGTCTCTACTTACTAGATTCCCATGGGTGACTGTCACTTTTGAAACTGACCGCCCAATCCGATCCTCAGATTTACAGCAGCGGGACACTGTTCCGCTGTCGTAAATGGACGGTTCACGATGGTTGACAACGCACAGTGTGTGCCACCAGTGGCCATTTCTGAGCTTCCCCTGCAAAGGGACAGCAGCATCAGAGGCCCACCACCGTGACCTGTGGCCTGCACCGGAGCAGGTAAGCCGGAACAGGGGTTGTTTCATGGGCAGGAAGGGGGAATAACAGGTAGGACGTGTTGGGAGAGGAACCAGGGGGTATGTCGAGGGAGGGGGGATTCGGCGGCAGTCATGCACGCCGGATCTTACCCCCTCTTTTTAAAACCTCCCTGCCCCTTTTCTCTCCTCATACGCCACCAAAATGGCTGGCATATGTCTGAGGAGACCCCCAGGCGATCGGGCAGCCTTAAGCCTGACCCAATGGAAAACCCTCGTGGTGTTCGTGCGAAGGGTGTGGACAGCGGGAAAAGGCTTACCTCTTCCTCAGTGAACCGATCTGCTTGCGTCATAAGCATCTCTTTCATGCTGGTTGGAAAGAAAAGCAAAGAAGCCGTTTTGAGGATAACCAAGCAAAAGCCTCAGGGCAGGTGAGGCTGGTTTACGCCGCTCCTGAGGGTAATAACAGGCACTTGGAGGCTGCGAAGTCAGAGGGTGTGATTGTGAATCTGAGCTCATTCCATGATCACTCAAGGCACAGCAACGCTTAACTCCCATGATCTGAAACAACTGCAGTTGCTGCCCCCTAATTTTACCTGCAGGGCTGGGAGGGTTCAGCTTGGGAAGAAGAACTTCACTGTGAAAGCGACTGGCAGTCAGTTCAGGACAGACAAAGGCAGGAAGAACGTCTTCCATTAAGTCAGTGATGGCTGCTGTTTCTGCTTGCGGGTCTCATGCCTTCGGCCCGCACGGGGGGGTGGGCATTCAGTTTGCACCCCAGTCCTCCCATCCGCCAGCTCCTCCCCAGAAGGCAGACTGCTGGCCAGGACGTCTTCTCTGTAACAGGCTTTCTCTCACTGTTGAAATAACTCTGCACTCTGTGCATGCACAGGAGGACAGTCCCTCTTCTCAGGAGAGAGGGGAGAATCTTGTGCCAAGGAAGGTGACGATCCTGTTGCTTTGGAAACAACGCTGCCTTGCTGGGCACAGGAGGTGTCGTTCCTCCCTCTTTCGGGTCTCTCCTTTTTCCCCATCCAGGCAACCTCCCTTGGGTGGTGTTGCCTCCCAAAATGGCCTCATCCCTTCCAGACATGGAATTTACTGTCACTGAATGTAATCAGTGAATGGCCACTGCCTGGGATGATTTCAGATGTAGATTGACCTTTTTGTAGGTTCTTACCCTCAAGCACTTTTTTTTTTTTTTTGCAAGAACTCTAAAGTGAGTGGCTCTAGCACTTTCTCCCTTTTGGCGACATGGTTACTGGCTGCCTGGTGCTTGACAATGACATCCCCAAAGGAAAATGAGCGTGTCCTTTGTGCTAGATAGAAAGTATTTGAAAAAGCTTCTAATTGTTCTCCTTTCAAACACAGCCAGAGTAAATGGTTGGGCTAAAGTGATCTAGGGAGAGAAGCTCTGGTTTTTCAGACCTTACTGAATTCAATACACATTTACCTGGGAGTAGGTCCCACTGGAATCATTAGGACTTGTTTTTGAGGAGACATGCCTAGGACTGCACTGTGAATGGGCGTTCGGAGTACAAACGTATTCCGCAAGGCTGTGTTTCAAGTGTGTTCATGTTCACGGGGCATTGTGACACATACCAACTTCTACTGTCAAATACCGTTAACTTGCACACCTGTGAATAACTTGCAAATACCCGTTAACTTGCACCCACTTTCTTGGGATTCATTTGCAAACACCACAAAATCTATCTGGGGTAACCAGAAACATTTTTTTTCCTGTGGCCGAATGAGGGTTAAGCAAACTCATGGGGCAAGAGAGGACCATCATGGCATTCGTTTACCCATGAGTGAGCCTCCATGTTCAGGAGCAGCAAGCCACTGGATGCCAGATTCTGGGAGCAAAGAGCAAGGGAGGGCTGTTGCCATCACCATCAGCAGGTGAGCCTTCGGGAAGCACCTGGTTGGGCACAGTGCGAAACAGGATGCTGGACAGACTAGGTGAACCTTGGAGCCGCTCCATGCAGGCTTAAGGTCTTACTGAAAGAGGATTAGACGCATTAATGGAGGCGGAGGAGAGATCTTCCACCATGGCCATGAGCCAGGAGACACCGAGGTGGAACCTGGATGGCGAGAAGCCGTCTAACTCTGAGGAATGGACGGCAGAAGAGGAGGACCATCTCCTGCCTGCGTGCTTCCCAATCCCAGAGGCATCTGGCCGGCAACTCTTGGCCACAGAAACAGGGCAAAACCTGGGGGGGGGGGGGACCTGTCTTATTTGCATTTCACGATCTGTGTTGACCCTACTTTGTCCCTGTCCCCATCTGTCAGCTGCAGGAGATAACGCTTCACGCATCCTCAGACAAAATGGTCTCTGCACCCTGAAAACGACGACGGCCACAATCCGTCTGTTCGTCTACAGGGTGCCAAGAGATTCTTCGTTACGTTTGCTTCCAAAACGTCTCACCCACTGGCATTGTCCTCCAGAGGAAGCAACTGGGTTTGTTGTTGCTGGCAGCATCTCCCTTTTTCATGCCTATCCAGTGTTTTGGGAAAGAATTTGGGGCAATGGTTGGAGGGGGGCAGCAGGGACGGGTTAGAAGATCCAATCTAATTAGGCGCGTCTCATGCACACACCCCGGCAGCCTCTGGCGTCATTACACATGAGAAGGCCCAAGCAAAGGACCCAGGCACAGTTTCCATTATTTATTTTATAGAGAAAGGAAGAGTCAGATTTTCCAATATGAGAAGCTGTGCACTCCCCCCCCCTTCCTCTTCAGTTGTTGTTTTCCATATTATTTGTTTCTCCAGGGGGGGAAATAAAAACACCCATGAAAGAAAATCAAAGGGTTTCCAAGTGGATAGACAGAAACCAGGGCCTGCCCACCAGCCTTGAAGTGGAGCCCCAGATGGAATCTGGTCGGGGGGGGGGCAGTATTGTGTCCTTCTCAGTCCTCTCCCCCCCCCCCCCCACATCCAGCAGCCTGCAGCTGAAATCGTTCCACTCGGATCACAACTCCTGGGCCCAGCGCAAGTTCCTCATCCTATCCTTCCATGGCCTGTCCCTCCTCACCTCTCTGTTCTTCTCATATCCCACTACCCTCCTGCCTGTGACCTTTGCGCCCAGCTCCACCACCCTCTATCTAGTTTGTAAGCTTCTTGGGGCAGGGATCTGCCTTCTTATTCCACATCATGTGCCACATACATCGATAGCACAATATTAGTAACAACAACAACAACAACAACAGCAACAGCAACAACAACAACAACAACAACATCTGTAGGTCCATTCTTTGATTTCCTAGAGTCACCTTTAAAAAAAAATATCCATGGAACAAGTTGTGTTTTAATTGGGATGATCCAGCACACAACACTGTCTTGGAATTGGAGAAAGAACATTAGAACTTGTGTGTGTGTGTGTGTGTGTGTGTGTGTGTGTGTGTGTGTGTGTGTTTGTGTGTGTGTGTGTGTGTGTGTGGTGTGACACAATGAAACTGATGGCCAGCAGATTGAAGATGAACAAAAGGAAGCACTTCACATAGTGCAGAACTAAAGCATGGAATTCCCTGCCGGAGGAGGGTGATGTGGTGATGGCCAGTAGTTTCCAGGGCTTTGAGAGATGCGCGAAGGAGGAGGAGGAAGAGGAGGAGAGGTCTATCCGAGGTATGGCTGCTGCGTGTGGCACCTCCATGCTCAGAGGCTGCTGCAGGTCTGGCCACTGAGGACCATTTGCTGGGGAGCAACAGCCACAGAGGGCTGTCGAGGAGGAGGAGGCGTCTATCAGTGGCGATTGGCTAAAGAGATCCTCCATGTTTGGAAGCAGTATACCCTGAATACCACTTACAGAGGAGCAACAGCAGAAGAGGGCTGTTGTCTCCATGCCCTGCTTGTCGACTTCCTGGAAGCATCCGGCTGGCCACTGCTGAAGACACGATAAAGGGCTAGGTGGGCCCTTCGGTCTGATCTAGCAGGGCTGTTCTCATTTATATACTACTTCTACCCTTCCTCCAGGGACCTCAGGGCAGTGCAAAAGGTGCCTCTCCCTCATTTTATCCTCACAACAACCCTGGGAGAGAACTAGGCTGAGAGAGGGAGAGCGCAACTCAGCCAAGGTTCTCCATCCAGGGAGCATATAGTAGTAACTGAGAAGGGATTTGAACAGCAGGTGGTGCAGTGGGTTAAAGCGCTGAACCATGAGCTGTCGATCGAAAGGTCGGTAGTTCGAATCCGCGACGGGGTGAGCTCTCGTTGCTTGGCCAGCTCCTGCCAACCTAGCAGTTCCAAAGCATGTCAATGCGAGTAGATAAATAGGTACCGCTTGCGGGAAGGTAAACAGCACTCCGTGTTCCAGCTGCATGCTACGCGCTGCGGCAAGGAGAGTCATGCCGGCCACATGACCACGGAGGCGTCTTCGGACAACGCTGGCTCTTCGGCTTTGAAATGGGGATGAGCACCACACCCTAGAGTCGGACACGACTGGACTTAATTGTCAGGGGTCACCTTTACCTTTACCTTCCTGGTCCAATTCCAACCATTCCACCATACTGTTCTTGTGTTATTACTTGTGAGTAAACCTCTTAGATTTCTGTGGGACATTGCCACCTGGATCTCCAAACCTTTCAAAAAGCTGTGCCAATTTTTTCACCCATGGATGAGAAGGAACGTGCCCCATCTCTGTCGCACCTTAGACACCGCAGAGAGTTCTGCGATCTCTGTAAAAATGGCAAATGAAAACTTCGCCATCGCGCTGGAAATCGGCTCCAAGGCTTCCAAATGAGTTTGGAGTTTCCAAGCAAGAAGTGAAAACACACAGTTGGAAAAAAATGAAATACTCCAAAGGATATTAATTAGATGGTTTCTTCTGGAAACATCGTGTGGCCAGTTTTTTTTGGGGGGGGGACTGCCCCCTCACCCTCTTGTTCTTTTACATATATATATGCAGAAGTATTATTAATTAATAGCAACCGTCATCTTGAAAGGGATAAGACTTTCAAAGAGTTGGGTGAGCCACTCTAGAAAATTATTAGAGTCAAATGTCTCGTCTTTTGGAAGCTTAACCTCAAATATGGTCATGGAATTGATTTAATGGTTTGTTCTGTAGTGATCAACATAACCCTCCGGTCTAATAAGCAAACATTCTGTTCTGTTGTGGTGATGGGCGGATGCAATTGTCTAGTGAGTCTGGGCGGGTTTGGTGTGTGTGTGTGTGTGTGTGTGTGTGTGTGTGTGTGTGTGTGTGTGACCTTTTCCACAAGGACAATACTGCAGTGCAACATTGTCCTTGCTGGAAAAGGTCACACACACACACACACACACACACACACACACACACACACACACACAGAGAGAGAGAGAGAGAGAGAGAGAGAGAGAGAGAGAGAGAGAGAGAGAGAGAGAGAGAGAGAGAGATGCACACACATCCCAAACACCCCAAAATACCTGAAATCTCTTGGTTGCCTTGAAGCTGAACTGGAACCAATCTCCCAAACACAGAACCAAACACAGACTTGGTTCAGAACAACCCATTCAATAACCAGGCACCTGACTCGCAATCTTACATGTAACAGTTAGGGGTGACCCCAGCAGTAGCGTAGCTGGACTTGTGCCAGTGGGGCGGTGGGCGGGGCAAAGTATCATCGCCCCGCCTGCCCCGCCACCAGAATGGCCCTGATCCATTTGGCTCCGGATCAGGGTCATTATTCCGATGGCGGGGCAGGCGGGCGATGACGTGTCGCCCCGACCACCGCCCTACTGGCGCAAGTCCAGCTACACTATTGGACCCCAGTAATTTATATTTTGTTTGTTTTTGGTTCATGAAAACCCATTTTAAAAATTCAAAAATTAAGTGTTCAGAAAATAATACATGCCTTCCCCCCAGTTAAATAGTACTGTATATTCATCTTATACAAGTAGTGACAGTGCAAGTAAAAGAGTTTGATATTATTCTGCCAGAAATGTATCTAAACATCTCCAACATTAGTTCAAAGTGTCTAACCAACTCATTTTTAAAAGTTAGAGTCCAGACTGACACCAGTCACCGACATAACCAGAGAGTTAAAAACCTCAACCAGAATGGAACCTAAAGCTTTCATGTTTGGATTCCCTTATGCAGAATTCCCAATACTGCAGAAATGAAAAATAGGGACATACTTGTCACACCCCAGATTTTCTTCCAAGGGGCACGGCCTGTGTTCCCTCCCCCTTTTGGCCTTCCTTGAGAGCCCCCCCCCCCACATTTTGAATGCTGTATCCATTTACTCCGCAATTGTCTGTGTGTTCCACTGGTTTAACTGCCAGGAGTGTGTCTGTTCTTTAGGTTAAAGACATACTAGGAAAACCTCGCTGTCCTAAAATAGCTCAAACAATACCTCAGGAGTTGTGGTGTGTGAAATGGCAGGCGGTGGCATGGTGGTTTAGCATCCACGCACATGAGTTTATGTGCATCATGTGCGTTCAAGAGAACTTTACTCCCACTCTAACTTCTTGGGGGGGGGGAGAGTTGAAACCTAACAACTGCCAACTGTAGCAACTCATGCTAATAATGTTAATCCCCCCCCCCCCAAGACATAAATCAGGACAAGAGAAGAGTTGTGATTTTCCAAGACCGGTACCAGAAAACCAGGGCAAATAGGGGCCATATAGCAGCACAGATGATATGTACTGAATGAGCATAGGGAGTGAGGAAATGACAGGATTTCATGGTTCTGCTGTCACCAAGAATTCGAATTCTGTAGTTCTCTTGTCAGTACCCTGTGAAGTGACTGATTACATGCAGGATAAATTTGATGCCAGGTTACTAAATTACTGCTTAATCTCCTATGGCCACTACCCACAACAGTCAACTCCCAGAGACGGCTGGATAACATCAACTGCCAGGACTAAGCAAGTTGCTTTGGAGGGGGGGGGGGTTCTGAGGACAGAATCAGGATGAGGCCCATATAGAGAGCATTGCATTATGATCAGCTGAGGATACAAAGACCGCAGCTTTGAAGCCATTCATCCCAGCCAATTTGACAACTTTCCATTCCCTCACAGAAATTGGACTATAAAGTGTTTAGTGGGAGCAACTTACTGAGCCGTTGCAGCAGCCCTGCCAATCAATGTCAGAGGCTTCGAACGTCACCACAAGCACAGTACATTGTAGACTGGTGGCAATATGTGAATTTGATGAAAGCAAAGGGAAGGGTGGGGGGAGAGAGAGAGACAGGAAATGTTTAAAACTTACTAGTCGGCTTTCACGGAACCTTTTCCTTCTCGGTCGAAAACCCTAAAAGCATTCAAAATGATCTCTTCTGGATCTGTGCCTAAGAAAGAAACCAGTAGATATATATATATATATATATATATATATATATATATATATATATATATATATATATATATATATATATATATATATATATGCTGTAAATGCTCTTCCTGATCTTGCACCAGCTGGTTCACACATGCATGTGTGTGTCTGTGAGAACTGAGGTGCCACAGACGTGTTCATCTGTGAAATGTTGGGTGATACACACTTCTTGGCTGCAAAACTTAGAAGGGGTGTTGAACGAGGGAGGCGCTGTAGCTCAGTGATAGAGCACCTGCTTTGCATGCAGGAGGCCCCAGGCCCAACCCCAATCCAAGCAGGACAGCCACTGCCAGCCAGTGTTGTCAAGAATACTGCCAGCCAGTGTTGTCAAGAATACTGCCAGCCAGTGTTGTCAAGAATGTGTCCCCCCTCCCCCCCCGTGTTTCCTCTCTTTGATTACAAGGGGAAAATAAGTCTATTCAGTCATACACTTCTAACTGGATGTGTTGTGCAAAACAAACTTTGGTGTGTGTGTGTGTGTGTGTGTGTGTGTGTGTGTTTGAAGAATCTTGCCCATTTCCTTAATTGGCCTGAAGCTTAACAGAGGGTAAATAGTTTTATAGCACAATTATACAACCCCGAACGAAGCTGGCAAGGAACTTGCAGTGGCAAGTCTGAGATCTGTTCCTGCTGGAGCCAAGGAGAGAGTGCTGAGAATTTCGAGTTAGGCGATCTCCTATCGGGCAAAATTAGTTGTGCTAGAAATCGATTTAGAGCCATCAAAGGTTCGTCAGGGTGGGGACGAGGGAGCGGCTGGAATTGTTTGAGAACAAGCTGGAAACTTTGAACAGCAATCTGTATTCTGATGCCAGATGAACAGCTAACGACGAGGAGGGGGGGGGAAATAAGCATTTTGTGTTAATGCCAACCACATGGGTCTCCTTTCAACAAAGACTTGGAAGAAATGTAATTTGTACACTACATAGCGATGCTACCCATCATCAAACAGACCACTTTATGCGCCAGCTAATCAATAGGGAATGCTCGCCACATCACTGCACTTCAAAGCTGGGCGTACGGGAGGATCAGAGAGGGGGGCGTGTTGTTCTTTTTAGTGAGGATACAGATGTTGAGGGAGGAGGGGGCCTCCCCCCAAACGGAGGACTTTTAAAATATGTTTTTGGGGTACACGTCGGGTGGAGGGGATGAGGCAAAACACCTGCTTGGTGTGCAGGAGGTCCCCATTTCAATTCCTGGCTGGCGGCATCTCCAGGGAGAGACGCTGCCAGTCAGAGCAGGCAGCGTTGAGTGAGATGGTTCTGACACTGTTGAAGGTAGGCAGCATCATCGGTTCATTCGGAGCATCCACGGCTCAGTGGAAGAGCACATGTGTTGCAGGAGGAACGACCCCAGACCAGTGCCTGGCAATACCTCCAGCTCCAGGTAAGTCTGTTAAGGACCCTGGAGAGCTGCTGCCAGCCAGTGTGGACAACGCTGAGCTCAGCGAACCAAGGCTCTGCTGCCTCCGGATAAAGCAACTTCCTATGGACTTGTCCGAATGATCCTGGGACAACCTAATGGTCCTACAACTGAACATTGACGGTTCGAAAAGGACTTAGGTGTGCAATGGCCAGCTGTGTGTAGCACCTCAGCACCCATGCACACGCGGGTACACGAATGCACACCAGAGACAAGAGACATCCAGTCCGCAATCAGAGATTTGCCTTCTAGAGTCTCCGTGGGACTCGGGAGCCAAACCCTGAAGAACTACAGCCTAGTAACTTACGCCCATTTACTAGCGGCACCCTCCAAGGGCAAAAATGGAGGACAGTGATCAGGAAACAGTGACTGTCTCAGGTGGCAGAAGTTGAGCCCTCTGCTCTCAGGCACCTGAAGGGGGCACCTTGCTCTAAGTTTCGTTCAACTAATTGGTTGAAAATGTCAGGTATCCGCCGATTAGTTACTCATTTCATATGTGTGTAAGTTGTGAAGACATGGCTTTTCCTGGCATGGAGGATTCACCCTGGGAAAAGCATCACCTCTTGGATTTCTGCCTGCCGCACAGCTGGGCCCTCTTCGGAAAGGCAGCAGCTCTGTGCTCCCACAACCCGCCTGCCGTGGGTTGCCTCTTACCTTTCAGCTTCTCCCCAAACATGGTGAGGAAGACGGTGAAGTTGATGGCACCAGGGGCTTCCTTGATCATGGCTTCCAACTCTTCGTTCTTGACATTCATGCGGCCTGCAGGTCAACCACATCTCTGTCAACGCATGCAGTAACCCTCATGACATCAGCCGTCCCCTCTGACTCGGTGGTCAGCAACTAGTTTTATTTATTTATTTTTCCACATTTTTATACCGCCCTTCCTCCAAGGAGCTCAGAGTGGTGTACATATTTCCTCCCCTCCTTTTTGTCCTCACAACAACCCTGTGAGGTAGGTGGGGCTGAGAGATAGTGACTGGCCCAAGGTCACCCAGGAAGCTTCGTGGCTGAGCGGGGATTTGAACCTGGATCTTCCAGGTCTAAGTCCAACTCCCAAACCACTACACCATCCTGGCTTTTTAGCCCAACCAATGGCTGCCCTTTGCTTCTGGCTTGTGGACCCTTGAGAGAGGGAGTGGAGGTGGCTGTCAAGCTGGGGGGGGCATTTTGGTGGTTTGGGGGGGTCAAACTCCCATGGGGGCAAACGTACCACTGATAGTGCAGTTCTCCTTGGGGGGGGGGGAGGAGACTGACAGCTGCCTTTTCCCCCAGAAAGCAGCTCCAATTGAGCATCACTACATCACTACATCATGTCCTTTTGAGGGGTGTTCTGGGAAAGACAACTAGCGACATGCAGAAGGGCGCCTGCAAAACAATGGCCGTTGCGAGCCACGGCCACTGAGAGGCCACTGCTGCCACTGTTACAGTTAAGCACAAGCCATGGCGGAAGGGGGGGTGAGTAGCCCCAATTTGTGTGTGAAACCCACCCTTTTCATCTGCTCCTCAGGAAGGGGGGGCGATGTGCACCCCTCGTGATGAGTGCAGGGGAAAGGAGCTGCATGCTTGCGTTGCCTGGGCAATGGGGGGGGGCTTCCTTCTCTTGCTGCATTTGTGCTGCAGCCCCGCAGCGCAGCATGCGACTTCCAGAAGAGAAGAACATGAGTCCACATTGCCCCTGCTGCCTGGGCAACTGGACAAAAGCCCCCCCTCTCCTTGGTCCTCCTCTGCTGCAATCTCGCTTCTTCAGGAGTGACCAAATTTGCCAACTGTCCCAGAAGAAGCAAACTAAACATGAACCGGGGTGGGGGGTTGGCATTCTGCACCCCGCAACCCCCCCCCCCAATTCACCTTGAAGTATCACTTCTTCAGAGATACATAGATTCATGTAATCCATGTTTGGGGAAAACATTTTCTCTCCTCCAAAGCCCTGTTGAATTGGAACATATTCCGAGTTGGGTGCAGAACTTTCCAGTAGCCTTTTTTGTCCCTTGGCAATGAACTGTCAGTGTCACTTTTTTGTGCCAAACACACAACATGCCTTTTTATTTTCAGCCGAGTGCACCATTTTGCCAGGACACGGGGCGCTTGCAGTGTTACCTAGTGCCGCGAAGGTATCTCTCAGGTCCGCCTTGTCAATGAAGCCGTCTCGGTTTTGATCCATGATCGTGAAGGCCTATTGAGAAATGAAAAGAGCAGGGCGGGGGCACCGAAATATTACCAGCAACTGTATTGAATCCAGAGAGCCCAAGGATCGTTCATTCCTTTTTCAAGACAGAGCCTTTTCGATGGTGGCACCGCATTTATGGAATTCTGACTGCCATAAAGCAGTCAGTGCCAGCCACAAAGGCCTCCCCAACAGCGCGCCGACCAGGACCAGTGCACTGCCAGGGATGCTGGCAGGAAGACCTGCGCTGTCCCGCCTGCATCAGAGGCTCCCCGGACGCTCGCCAGAGCAGGTAGAGTGGAGGAGACGGCGGGAGAGGGCGTGGGAGGACATAACGGGGGCAGGGAGGGGATGTAATGGGAGGATCCATTGCAGAACCCTATCCCCCTTCCCTGCAGCCTCCCCGCCCCTTTTCTTTCCTCAGATTTACGCTAGTGGAATTGATAGCATAGGTCCAAGGAGACCCATTGCGGGCCAAGAGGCTTACTCAGGGGTAAAGGGATTAAACATCCCCTTGACCTGTGGAAGCCTCCTGGTCCCGCCACACACACACACCCCGCAGTGGCTGCCATTTCGGCGCCGATGCATCGGCCGGGGTGGGTAGGGGTAAAGGATAGGATTAGGCTCTCCGTCCAGGTAGAACCTGAGAAAACTCTTCCTGCTAGTGGTGGTTCGATAAGGCTCGGCTGTTATCCAAGAAGTCATGAGTTAAAAGCCGGAACCGTTTGGAGCCCAGAGGGTTGGCTCTGACCCAGCTCCACACTGTGCGGGCTGCTAGTTTAGTCAGGAGACTTCGGGGTGGTTTTAACAATGCTGCTTGCCAGAGATTTATGTGCTGGGAGATCGTCAGGCACAACAGGCAGGTCTGGCTTCAGGAAGAAACACTGAAAGGTGTGTATCCTGGAAAGATGAAGGCATGCATGTCCGGGTCCACGCGCCAGCTCTTTATCAGGGCAGGCCTGACCCTAGCACATCACTGGCCCTATTTTTCCCTTGGTGGGAATTCTAAAATGGTCAATGTGAATTGCTTGTAGTGTCGTACTCTAGAGTTCAGCTTCCTCCATCCCAGGTTCTCTAGAAGTTAAATCTCACTGTGGGGAGTGGGCGCCTCTTGTCTCTGGTGTGCGAACACACATATCTCAACACATGCGCATTGCCACTAAGACAACCTGCAGCGCACAGCCTTCCATTTCCTCCACACTGCAGCGGTGAACTTTTATTTTGAACTGTGGACCAGCTATTGTCAGACAGTTACATTTTTCTGGTGTATTGTGAACTGAAAAGACAAACGCCCTCCTGGTTTTAGAAAGGGTGGAAGACAACCGCTATTGTCGAGGAAATGAATACACAAGGCAGAAGGCAAAGTACAGCCTTCTGCAGTGTGCAAGATTCCTGACTTGTCTGGCAAGACTGTAATTAACTGTGTTTTTCGTGTTGTTCACTAGATTTCTTGTTTGGGATGTTTTTATTTTTTGCCGCTTTGTATGTTGTTTTAATTTTATCTTGTTTTTAAGTTTGTCAGTTGATTTATGGTTTTTTGTGAGCCGCCTTGAGTTTTATTTCTTATGATTAGAAAGCTGGGAAGTGAATTTTCTAGAATAAATGAAACGAGACAAAAGTGAGGGTCTGTAGCCTCGGGCACTTGTCCATGACCTCGTCAGCATGCACAGGTCTGGCCCTTTCATGAGGTCAACTGAGGCAGTTGCCTCAGGCAGCAGATTGGCGAGGGATGTCCACCCACGTCCAACTGCCCACCTCTGCTGCTACTGCTGCTTCTCACACTCCCTAGATCTGTAAAGGAAGAAGAGAATGGAGAAGAGCAAATGTAGGACAGAGGAGAGTGGTGGGCTATTCGCAGCCATTCTCAACCTTTTGGGGGCTACGGCCCCTTAGGAGCAATTCTCAGGTTCCAGGGTCCCCCTGTTAAACAAGGATACAACACAAACAGATAAACATAAAATCCCCGTCTCCTGGTTTTCAGTTTGTGGCCCCCTTCAAATGTGCCGGGGTTCCCTTTGAGCTCCTGTTGAGAAAGGCTGGGCTACAGCATCAAGGAGAAGGGAAAGTGGGGGCAGCTGGGAGGTTTGGGGCCAGCCCTGAATACATGCCCAGACCCCGCAGAACAAGCAGAGCCCTCAGTCAACAAACTCAACATTCAGCAGACAGAAAAACAATCTGGTAAAACCAAATTATTTACAAACCGGAACAGATGGCTCGCAAATAACTTATTAAAGAACATCCTTACAATTAAAGCTTTATTCCCCTTAATCGCACCAATTAATTGATTAAAGCTTGCGGCTGTAACATTAGGCTGTGTTTATGGCAAAATGTCCTGCTGCTCACAATGGTGAGATGTACAGAACAAAAGCACAATATATAAGAAGACTATTCGGTGCTGAAAAGAGAACGTACCTCTTTAAATTCCTGGATCTGGCTCTGGTCAAACATGGAGAACACATTGGAACCCCCACCTTCCTTCTTGTGTTTTGCCATTTTGGGGGCCTGTGGGGTGAAAAATAAGATTACTCCTAGCAGTAGAACATCTAACAGACACCACCTTTACCAAGGACAGCTGTAATGGCCACCACTGTAAATAAATAAATGGGGGGGGGCACCCACCAGGGTATGACGGAGTTCCTGCCACTGACAACAGAATCATAGAATCATAGAGTTGGAAGGAACCCACAAGGTCATCTAGTCCAACCCCCACCTGTAGCAGGAAATCCTCCTAGGTAGGAGCATCTCCAGCAGGTGCCTGTCGAGCCTCTGCTTGAAGATCTCCAGCAAGGGAGAATCCACCACCTCCCTCGGCAATCTGTTCCACTGCCGAACCGCCCTTCCCGTCAAGAATTTCTTCCTGATGTCCAACCAGAATCTCCTCTCTTGCAGTTTGTACCCATTGGATCTAGTTCTACTCTCAGAGGCAGTCAAGAACAAATTTGTTCCTTCTTCCCTATGTCTAGTCCTTCCCTTCAGGTATTTGAAGAGCGCTATCACTCAGCCTCCTCTTCTCCAGGCTAAGCATACCAAGTTCCCTCAACCTTTCCTCATAAAGCTCAACAGCAGATTAACAACTGCAATTGCCTGTCCAACTTCCCATTCTCAATCTTACGTACTCGGGGAGTCTGTCTGACATTTTGGCAATATTCCATATCTAACATATAGAGTTGGGTCGTAGGTCTCTTATGTCTCCTTTTTCTTTCCCCCAGTCTTTCTCATAGAAATCGCTGACTTTAGAGTCCAGTTGCATGAGCAATTGTTGTGCGTATTGCATTGCACTTCCTTTCTGATTCCCATTCCCGTTTACCGTATTCTTCTCCCCACAATAAAAGCTACCTATCGTTGCACCCATATCCTTGCCTCCCTCCTCCTTTCACACCAGTCTGTTGAGTTGTGTCATGAGTCGCTGCATTTCGACCCTGTACGTGCAATAGCCCCCCCCCCGTGTGCTTGTTACAATGTCTGTTAACCACGGTTAAGAAACAAAATGATGGTTAAATGGAACTTCCATATTCAGAGGCAGCTGTAGCCCTCTAAAGATCAGTGGCTGGGAGGGCTACAGTGGGGGTAGTGCTGTCGCCTTCATGCACGACTTCCTGGTATCTGGTTGACCACTGTGGTCAATCGAGGGATGCAGGACTAGATGAGTCTTTGGCCAGATTCAGCACATTTGTATTTCTGTTGAGAAGATCTCGTCCCACCTGTCTGCTGCTTCAGCCAAAACGCCACCCCTTAAAGGGTGCTTCCCCCCCCCTCGGACAGTTATGAAGGGGACACCCCACGGCCAGGTCAGCCTCACAGTCTATCATGATCTCCCCTCTCATGGGAATTCCATTTGAAATTGATGTGCTGCAATCTTTCGATCCTCTCCTTTTATGGACAACATTCCATACCTCTGATCAATTCTTTTTTGTCCTCCTTTTTCCAGTTCTGCTATAATTAGATGATAAAACTAATCCAAGTGTCTCGGTTTATGATGTCATCATGACAGATGCCAACAAAATGATGCTTGGGTATTTGAGAACGGAAAAGGGTTTTGTGTTTCGATTCACTACAGTGCAGAGCTGTTTAATTCATTGAAACATGGGGGTGAGTGGGAAGTTGTTTATAGGAATAACAATGTCACGGTCTCTGAAGGGGAACAGGCAGTTGCCCACAGGCAGAGAATCCTGCTGGGCCCACCCGGCAGGAGATGGCAGAGAGAGGGAAGCTAGGACCCAGAGGGCCCTGATCCAGCCATGGTGGGTTCCGACTGAGCATGACGCATGTGGTGCATATACCCAACGCATAGATGAGGAGAGGGGTAATGCCAGCTGTCTGGCTCAGCTCCACCCTCTGCACACTGACTGGCCCCACCCAACCTCCACACATTGGAGTGAAGATAAGGACAGGGTTTGTTCATATGTACAGTCCTTCCACACAATCAGGAATCTTGACCAAGCGTAAGGCGCAGTGGGTTAAACCGCTAACAATCCATGAGCTGTCGCTCGAAAGGTCGGCAGTTCGAATCCGCGACGGGGTGAGCTCTCGTTGCTTGGCCAGCTCCTGCCAACCTAGCAGTTCCAAAGCATGTCAATGCGAGAAGATAAATAGGTACCACTTGCGGGAAGCTAAACAGCGCTCCATGTTCCAGCCGCATGCTACGCGCTGCGGCAAGGAGAGTCATGCCGGCCACATGACCACGGAGGCGTCTTTGGACAACGTTGGCTCTTCGGCTTTGAAATGGGGATGAGCACCGCACCCTAGAGTCGGACACGACTGGACTTAATTGTCAGGGGTCACCTTTACCTTTACCTTTAAGGCAATACAGTAGCACTCTTCAGAAATTCTGTAACTATGGACGCTCCCGGGGAGCGTTCCGGCAAGTTCCACCCTGGCAGACAACGTAGTTCATCGTTCCACCTCCTCTCTCCCAGGGAAGTGTTTGTCTGAAGAGGCAAACACCAGATCAGGGAGGAAATCCTCTCCATGATGTAGAATTCTGGACACACGCAGGGGCCAACTTGGGTTGTCCACAGGTATTTGTGACCTGGTAATATCCAGTCTTGACAACTGCATTACATTGTACATGGGGCTGCTGTCCAGCAGCTACAGCCCTGAGCGACATGAGACATCGGGCCATAAAAAAACAATGCATGGAGACAGTTATAAATATATTAAATTAACGCATAAATGCCATATGAAACAGCTCTCCTTGCCTAAGGTTTACAAATTAGTAATAGAGCTTATGACGTTCTACAGAGTTGCAGAATCCAAAATCCACTTGGAAGTTAGGCTAGATCAGAATGGATCCATTCCCGGCCCTTTCAGAACTTTTCGGATCAGAATCAAGAGTTTCTGCTCTCCTCTAGAGGAGACGCTAATAGACCTGCCTTTTGCAGAACTCTGTGCGGGGTCCATGAGATCTGCCTCGTTGCCAGAATAAAGATTTTATGCTCTCCCTCATCCGCCGTCTGTCTCCTCAGACCTTTGTGTGTTTAGGAGTGTTCAAACTGCCTGCCTTGTAATGATTATTGCATTATTTCTGACAAGAGTGCTTTGTCTCCCATAATCCTTTGAAAGTAGCATTACAGATCTGCCCAAACATTACGATGCTATAAAGCCGCAGTAATATTTATAAATCCTTTAAGACATCGTAAAGTGTGAGAGGTGGGGGGAGGGTTGGGGTCTCGGGGAGTGGAAAAACTTCCCTGCAGAGTTCATTTAGCATAATTACATATACATTTCTCTCTGATTAATAAAGAATGATGGCTTCCTTATGTACAGACGTTCTTGGTTCGCTTTCATTAAGATTATTACCGTCATTATTCAGTGTGTGGGGGGAGTATTCTTTTCCTTCCTTTCTTCTGCCATTTTCGATGTGTCTGATGTTTCCCTGTGACTTACAAGCGCTTCGGAAATTTATTTCTGAAGCACAAAGGAAAGGATTTAAAAATGATCATTTGCATTGAACGTCTTGTCTATTCTCTCTGTAATTCTTGCTGAATTTCCAAGGAAAGGCTGCAGCGTTCGGGGCTTTCAAATTTAGGAAAAAAACGTGACAAGGTGAAGCACAGGACTGAACTCATAAAATGATGCATGATTTAGAGAGAGTGGATAGAGAGAAGGTTCTTCTCCCTCTAGCAACCTGAAACCAGGGGTCGTCCCATGAAATTGTGTCCGAGTTGTGGTTGATGCGAGTTGAGTCCGAGTTGTGGTTGATGCGAGCAATTTTATCCCCAAAGTGTCTAGTAAACTGGTCACAGCAGGACCATTCTGCCCCACCCTGAGAGGTCCAAGACGTAATAATAGAGAAAACTCTCTGTAATTGCAATGGTGGCAGCAGGGAAGTACACCTTTGCTTCCACCATCACCAAGGAGTGGTCCCTAAAAGGGACTGTAGCCCACACTCAAACCTTCACCCAGAAGATGTCCACCTAGACATTTCATGGCTAGCAACTCCCCAGAACACTAAAGATGGCAGAAGTATCTTGAATGGAGTTACTCACTGGCTGTGGGATCTAAGAAGTACCCATCACCTTCTGACATTGCTCATACCATCAGGAAGGAAGGAAGGAAGGAAGGAAGGAAGGAAGGAAGGAAGGAAGGAAGGAAAAATTGCATCATTTTATGAGTTCAGAGAGTTCAGAGAGTTGATGCATCAAGGTGGAAATGATGCAAAATTAAATTGCAAGATAAATACAATTTGTCCGCCAGAATTCCCATTAGGGAAGAAAAGTGGGGAAGAGAAAGAGACAGAAAACCTACCATGTTTGAAGTTCTTCTCTTCACCTTCTCTGTTAACTAGCCAGCCAGCTAACCCTCACAATGTCTATTGTCCCTCTATATATAGGATCATTCCAGAGTAAAAATATGCTCGCTCCAAGTTTAGACAATAGATACAAGATCATAGATGTGCAACAACTGGACCTTGACACCATTTCAAACATTTGCTGCCCACTGGTAGCTTCCGTAGAATTAACACAGCACATGGAATACAGTTGGTTAGTAAAGTCACACCAAATGGGGGGGGGGGCAACACACACACTCTATCACAGAAGCACAGGGACTTTTCAGAGCACTTGCAAAGTGAAATTATAAAATCACCCAGTTCTTCATGAGGCAGAGCGAGGGATGGCACTTTCACAAAACAGGAGAGTAATTTTGAAAGTAGACATACATTCCGGCCAATTACCACTACACCTGGAATTTGCAGTTGTCAGCGCATGTCACATACATTATCTCTGTTATGCTTGCAACAACCCTGTAAGGTACGTTAGTATTACTACTCCACTCGTTAGGGATGCCTCTACAGTTGGGTCCTCGTCATGAGACACGTTCTGGGGGTCTTTAGCACAGCAGAGGGGTTGCTTTTTCTCAATTAGCTAGAAACAGAATTAAGATGCCAGGATGGTGTAGTGGTTTGGGAGTTGGAATTAGACCTGGAAGATCCAGGTTCAAATCCCCGCTCAGCCACAAAGCTTCCTGAGTGACCTTGGGCCAGTCACTATCTCTCAGCCCCACCTACCTCACAGGGTTGTTGTGAGGACAAAAAGGAGGGGAGGAAATATGTACACCACTCTGAGCTCCTTGGAGGAAGGGCGGTATAAAAATGTGAAAAATAAATAAATAACATGGAAATTCAGTACAGCATTTAATATAGAACCATAGTATCCAGAAATACCCTTCCCTCCAACCAAGATCTGTTTATAATATCAGCTCAGAAATAAGCCTCATTCAACAAAGGTCTATTGCAATGTTAATTAAAAGCTTCCTACTTGTATATTCGGTCTCTTCTGCATTCTTTTTAGATGTTGCAGTAGGAATTGGCTCTTAATCTGCCCTTGAAAAGGTTCTCTGAAATTGAATCATACTTATTGTTGGTTCCTGTGTGTGAGAGTGGTGAGGGGGGTTAACTACTGATGTCCTCTCTTTTCATTTTACATTATGTAAAAAGAAAAATAATAATCAGAGGAAATTAATAATTAAAGCCCCTCCTCACCCAGAACCGGAATGAACAATTAAGTGCAACTAGAGAGACTAATCAAGGGGAATTAACAGGCTGTTCATCAGTAATCTTACTGCTATGCTCAACAGGAAGCAATAAAAGGTCAGAACCTGATGCTTTTAATTAAAGGTCCACTAGTTAATGCTTTGCGAGTCTACACTGGCTAGGCTGGCACTGAAATTGTCTTTTATTGCAAAAAGAAAAAAAAAGTCCCACAAAATACTACACCACAGATCAAATCTGAAAACAGACAGGAAGACAACAACACATAAAATGTAGGAATGCAACAATTCATCAAACACGGTGTCTGGATTCTCCACAGAAAGGGAGTGACCGGTGGTAGCAATTCTACTCTAGATAGATAGCTAGGGTGGAAGTAGCCAAGGGTCCTGCACAAAGAGATGATAATCTACATTGCTATCTACAATAAGACCAGTTTGTTGAAGTATCACATAAGCATGACAAGAGGAAAAAAATCACCAGAATGTCCCGCCAGGTTTGGGGAGGGTCTATAGCTCAATAGTTGCACCCATGCTTTGGCTGCAGAAGGTCCCAGGTTCACTCCCTGCCCTGGTATGAAACCCTTGAGAGTTGCTACCTGTCAGTGCAGACAATGTTGCATGAGATAGATGGAGGGCTTGACTCAACAGAGGGCAGCTTCGTGTGTTCTCTCCTAAAACAGAGCCCCAGAGGAACTCCAGGAGACAAAAGTTCTGGTCTTTCAGAGTTTGCTTTCCTTTACAACTTCTTCCAAGTTCAAAAATGGCTCCAGACTAGAAAGGAGAGGGTGGTGGATGGATAAAAGACCTCAAAGGAAAAAAAAAGAGAGAGAGAGAGAGAGAGAGAGGTTGTTTATTTAATTGCCCTAAAAATTTCAGTCATTCACTCGGGTAATTAGAGAGCAAGCTGATTCAGCCAGCAATTTCCTTATAATGTAAGGAGGGAAAAGGGGAGGGGGACAAAGATAATTGATGGAGCGTTTCACCTGAAATATTAAATACCAAATTTATGTCTGGCTCCAGGGTCTTTTCTATTACCTCTTCCCAAGCTATGTTTTCTTATCTTGGGCAGCTGATTTGCATTTTTTTTTCTGTTGCAAAGAAAAGAGGTCTGAAAGCATTAATTGATTAATGATTAATTGGCGCTGTTGCTCTGACTCCAGCAGGACTTTCTCCTGCCATCTCCTTTACAAAAAGGGTATTTGACTCTTCTTAGGGCAGGTTGAACAGTCTGCAGTGGGGAAGGTAAGCTGCAGAGAGAGAGAGAGAGAGAGAGAGAGAGAGAGAGAGAGAGAGAGAGAGAGAGAGAGAGAGGCAGAGGCAGGAGCTGGTTCCCGTCATTATCACGGCAGCATCATCTATCGATGTGCTGCTGCTTTACATTGAGTGAAACGTCCCGTCCCTTTCCTGAGATACTTACAGTCTGGAGATATTGATACGAGGAAGACGACTGTGGAAGCTGGGGAAGGGGGTTGAGCCAGGGGCAAAGAGGGGAGGGACGTGTATGGAATGGTTTCAGTTGCACGGACCTAAGCTGAGAGTTACAGGGGGAGGAGGGCTACGGCGAGGGGGCCAGAGCCTTGACAGAAAAGGTGGGTTTTAAGGACCTTGTGTTCTGGATCTGGAAGCAGAGAGGAAGAGCAGAGATTTCCCTTCTGGGCGCAACGCACGTTCTTTACCACTGAGTTATGGGGACTGTGCTTGTTGTTCTTTACCACTGTGCCCCAGTGTGCTCCCTTGCCAACCACTGTGTACTACAGACTGGGAATGGTCTTCTTGAACAGGTGGTGCCCCATGACCAACGTTCTGACTGCCGGGTTTCTTAGGCACATCCTTAGAAGCCGTTCATCTGCTAGCTCGGTTAAGGCAAAGCAGAATTGTGTGGTCTTGGACACTCGCCTGGGATTTGCGTGGTGGGTTCTAGATGTTGCCACCCCCAACCACAGGGACTTCTAGGTTGTGAATTGCACTTGCCCAGTGTTGAATCAGCTCCTGTCTTTCTTGCTGCGCATGTAGAAGACTCCATATCTAATCTGACAAACATGGTGCTCCTTTTCATCTTCCAAGGTCACTTCCTGTTACTTACGGCTTGTTGCACCGTGTCAAGAGGTGACTAAGCCGCTGTGAGTGAAAAGCAGACTAATCGAAATGAGCATGGAGGGCGGCTGACATAATCCGATGTGGCTGTACAAGAATGCCTTGTTGTGTCAGTGTTGTTGTGCATCTCCCTTAGCTATCCATTGACTACAGTAGACATAGAGTGTTATTGGCTACAGGGGGAGGATCCGTTGTATCTATTCTAGACAGCTTCTCCCCCGTGTGTCTTCAATCAGCCACCTTCCTTGTTGTGTCCAATCATGAAATCCAGAGTCAACCCAGAACAGCCTCTTGGTGGTGTCCTCCACTCCACATGCCACACCTCAAAAGCAAAGTATTCCTGGGTCAGTGTAAGGTCCAGGTATCAAACCAGGATTTCCGGTAGCCAAGTCTGAACATTCCGTCAGCTGACCCCCCCCCCCATGGGCCAATCCTTGCCCACTAGGCCCTATATAAAGCCCCAGCCTCAGAGTTCACTCCCTAGTCAAAGCATCTTCTCCTGGGCCTGAGGACTCTCCACGATGGTCAACTTGGATCCCAGCTTTGCCAATGTATCTGCTTGTGGTCCTTGTTTGCTGATTTGGAACGTTACCCTTCTGCATTTTAGACCATGTATGTTCGTGCTTCTGGCCCAACTGGACAAACAGCTTCCTCGGGAACTTAATGGGCAGGAGGAGCCTGTTCCTTTCCGAGGCCTGCTAGCCAACCATGCCCATTCTTCTGCCCATGCAAACCATCTGAGTGAACAGTCATGTGCTCTGGATGTCGCTATCGACCAGGGAGAATCCCTGTTTTCGGGTCCCTGGCAGTTCACTGCCCGTTTTTGCCTTTGGGGAATTGCCTTGTGAAAAACGTTGCTAGCATTTGGATTGCTAGAGCTGCATTCTTCAGTGTTCAGCTCCCTTCCTGAGATATCTAGAAGTTAAATTTCGGAGTTGGGGCTAGACAGATCCTGTCCCTAGTGTGCATCCACACCGTCGAGACGCGCACTTCGACACGAAAGCCTGCCATTTCCTGCACTGCAGCTGCTGAGGTTAATTCTGAACTGTGCTAGCATATTGTAGAAGGTGCATTTTCCTAGGATATCTTGAATGGAAAGAACAAATGCTCTCCTGACTTTGAAACCAGTGGAAGACAGGCAGCTACGGAGCGAATGAATACAACCGACAAAAGGGAGTGCAGAGCCTTCAACAATGTGGACTATTTGCGGGGGGACGTGGCGGAGCGGTGATTCTTGGCATGAGAATAGAAATTCTATCGGAACTGCTTTTTGACCTTTTTCTGGAAAATGTTATATAAATATTCTAAATAATAATAACTACTATGAGAAGTAAAATACTGTAATAATAACAGAAAGAAGTGTGGCAGATATGTCCCTGTTTTAATTTACGGAGTGTTCAAGGATATGAACAGATTGTATGAGAAGTGTACATGTGCGTACATTTACACAAATGTGTGCCATTTTGCAGAATACATGAGCCCCAGACTTGCTCCTGATTCTCACGACATGTTAAGTCCTACTTACCTACAGTCTATATGAACTGGTCCTTACTCATACCCCACCCAGTGGTGAGTGAGAAGTCAGGACTAACACAAGTATTAAAATGCGTAGGGGGGGGAAAGACCTCTTTTGCCCCCCTGACTCGAACACTACTGATGCTACGATGCAGACCTTCTGTGTCCTCGCTTTGAGGTAGATGCCCTCATCCCATTCTGGAGAAAATGCAAGTCTGTCTGTCGCACTCATTAACGTCACAGGGCATTAGAAGAAGCATAAATCTTTTCCTGCAAAGATGGGGGGAAAATATACATTGATGTGCCCTGATTATTCCGTCGGACATCAGATGGGAGAGAGAGAGGAAATCCAGGCTTGAGAAGTGTCCTCACGAATTTCCAGACTAAACAACTTAATCCTGCCAAAAAGAACAGAAAGAGTCAGGAGCCGGGTTCTCTGGACAGAATGTGAACACCGCTCACTTTGGCAGAGGTTCCAGATGTAAGGATTTTGCAAGCAATGGATGTGTCAGATCAGCTACATACCATACGGGGAGCAGACTGATGAGGGGACCATCATTGAGGTGCAGAGCACCTGTCTGTGCAGCTTGCAGAAGCTCCCAGGCAGGCAGCATCTCCAGGTAGTGTTGGGAAAGACCCAGGTAGGCAGCTTCATATGTCAGTGAACTTTGGTCTCCGTATAGTCTAGAGCCCTGGCGATCCAGGATCTGTGTGTGTGTGTGATGATGGTGGTAGACGAGTCCAATTCATGTTGTGATTTTTAATTTAACTGCTTTCTACCCCAGACTGTCTGCAGGGAGCTCAGAGTGACATATTTATTTATTTTTCACATTTTTATACCACCCTTCCTCCAAGGAGTGTACATATTTCCTCCCTTCCTTTTTGTCCTCACAACAACCCTGTGAGGTAGGTGAGGCTGAGAGATAGCGACTGGCCCAAGGTCACCCAGGAAGCTTTGTGGCCTGAGCGGGGATTTGAACCTGGATCTTCCAGGTCTAAGTCCGACTCCCAAACCACTACACCATCCTGTGTGGTTCTTCTTCCCCCTCCATCTTATCCTCACGGTGACTCTGTTAAGAGAGAGCAGGACTGCTCCAAGGTCACCCAGTGAGCTTCAGAGTGGAGCGGATTTGAACTCGGCTCTCCCTGGCACAAGTCCAACACTCTATACAGCGCTGGCTCTGTGGTCGTCTATCCACACCATGACATTTGGAATATCGTCCTTGCTGTTGTCAAGAGTTGCTGGGGCTACAAATGGAAATCCCCTCGCTCCCTCGCTCCCTCCCTGGGCTACAAGCTGGAGCAGCTCCCTGGTCAGTGATGCATTCCCAGGGACCGGAATGGTTTTCCCCTCAGTATGAATATGTTTTTATGGAGCTTCCTTCTGCGTGCTGGGTCAGACACTTGGTCCATCAACTCAGCACTGCCTGCACTGACTGGTAGCAGCAGCTCTCCAAGTTTCCTAGCCCCACTTGGAGCTTGAATCTGGGACCTGGCCCCTCCCCACCCAGGCTGGCCATTGGGTGAAGCCAGCAAGTGAGATTGTCCCCGGTCAAGCAGAGAGAGAGAGAGAGAGAGAGAGAGAGAGAGAGAGAGAGAGAGAGAGAGAGAGAGAGAGAGAGAGGCTTAGCTACTTATTTTGAGAGGAGGTGTGGGCATCACTGGCAGACAGGGTGGGGGGGTGGACATATGCCCTTCTCAAAACTGGCACATTGCCCCCCACCTCCCACTAATCTGCGCAGATGTGGCCTCTCTGCTTTGATCCCGCAAAAATGTTCCGGGCTGCTCCAAGTCACAGGATGCCAGCCTTTAATATGGCCGAAATAGCTACCAGCTCTCGCTTTTAAAACGTTTAGGAGGAGCCCATGAAATTGGATCCTCTTTAGCCAGACCACCACCTGCGAGAGCAAAGCAAGCGAGTTGGGTCGGGGATTTGGCAGCCCTCTATTGTCGTCAGCCAGCACAAAGCTCTTTAGTCTTTTTGACCTTAAAGGCAGCTGCAGACTCCAAGGGGGACTCGGCGGGCAGAGCACCTAACATGGTCACAGCAAGACCACAAACATTGGCGATGGTTTGAACGCAGCATTACGTCACCCGGACCAATTTAACCCCGTTGCAAGCTGCCGGGCCGATCTCAGACCAAGAAACAGAACGTTGGCCTGGCTGGACATTGCCATGATCCAGTGCAGCAAGTCAAGTGGGTTTTCTTCACGTGCCTATAGTATAGGCACTGGAAAGATCACCCAACGGATTGTCCCACCTCGCCCAAGGGTGGTATTTCACACTGTTGTTTGTGAACGCAGGTATATAAATTTTGGGGCCAGGGGGATTTTTCAAACGGCCAGTTCATATCCTAGCATAAGTGCAAGTTGATCCCCACTGAAGGTCCTTCTAACCAGCTTTCTGTTTCACAAGGTGCTGAGCTGTTGCTTACGATGGGCCCCCATCTACTTTCAGGACAACATGCTATTGCACTTGTGCTATTTCACATGTGCTATTGCTCCCTTGCTCACTGGCCACCATCTTCTTCATTGTTGTTCCTGGAGAACGAAGTGCTTCCTGGCCTACTGCTGCGGTGTGTGATGCAGCTAGACTGTTGGTCAAAAGACTGGCTTCTGGCATGCCTGTCCCCATTTTTGCAACGGGCAATAAGTCATCGCTACATCCTTAGAGTAATCCAAATGCTGGTTCCGAGTGGTGCATATTTTGCCGGGTGCAGGGAGGCTGGAGGGAATAATACCAAGATCCAGAAGTGTTCCCTTTGCAGAGGAGGAACATCAGTTCTACAGGGGGCAAGGCAAAAAGTCAGAGGTAGGAGCAAGCTCTGCTGGAAACATACCACCAGGCCCTGTCACTAAAATGGCAGTGTTTCCCAACCTTTTTCGACCTGCGGCTCCCTTGATTATTAGTGACTATTGGCCGTGGCTCCCCATTACATTATGTTGATGCCTGCCAGTTGGCATTGCACTGTTTTCCGAGAGGATTCTGTGGCACTCCGCGACTCCCTTGGCTGGTATCCGCAGCTCCCCTG
This sequence comes from Plestiodon gilberti rubricaudatus, assembly GCA_026170595.1. Classification (NCBI taxonomy): domain Eukaryota; kingdom Metazoa; phylum Chordata; class Lepidosauria; order Squamata; family Scincidae; genus Plestiodon; species Plestiodon gilberti. Next base: position 55,285,523 of record JANXHW010000007.1, read on the forward strand.
GGAGCCACGCCTCCCAGTTTGGAAACCACTGCTGTACAGCCTAAATAGCTGCCGTAGCTCTGCAGACTGATGGACAGCATCCTATCACTCTGTGACTCATGGATGCCTCTTCTGTTGCATTTTTGTTTCATCAAATAGAAAAGTCATGTTTTGCAACAGGTATATCTTTACACACAGTTATCTCAACACCTTAATACATTTCAGTCAATTGTCGGTCCAAGACATGACGCGAGTCCAAGAAATGTTTCTTTTTTTATGTGCAAAAATTCAGAGCAAAATTGAGAGCTAATCATTTATGACCAAATTGTAAAAGAACTTATTTCACAAACAAGATACTCCATTAAATCCCACAGTGTACAATGGCACAGTAAATTAAAGACATGCACCATACCTGCTGATGAGCAGAGTTTATTCCTGTTAGATATTAGCTCACAGTAGGAGACGGCAGTGTTTTCTTCGATATGCTAGCAAAATGACCGAGGGGAATTTCATTCCAGTAATTTTTTTTCAAGAGAAACATTAATTTGGTTCCAGAAATAGTTTGCTAAATTAAACGGCAAGATAAGACTGCCACATGTGGCAGCAAGTTCCTCGATCCTCTTTGCACTTCTATCAGAATTATAAGAGTTTATCACTTTATATGGAGCAGTACAGGAGAGACGATTTTGATTCCTACTATGAATGGCAGTAGGTAAAGGTAAAGGTATCCCTTGACAATTAAGTCCAGTCGTGTCCGACTCTAGGGAGCGGTGCTCATCTCCGTTTCAAAGCCAAAGAGCCAGCACTGTCCGAAGATGTTTCCATGGTCATGTGGCCGGCATGACTCAACACCGAGGCGCATGAAACGCTGTTACCGTCCCGCTAACGCGGTACCTATTAATCTACTTGCAATTTCTTGCTTTTGAACTGCTAGGTTGGCAGGAGCCGTCGCGCAGATTCGAACTGCCGACCTTTCGATCGTCAGCTCATGGTTCAGTGGTTTAACCCACTGCGCCACCCGCTGGCTCACCTGAATGGCAGTAGAGTAGACCATTTATCTACTTTGGAGATGTGTCATTTCTTTTTCAGCCATTCCACCACGGTTGGCACCGTGTGAGATTTCTGCAGCAATACTTTCTGCAACAACGAATACCTTGCGAAGAAAGTTTTCTCTCTGCCAACCTGATGACAGAAGAACCTTTTCAAGGGCCAACCAAAACGATAACCGGACCCATCGCCCATTTGTATCCGGTTCATTTGTGGACAGAACTTGGTGGAGTGATTCAAATTTTCCTTAGACGTGAAGAAAGGGCGCATGTACTACCTACCCTGCATTTTTCTTTTGTTTTGGACTTGAAGATCTGCACAGGAGAACGTGTCTTGGTTCAGATTTTCCACCACTAACATGTCTTTGGTCAGGGTTCTGTTTATCCTGCCATCTGTTTCAGGATGAAGAGTGGCGGTCAATGAGTGGGTTGCCCAAACTATGGAGAAGGGCTGTGTGTGTGTGTGTGTGTGTGTGTGTGTGTGTGTGTGTGTGTGTGTGTGTGTGTGTGTGTACACACAGAGATATAACCAGCCCATCATGTCATCCTCTTCTTAAGCCTACTTCCTAAGACAGAAGGGTTGCAGCTGTCATAAGGAAAATGGATCGGGGCGGGGAGGGGGGAGAGAAGATAAATTCACCCTGCTGACAAATGCAGGTCATGGAAAGAATCTTCACACATAGTCAGGGCCGGCCGGCCGACCAGTTGACCAGCAGTTCAATTAAATATTGACCTAACACGCTGCCCTTTCACACACGGATTCCTCCCTGTGCCCAACGAGAGCATCTATGGCCAGGATTGTAGTTTGGAGCATGTTGACAGCTCCCTACTCGTTCCAGGCTCACGGCTCCACAAGGACTCCAGGTCTGGTGCTCCTGAGCCGCCAGCAATGAAGGGATTCCTCTACTTGCTGGCTGGGGGCCACGTTCTTTGGTTCTCTCAGCATTGCGCTTCACCCTGTTCCAGAGTTGCTAAGTGTTGCAATCCAGAATTCTGGTCGCGGCGGGCCTGACCCTTCCCTCTCTCCCCAGTAGCCCTCCAGTCAACAGGCAGACCAGGGTTCATTCTGGTCTGCATTCATGTTCTCCTCCACGGTTGATCCAGCTCCTCCTCCTGTGTGCTCTGGATCTGAAAAGGAACCAGTGGAAGGAAGAGAAGGGAGCGGTGGACCAGATCTCTCCAGTCCTCTCCTCCTCTCCACAATCCCCTTCATTACCCTCTTCTTTTTCAAATGCAAGAAGGTAACGCTCACTGACCGGCAGCAGCTCCTCCAGGGCTTCAGGCTCTGACTGGCAGCAGCTTCGGGTTAGGGTTAGGAGAAGAAGGAGGAACAGGAGGGGGGAGTGGTGGCGGCTCCTCACACCTGCTGACTCACAACCAAGTAAGGAGGACGTACATCCACTGGCACCTGACCTCAGACACCGGAGGCTTTCGGTCCAACTCTCCCAGTAAAATTCAGGAACAATGAGGGTCTTGCTCCCGACATAGCACTGCCTAGCCATGAGGCGCGCTGAGGTTTGTCCAGATGGATGCCGGCTCTACCCACTGAACTGTGAAAGGACCAGTCCGAATCAGTTTTCCTGCTCTCTGGGTGGGCTCGAGCGGAGCCTCCTCTTGACTTCTAAAAAATGTGTCGCTTTGATCTGTGGACAGAGCAGCTGAAAGCAGCCTATGAAATTGGCGGAATGAAGAGAAGCTGGATGTCCAACCAGATAGAACCACCACGCGTTGGTGCCCACCCTTCCTGACCCTGTGACATTTCATGGGTGAAAACGAGAACCCGCTTGCTGGCGGCCCAGACCGCACAGGGCTGAAGGCCTTACCCCGTTTGCCGTACTTGTTTATTTTGCAACTCCACTGGGTTAAGAAGCCAAGAAGGCAATTGGGTTATAAGACAGGCGTGCCGGACGTTCTCCGTTAGCGCCAAACGGATCTCGGCAGCTGCAGGGTATGCAATGGCTGGCTGTGTGTGATCTTCCAGGTGCCCCTGCTTGCTTCTTTGCTCAGTTTCGAGACCCCCTTTTCAGAGAGAGCACAGCTGTTTCCAAAAAACTGGTGAAAAGCACAACTGTAAGCCATCAAGAGGCGCACATGCTAGAGATATGCCACAACCGCTCCACTCTGAGATTGCAAGAGTCAGTGCAGCGCAGTAGTAGAAGTGGTGGGCTTGGGCTGCGCGGGGGAGTTACGTTTGATTGCCCACACAGGGGTTGGCTCGTCAACCTTTTGCTTGCAAAGCAGGGGCTCTGCCCCTGAGCTACAGACCAGAGGGAGGGCTGTACCACCGGTAGAGGTGCTCTACCACTGACTGAGCTATCTATAACGGCCCCTCCCTTTGAGGTTCGCTAATTCAGCTCTCACCTCTGCTATGAACTGTCTACTAGGTACCTTTTAGGTGAGCCTCAGTCTTTCTCAGCCTCAGTCTTCCACAGCCACGATATGGGAATAATAATACTGACCTACCTTATAGGGTTGTTGTAAGGCTTGCATCAAGATAATGCCGTACTTGTGAAGCACGTGGAACACTAGGGGAAGCCGAGTTTAACTTCAAGGAGCTGAATGCTGAGAAATGACAACTCAAGCTAACCAACATTTTCGCATGGCATTCTCCCCCCCCCCCCCGAGTCAAGAAATAGAGACAAAATAAGGAGAATGTTGCACCAGGGACTAGGAAATAGGGACAGGCCAAGCTGTATAGGGACTGTTGGAGACAGGTCGGATAGGCTCAGTCCGTCCTTCATCAGGTCCCTGGACAGCCCCTCTCTCTCCCAACCTGCTTCTCTCCCGAATGACATGCAGAAGCCAAGACGAGGGAGGCTGGAAGAAGCAAGGAACCCCTGACACAGCAGTGTCAATCCGCATGCAGCTTTGTCACTCCACAGCCTCCTGCCATAAAACCTTCACAGCTCCGCTGGGTGAAGGCAAATGACAAACGACCCCAGTCAGGAACTCACGGGCTGCCTCTAAATCTTGTCTCCCTGGGCTTCCCCCTCCCCTTCCTGACTTCTCTGAATTAGTTTGAGGTTTGCGGTGAGATGAATCGAGTGACACGTTTCTTGCAATCAGGGGGGGGAAAAACAGATTGGCCCAGTTATTGACAAAGAAAAAGGGAAACGGTGTGAAGGAAGGAAGGAGTACCACCAGGGGCCCAACATTAGCATGGCTAGAAGTCCAAAGAGCCACGCTGAAGAATCAATTAGCAGGTTGTGCAAAACTGGCTCGGCGCCACATTCTTTCAATGTCTTTCGTGGAAAAGCTGGTGGAGCTTGCCGGGCTGGGGCCCAGAGATGGGCTTTGGGGACCGCTCACCTCACCGAACATGGGAGCATCACTTTGGGTGGCTTCTCTTTAAAATCTGAGCTGGAGACAAATTCCCAGTTTACCCACCCAACCCCCAAACCAGTCCCCTCCCACAACCCCCCTTTTCTTTGAAGCCTGGGGCTGTGGCCCTTGCAAAAACGATAGGTCCCTAAAGCTACAGTACATCCTCCTCATCCACTAGACAGGAGAGGGAGAGATTAAAGCCGGACTCAGTTAGGCACATCAACCATGAATGTCAGTATTGACTGTACATAACCCGGCCTTCCTCTGAGGCCCCCAGGGCGGTGTGCTCCGCTCTTCTCAGGCCATTCGCAGAGCACCCCTGCGAGGTAGTTTAGGCTGAGGGAGAGTGACTGGCCCCACATCAGCCAGCGAGCTCCATGGCTAGGCAGGGATTTGAATCTAGTTCCCCGGGTCCTAGATCTGCTCGCTAATTACTGCACCACACTGATTTCCATGTGCACAGGCTCTCTTGTCGACTGCTCACGTCATTGGGGGGGGGCTCTTTTGCTCGCTTGCTTCTTGGGAAGAAAATTCTCATTGCTCCCTTCCTCCCCCCCTCCCTGAACTATGTTAAGAGTTTGTCTGCAGTGCGAGTCTGAGTATATGGTAGCTCCCCCCCCCGCAGGAAAGTCAGTTAATCTGGCTACTGACTCATGTGCCTGGGTGCTAATTATTGCAACACAGATGATTACGCACATAACTCTTACGTTGTCAGAGTGGCTCAGCAACCAGAGGGTGACTCAACAGACTTCCTGAAGGAAGGGGGGGGGAAGACAGACAGCAGCAAACAGTCTGATGATGCGTCCGACAAAGGGGGCTGCGTTCCACAAACGCTTCTGCAGAAATAGATCTGTTCGTCTTGATGGTGCTGCAAAACAATCTGTTGTTTTCGCTGCTACAGACTCCCGCAGCTGCTGGAAGTGTTCACAAGGGGGACATTTTTCAAAAAGGAGGGTCCCTGAGCATACAAAGAGTTTCTTTCCGGCAAAGGGAGCAACAACAAGGCCTCAAATATGACCTTTCTTCATCATGCAGACGTACTTTTGATTTCTTAAATGGTTTGTTATCTTCAAGAGAACTGCAACCATTTTGAAAAGCCACCACCATCGTGTGGTTTGGCAATAAGCAACTGGAAGAGTCTACGCTGGACCAGTCCAAACATCCATCTAGTTCAGCATCCTGTATCACACAGTGGCTAACCAAACACCTCTGGGAACCTCACAAACTGGACATAAGAAGACAATACCCACCCCCCACCCCCCACCCCCCACCCCCACCCCCGTGCTGGGTTGCTTCCCAGAGACCAGTATTAAGTGGTACAGTGCAACTGAACATGGAGGCTCCTTTTAGCTATTGTGGCTAGCAGCTGTTGCTAGGCCTCTCCTTCTTCACAAATGTCTCCAGTTCCCTTTTAAATCCATCCAAGGAGGGGATTATATACATTCTTTATGTACCGTGTACTTTATGAAGAAGTATTAATCCATTGGATTCAAGGCACTGGATTCCTCACTGAAAAGACAGTTGATAAACCATGCCCAAATAGCTAATTGGCTGACAGCCTGATTTTAATCGACTGATTCCCAGGGTTTCTTTAAACCAAGGCTGTTACTGCTGCTACGTTCCTCTGACAAGCGTTTTTGTAGGATCTGGGAGAATCTAAAGGCCAAACAGAGCAGGCCCCCATGGCGTAATTCACAAAGTAATCCCGATTTATGGCTATTGGCTACTCATTGCGATGGTGAATATGTCTTGCTTGTTTAAATGCACCAGGCACAAGCCACAGGGCAATTTAAACATTCTGGCAGGTATAAAAAACTAAGAACTGCAAAACAATAGAAGGAGTACATGTTTATTATAAAAGCTGCTGGAAAATGTACAAAACCAAACGTCATTGGGGTAATAAAAGCTGGAAAGGGAAAGAAACATAAAAGCAACTTGGTGTGTATTTGCTGTTGATTCCCGAGTCCAGAGTGGTTCAGTTTGTGCACCATGAAAAATCTTAAGGGCAGAGTTGCCGGGTTAGGTGGCCAGAGGTCGGTCGCTGTCCTTAACGTTTTCGTTGGGGCAGGAAAACAGGCTGCAGTCACACACACACACACACACACACACACACACACACACACACACACACACACACACACACTCACGCCCTGGATTCCTCACTTCCTCCTCCTGGATCTGTGGGGTTTTGTTTCCAGCGGATCAGGAGGGGGAGACGAGACAGGAGGGGGTCACTGTTGTTGCTTTTTTTTCCAGTCAGAACTGGCGCAATAGAGGCAGGAGCCGACCTCCAGCTGCCTCACCTGGCAACTCTAAAATGGCTGGGTCAGAGATCTAGAGGGGGTGTGTGTGTGTGGCCGGGGAGGAAAAGCTGAAACAGCCCCCCCCTCCTCCAACGTCACCCTTCTGCTCCAGAGCTGGCCTTCTAAGGCTGCTTTTCGTTTTTAAACAAAAATCTGTGGGAAATGTGGTGTCGAGGTGTATATAATCCCTGCTGAGTCAAGAGAATGCCTCGTTTCCAAATTCCAACCAGCTTACAGTAAAACACACCTCAGTGGCACCATTCTGCCAAGTCACCAGCCAACTTTGAACGTTTCACACAGAGCACCACAGCACTCACCAAAACGGTCAGAATCCACCTGTCCGGACGACTCCAAACCCGACACGTCGAGGAGCGGGAGTATCGGACAGACACGGTGGAGAACGCAGGCAGACTGCCCCCCCCCCCGGGGAGCCAAGATAGGCCTGGTCCACCCTTGATACTGGGCAGCTGCTGAGAGCATCAGGCTGGGGCGGGGAGGGGGGAGCTGGAGGGGGAGCCTCGCACCTCGGGCCTGCCCACGCACCCGCTCCACCAACCCGCTGCACAGCTGGCCTTTCACCCTGTCACACACACCCATGCATGAAGGGGACAGGAGAAGCAGCAGCGCCCCCCCCCCTCCAGCAAGTCACCGCAAGAGATCACAGCAGTTGCACAGGAGTAGTTGGTAGGGAGTCGTTGTGATCCTGTTGCATTCATATCCGGATCATACCCTCTCCAAACCGCGACTTCCTCCTTCTCCTCCACCTCCTGGCTGCATCTTCAACACAGGTGGGCGTCTATTATAATAAGATCATATCACAATGATGATGATGATGATGATGATGATGATGATGATGATGATGATGATGATGATACCACCTGAGGAATAGCCAGAGGCTTCCCCCCCCGACAACACCCTTCCTGAGGAGGCTGTGCCCCCAGACTTCAGCTCAGGATCCCTTGCATCCATTCAGTAGCCCAAGGCTTCCCCTCCCCTATTAGAGAGGAGGAAGCAAGGTCTTTTGCTTGCACTGAGCAGAGGTTAGACTGGATGACCTCCATGGCCCCACTTCCTCCCATTCTGTGATTCTACTACCCTGTTTCCCCTAAAATTAGACCTACCCTGAAAATAAGACCTACCGGTAGTTTGGAGCTCGCCTGCCAATACTCGCCTGCTCTATTGCTGGACATGAGAGATTGGGCCAATGGTTCTACAGGCAATGGAGTCGGAAGAAATTCAGGCCGGAATGCGGGGTTTGGAGAGTTATGACGATGTTCCAGAAGAAGATGACATGATTGCATTTGGATAAATGTAAAATGTTGTACCGGTACATTAAAAAAAATAAGACATCCCCTGAAAATAAGACCTACTGCGTTTTTTGAGCCAAAATTAATATAGGACCCGGTCTTATTTTCGGGGAAACAGGGTATGAATCAGGTCGGAGGAGCCCTGCTAACCTCCAGGAAGAGCCGGAGCAGCCAAGCCCTATGAGAAAAAAAGTCTTTACATACTCCAAAAAACCCCTTGGCTGTTACAGTTCAGAAACCCAAAAGAAGTTCATTCATTTTCTATTTCCTTACCATATACCAATTTGTACTTGTTGTGACTCCTTCTTGTGTGATAATGACTATTTAAAAAAAAATCTGCAAGGATGTTTGAGCAGATAAGCGCCACCAGGCCATGATCACAAAAGCCTGAGAGAGAAATGTGAAGATCTCTCCAGAAGAAGAACACCCTTTTTTAACCAGCTTCTGAGAACGCACGCAGCATGCAATGTGTAAATATATCCCTGGGGCGAGTCGACGGCTCATTTTCGTGCCTGCCGCAATCTGCTAGCCAATAAACCATCTGCTCTGTTTCCCCCCCCCATTCATAATCATATATATCCGCTGTAGGTAAATTATGGCCCCTTTCTGCTGTATTAGTTTCTAATCAGCAAAGCGCTTTACTGGTTATTAATAACAGGCGTCCCCCTGCAGCGCCTCCGTCCAACACTAGGTGGCACCACTCTGACAAAGAAACCGCTTTTGGGAAATTCCTGTACTGTTGTAGCGACTGCAAGGAGCCGGGGAGCAATTTCGGAGTGCAGGAAACCCCGGCCGTTTAAACAGGAGCGCTCAGGCAGGCGCCTTCCCCTGACCTGGCACGTCTCTTGCAGCAAGCGGGAACACCTCGTACCGCGGACACGAATTCGTTCCTGCTGTTCTACCGGCTCCTGGACTCGATGTTCCCATCTGGGCTGGGCTGTTGCTGTTTCTTCTTCTCCCCGTCTGTCGGGCTGCTGGTGTGCAGTTTCCCCGGCTGCAGCAGCGGCCTCTGCAACAGAAGAACATACCCAAAAAGAAATACCGTATTGGTCTGAGTATAAGACTCACTTTTTTCTCCTAATTTAAGTTTTTAAACTAGGGGTGCGTCTTATAATCAGGCTGTTGCAATTTAATGCCAGTGATTTAATTAATTTTTTTTAATAGCACCAAACGTAAGGGTGCATCTTATAATCAGGTGTGTCTTATACTCGGGACAATACAGTATAGGCAGCAGCAGGAGATTTGGCCCAAACGTTTCCAGAAGGTCACAAAAACGCACCGATCTTTTCAAAGATTCATTTCGGGGACCAAAACTGAGACTCAGGAAAACTCTCGGGGTGGGCAAAAAAAACAACCTATATCGCGAAAGAACATCTTCGTCTCCAGTCCAGCCCAACTCCAGCTCACCCACAACCCTTCCTAGCTCGTCCTCAGGATGAGAAACTTGGGTCTCTCACACCACTGTATAAAAGCTGCGGCCGGGCACTCACTCAAGGAGACAACAAGCGTGCATTCTGCACGTGTGCAGGAGTAGCTTTTTAGTGATGACTTGTTCCTTGTTTCAAGTCAGAGCCAATGCATTCAAAACAGATCCTGGGGCTGATTCCTGACTGAACCAAATTACACCCTGCTGATCATATTCTTTCAGCTCAACAGATGGATTGATAACATCTTCTTCCCCCACATTTTTGCCTTCCAGTGGCATTGTAGTAGGTCAAGGTGGTAGTTGTGAGTAAGAGTGCCTCGTCGTGTGGGTTATATTTGCATATAAAATTCCAGGCTGTGTGTGTGCGAATGTGTGCATGAATGTGTGTGTGTGTGCGCGCACACACTTTGCTTGGCTGGATAGTCAAATATATCCCTTGACAAATTTTGAAGACCTGCCAGATATTTCAGGATAAACTTGCCAATTCCAAGTATGTCGATAGTTCATTTACAATTTTGCAATTTGAACGCCCCCAGAATGTATCTTCTTTTTGGCAACTATTAATAGCATTGTAGAAGTCAGCCTGACCTACCTCACTTCCTGGTTGTGAGGATAAAATAGGGGAGAACTATGTTTCCCCTGGCTTCTTTCCTGGGTGGGTTTCAAATAAAATGGGGAATAAAATGCCATCCAAATTTCTCATGAGTTCTTTTAATACCCATTCAACGATCTTCCACTAAAAAAACCTGCCAATGTTTTTCCATCACCAGAAAGAAATACAATCCTAACCATTGGTGGGCCTATCCCACCACTGCATGCATCCACCAGGGGAAGGGGAGAGGGCGGAGGTCTCCTCGGGGTAAAGCATTCATCCCCTTACCCCAGGTAAAGCCCCAGTGTCCCCAAAGGGTCTCCTCAGATCCACACCAGCTATTTAGCTGGCGTACGTCTGGGAGGCCCGTGTAGGGACAAAAGACCTGGGAAGGGGGATAGGATTCTGCATGCGCCGCTGCTGCCACCGATCCCGCCTCCCTCCCAGGCCCAATCTGCCCACACTCCCCCGCCAATTAATGCCCCCTGCCCCTGCACCTCTCCGGGCAGCCCTTACCTGCTCCAGCGTGCACTGGGAATGTAGGGGTTTTGTTTTTTTTAAGGGAATAAAAAGGGCCTGCACTGGCGCAGGCAGGACGCCTGGTGCAGCTTACTCACAGGGTGTGGTGAACGTGCTTTACGGCACATTCGCAACACCCTAGGCTGGCACAGCAGTCACTGCGCCAGCATAGCGGCCGGGCAGGGTTGTGCCCTTAAATACATACATACATACATACATACATACATACATACATACATATATATATATATATATATATATATATATATATATATATATATATATATATATATATATATATATATATATATTTAAGTGTATTCCTATCCAATCAACTGGTGTGATTGCACACTGCAAAGCACACATTAAAACATATATTTCTGTGCAGATGGACCAAATGCATAGAATTCATACACATTTCCATATCTTTGGAAATCCAAACTGCTGGGGAGCAGGTAGAATCTAGCGCCAGGTATCCCACCATCATTTTGACAAGACAGGAATTCAGTCGCTCCCCTTTGCTCGCTTCCCATGCCCAGTTGTTTCCAACATGCCAGGAGAGTGGTGACATCACGGACATCGCGATGTGCCAGAGGTCTTGGAACATGTGCAGAGTCCATGTCTGTATATGCCTGGCGTGTCTTGCAGAATCCGTTCCGGGTGCTGGAATCCAGTCTGGAGTTTTGGCGGAGCGGAATACATGAGTTCTGCTCTTGCCAAAACTTTTTGGAATGGGGCGGGGTGATTGTTGTACAAGATAAGATTTTTTTTTTCCAAAGATTGAACACAGACAGAACACAGAGATACCGGGGCAAGTCAATCAACTGATGGAAATGAAATGACAACGGCGCTGTCTCAACAAGCCCGTAGACGTATTTTGGGTCTGGAGCGAGGGATCAATTTGCATGACACCACATGCGGATAGTCATCACCATTTGCAGTGATTTAACCAACGGAGCCAGAAGGAATGGTATCAGATCTGTTATAACTCCAGCTCAGAACGTTTCATGGATGTGTTGGAACATCCAGCTTCTCAATGCATGTGGGGATTTGTAAGATGCCCTCCCGTGAGCAGTGATGTCGACTTGAGTCTATTGACTCGGATTTGAGTCGGACTCATGTCGCGTCATTGACTCGACTCGGACTTGACTCGGCAATGGTAAAAGACTCGAAAGACTCAACTCGAGATTTGAAGCTTTTTACGACAAGCTGAATTTTTATTCAGGTTTAAACCCGTTTTCCAAAGGTAAAGGTATCCCCTGACAATTAAGTCCAGTTGTGTCTGACTCTAGGGTGTGGTGCTCATCCCCATTTCAAAGCCGAAGAACCAGCGTTGTCCAAAGACGCCTCCGTGGTCATGTGGCCGGCATGACTCTCCTTGCCTCAGCGCATAGCATGCGGCTGGAACACGGAGCGCTGTTTACCTTCCCACAAGCGGTACCTATTTATCTACTCGCACTGACATGCTTTGGAACTGCTAGGTTGGCAGGAGCTGGCCAAGCAACGAGCGCTCACCCCGTCGCGGGAATCGAACTGCCGACCTTTCGATCGACAGCTTATGGTTCAGCGGTTTAACCCGCTGTGCCACCCACTGGCCTTATGAAATAGATAGGGACTCGCAAATTGCAACCAAAGACTTGGGGGCAAAGACTTGGGACTTGACTTGAGACTTGGACCCAGAGACTTGAGACTTGACTCGAGACTTGCAGCCCAATCCTGCCTAAGGATCTGCCGGGTGGCCCAGGTCGCCCGCTGGATCCCTTGCTCCACCGGGAGTGGGGGGGAGCAGGAAGTGGGGGGAGAGTGGGGGGAACAGAGGCTGGCACATCATTGGGTACGGGGCAGCACTGTTAATGTGATGCCATCAAGTATGGGGTCTGGCTTTACAGGGGAGGTCAACTCAGCATATGTAGTCCTGGAAACCTCAATGGGAAAATGGCAAGTTCTGTACAATGGGTACCAAAGTGTGTGATGTTTACCAAGAGGGAGAGGTCTTGTGTTCACTGCCTTGTTCCTCACACATCTTTCTGGAAGATCTTCTAGGATGACCATCATCTCCCAGAAAACAGATAAACTATTTGAAAACGGTGTGATTTGCCCCACTGCAGCTGACGTGTGTGTGTGTGTGTGTGTGTGTGTGTGTGTGTGTGTGTGTGTGTTTCAAGGCTTTGCAAAATGAGCCTGAGCCACAGAGAGTATGCTTTATTGTACTACACACATATCATTCTTTATCCACTGTAAAATTGTGAAAAGAATCTTAACTTTTTTGTTGTTGAAGATAAACATTCACTCATCCCAGCATTGTCTCCTCCAACTGGCCACAGTTCCCCAGGGGTTCCAATGGGCGTCTTTCGCAGGCGGATATGGAGATGCTACCAGGATTGAGCCAAGGGTCTTCTCTACTAAGGCAAGGGCTCTACCACGGAGCTCTTCCCCCCCCCCCAACATTGCTTTCCTACAATAGGTTACCAACAGTACAAAGCAGTGTGTGGCATGGCAGGCTGTGTATTGCTCTGCGCCTCAGAGATCATGCTAGTGCAAGACGCACACGCACCCACCTCTCCGAGATTAAATTTCTAGAGATTCTCTGGGAAGAAGTGGAACTGAGAAGGGAGACCCTGGCGGCTCACAGTAGCAAGATCTTCGCCAAGTATTCCCCCAAAGGCCAAGCAGATCCAGTGAGTTCCCAGGAAGGGGCCAGAAGATAGGGGCCGCAGCAGGATCCCTCTCCGTCCCCGAGAACCTAGACAAACCCCCCAAAAGTCCAGCAGAAAGTCACCGGAAAGCTGCAAGAAACCGATCATAAATTAAAAGTGGTAGAGGAGGGACGGGAGGGATTGCATTATGCTTTTCACCCTACTTCACCTCAGAGAGACAATCACAAAAGATTTCTCGCATAACACAGTGATGACTTTTCCCCTCTGGGGTGTAGCGCTGCTTTCGTCTGCATTTCTCTCAGAGCTTTTAAGATCACCGCATTTCCCCCTGAGACCGGCTCCCTCTTTCCCGGCTACTACAGTCAAGGCAGGGCTGCTGCCTCGGCAGGGTCACCTTTTGCACGAGGAGGAGGAGGAGGACCTGCTGCATTGTGGGTGCCTTCAGATTTGTTGTGTGGCTTCTGCCTGCAGGGCCTCTGTTGGGCGTGTGACCCGGGTTGCTCGCAACAGAGTGCTGAAGTTGCCTGAAAAGGTGGGCTGTGCCCATTACTACAGATGAGGCCGTTGAACTCGCCAAGCCGCCAGCTACTGAGTCCGGCCCTTGTTCCATCGAGCTCGCCGTTGTCTACCTTGGGCGGCAGCAGAATTGCAAGCAGAGAGAGGTCTTCCCCAGCGCTGCTCCCACCGTGAGACCTTCTAACTGGAGGCGTTGGCCTTGAGCTCTCTGCGTTCCACTACCTGAATTCCACTACCAAGCGATGAACCCCCCCCCCACACACACACACACACACACTGTAAAAAGTGTCTTAGGCTAAGGAACAAGTTCATGTATCTATGGGACAGATGAAGCTGCCTTATACTGAGTCAGACCTGGATCCGTCTAGCCAGATATTTTCCACTCTGGCTGGCAGCAGCTCTTCAGGATGCATGCAAACTATGTGCTCCACACCTGAGCTTTGTATGAAGCGGCCTTCTACTGAGTCAGACCACTGGTCCCTCTAGCCCAGCTCTGTTAACTCTGACTGGCAGCAGCATTTTGGGCAGGGATCTTTCCCAGCCTTGCCTGGAGATGCCAGGAATTGAACCTAGGACTTTCTGCAAGCACTGCACTGCTGAGAATGATATACACTCTCCGTCCAGTGAGCTGCCAGTCAGGGTCCACCAAGCTCAGTATTGTCCGCTCTGACTCCAAGTCTTTCCATTTGCTCTTCATGCTCAAGCACGGTATGTTGGGGTCCTTGAAAGTGGCTTAGACAGACGGATGGATACGGCATGCAAGTTGTCTGCACTTTACTTTAATCATGGCTCAAGTGCTGAGGGATGACCATAAATCTCCCGTTGGCAGGCCTGTGTGCTCCTTTTCCAGCCCTCTCTGCTGCTCTCCTTTGGTCTGTCCCTCCCAGGATCTCCCAGCCCCATTATCCTGCGCTCCCTACGGCAGCATCAGGCTCCTCTGTTTTCTCTCAGGTATTTAAACGGATCCACACCCAGCTTCGCCCTTTTTACTAATCGTTGCACATATACAATTAATCAAATTCATCCGGAGCCCGTAAACATTTTTTCTGAGAAACACAACGTCATCCCAAGGACAGAATGTCACCCAGCTTGGAGAGGCCAAAAAAGTTACCTTAGGAAGCAAGAATTTTGATCCACCCAAAATTTGGCCTAGAATATTGCCGCCTGTGAGCAAGTTGGTAAAAAAAAAACACAATGGGACCATAGAGACGGGGAGCAGACAGACCCCCCCCCCTCTCAAGCTCGACATGCTGCCAGTTTTTCTCCTGTTACCCAATGTTGGGCTATCCATGAGGCCCGGCTGATGTGGCCATTGTCAGCAAATTGTTGCCTGCCTGCCTGGCCCCACTGACTTCCCCCACCCACCCCTCCTCCTGGTTCCTTGATTCAAAAGGAAAAGAAAAAAGAAAAGAACCCTCTATTTCAGAGAGGAAGTGCAGAGGAGAGACGCATAGAGGGCTCCAGCAATGTCTTGACCTTGTCTTTGCTAAGAATAGCTCTCTCTCGCTCTCTCGCTCTCTCTCTCTCTCTCTCTCTCTCTCTCTCTCTCTCTCTCTCTCTCTCTCTGTGTGTGTGTGTGTGTGTGTGCCTTACCTTCACTTCTTGCCCATTCTGTGACCTGAAGCCCGTGGATGCCGTGATTTCCTTGGAAGCACGGTTCCTTCTTCTCTCTTCTGCAGCGTCCACCTGCCCTCCTTTGTCCCAGCCTCCCAAGAAGCTCCCTCATCCCCCAGCAGACCTCCAGCCCTGGCTCCCTCCACTCATTCTCAAGAATTTCCAGACCAGAAGGTTCCCATATAAGAAGCGCCTCTACCAGAGCCCTTCATGTTCAGGAGCGCCCTGGCCCATCAGATCCAACATCCTCTTTCCAACAGAGGTCCACCAGATGCTTCTGGGAAGCCCACAAGACCTGCATGAAGGCAAAAGTCCTCCATTGCTATTGACCTTCACCAACAAGCAACTGGCATTCGGGGATAGACCTTCTCTGAACATGGGGGTTCCACTTATCCATCATGGCTAATCGCCTGTGATGGGTCTGTCGTTCGTGTCTGTCTCATGGTGTCTGTTGTTTTGGTCCCTTCGCTGGCAGGCGATGGAAAGTCTGAATTGTATTTTCCTACACATCTGGCAGAAATATGCTCTACACACAAGACTTACACCAAGAATCCAGCCCTGCCAGAGTCTGAGTCAACTCCGGGGCGTCATCAGCTGAACTAATGTCAATGGAAGGGAGGCCCTTCTTGATCCAAAGTGAGGAAGCAGAGCAGAGTCACTCCCCAGCGAGCACAGTCGGGACTGGTCTACGACTCAAGTGGCCCTTGGCTTCAGTCTTAGAGAAGCACACTCATCATTTGGGGGGTCAGAAGAGGTACAGAGATGCACCCTATTCCCCCAGACGGCATGCAGGGGAAACCAGCTCTTCTTCAAGGTCTTGGAAACAGAACTTCTGCCCTTGGGGAATGAGGCAGATGAACCTGTGGAGGAGATGGATGTGGGGGAGGGAACCCTCTATTTCAGAACTTCCTAGACAAGGGATACCCCTGAAGTTGTCCAGAAGACACAGTTCTACCCACCTCTTCCAATCTTGAAGACTCGCCTGAGAAGCATGCAACGGAACCACATTTCCCGCACCCACGCTGCGAGAGTCAACAGCTGCAGGCCCAGGCAAGGACCCCTCAAAACAACAGCAAGCTTCTCAAGGAATGGGCAGAGCTCACCCCCTTGAATTCCTCAGCAAGTCCTTAAACCTTCAGCCCGCTTCACACTTTTGATGGAACAACGTCCTTGCTTGCTATGTCTGCCATAGCCTTGGAGCCGTCCATGGTCCTGATCCCTCGTGTGTTCCTCCTCCCTGTTGAAAGCCTGGCTCCTGGGCCGACGTCCTGAATTACTGGCTTGACATGAGGGTACCTAAAATAAGACCCAGCCAAAGGATCTGATATGATGTGAATTGATTGACCTGCTGAAAACTGACCATCATGAAAACACACACACCCCTACTTACTTAGTTTTTCAACTGTGTGTGGATAAATTGATATTTCTTTTAAGCGCCAAACATTTAATTTAAGTGGTGTCTGGATTCCATCACCAGTGTGGCAGGCAGACCCAGGACTTACATCTCTGAGTTGCCCAGGAAGAACACAAGGGCATCACAGTCACAGATGAGGTGGTGAGAGCAGTTGGAATCCTTAGACAGCCATGGCTCCCTTGCCAAGGCAATGGGGATACTACTACCCTCCCACAACAGAACCTGAATGCTCCGCAAAAGATCAGGGACCTCTCTTGCACTTGCACAGCTTACCACACTATATGTTGCAGTGGTGGAGAGGTGAAGATGGTGGTGGGTAACGTAGATGGGTAGTGGAGCTGGGGGGGGGGAATGACATCTTCATAAGGACAGTAACGATCCCAACCAATCAGGGATCATGAAATGAACATGATGACCTCATGAACTACATAGCCAATCAGGTTGGGTTTACATGATGGTGTCCCAAAGGCCATTCAGAGTGACAGTAATTCTTCCAACCCTCACTTGGAATGGGCAAATACTTTTACCCCCTTTCACAGAATTATTGAAACTAAGGAGATGGGGTATTGTGTGTGTGTGTGTGTGTGTGTGTGTGTGTGTGTGTGTGTGTGTGTGTGTGTGTGTGTGTGTGTGTGTGTGTGTGTGTGTGTTTGCAGCTGCTGAAAGATTTGCAAAACATGCTTCCCTTTTGCCGCAACCTTAATTTTAAACTGCTGAAGGATGCAGGACCTAATTTGCCCAGAACGGCTGCAAGGCAAGAAATCTGTACTGAACTCTGAGAAAAAGTCCGGGGCCAGGAAACACTCTGGGCCTGTGTCATTTGTGTACCTCTGTCCACAGTTTGTTTGCCTGGTGACACAGAGAGACAGATTGCCCCTGTGTCCATCACCCCAAGTCCTTAATTGCTCCTGTTTATTAGCGGCTCCCTTCTACCTTCATGCAGCTCAGTTCCTACCAGCTCTGGTCCCAGTGGTTGAACTCCTTCTCAGGTAACTGAATTTCCTGCCAGTAGCTCCTGTGTGTTTTGTTGTTCCGCTTGCGGGGCTGTTCTGTCGAGAACCTCCTCAAAGTCCGAGCAAATTACATCCGCTGCTTTGGTCCTGTCAGCTCTCATTCTCACATCCGTGATGAAATTAATCAAATTAGTTACATGCCGCTGTCCTATCAGAAACCTACGGAGACTGCCCTTGACCCGCCTCTGCTCCTCTTCCTTCGTCTCCCAATCCTGGCCTAGTTTAGGGAAGGGGCATCCGTTGAAAATATCCCATCACCCTTCTGTATGGCGCATTTGCTGCGACATTTTATTATCACCCATATGTGTTTTCGGCATGAATTAAATAAGTTCGGAATGGTCCCACTTGTGAAGCAAATGGATTGACCTGCCACAAATGAAGGTCTGTTTTCAGAGCCCCTCACTTATTGCTTTTTGTTTTCATTTCAACTTTTTTCTTTTTTTTTCATTTCAACTATTTCTCTCCCCCCACCCCCCATTAACACAGCGTAATCCTAACCAACTTTCCAGCACCGGTGCAGCCGCAATGCAGCCCCGAGGTAAGTGAACAAATGTTCCCTCACCTTGAAGAGACCTCCATGACTGCCCCTGCACTGCAAAATGCAGTGTGCGCCCTGTTGGCATGGCTACACCGGCGCTGGAAAGTTGGTTAGGATTGCGCTGTTAGCGTATTTCTTACGTGCAATGGTTGCTCCCAGCAAGAACTCCGTCATTCAGCTGAATTCTTGCAACAGCTATGTCAATTACGCAAATGCCCTGGGATGCCAGTGTGAGTTAAAAAAAACTGGCCATTGCAAGGAGGTGGTTTTGCAGTGCTACTCTCCCACCAGGACCCTACTACTCTTACCAGTGAGCAACAGACTTTTTCCAAAACCAAAACCCTAAATTAAAAATGAAGATGAATGGGAAAATAAAACCAAATCAAAAGAAAAAATTAAAGACTGGAAAAAAAGAAAAAAAAGAAAATGTTAAAAATGAAACAATGGTTTCTTAAAAAAAAAAAAAGAACACCTTGTATAAACCTTCAGTATATCCATTCTCAGGTTGAGCCTGGGAAGGTTTAGCTCTGTCTATGAAATGTGATGCAGGAGCCAAAATGATCCTCTAGAGCTGGGGAGGTTGCCTGTCGCGGCTGCTGAAAGATTTGCAAAACTTGCCTCTGCCTAAGTGAAACCTGCTGAAGGATGCAGAACATAAGAAGAGCCCTGCTAGATCAGGCCAAAGACCCATCTAGTCCAGCTTCCTGTATCATACGTGGCCCCACCAGATGCCTCAGGGAGCACACAAGACAACAAGATACCTGTATCCTGTCGCCACTCCCTTGCACCTGGCACAAAGAAAACCTACTCCTACAACCAGGAGGTTGCTTATCCCCATCATGGCTTGTAAGCTGCGATGGACTTTTCCTCCATCAATCTGTCCAATCCCCTTTTAAAGGCATCCAGGCTAGAACCGGAGGTAGCTCACAGCCGTCTTGACCAGTTGCCACCGGAAGACTTGTCCTTCATAAAGCTGTCTAAAACTCCTTGAGGAAAAGTCTATCAATAGCTACTAGTCACAGTGCTAGAAGCACCTTCTAAATGTCTTTGTTAACAGCAGCCAGACTTGTTTTTATCAGACACTGGAGAACAGCATCCTTCCCCCTGAAGAGTGAAGACTATGGGGTAGTAACACGGGAATTGCTTATATTTGTTGAAGTGACCATTTAGAAACAACACCTCTCCCCAAAGAAATCTGCCCACCCTCTGAGGTCATTGAGTGGGACTCTCTCGCACATTCCATTGCCACTAGAGGATGGGTGGGGATGGCATGCAAGAGGGCTCTTTCTGTGGTGGCATCTGCTTCTGGAACTCCCTGCCACATGAATTTCAATCAGCTCCCACTCTGCAAGTGTCCTGCAGAAATGTCTGCCTCATGAAGCATTTGACACTTCGGCGGGGACCTTAGAGACCTTTCGGCGGGGCCTTAAGACATTTTTATTTAGGCTAGCATTCGATGTCTGACATGGTGGGCTCACTTTTAACTTTTAACAAATGGCTTTTAACAAATGTAAGTATAGGTGACCCACTGGGGTTGCTTGTTTTAATTGTTTTAATTATCTGTTAATTATTTTAATGTATATGTTATTTTAATGTTGTAAGCCACCTTGAGTGCCCTTGCTGGGAGAAAGGCGGGATACAAATTCTTTAAATAAATACATAAAATAAATGCTGTTCAGTTGACGCGTTCTGTCTTTCTCTGTGTGTTTCTGGTTATTTTCTGCTGCCTTCGTTCTGTGTTTTCTTGGATGCCTCTGTGTGGACAGGAGAGGTGGGGTAGCACATTCTGTATGAACAAATAAATGCTTGCAATCTAACAAGGAATTTCAAAATGAAACCCCATGCATTGCTCGGTGACCGGTAGATCTGACCTCAAAATAGGTTTTAATTTGGTATGTTGGCATCAGAGAATATAGGGTAAAGGTGACCCCTGACAATTAAGTCCAGTCGTGTCCGACTCTAGGGTGTAGTGCTCATCCCCATTTCAAAGCCGAAGAGCCAGCGTTGTCCGAAGACGCCTCCGTGGTCATGTGGCCGGCATGACTCTCCTTGCCGCAGCGCGTAGCATGCGGCTGGAACACGGAGCGCTGTTTACCTTCCCGCAAGCGGTACCTATTTATCTACTCGCATTAACATGCTTTGGAACTGCTAGGTTGGCAGGAGCTGGCCAAGCAACGAGAGCTCACCCCGTCGCGGATTCGAACTGCCGACCTTTCGATCGGCAGCTCATGGTTCAGCGGTTTAACCCACTGCGCCACCCGCTGGCCTTATCATAGAATATACTTGAGTTTATATGTAAATAGTAATTAGTCTGTACACAGTGATATTACTTTAATTTTTAAAAAAATGAGAAATGGGGTGTTGTAGATGTATCCCAACTTTCATCTGCAATACGGTGGGAGTGTGGTGATGTGCGCTCTACCTTAAGGAGAACATAGATAAACTGGAGCAGGTTCAGAGGAGGGCAGCGAAGATGACCGGGGGGGGGGGGGGTCTGGGAAGCAAACCTTATGAGGAAGGGCTGTGGACCCTGGAGGTGGGAAGATAGTGAGGAGGGAGGGGACACATGAGAGTATCCTTCAAACACTGAAAGTGCTGTTTGTTAGATGCTCTCCATCACTCCAGATTATATCGAATGGATGTCAATGACAGAAAGGTAGATTTTAGCTGAACGTTAGGAGAAACCTCTGAACAGTAAGAACAGTTCTACAGTACAGTGGAACCATTTACCGGAGAGTGGGGGGCTCTTCCTTACTGGAGGTCTTCAAGCAGCATCCACCAGGAATGCCTCTAGATCATCTCCTACACGGAGCAGGGGATTGGTCCAGTTGGCCAAGAAGACTTCCTCGGACTCTAGGATTCTAGGGATAAGAGACAAGGAGGAGAGGCCAGCTGTTCCCTTCTAGGCCTAAAGAGGGCGCTGAGGGCTAACCACACTGAGACTGTCTGCAGTAGCTCTCTAGGCTAAGAGCCAGTCTGGAGCCATGTGCAAGTTCCTCCTGGTCCCAATTTCAGACACACCCTTGCTGGATCAAGGTGTGTCTTCTTACCAGAAGAGCCCAAACTCTGTATCCACTTGGCCCTTATCAAATAACTAAAGGCCGCCACTTGTCTTGTTAAACTTTTTTAATGCTGCATGCTGAATCCTTATTGCCACACTAGGCTCCTTTGTTTGCCGAAGCTCCACCCGGTCCCTTGCACACACACCTGCATAAAGTCTATAATTTTCATTCATGAATCATCTTTCCCCAAAGGATCACACCCCAGAGCTTTCAAAAAAGCAGCAAAACTCCACTTATTCTAGGTTTCTGGGGTATTGTTTTCTTTTTTTTTCCCCTCCATTTTTTTTTAAAGGAAAGATTGTAAAGTGTAGTACAGTATATTGTTGGCCGGCTGAACCACAAACAAAGAGACAGATGACCAAAGGTCTTACTAGGAAATTAATTAATTACATACCTTAGACAAGGGAAATACAAACAGAAGGAAAACTGTGTGTTTTAAGATTTGTCCTGGAGACTTTTTTCTTCTCTGTCAGACCCACACTGCCCCCCCCCCCCGTTTATTAGTGAATCTATTCATGTTTCACCTCCTACATTTCTACCACACTGTTCTATGGAACACCTCCTATTTCCCTGCCTCATTCTCTGGTTGGGAAATTGGGAGGCCGTTTCAGTGATCTTCAGGGTGAGAGGGGCATGAACCCTCAGCAATGTGGCTCCCATCCCCTTACCATTTTTCTTCAAGGATGGTCAAGGTGGGTACCATTTTTCTTCAAGGATGCACAGGAATGATGCTATGATGTCATGAGGCAGAGTGTTCCACAGGCCGTTCTGAGAAAACATGGCAGCCCCCACTGGCCTCTTCTGTGGCAGCCACCATGATTTCCCTGAATGCCCTTTGGAACGATGCTACATCGTGATCGTAGAAGAGCATTCTGAGTTTTAAAAAGGGGGGACTTGAGAGAAGCACTGGTGAGTTTGGTGTTCCACTTCTATGGCACTCTGAATACCACCATCCCATCCCCCCAAAAAAAATTCAACCAAATTTTTGAAAGTTTGAAACTGCAACCCAGCTCAGGGCAGTAAAGGACAACATCATAAAAAATATAACAATTAAAACAATACAACCACAATTATCAAGTAACCTTTAGTTTAAAACAACAATTAACAAAACAAAAAAAAACATTTTAAAACAGCAGCAAAATAGTCCCATGTAAAACGTTCACAGCCCAAAAATATTAATGGAAAGAAACAGGGCATAGGTAGCAGTCTGCTGAAAAGCAAGTTGAAAAGGGGTCAGGGAGATTCCTTAGCTAGGCAGGTCATTCCAATATCTTGGTGCCACAACAGAAAAAGGCCCTTCTCTTGTGCCCCTCCCCTAAACCCGAAGGCAAGGCTTACACACATTTAAACAAAAGAGTAAAATTAAATGTTAAAAACGTTTTTTTTAATCACCCCACCAGTAGCGTGGTCTGAAAATCTGCTCAACTGAAGATTCTGCGAGGCTCCGCCCCAAATCCCTTATGCTCCACCCCTCACTGGCGGATTCCGTACTGTTTCCACAACCTGAACTGTGACTCCTGGCCAACTATGCTTTGAATCTTGTCTACCTGGCCTGAATTATTGAAATCAAGAGTTGGTAACCTGAACCTGAAGGACAACCCTGATGGAACCGAAATGAAAAAAAAGGTTTCATATACACTCTGTCTTGCCCTTTTGATAAACAGAGAGATTTATTCTTGATTTGTCAGATAGATAATAGATGAGTTTCTCAGGCATCCCAGGGCTTGCCAGTCGAAGAGAAGAGCGTTCTCATTCTCTAAAACAAGTCCCATCACTCCTTCAGCCAAAGAATGCAAAGGTAGACTTGGTAGACTCCATCAATTAATCTTTTGCTAACACTTCCTCCTCTCCCAAGAGGGATGAAACTAGACCAAATGGAAGGAAACCATTTTAAAACCATTTTTTTTTACAATAAAGAAACAAGGAAACAACAAAGAAACAACAACAGAGCTTGCGCGCATCTGAGGAGGCCCATCGGGGCCCACGGCGCTTACACTGGGGAAGGGGACGAATGTGGGCGCCGGCACAGCCCGCATTCCGCCTAGGATGCAGTGTCCGGCCCTTTAGGCTGGCCACTGTATCTTAGGCAAGATCGGGTTGTGAGTGTAGCAAAGGCAGTTGACACACACACACCCTGGTCAACCCCACCTTTGCCAATAATTATCTCCGTGTTACCCTCTCGTTTTATACCTGATTTTCCTTTTATTGCTTCTTGAGGCAGCCCAGAAACAAGAAACAACCCTAACCGTCAACACTTCACAGGTGACAACAATATAAGGACAGGTTTGTAGCATCCCAATTCTGCCTCTCTTCATTCCTTTGCCATCATCTCTTCTCTTCTGATATAAAAGCCGAGGGGGTGACTTTGGTCGAGATGTCCTAAGGAAATGCCACTCTCCTACAACAATCTCTTATCAAGAGTTCAAAATATACATTAGCGGCTGTAGCAGATGAAACAATCGGCTAAGCCCTGCATAGGTAAATGGTAAAGGTGACCCCTGACAATTAAGTCCAGTCGTGTCCGACTCTAGGGTGTAGTGCTCATCCCCATTTCAAAGCCGAAGAGCCAGCGTTGTCCGAAGACGCCTCCGTGGTCATGTGGCCGGCATGACTCTCCTTGCCGCAGCGCGTAGCATGCGGCTGGAACACGGAGCGCTGTTTACCTTCCCGCAAGTGGTACCTATTTATCTACTTGCATTAACATGCTTTGGAATTGCTAGGTTGGCAGGAGCTGGCCAAGCAATGAGAGCTCACCCCGTCGTGGATTTGAACTGCCGACCTTTCGATCGACAGCTCACGGTTCAGCGGTTTAACCCACTGCGCGACTTGATATTCATGTGCATGGATCTGCATGCAGGCGCACCAAAGATAAGATGCATCTGATCCTCACTCTGAGATGACATGTAGAGAGAGAGCGTCTCACTCTGGGAGGGGAATGAGAACCCTGAAGGACGACAACACTGGCAACTTACACACAGAGACCATGATTTGCCAGGGACAAGGAACGAGAAAACAGAAACGGTCCCCGACACACATGGGTGGGGACAGTTAGGACACATGGATGGCGCTACTCCAAAAGTCTGGTTGTACTCAACTATCCCCCCAATTGCCCATCATTTGTTGCAGCCATTTCCCTTCCTTGCCTCTCGGAACAACCACAGGCAGCAACAAGGCCCCCTTCTTATGCCTGCACAAATCTCATTGTTTGTATCCATCGTTCATTGCTATCAGCATCGCATTTGCCACACGCCTTCTCCGGCAGCTTGCGATGGGAGCGCCGGGAACCAGACCAGGCAATTCCTGTAAACATGGCCAGAGATAAAGCAGCCCCCAGAAAGGAGGGATTTGAACCAGTGACAGTGGAAAAAAAGCAACTCTAAGATGCAGATTAGCTGACATTACTCATTCCTCCCACGACATCCGATTAGTTGTGAGTTGTGCAGGAAAAGTGTGTTGCTAACCGGAGAGTTAGCGAGGATTAGCATGGTGCAAAACTTACGGTACCGCCCCCACCGTAGCGACACCTCTGCCACGAGCCATACACTGGAATGACTTACCTTGCATATCCAAGGACAAATGGCCTTCTGAGTTACTACAGATCACAGGTGCTAACATCAAATGCTACAACTGGCTAGCAGACCTTCAGAAAAACCTGGTCAAATCAAGCAACTAAGGGCCCAATTCTATCCACCTTTCCAGCACCGAAGCAGCCAGGCCAACGGAGTGCGCTCTGGCGGGCAGTCATAGCTCGTTCCCTTACCTCAGGGCTGCATTGCAGCTGTATCGGTGCTGGAAAGTTGGATAGGATTGGACCCTAATACTCTTACTTTACAGATGAGGAACATAGATAGCAGGGATGGTGTTGTTTTTATATGCTGTTTTCAGGAACAGCAAGTTGTGTCAGCACTCTTAAGCGTATGGTCCCAGTTTACAGATGGGAACACTGAGGCTTACAGACAAATTTGCCTAAGATCCCCCCCCCCAGCTTTCTTTCTTTCAGCAGCCTCATTTAAAAAAAATGAATCAGAAAACTTTGCAAATCACCAAATGAATCTACTATTAGTAGATCTCCATCTGCATATTTCCCTCTTTTGCCTTACACAACACGCTGCGATACAATGGTGTGTGTGTGTGTGTGTGTGTGTGTGTGTGTGTGTGTGTGTGTGCACACATATGTAAAGACCATCCTCACAGCCCTGCAACTGGCCTGCTTTAACCTAAGCAACATGAAAGGTATTTGTACAACACAATGGGAGCCTTTAATTACTCCAGTGGCTAACGAGGAACTTAACGACAGGGGCTCGGAGGAAGAGCAGTATGGTACTTTCTTCAGGGGCCCTGCTCAGAAAGCAACGAGAACAAACTGGTAGGTAGGCCCAAGAAAGGGAGTCTTCGCGGATCCCTAGGCGATTGAACGGTGGAGACAGATTGTCTGTCCTTGGACAATTAACTTGTCTTCTGTGATAACCTGGGAAAATGCTATTATCGGGCAAGCTTGCCAACATTTGTAAATCCAAAGAAAATAGATGGAAACTCCTCCCCTGAACCATCCTTAAAGTAATTCCAAGCAGTTGAATAACTGCATCTATTAATTTTAAATAGAGTCCGTCTTCCCATTTTCAAATTTCAGTTCTTTGAATTGGGTCTCATTATACGTTGTGCTTTTCTTATTTATGCTGAATGTGTTTAAGCGTTCTGTGTTCCCTGGGTCCGTTGGAAAGGGGAAAAGACAATTTGCAGACCCCCCAAAATAAATTCATGCAGGTCCCAGTTGCAAATGTTGGTTCAGGTGTGATGCAGCCAAAAGCCCACAATCCTGATTTGGCGGGTTCTCATAAGGAGCGAAATGGAAATGCGTTTCCCGCGCCAGTGATTTGGGGCACGGTTGTTTCTCTGCTGATTGTCTTTGGGCCAGTTTCCTCCTCCGTCAGTGTGGGACAAACAAAACATATTTTTGAATCTCCTGATCTTACATTGCAGCTTCCAAACAGGCACACAGCAAACGGTCCAGTGACGATCTGAGACCGACTGAATTTTTAGAAATAGATTTGCCCCCTGCACCGACCTTCTACAGACTTCTTGGGGGTTGTCCTCACCAGCCACGGCCAACTGTCCCACACTGCGATTTGTTTGATTAGCTGTGGCCCAGCCCTGTGATCACTTTGATCATTGATGCTGCAGCACCTTGTCAGATGTGACAACAACTTCCAAGTCATGAACAAAATTGTGCGCATCATCACAGCCCATTGAATCAAACAGCAGCATGAGATAAAGGTTCCCACATTGTCCCCCCCCCCCCCGGGGAGTCTGTCGAGAAGTTCAATCTCTGGCTGGGGAGTGGACAAATCTCCTCGTGCAAATGCGTGCAAATGTGAGTACACGAATGCGCAGGTTAGGACTGTCCATGCATCCTGCAATTTCGCATACAGTTATAGTTTGAACTGCTGATAACATATTGACGGACAGGGACCATTTTGGCTTTTAAATCACTGCTAGACAGGCTGGACTCAGCCTGCAGCGAGTGGCAATGTGTAAAATTAGGGGAGGGGGGCTCCCGCAGTAATCCGAGGTGTGAAAAGAGGGTCTTTCGAACGTCCCTGATTTTTTATCTGTTTAATGTTGGAGGGTATGATGAAATAAACATAATTACCTGCTGATGTCTACAGATCAAGCTGGTTTTGCATGCACAGGAGCAGGAGCCAGTAAAAGAAGTTGGCAACCTTACTCATAAGGCAAAAAGAAGTACTGTACATTTAAAAAAAAAAAAAACCACAGGAACCCCTACATAAACAAAGATTGAGACTGATTTTAGAAAAAGTGCAAGAATTTTAGGAGAATACCCTAAACTCTCAGGTGTGTAATGTGCATTACTTTCCATGAAAGAGGCACCTTTTAAAGCCACAGCACGTTCATATCTAGTTGAGAGAAATCAGCTGTCCTGATTCATCCTGGCATAATGTGTTTTCCAGTCGTGATTTGCTGGTGGTTTCTCCACGGTGTCTGGTTTTTTTTTTTAAGTGTTCTAAATCTCTTTTGCTATGTAAACCACTCTAGAACACATTTTGTTGGAAAGAAGACTGCAATCCTATGCACACGTTTCTGGGAGTAAGCCACACTGAATACAATGGAACTTAGTCCCGAGTAGACACCCTGTAGACACGCATAGGATTGCGCTGTTCGTTATTCTGAATAAATATGATACCTTTCCTTACGTTAGTTTCCTCGTTGGAAAACTGGTGGGAATAAATGAAAAATCATCTGGCACACCTAAATCCTTCTTGATAAGGCTATTGGGAGCTTTCCCAATCTATTCTTATAAAAATAAAACCTCAATTGTTTGAAAGGGAGCAATTTGATGGGCGCCGATTTCACAAACCTTTTTCCCATCATCTCAATTTAAGATAGCAGGGGTGGGGAAGGAGTTGAGGGGGGGGGAGGCTCCTCTATATCTTGCAGGAAAAAATGAAAACTGGTTTTCCTGCCTTCCAGGGATGTTGGGAGACGTTCTGATTGCATAGTACATCGAGATCTTAGGTGCCAACTCTGGAAACGCAGATTGCTATTATTAAGTTGGGAGGGGCAAACCCATTTAGATAAAAGAGAGATTCTGATCATAATAAACAGCAATTAAAAGCAATAATTAATGTTTGCTGTGCTTTTAGCATCTATTATCAGGTTCCTCAGGTATGAAAGGAGCTGTTCGTTCAATATTCCAAGAAGTTGCAGGAAGTTCATGCAGCTAATTCACACACAATCATTTTTTTTAGAGCAGCTCGTTCAGTCTGCGTAGCTTTCTTCTTCTTCTTCTTCTTCTTCTTCTTCTTCTTCTTCTTCTTCTTCTTCTTCTTCTTCTTCTTCTTCTTCATCCCTGCATGGAGAGAGAGATCCAACTCATCGAATTTCGGCCTTGGATTTTGGAGTTCTGAATTAAAATGTTCTATGCTTAGGAAACCTTTTTCACATTGACTGTCAGAGGAGGGGTCATGTTGAAGCTACACCCACAAATAGTGTGGGTTTTGCAGCACCTAAAGCACAATTTATTTCAGCATAAAAGCTTTCAAGGACCACAGTTCACTTCATCAGATGCATTGACTGGAGGAGGAGGACAAACAGTGATTATTATTTATACTATTTATGTGCTGCTTTTCAACAACAAAAAGTTCTCAGAGTGGTTTGTCATTATTATGAGAACGATTGAACCATCTACATACATACACGATGCTTTATGTGGGATGAGAGAGCAGGACCCTGCCCCGAGAGGCTTACAATCCACAATGACACAGCAGGGAAGGGGAGGCAGGGATTAAGCAATGAGAGAATATGTGATTGTCTCAGTTGTACATGCTTGAGTTCAGTAACAGCGACAGGTTGAGCAAAAGGAATGAGAAGGCATTTTCTCCATTCCAAAGGAGCTCCCAAGTTTAAGAAGGAGCACAAGGGTGACACCAGCAAACATCGACTGGGCTGGGAAGGATGCTATACTGGGATGATGGGGGAGACAGATGCTCTCCCCCGCTAAGGATAAGAGAGCCACCCCTTGAAAAGTACCCCTTGTTCACCTGTGCCTTAGACAAGGTAAAGGTAAAGGTCTCCCCTGCTCGAAAGCCAGTCATCGTGTCCGACTCTAGGGTGCGGTGCTCATCTCCGTTTCTAAGGCTGTAGAGCCAGCGCTGTCCAAAGACGTTTCCGTGGGTCATGTGGCCGGCATGACTAACTGAACGCTGCCTCAGTGGTCCCTATTTATCTCCTTGCCATTTCCTGCTTTCGAACTGCTAGGTTGGCAGGAGCTGGGACAGGATATGGGAGCTCACTCCATCACGCGGCACACGGGTCTCGAACTGCTGTCCTACCAACCTTCCGGTCACTAAGCCACTGCGGCCCTCCGCCTTAGACAAACGATGGTAGAAAAACGTAATTGTCCTACTGTCTGTTTTCAGGAGTTCAGTCTGAGCTTCACCAGCTTGTGGAGTGGGGAAATGTTCATGTGCGTTTGTGCACATGGAAGTGGGCTCTGTTGTCCACAGTACATGGACGCATCCACTCTCCAGGCTGATATTTATCTTGCTTTTTGCTTGTTTGCTTGCAGGTTTTCTCATTTTAACATGTTTTATGGATTCCTGCTTTTATGATAGCCATCTGGGACACTGTTTAGCTTGTGAGGTGAGCCAAATTTATTTAAGATAAAGAAATAATTTCGCATCTATAATCCACAAGGGGCAGCTGAATCTTCAAGAATGACAGCTCCAGCGAGATGGTTTAAAAGGCATCCCAGTACCACAGAGGCAAAAAACTAGGACAGTGACTTCTAAGGAAGCTGCTGTCTACTGAGTCAGCCCCTTGGTCTACCTAGAGCAGCTTTGTCCACACTGACTGGCAGCAGCTCTCCAGGGTTTCAGCCAGAGAAGGGTCTTTCTTTCCCAACCCAGTCTGCCAATGCTGAGGGCTGGACCTGGGCCATGCTCTAGCAAGGCAGGTGATCTGATCTGTTGTTCTGTCTAGCTCTGCATTGTCCCCACTGAGCAGAAAATAGGGGCTCTTCCTGGGACAATGATTAGTGCACATACCAAAAGTGCCGTGATTCTTCGTACAGTGCTTTCAAATGTGGAAAGCACTTTGCTTGTATTGCCTTCCTTCCAGTCCTTCTAACAAAGCTGTGAGGCAGGCAGGCACGATTCTCCCCATACTTCCCACTGGGAAGACTGAGGCTGGGACTGAACCGCTTGTCTACAGCTACCTAGCGAGTTTGTGGAAGAGGAGAGACATGGACCAGAGAAGTCCTCACTTGTAGTGTCACCTCATACCCGTTACGCTCCGCCTACTCTCCACGAGAGAGCCCCCTACTACGAAACGAGGCTCTCTCGTGGCCCCCTGCGAGCCCCTTTGCCTGCCAACAAAGACAGGAGTGCGAGTCCATCACACACCTGCTGCCCGTAGACCGGCTCCCTTCTGCATGTTCCCCGTGGGTTTATGATGTGCGCAAAGCTGCTCTAGAGTAATACCTTCCCCTGCAGGCATCTCTGAGGAGTCTGTGGCAGCCCTGCCACACCCACCACCGTCCTCACCACCGGGGTGAATCACTTTCAAGAAAGCTGCCTCCTTCCCGCTCTCTCAGGGCCTGGGTGGTATATGAGGAGCCCTTAATCCCGCCGTCTGTTTATGCCAGTAAAACAGAAAGCAGTTTTGTTTATGGAAAAGGTCTATTTTTGGTTTACTCTCCCTCCCTCCACTAAACTGACAGTTATGCAGGGTTTCTCTTTACATTAAGGATGGATGGAAAACTCTGCAGCGTCTGAACGGCGGATGCTGCCTCCTGCTGAGTCAGACCGCTGCTCTGCCTAGCTCTGCATTGCCCACACTGACTGGCAGCAGCTCCCCAGTGGTCTTTCTCCAGGAGATGCTGCCCAGGATGGGATTTAGGACCTTCTGCATGCAAAGCAGGTATTCTGCTCCTGAGCCATAGCACCT
Organism: Plestiodon gilberti rubricaudatus; assembly: GCA_026170595.1. Classification (NCBI taxonomy): domain Eukaryota; kingdom Metazoa; phylum Chordata; class Lepidosauria; order Squamata; family Scincidae; genus Plestiodon; species Plestiodon gilberti. Next base: position 55,316,298 of record JANXHW010000007.1, read on the forward strand.
CCCCCCCCTGCATTTCAGATTCCAGTGCCCTAGAAATGAGGCAATGCACCTTCCCAGCCGACACCCAGTCTTCTGGCTTCAGTGGGGAATTGGAGGAATTAGAGGTGACCCAATGAACTTCATGGGTAAGTGGAGAACCAAATTCTTCTCTGACACTCAAACCACTACACCATACTGCCTTTACAACCGTGGGGGGGGGAGGCCTGCCAGCCCCCTCGAGCTCTCCAGCTATGGAAGGTCATGCTGGGAGACTCACCGAGGCATCAAGCAAGCCTCCTGGCTTAGTGCCAAGGGCGCTAGTTTTTAATCTCTTTGCTATGGTCAAGATTCTTATTGTTCAGAAGAGGAAAAAGAAGAATCTGTCCTATTGTTGAACTTTAGTTATCTAAAATGTGGGTTCCTGCAAAGAATGTTTGGATTGATTTATTTGATAAGACCGAGGGAGGGAAGACCTGGGTCCCTATGATTTGTGGAAAGCTTATGAGATGCCTGCACGCTGTGGCAGATATTACTTGAAGGAGATTGAGAGAGATTTATGACTGGATAAAAAGAACGGTTTGCTGTGCCATGAGAACTTTTGTCCTGCTACGCTTTTATTTTTGAATTTACTTTTGCCTTGGCATTAATAACTTAATCTCGCTTGTGTTCTCAGAATTATAAAGGCAGAAAACATGTGTTGGGACCGAGGGCAGCCCAGGGCCTCGCTCTGCCGCCCCTTCTCCTCTCTGCCCACTCCCTAGATTCGCAAATCCAGGAGGTCCATGTAACACCAGCCAGGCCCTGGAAGGGGGATAAGATTCGGCGGAGTGTGCCGCCGATGATCCCAATCCCCCTCCCATTCCGCCCTCCCCATGCCCCCCCACTGCCTGGTGCTGTCCTTACCTGCGTCCGGCAGAGGAGGGGGCCTGCGTCCAGGGTAGAGCAAGTGGCGCTGACCTCGGCACCAGCGCCACTTACTCTCCGGGCATTGAAAACGTGCCTTACAACATGTTTGCAACGCCCGGCCCCGAAGGAACAATTGTTCTGCCAGCCCGGATCCGGACAGGATTGCACTGTAAGAGACTGAGTTACGAATCAACACGACAACCTCCACTTAAATCTTGCCTCTGCCGTTAACTCACTAGGTGACCTTAGGCAAGTCACTCAGCCTCAGGTCCTCCCATCTGCAATATGGCAATTGGCAACTATCATACTTAACTGATGGCCCAATCCATCCTATTCGGGCCTTATCCTGCCAGGATGAGTATTTCGGTGGTGTAAGGCCATTGACGGCTGTCACAAAAGATGACAAGCCGTTCGGTGCGTCCCTGGCCACCACTGCAAGCGGCGAGCAGCCAGGTCCACGCATCAGCAGACCAAAGACATCCGCTGGCACTGATAAGTAAGTGCAGGGGGTGGGAGGGAGGCGGGAAGGGGTGGAATGGGGCAGCAATGAGAGCAGGGAGGAGGGTGAATTGGGGCCAGGAAGGGGGTGGCATCGGCAGCAGCGATACACTCCAATATCCTATCCCCCTTCCTGGTCTGGATCCCCTGACCCAGGTCCATGTGGACTTGCGCCAGTGATATCACTGGTCCAAGTAGACCCTGTGGGCCAGCATGACTTGCCCAGGGCCAAGGCAACAAATGTCCCTTACACTGAGGAGGCCGAAGCTCCCCCATGGGATGCAGTTGCATCACCACACAGGGAGTTAAGTAGGATTGGGCTGTTTTGTTGTCAGGACATCAACGTAATACAAGCAAAGCACTTTGTGCACTCAAAAAGCAACATACGAAGGCTGCATATTTTTATCGGTGATGGGTTTGCAGTGTATTTTAAGTTAGTTGGCCTTCTGTGCTATTATTATTATTATTATTATTATTATTATTTATTAGTAATAAAATAATAATAATATTTTGTGTCCCAGCTTTTCCCCTGTTAAAACAGGTGCAAGTGATAGGATTGCCAGATTGGATGCATCCCAAAACCTAAGATTTCTGAGGTGGGACTTGGTGATGTCATACGTCTGTCAACACTTGAATTATGGGGAGAAGATCTGGTAAAGGAGTGAAACTCGGCAGTTAGGGGGTGGAGCTCAAAACCAAATGGGTGGAGCATGGAAGTTAACCAGTCTAACCGCGGATCAAAGTGTTGCTTGTTGGATGAGAGGGCTGTTCAAAAGTCGGGCAAAACATTCCAGTGGGGAGGAGCACATGGCCGCATCTGGTCAGCGGGTCAGTCGCTGATATCTCTAATTTTCTGTTGTAATAAATCCAAGGGGACGAGGAAACGGTTACCCTGCACATATGTGCGCCTTTGTGATGGGAATCCCTTGCCTGATGTGGAGCCAGCGCACATGCTGATCCTGATAACGTGTGGAACTTCCTTGATTTATAACCTTGTTAAAATCAATAACCAAGGCTTCCTTTTCATGTGGGCCTTTCATCTGAGTAGAGGGAGAGATTGCATATCAAAGGGCCTCGGCACCGGGCACTTTAGATTTATTAGTCAATCCATTGAAAAAACATTTCCAGGGAAATAAATCTCAGCCGCCTGGCTTCCTCCTATTCTTTACTTATCCCCCCATATTGATTTTTGTCTCGGAGATTTAAACCTCTCAATTTGTTTTATGAGACGCTCATCGGACAGATGACAAGGGAGGGAGAGGGATAAAAGACAACACTGTCCATTTCCCTTTGCAGTCTTAAACCTCAAATAAAAGAACATTTTTAAAGAAATCAGTCTTGCTCTTATGACACAGTAAGGAGGGAGATTTCCAACAAGGGTTTTCAGATCGATCTGGCGAGCCCTGATGGACACTGACAGACACGGCCCCCGCGAGGATGTCGCGGCGGCCCCAGCCGCTCATTGACAGGTCTGCATGTAAACAAGATGCAGTGTATTGCTAAAACAGTTAAACCGCAAGACAGTGGACGGGACGCAAGACAAGTCGTGGACCGCAGGATCTCCCCCCCCCCCGTCTGCCCCAAGCGTTCCTCTTTCTTGAGCTTCTCTCTGAGCTGAGCAGGCAGCAAAGACTCAGCGCAGGTCATTGGGGGGTCACCTCTGGACTCTGCTCCACCTCCGGGCTCCCCAAAATATTTCCCCCATTTTTCAAGGTCTGGCAGTCGTGAGAGGCCCAAGCAAGAGTCCGGAAGTGTATTGGCAGAAAATGGGGGGGGGCTGTTCACCATCTTCCCCAGTGGGGGAGCCATATTCTGCACCAGCTGAAGCTTCTGGGTCATCTTTAAAGGCAGCCCCATGTAGAGACCATTGCAGTAGTCTAGCTTGGATGTAACTGAAGCATGAATCCCTGAACTTAGGCTCATCCTAATTTTTTTTCCCCCAGGCAGTTAGCAACTGTACTGTCCCCTGTCTATCCAGCCTTACCTTCCAAAGTATATTACAAATATGTTGCATGAAAAGTAAAGCAAATTACAGCATATAAGAGAATAGGGTCACTGCCCCAAGAGGCTTACAGTCTTATGGACGGTGACTGTAGGCTTCGGCTTCTCACCAGTGCTAGATAGTTTGGATTTGCCCACCTTTCCTGCTCAGACCACCAGAGGCCTTCCCGGCTGCTGGAACTTGATCCAGGAAAAACTTGGCTTTTGAGTACCTGACAACGATTCCCAGAGACTTGAGGAGGGAATATAACTGCTGCAATTTCAATCTCCACCTCACCACACAAATTAACACCACCCATGTGGCACAGCTGAAAAAATAAGTTCACGGCTGAGAAAATATGGGCACTTTTCAAAAAAATATTTTTTTTCATACCCTGAACGCTAATTGGTGTGTTTTTTAAAAGATTTCTGACGTGTGTGATCAACAGCACAAAATTGATCACGTCTGGAACTCTGGAAAAGATGCTCAACCTGCAGAACTGTGTTATATTTATTGCATTTCTATTACCCCCGCCAAGCGCGTTGCTAGCTGGGTCACGTGGGGGGGGGGGCGATGACGCGTTTCGCATCATTGCCCTGTCCCCTGCACTCCCGGAAGGCTTCATTTGAAACCGTCCAAGATTCGTGGAGGGTGGGAGGGCCCCACGAACGTGCCGATTTTGGCGCATTTGTGCTCTACTACAGTTGCTCACGCAGCCCTCTGGCTGCAAAAAAGCAGCCGCGGATTTCAAAAATTCCGCCGCGGCTCCTCCTCGCGAGGAGACCATGGTTGTCACCCGGGGGCATTTGCTCCCCCCGGCCCCATTATAGCAACGCCACTGCCAACAAGGAGGAGTTCAGGCCCACATACAGGACTCCCCTCTATTTTATCCTCACAGCATGGCCAACCCAAGACCTCCTGGGGCCGTGAGGTCTAAACCAAAACAGCCAAAAGGGAGCCGACTTTCCCATTCAGATCCTCCTGGAAGAGGCTTTGCCTGTGTCTGTATCGAGTCACAAAAACTCAAAGAGTTTGGAGGCACTGCCCCAAGGAATCAAGTCTGTGGGCCCAACGAGGACCGTGCTGAACAAGGCGACATGGGGAACTCAAACAACAAGAGGGTGTTAAGGAACACAACAAATTGCTGCTGAGGAAATGAAGTCCCTTCCCCAGGAGCCCTTCATTCGTCTAAGTGGCCGGTGTTAGCGGAGGACCTTGCCAAGAGTCCAGTGGAAAAACGAATGCCTCCGTTTTTTGTGCATTACGGCCAGGCTGCAGAGGGCGCTCTTTCATATTTTGGTTGGGGCGGCACCAGAACCGGAGCAAGAACCGAGGATATCTTCAAGTATAAACTGCAAAAACAGGCAGCACCGTTTAAAAACTCCCTTTTGTGGCCACGTCTAGGGAACAACCACGTGCTCAATGTAAAAGAGGGGTGGGCAGCTTTCAGGCTTCCAAGATCCATTTTGTTTTTCCCAGAACCTCGCAAGCCACCAACCAATCCTAGGGCTGGAGTCAGAAGCACAATGACAGCTCGGTGCTGGGGGCCCGGGGCTCTCACAGGGCCCCGAGCGCCCGGCCCTCTCATGGAGTGAAGGACATCGGGAGTCAAGCAACTCCCGCTTTTCTGAAGGACACTTTGAAGCTGCCCCAACTCAGGCGGCAGCCAATGCGGTTCTTCCAGGAGCTCTCTCTCTCGGACCCCTGGGAGACCCCTTATTGGCAAGAGGAAAGTAAATGCCTGGCTAGACACTTCCTCCTCTCTCCTTCCCACAGGCCAGTGGGGCTAGGGTGCTCCCAGCGGTGGGGGGACTTGGAGGAGGAGGAAGAGTCTCGCCAGACACTTTCTCTTTCCTCCCCTGAGAGGCCAGTCTGACTTCCAGTGGTGGGAAAACCTCTTTTTGCCATTGGGAGCATGCCATGGTGGGCCAGGAGGGGTGGGAGGAAGCCCACCAGTCTGCCCACCCAGTAAGTGGGGGGGGGGAAACAAGAGACCTGGACAGTAGCCTGGTTTGGGGGGGGGGAACCAAGAGGGCGGTGTGCACATATTTGTTAAGTGCATGCACAAAGTGCCCCCTCAAAGTCCTTTTGCCTTTTGAATGGACCCCTGCCTACCTCCCCCCCTGCGCCCCCCCCCCAGGCGTGCGACTGCTGCTCTCTCACTCCCTGGATTTGAAAAGAAAGAGGGACATGGCATGAAAAAGGATGCCTAGAAGAGAGGAGAGCGGTCAGAATCCTTCTAGCCCACCACTCTCCTCTCCTCCACACTTCCTCTTCCTCTCTGTTCCCTTCTTCCTTTTTGAATCCTGGAAGTGGGAGGACAAAGCGCAGGGAGGCGACTGATTGAAGCACCAGCAGCGCAGGGAGGCGGCTTTTTTGTGCTCCAGGGGCCAGGAGATCTTCGGCCAGCCCGGCCGTCCGGGCTGAATGAGGGGCCTCATGATCAGAGCTGCGCCAGGTCGCCGCACCAGGCGGGGATGAAGCGCGCGAAGATCAAACCAGGAGCATGTGCCGACACGGAGCCACAGGCGCGTTCCTCCTTGCTCTCCTGACTTCCTGGCCATGTTGTTTTTGCGCCGCCCACGCAGAACACAATGTGTGCCTTCCGATCCATCAGAGGCCACATGTGAAGTTGGCACAGCGATTCCTGAGTAATGCAAATGGACAGGGGTGATTAAGGGAGGGGAGGGTGGCCGGGAGAGACAGGCCTCGCAGGCCTCGCGGTCCCCGTGCTGGGCGACGGCTCTTCCCTCTGTGGCAGGGTGACACCTACCTGTAAGTCCCCACTTGACATTAATGGAAGGGGACCAGTCCTGCCATGACGCGTTTCGGCTCAAGCGAGCAGAGGGATTCTGACAAGGAGTGGGCGGTGCGGGAGGTGAACCCCCCTCCCCCGAGACCCTTGACAATGATAACAACATGTCAAAATGTGCTTTCCCTTTTGTCTTTGTCACTGTCCGCACACCACACTCTCCCCCCCCCCCAATCGTTTTGCTGCTGCCGTTCTCATCATCAGCATGTGGGTGATTATTTATTGCTTCTGTTCTGCTGTCCATTTATGCCAGAGCTGAACCACAGCGTAACAGTGCAGGAACCAGCTGAGCTGCTCCTTGGATCTCAAGCCTTCCATATTGGCACCTCCGTAAAACGGAAGAGAAAGAAATGAGCTGGCCGAGAGGTCAGGCGACAGAAGCCCCCATCAGGACCGCTGGTAAGCGCAGCAAACTTTGGCCTTGTCACTGGGAGCCCCCAGCTCTAACCTGAGAATGTGCAGCCCGCCCTCCGCCCCCCATGCAACGTCTGGGTCGCCAGCAGGTTTCCTTCAGTTTTGTCTCACCCACACCTCATAGATCCGGCCTTGCTTGGCCGCCGCTGTTATATCACACCTCCCCCTCGCCTAGATTTATGAACTGCAGACCTGTCGAATTATGAACACCGAGACCCCAGGAATCATTATGAATGTTTGAGAAATTCATTGTGCACTCGGACACTTTTCCTTCTTGCAAACGCTTTCAAAACACTTTGCCGAGGCCCCAGGTCTGGCTGAGTGGGGGACTTGGGGGGGGGGCAGGAAAGCCGAGTATCTTGATCAGGGGCAATTAGCCCAGGTAGGTGAAAGCTGATGGGGATTGGATTGCCAGCTTGGGTGTCCCTCTCCTCTGCGTGACGAAAACGTCCGAGGAATTTCTGCCCTGTCGAGATGCGTTGGAGGAGAGGTGGCTGACTGCAGACTTCTAGGGGTGTGTGGAAGAAACCTTTCATTGTTTGAAATGATCAGGTTGAGCAGGAACTACAAAATGCTGGTGTTGCGGAGTGGTGAAGAGAGTTTCCTGGTTCAAGTCTCACCTTTGCCATGAATCCGCTCGACGGCCTGTGAGGCAAGCCATTTCCCTCTCATCCTCAGTCACCCCATCAGGGATATGGGGATACTAATGCTGCTCACTCACCTTGCAGGGGCGTTGTAATGATTACATTGATGGTGCATATAAAGTGTTTTGCACACTCAGGAATAATTTGCAGCACCCTACTATTACTATAGCGCCATCGATGAACACTGTGCTTTAGTTTACAGCAAATGAGAGGACCATCGAGAAACAGCCCAAAGGGAAGGGATGGCACAAACTTCCTCAGACCAGCCTGCCCGCTGTTGCCCTGTGCTCCTTGGAGAGAGGAGGGTGGGTGGGTGGGTTTGAACAGGAGTAAAATAAGCCATTTTCAGTCCAGCAGCAAATCGATGACACAGAAGGTTGTCGATTGTGTCGCCTGGCTCTTTAAACTACATCTCAGTTACACCAGGGACTCTGTCTCACTGAGGGAGTAAAACCTTTGATTGCTTGTTTTATCTACTGAGTTTTTTGAATAGCTGCTTCCTGTAACTGTGTTTCCTTATTGTCCTTGATTTCAGGTTGTGTTTGTTGTTTTGTATGCCAGCTTTTAAAAACTCTGCAACCCTGTCTGAAAGCACCCATGCATGGAAGAATGGGATGTGCGTTTATTAAACAAAGAAAGTGTCCATTTCCATTTCATTCATTCAGGTGAGGCTCCACCTGCCAGACAAAAGTTTATCCCCCTCAGTGAGAACCAGGACGATGTGACTTCCTGGATATCTTATATGAGGTTCATGCTGAGGCTTCACTTGTCATAGGAGTATATACTGCTGCTGACTGAGTCAGGCTCTTGGTCCATTTTATTCAGTGTTGTCTACTCTGACTGGCAGCATCTCTCAAAGGTTTCAGACATGGGTCTTTCCCAATTCCCAGTCCTGCCCAGGAGGACTGAACCTGGGACCTTCTGCATGCAAAGCAGATGCTCGACCACAGAGCTACAGATCTTCTCCTTGATCTATCCATGGTCCTTCTCCTAGAGACATTCTGGAATACAGTTGACATACTTGCACAGAGAGATATGAAAAGAACCTCCAGCCAAAAATGAAACAAAGACTGATTTCACACAACAAGAAAACTGGAGGTGGGGAGGAGGAGACAGGCCTGCTCCAGCCTCCAGTCCATCAAGGCCGTTCCAAGCTTGAGATAATATTATGTTGAGTTGGTAGGCAAATGAACTCTTTCCGTAAAACGAACACTGGTGGATCAGGCATTTGGGTCATTCTTCCAAGAAGGGAAATTCTTGTGTTGTGTGCCGAAGCTCGGTACTTTTGTGTGCCGAAGTGTCACAAAAATAACTGACACGAGGATGGGATCGCCCATCAAGAGAAAGCAGGGTGGCGTTTATCTGCTGCGAATATGCACCCACCAACAGGAATTTAGCTCACTTGAAAACGGAGTGAGAATTATAGTTAAAAGACTATACATTGATGTCAGGTTTACAGGATTAAAAGCCATGTAGAAAAATATTTGTTTAAAAACACGTTTAAAAAAACCGCTTAAAAACAGCAATAAAAATAAAAATACACAACGTTTCATCCACATCCGTGGACCTCCATGGACCTTTTGTTTGGAAGCAAGACTGTTCTATTCGGAAGCTGTGAAATTGGCCTGCAATTTCCTACACTGTGCACATTTCTCTGCCATTGGTGGGGGAGAGGCACTCCTACCGCTGAAAGCAGAATTCCTGATTCCTGAGCCCTTATTGCAGACTGGTAACTTTTTTGTTGGGAAGTTTGGCTCCAGTTCCAGGCAACTGGGAGAGCTATAATGACTGGGGTCGGTGAAGGGTGCCTTTTCTGCTCCAGAGGCACTGGTTACAGTTTGTTTCCGGGTGTGAGTCAAGGTGCTCGTTATTATGGCCATTATAGCCTTTTACAGCCTAGGGCTGGGATACCAGAAGGACGAACTTCCTCCATTTGAATCCGCCTATCCATTAAGATATGGAAGGGAGGCTCTCTGACAGCATGTCCCGCTGTCTTCTGCGGCTAAGCAGTGTTGATGCAGGAGAGCGAGGCCTTCTTGGTGGTAGCCTCCACCCTCTGGAACTCCCTGCCACTGAATGCGTGCCTGGCCCTCTCCCTGTCCATTTTTCAATGGAGATTGAAGACCTGGCATTGTCAGCAGGCATTTCTTGGGTTCTCTTCTTGAGTTAGTTGCTGCCTTCCCTGTTTTGGTTTGACTTGCTGGGAGTCGAAGCATTTTGCTACTGCTGCTGCTGTTTCATGTTTTGCACGATTTGTTTCGATGGTTTTCGTTGGTTGTCGAAAGCCACTTTGATTCCCCTAGGGAGTGAAAATGCAGGGCATAAATATTACAAATAAATATATACCAGGATGATGTAGTGGTTTGGGAGTCGGACTTAGACCTGGAAGATCCAGGTTCAAATCCCCGCTCAGCCACAAAGCTTCCTGGGTGACCTTGGGCCAGTCACTATCTCTCAGCCCCACCTACCTCACAGGGTTGTTGTGAGGACAAAAAGGAGGGGAGGAAATATGTACACCACTCTGAGCTCCTTGGAGGAAGGGCGGTATAAAAATGTGAAAAATAAATAAATGATTGCATCGGGGCCTGGGGAAACTACCACATGGTTGCATCCACCAAGGCTCCCATCGGTCATCTTGTAACTTGCGAGACCTGCTGCTCCAGCCTGCGGCCCCATTGCTCTCATGCCTGTCAGGGGCAGGGAGGGATTGGAGAGGCCGTTGTTGGAAGTGGGGGAGGAAGCAGGTGGGGCAGAACACCCCCTCTACTCCTATGGAGGGCAACTGAGGCTCGGGAGAAGGCAGCAACAGATGAAAGGAACCATAGCAGGAGCAACTGGCTCCTGTCATTTCCACTTTTCCGTGCCTTCCTCACTTTCTCTCTCTCCTTTGCCCACCGTCCCTGCATCAGGTCCCTTCCAAATAGAACCTCCATGGTCACAGGCAGTGTATCTCAGAATACCATTTGCTGGGGGGGGCGGAACAACATGAGAGGGCTGTAGCCTTCATAGCACGCTTGTAAGCTCCAGGAGGCATTTGTTTGGCCAAAGGAAGAAGCAGTTTTGGAGCTGATCTAGCAGAGCTGTGTTCTTTGGAGTGTAATTCCAGGGGAATTGGCCCTGTTTGTTTAATTTACTTTGTTCTTAAAATATGCAGGCATCTTTTTGCAGGAACCCCCCCCCCCCCAAGCTACGCACAATCACAAGTAAATGCCATGAAAAATAGCCAAGTAGTCTCATAAGTCATCCAAGAAAGAGGAACACAAACCCCAGGAACAACAGTCACAGAGTGTTGCTGCAAAGCCAGAGAGAGCTTGGAAGTTCAGAGGGGCAACAGATTAAACCAGGCTGAAGACCCATCGAAACAAGAGACGTGGTTGTGGTTCTCAAACATGCATCACCCTTTTGCCGCCACCAAACGCCTCCCCCCTCTGTGTGTTGCTTAAAGATCATCAGGGCAAAAGGAAAACACGAGAGTACTCGGTGTAACGGCGCATTCATTTTTTATGTTGCAAAAGAATAGATACAGATCCATAAATTATGAGGAAGAAGGAACACAATCACTCCTCTTTCACCAGTTTCTCATGAAGCTGAGCTGTTTGCAAGATGAGAGGCAGATTTGTTCTAATTCCCATACGTGTTTTTGGCTTTTTATTTCCTGCCTGCTTGTTTCCTGGTCCCAAACTGCATGCCCGAAGAGGAATACATTAATTAAATAGTAAAAGGCTGCCATGAGGCCACAGGGGACTGCCCACAGCATCTCTGAATGAGTCACAGTTTTGGCCTCATCTCCTTCCAATCAGTGTTGGCTAGGAGTGGGTCATTTTGCTGCACTGGCACCCTTCATCACTCCCAATGCAGAGATGGGGGAGAACTCCCCACTACTGGAGGCTACCTGTTATGGCTGTGCATGAATCTCTGCTATGAACTTGCCACCTTTCAATCAACAGACATTTCCTTCCCAGGACGGTGACTCACACAGAAATGCAATACCGTATGTAGGCTCCCCTGGTAGGAGATTTTTATGCTTATTGTCTAGGAAATAACTTCCAAGGAGACGACGTATTGTGCCTCTGCAGGAATCCCTTCTCTGTGCATTCCTCCTTCTAATCAAAAGGCATTCTTAGAATAGTGACGTCTGCAGAAACACAGGGGGAGAATTCCTCTGAGTGCTGGTAAATCGTACTCTTCTACACTTCGTTAACCTCAAAGGAAGCTGCCTGTTGCATCTCCGCATGAATCACTGCTCCAGATTTGCCTCCTTCCAATCAAGAGACCTGCCCAAGAAAGTGAGTCACATAGAAACACAGGTTGTCAGCTCCTCTGAGGCTGGGTAAATTTTTATGCTTACTCTAGAAGAACAGTAATCTCAAAGGCCCGTTGTGCCTCTGCAGGAATCACTGTTCTGGGCTGGTCTCATTCCAGTCCAGAGACTAGCCTAGGGTTGGCATAAAGAGGGGTCTTACAAAAGTGTTTCTCCCTATTTTAATCTCTGAATTGTTGGGAGGATGCACAGATTAATCCTGCACAACCCTATAATTGTTGCCTTGGACATAATTACCACTATGTTCAATGGGGCTTACCCCTGAGTAAGTGTGCATCAGACTGCAACCTCGCAGCACAATCCTATGCACATTTACTCTGAAGTGAGTCCTGCAGGGGTCAGTGTGGCTTACTCCCAAGTAAGTGTGCAAAGGAGTGCAACCCTTCTGTCGATTCATCTACCCTTTAAAGCTTCAGCCGCATATCTTAGTAAGCGGTTAACAGGAATGTGCTGGTGGAGAGCTGAGTAAACAATTGAAAACACCACTCTGGTCAGTCCAACCCTGGCTGCAGCCACGCCAAGGTTCAGGGTTCATGTGAAACTTCCCCCGGGGTCAAATCAACAAACTCAATAGTCAAACACCTCACCTTCCCTTGAACAAGATTCAATGTTTCTTCCTCCCCTGAGAAATAGTTAATCCTCTGTTCATATTAAACCCAACACAAGTCATTGTGACTTTCACAAGTTGCAACTCTCCCAGCGCCGTCACCAGCACTTTGATAATCATTGCCATATAAAACAGTTGGCACCGAGTGAAGAAGAAGAAGAAGAAGAAGAAGAAGAAGAGTCCTTTCATCTTCAAAGTATTTTATGAGCATGAGATGAGTCGCACTGTCCTCATGACACCACACCGTGATGGGCAAAGTGTTCGTGGGCGGGGGGGGAGGACCAGGACAGGAGTGAGTGTTTCCCAAACTTTCTGACCACAACCGTAAATGCAGTTTGTCTCTCAGGCCGACAACCCATGGAGTTGGCACACAAGGATGAGGATGATAAAAAACTGGGCAAAATTAACACAATCCGGTTGGGTATTCCCAGATTGTTCATGTAGCTCCTTTGGCTGCCACCGCCGAACACACAGCTTGCCTAGCTGTGCCGCTCAACACCAGAGCCAGGTGCGTCTGGACCCAACCAATATTTCCCCCCCCCCAAGACCTTCCTGCAACCCTCAACCCTCATCCACCACGTGACCCTCGTTTGGGTCATCACGCCCCCAGGTTTGGGAGCCACTGGAGTACAGCAGGAAAGGATACAGGGCCTGAGAGAGGGCACGCGGCAGACCACATCAGTCTATGCAGCAAGCGAGCAGATGAAGTCCTGAAAGACACCACTGTTTGCTTTTGTCGGCGCTGGGGCAAGGCCCTGTCCTCTCATTCTTTGTCAAGTGCCAGGTGCGTGGATGTGCTACATAAAATCACAACAATTATTACACGGGGTCCTGCAACCAATTGTTGTAGCGTGCACATCTTCCTGGTAGTTGTTAGTCTCACTGGACTTACTCTAGAGCAGAGATGCCTGGGATCATACTGTCCAGTTGCTGGAGTGGGTGGGTGTCTTATGCATGGAACAGCCAGCCGAGAGAGAGAGAGAGAGAGAGAGAGAGAGAGAGAGAGAGAGAGAGAGAGAGAGAGAGAGAGAGAGGGAGAGAGTTTACAATCTGGCCTCCTGTCTTTCTCTTCAGTTCTTGCAGTGAAACGGAAAGTTCTTGAGTTCTTGATCTCTTGATTGCTAAATTGTCACTGGAAAAACTCACTGCATAAAAATTAAATTAGTTGCGGGGGGGGGGACGACGACACCAAGAGCAACTTAATTGTAGACTATCTCTAGTTTCTATCTAGTCTATCCAAGAAGCATAGGACTGTTCAGGTTCTGAGGAGATCATACAGACCCAACCTCTCACACAGGCTTCCGTGGCAAAACGGAACTCACATGTGGTCCTTCTCATCCTGAAGCCTTTTGAGTTGTGTCTTAAAGTACACAACAGTGCAAACCTAAGGAGCGGAAATCTTCCTGGCTACTGCAGTTACAACAGCTGGCCAGGGAGATGTAGCAAATCAGAGGGAGTTCCGAAAATAAATGTTGGTGGGTCAGTATGACGCAACCCTTGCATTCAGAAGGGAACAGGAAGGATGCTCGGCTCTCCAGCAAGCTCAGGTATTCCACATTTTCTCCTTCTAAATGGGCACTTTGCAAGGAATCCTACTAGCCAACAGGCAATCCGCTCATTTTATCTTTCTGCGTTTGGCTCAACTTCCCTGCTGCCGCCTCTTGTGAATGTTCACCTCCTCTTATCTGCTCCCCTCTCCAAATGATCAGGGCCCATGTGGAACTGAAAATGGAAATGCTATCCCTCTGTTTTGTAACCTTCGGCATGAAGCAAACATTTTAAGAATATACAGTCTGCCTCAGCACAAAACGACTGCCCCACCCTGTTAAGCGTGATGATTAAAGGTAATTTTAAATACCTCATCAAACCTTATTAATTAATCAAGAAAAAGAAAGATTGCCTCTACCCACTTGGGATCTCTGGAGCTCTTTCTCGCTCTCTCCCTCCAAGGTTTGCATCCAGCTTAAAGGGATGTTGCGCCGCCGCTGCTGCTACCCCCAAGTAATTTTAAGATTAAAATTAATTTTTGCTACAATTCCCAATTTGGCAACATTTCAAATCTTTGATGTCAGCATTGCTGTTGTTTTCACCTTTTTTTCTGAAATCAGATGAAAACCAAACCGATTAGGTCGATGCAGCAGCACCTCCAGGTTCGGAGACCCTCGCCTGTCCCCAGAGGCAGGGGGGGGGCGGCAGTGCCATCAGGAACAGGACCCAAGGTGGGGAAAATGCAATGACCCCTCCCCATTCACCAGGAGCCAATCCTGATCACCCTGCCTTGCCCTGAGGTTAAAGGTAAAGGTAAAGGTGACCCCTGACAATTAAAGGCTGAGCTACATTGTCCATGGCCGCGCTATGTCTGCGTCCTGACGCAGCCGGAGCGCAGCTGAACGGGCAAAAGTCGAGCCGAGCTCGACTTTCCCTGCGGGGACGTCGGCTGCCGACGGGCCAGCGCCGGCTGCCGTCGGCAGGCTCCACTTGACGTGCGTGCCCGTGCGTGCCGCACGTTGGACGCACGCTGGCCGCACGCTGGCCGCACGGGTATAGTGTAGCTGGGGCTTAAGTCCAGTCGTGTCCGACTCTAGGGTGTGGTGCTCATCTCCATTTCAAAGCCGAAGAGCCAGCGTTGTCCGAAGACGCCTCCGTGGTCATGTGGCCGGCATGACTCTCCTTGCCGCAGCGCGTAGCATGCGGCTGGAACACGGAGCGCTGTTTACCGTCCTGCAAGCGGTACCTATTTATCTACTCGCATTGACATGCTTTGGAACTGCTAGGTTGGCAGGAGCTGGCCAAGCAACGAGAGCTCACCCCGTCGTGGATTCGAACTGCCGACCTTTCGATCGACAGCTCATGGTTCAGCGGTTTAACCCACTGCGCCACCCACTGGCCTGAGGTTAAAAAACCTCAAAAACAGCACAGAAGAGGGCAACTAGATTGATCCAGGGACTGGAGTGTGCTCCTTGTAGTGAGGAAAGACTGCAATGAGGCTTTTTTGGTTTAGAAACCAGGTGCAGGGGCGTCATTGAGGCTTATCAAACCATGCAAGGTGTGGGGAGAATGGCGACAACCCTCAAAAACTGGGGTCCTCCAATGACACTGATCGGCAGGAGATTCTGGGGGGGACAAAAGGGAGCCCTTCTTCACCCCGCCGCGCATAATGAATCTGTGGCATTCGCTGCCACAAGAAGTGTTGGGGGGCGGGGCCACTCGTCGGGATAGCTGTAATGAGGCTATTGGTCCCCAAGGGTGTATATATGCCACAGGAGTTAAATGTGTATGCCTGTGGGCTGGGAGGAAATGGGTTTTCAAAGAGGATGGACGAGTCTCTCAATGGGTGCTAGTCAGGACGACTTTTCCTAGGCTCCGAGGGGTCTCGCTCTGGGCGACAGCAGGAGGGGGCTCTGCCTCCCTGCCCTGCTTGTTGGTTTCCCAAAGGCAGCTGATGGGAAACGGGCGGGTGAGCTTTTGGCCTG
The DNA here is from genome assembly GCA_026170595.1 of Plestiodon gilberti rubricaudatus. NCBI lineage: Eukaryota > Metazoa > Chordata > Lepidosauria > Squamata > Scincidae > Plestiodon > Plestiodon gilberti. The sequence goes on from JANXHW010000007.1 coordinate 55,331,933, forward strand.
ATCCAGCAGGGCTCTTCTTATGAATCTAGCATCGTGTGTCAGTCTGCAACCTGTCAGTGGCCATCATCATCATCATCATCATCATCATCATCATCACCCTTCCTTGGATCCTGCTCACTGGGCAATGGGGTGCCTTTTCAAGTGGTGGCTTTCTTACACTTCGCAGGGTGACAGCGAGCGCCTGTCTGTCTCGCTTCCGCCCAGCACAGCATCATTCCCAGGGGTTGTTGTTGCTGGTGTCTCCCTCGCTTCTTTTGAGATTGGGAGTCCCTTTGGGACAGGGAACCAGTTTTCCACTCAGATTTGTTCTATAAACTGTGTTGGGAACGTTTGTTTTTATTGAAAAGTGGCCTATACTGTACATATGTTTCAAAATAATCATCATCTTGCAGCAGGGGAATTTCGTGAATCAGTCATACATCCTGTGAAGCTTAACTTCCTTTTGTCTGTCCTGAATCCACGCACGCTACACCCATCAATTTCATCGGCTGACCCTGATTTCTAGTAGGACAGCAGCAAACGGAGAGAGAAAAATGATCTCTGTTTCTCCACACCAGGCATGTCGTCATGTCTCCTCTTCGTTGTCTATTTCAAGACTAAAACAGGCCCGCAAGTGTTTACAGGGAAGGTGTTATAGCCCTTCTAAGTTGCTGGTAGATGACATATTGGGGAGGGGGTCAGAGCTCCTGCTTTCCTTGCACAGGGTCCCAGGTTCAGACCCCAGCAGCATGTCCAGATAGGGATAGGGAAGACCAACCCCACACAGAGGTATAGAGAAAAAAAACCTGGTCATTAATTGGGCCAAACGGCCCTGAAATGCAGGAGGTACACTCTGTGATTGTTTCATGGGGCATCCGGTTGGCCAGTAGGGGGCTGGACTAGATGGACCTAGGGTCTGATCTAGCAATGATGTTCTTGTTCACCGTTATGGGGTGAGTGGAACCTCCATGAGCAGAGGCAGTCTACCACTGAACACCCGTTTTTGTGGAGCAAACAGCAAGAGAGTGCTCTCACATTGGTTTCCATCCCCGTTGTAGGTTTTCAAGAAGCATCTGGTTGGCTGCTATCAGAAGCAGGATGCTGGACTAGATGGACCTATGGTCTGAGCCTGCAGGGCCCCTCCTGTGTTCTTAGATAAAGCTTCAATGAAGATAAGATTAGCACTGGAACCATTCACAACAGCAGTCACTGGTGATCGCACATTCTGACGTTTAGAATCTACTGGAGCAGCTGCTACTATTATTATTATACTAGATTATACTTCATCACAGCCTAGGCTGGACTGGTTATATTCTGCAATTTGAGATCTAGCAAAGATCCTGGGAATCACATTATTATTATTATTATTATTATTATTATTATTATTATTATTATTATTATTATTCCTTTCAGGTCCATTTATCAATTGTGAGCATAGGATTTCTGCTGAAAACCCCAGTTCCCATTCTGTGTGGCCGAGCTGAGAGGCGTGACGGAAGGAGTGTTCCTAAAAGCCGAAATGCTTTGATCAATCCTCTAATCTCAATAGGATTGGAACCTGCTGTTTTCTTTCTTCAGAAGTCTTGTTTACAGGAACTTGCCTTTGACAATCTGGCAAGCCTGTTCCACCTTCCAGCCATCTGAAAGGGCTTCCTTATTATCCAGAGCAACGTTCAGGTAACACACCCTCCCAACCCCCAGGCAAAAAGTGAGGACGTGGCTACCTCAGTTTAATAATGTAAACTAAACACCAGATTTGGCTGCTTATTTTGAATCAATATGAGCCACTCCCAGGCCCTGCAGGCCAATCTGCCTCTTGCACTCGAACCTCTCTGGATACATTCAGACAGCACACGCTCCAGGTTTGCCTCCCCTCCTCATTCTCTCTTTTGCACATGTGAGGAGGAGAATGGAAGAGTCCTTTCACACCTTTGAACTAACTGCAGTTTCATGTTCCATCCATCATGTTGAATGAGCCAAGGAACTGTGGCTCATTCAAACCACAGTTGCTTCACAAACCCTGGCTTGCAAACCAGGGTTTAAATCAGAGTTTGATAGCCTGGTTTGTGAACTAACTGTGGCTTGTCATGCGATCTCAATGTAGCCTTGTCTCCATGCAGCTCTTTTGTACAGAGTAGGAATCAATGGACACTTCTCACAATGGAAGCAAGAAGGGGGGGGGGTAAGTCCTCTAGAGTTAGCAGTGAGCAATGATGTGGCCAGTTTTCAGATGGCATCTGATACCACTGCATTGACCACAGTGGTAAAAACCATAGCAGGTTATGAAAGATTCCCTCCAAACTCAGTGAATGGGGAACAAAATGGCAAGTGTGGTGCAGTGTAAACAACCGCAAAGTGATGTACGTTGGGCCAAAGTATCCCAACTTCACCTCTGCTGATTGGCCTCTCTGGTAGTGATTGCAGAAAGGAGGGGGAACAGGTGGTATTCTCCTCCCCCTGGTTCAAGCATGGCTCCACTTCTTGACCCACCAGTGCTCCACTTGGGCTTGGTTAACACCGGAAGTTGCCTTCTACTGAGTCTGACCCTTGACCCTTCAGGCTTAGTATTGTCCAACACTGACTGGCAGCAGCTCTCTGGGGTTTCAAGCAGGAATTTCTCTCTGCCCTTCCTGGCGATGCTGCCAGGAATTGAACCTGGGACCTTCTGCAAGCAAAGCAGGGGTGCTTGCCATTGAGCGATGGCCCCATCCTCTCATTTAATTACTAGGTTCTACTCATGAGCAAAGGGTACAAAACCGTACACATTTCACGTGGTTTAAAGGATCTTTTAATGTTGAAAACACACTGCGTTGCCAATTCTTGCATATCGATCAAACTAAAACAACATGCTTATTAGCCCGCGGCTCTATTGACACAGGAGTAACGAAGTACGCACATATCAATTGACAAACGCAGACAGAGAAATTTGTAAGCGCAGAGCTCTCATCGCCCACACATTTATCTGTCTGCGTTTGTCAGTTGCTTCGTTAATTCTTGCATCAGCGGAGCCCAGGGCTCCTAAGCCGAAGCTGATTTAGTCCGGTCGATATGCAGCAACTTGCAATGTTGCATTCAGCAGATGTTTGCTATTTTAAGAGATGTTTTAAATAACATGTGGCATTTTGAATAAACCTTATTTCATACCCTAATTCCTGGGTATAATATACTGTAGATTTTTATTTTTATTTTTTGGTTAGGTATACTCCATGACATTTTTTCTCTCTTGGGTAACTCTTGGTTTTAAATATACCTAGACCAGACTTTCCTTGGTTTTTCCTTCACTTTGATCCTGTCCACTGAAGACTTTGGTTTAGGTTATCCTAACTGTATAACCTTCTGGCAACACCATCTGCCTGATCCTTCTGGGTCTCAGTTCATGTTAATGCTACCTCTCTTTCTTGCCTTGGTACTGGCAGTTCCTAGACATTCTATGACATCACCACAGCTCAGCCAATTACCAAATCACAGAAATTCACAGAGGAGATTCTACCAATGGCTACTAGTCATGATGGGGATGTGCTACCTCTGGGTCCAATGTCCATGGCTGCATTTGTTTTTCACATTCCAGTGTGCTAGGAGCATTGGAGAGCTGGGTTTTTTCCCCCTCTCATTCTAGCACACTTAAGTCGCTTTTGTTTTTTTAGCTTCTTTTAAGTTCGTCACGGTAGCAATTTAAACTGTGAGCTCGAAGCTAGAAAAGATGGTTGCCCCATGCACCAATAGGAAGGCTGTTTGGCTGCAAAGGAGCTTGGGAGATATACTGTATTTCTTCAATTCCAAGACGCATGTTTTTTCCCAATTAAGCATTTCAAAAAATGGGGTGCGTCTTAGAATCGAAGGTCTCCAAAAAGCACCCCAAGATGCTATCTTCTTACTTACTGGGGCTTGCGGGAGCTTCAGGGAGGCCTGCGCAACCCTCTGCAGGCCTCCCTGATCTTCAGTTCGGCGAAAAACAGCGATTTTCAGCCATTCCCTGTTTTCGCAAAAACCAGAAACGACCAAAAATCGCTGTTTTTCGCCGAACTGAAGATCAGGGAGGCCTGCAGAGGGTTGCGCAGGCCTCCCTGAAGCTCCCCCAAGCCCAGGTAACGAAGGCAATGGCACTTTCTGATGGGGCCAGAAATGCTATGCAAAGGCAGTGCACTCAGTCATCCTCAGCTGCAGGAGACATGCTGGGGAGAGTTGGTGCTGAGCAGGTAGATTTAATGAAGGGAGGCGAGTCTTACAATTGATGGATTTTTTTTCCCTGCTGGTGGTACTGAAAGTAAAGGTGCACCTTAGAATCGATGGCGCCTTAGACTCAAAGAAATACGGTAGTACGAGGGGCGAGGAAATAAGAGAGAACTTTTCAATGGAGGCTTATGTCTACACAGAATTCATTCAAAGCAGCCAAGGTGTCTTGCAGCAACACTTCGTCATCTTCAGATTCCCATCCAGCTCTTATAAAGAAATATTTAATGCCGCAAAAGCACCCGGAAGTAAAGTAGGACGCCATTTTGTTGTTTTTAAAATGAGCCGCGCTAGAAGCATGCTAGAGGCATGCTAGAGGCATGCTAGAAAAGTCCTCCTATTTGCTATTCGAAAAACAAAGGCAGCCAATATGTCTCTAAATGCAAGTTGCAAGGGAGCAATGGCAGGAGAAAAGCATGCCTCTCACTCTTGCTTACGGGCTTCCCAGAGGCAGAGGGGCCACTGTGGGAAATTCTCTTATGTTCCTATAAAACCTTGCAGGCAACAACCAGCTAGATTCACACGTCAATAAAATGGGGGCATTTTAATCTTTTGCACCCGAGGCTCTATATTGGATCTTACAGGGCTACAATATTCAGGCTCTCTGTGTTCTTGCAAACTACAGGTCAGCTTTTAAAAGCAAATCTCTGGTCAGCTGTGCTCAGAGAACTGCCCCATTGCTCGCCTTAACAAAGAGTTCTGGTGAACTTGGGCGGACAGGTCCACAGAAACCTGGTTGGAGAGTTACCTCACCTAACATGAACCACCGCAGTGGTATTTTTTTTCCTCTCTTTTTTTTTTTAAATCCCAGCATTTCCATCCTGACTGGGAAGATCAGAAAGAAAAAAATATAATTGCTTTTTCGTTTTTATTAGCTTATGATACGGGTTACGCCCTTCCTAGTTGCCAGCTTGCCCAGTCATTCACAAATGATAGACATTCTGTGAATTATATAATTATCAACCTATAATTACAGGCAATAATTATATATTTATATATACCCACATGTACACACACACACACACACACACACACACACACACACACACACACACACACACACACACACACGAATATCCTAGACCTACAGGAAATCAAATGTGTGGTACCCATTACTCTGAAAACTTCATGCTCCTAAAATTTCTTAGACAATCTCTAGGTAATATTTGTCTATTGGATAAGGAGTACTTATTTCCTAAAAGTCCGGAGATGTGTTTTATGAAAAGTGAACAAGAACCTCCCTTTTCTTTCCTTTTTTCCTTATAAAAAAAAACATGCACATGGATGTTGCGGTGGACAGATTCAGGCATGCTCATGAACTGATGCACATAAAGCCCCACTGGGAGATGTAGGTGGTTCCTCAGTGCTGGTACCGTACATCATGCACTCCAACTGTTCCGCTCCCTAGTAACTCACTCTCCCAATCTTTGCCTTTTGGGGGACGCCTTTCATTTTGTTAGCATGAGTTGCTAGTTGTCATTCCTCAGGATTCGGCTTGCCACATTCTCTAGAAGTTCAATGGCTGATTGATGAATGTCTGTTACCTGCAGCGTACTACATGCAAGCAGGGGTTGGAATTCTAACTCAAGAAAAAGTGAGGCTCTCAAACCCATTTGGGGCTAGCAGGGTGACATGTGCACACACAGAGCATGTGCAAACCCCAGCATGTTTGTCTGTGAATTCTGGTTCCAAACATCTTGCTATTAAATTAACATTAATTACTATTCACAAGGGCTTGTGGGTCATCATTCAGCATCAAGCACCCAGTCTAAGAAATGAACCAAACAAGCATACGACAAACAGGCATTGTGAAGCCTGCCGTAGTCAATTTATTTTATTTTTTATTTATTTAAAGAATTTATATCCCGCCTTTCTCCCAGCGAGGGCACTCAAGGCGGCTTACAAAACATTAAAATACATATACATTAAAAATAAATTAAAAACAAGTAATTAAAAACAATTAAAACAAACAACTAAAAATAAACAACCCCAGTGGGTCAACCTGTATTTACTTTGTTAAAAACCATTTGTTAAGAAGCCATTTGTTAAAACGCCAGCCCACCATGTCAGACATCGAATGCTTCCCTAAATAAAAGTGTTTTAAGGCCCCGCCGAAAGGTCTCTAAAGAGGGAGCCGTTCTTAATTCCAGGGGGAGGGAATTCTATATTTGGGGCGCCACCCAATTTAATGGTAAATAGATATATTTTGATAAACTGAAATAAATACATTAAACTGAAATGTGATTTTCCCAAGGGTTTCGTTGTTTTCTGTTATTGTTGTTGTTAATTAATTAATTAATTTATTATTATTATTATTATTATTATTAATAATCTGTATTTATATACCACCTTTCTGCTTCTTCATTAACCCAGAAGCAGAACTGAGCCCTTGACCCCCCAAAAATGGTGACCAGCTGGCTCCAAATAAATGGTTCAATAATCACTCAGGCATGCATGCACCCTTTACTTCCATGGTTAAGGTATTATTTTCCTTTTTTTTTAACCCCTGCTGCATGCATTTTGCTCATAAACACCTCTAAAACTGTCAGAAACTATACAGTTAAAAATAAATTCCCTCAAACAGTTAGCATTGTATTCATATATCAAGTGGTATTGGAAAAGCCTGACGTTCTTCTGCATGAAACGTATCTGAATCACTTCCAAATGAGTTCTCAAAGTGTGCAGACTGGTTTCCAAACTCGTTTTAGAATTCATTTCTGAATCAGAAATGAGCCAGAGAGCTAAAACACCCTGGTCAACAATCGGGGCCAGAACTGAACCCAATCTTGAGGTCTGGTTCTATGTTCCATTCCATTAGCAGAGACAGTAAAACAGAATCTCCCCCCCCCCCCCCGCAACTTGGTGTCTTCTCTAGCTGGGATCTCCCCTCCCCCCCCCCATCCAGACCAGTTCAAGCAGTGAAATTAGATTACACACTTCACCCTAGTTAGGCACCCTTTAGACTGAGCCAGTTTCATCACTCCTTGTCAAGATCCTGGCCAACAGGTTGCAACTCAGCTGGCTATGAGCCGCCTGAGAATGGCAGTCTTGAGTGCCAATCAGGATTCTTCCTGCAAGTCAGTTTTAGGGCAAAAGAGTTCCTGGCTGGAGCTGGGGGGTCTATAGCCAGGGTGGAAATCTGCCCCAAGCCAGCAGGAGACAAGAGGGCTGGACAGGAGCTATACGGACATCCCAAGGTAATGGTACCACCTGTTTACCAGGACAGGACCTGTTTCCTGGTTCCTACTTTCCCAGGAAAATTAGTGTCCTGACTGTTGCCTTCTTTGGGGGACGCCTTGTGAACACTTTTGTGAGTTGCTCCCCAACTCTTGTCATTCTTGGCAGTTCATTTCATTCCGTAGGGTGTCTTGAAGCTAGACCTCCTCTGAGGTGGGTGGGTGGTGCATCATGCTTGGAAATCAGGGCCGGCCCAAGAACTCCTGGCCCCCAACACTGCCCCTGCTGAGCTGGTGATGCATCCGCCGCCAGAGGCTCCTCCCACTCCCTGGATTGGAAGCAGAAGAGAAGAGGGGGTGGAGCCAAAGAGGAGAGTGGTGGGCAAGAACATCAGCCGCTAGTCCATCACTCTCTTCTCCTCTCCCACTCCTCCCAGGGCGGCCCAACCATGAAGCCACCTGAAATGTTCACAGGGAGAGGCAACCTTGGAGGGGCGGCGAACAGACAAGCCCCCTGCCCTCCTGTCCATCACTCTACCGGGTGCTCCAATCCTCTTCTGACTTGCTGGGAGAACACTGGAAGAGGATCGCAGCAGCAGCAGCCTTCTCCCTCCAGTGCTGCTGGAGGAAGGAGGGGGAGATGGGGAACCAGTTGCCCCAGCTCCAAATCGCTTCTCTCTTGGTGCTTACAAAGCACCGAGTCAACAGGGACAAGCAATTTGGAGTCTGCCCCCCTTCCCCTTCCCTGTGCTTACAAGATCCACCTTGCATGCAGCCTCCCTGCTCTGCCCATCTTCTGTTTGCAATGAGCAGGAGCTGGGGATGCTGGGAAGGATGCACGGCAATGCACCCCAGCGATTCAGAGGTAGACTGCCTGTCAGCATGGAGGTTCCATTAGCGCTCAGGACTAATAGTCCTCCTGCATCAAACCCAAAGTGCATCTCATGCAGGGGACCCTATTTTCCACGCTGGCCAACCAGACACCTCCAGCAAGCCCCCAAGGAGGGGGCACAAAGGAAACAGCCCTCCCTTGCTGTGGCCCTTCCCCCCAGCAGCTGATATTCGATGGTATACTGCCTCTGAACATGGAGGTTTCACTGGGCGGTCATAATTGATAGGCATCTCCACATGAAAGCCCATGTTTCTTCTGGCAAGTAACCTGCTCGAGTCGAGAGTGCTTGCATAATTTGCCCGCCACAACCTCTCTTCTGGTTTTCTTTTGTATTGCTTTTTTGCCAGCTCATAAACTTCCACAAAGTAGCAACTTAAGCCGCCCCTTTTTCCTTTCCAGATCCCTTTTCCCTCGCCGGGGCTGACATCATTCCCAAGCGTTTTGTTGTGATATGCCAAATGGGAACATTTGAGGTGGAGATGAAGTTTAAAATCCTGGTTACACCTTTTCTCCGGGCGGTTTGCCTTGCTGTCATTTTACAACATCACAGGGAGTCCCAGACAGCATGTCTCCAACGTCTCTCTGGCTGGTTTGGGGCCGACGAGTTAAATGCTGAACCATTAATAACAATCAATAGACGTTTCCCTTCAAGTGACAGGTGTCCCTGCTCATAGCTAAAGTTTGGCTCCTTCCACAGGCGTCTCTGGGGGAAAAAATACAGAAGCAAAAGGAATAGCAAGAACCTTTGATTACCATTACTGGAAGATCGGGGTGGGGGGAGCTGTTTTCAGCATATTATAGAAACAGACAGATTCACTATATCATTTGCTGTGGAGGAATTGGTGTGGGGTATTTCTGGATAGGATCCCTGGCTGGGGGCGCTCATACAAACAGGTTTGTTCCCGGAAGTCCAATTGGCACAAGTAGCACACACCAGCGGTGCACACCAGCAGCGACCCCTTTCCTGGGCAGAGATTGTTTGGCCATAGTTCTCCATGCTCTAGTAACTTCCAGGTTAGACTACTGCTATGTGTCGTGCATGGGGCTGCCCTTGAAGACTGCTTGGAAACGGCAGTGAGTACAAAACGCAGTTGCTTAGCTGAAACCTGGGAGTATGTGATGGAGACGCATCTCACCAGTTCTTAGAGAGCTCTACTGACTTTCAGAGCATTTATGCATTCGTTTCAAAGTGATGGTGAATACTATAGGAAACAGCCTTCTACGGAGTCAGAGCCTTGATCCACCTAGGTCAGAATTGTCTGCACTCCACTGATTGACAGCAGCTCTGCAGGGTTGGAAAAGAGGCCCAGGTAGGGCTCTTTTCCAACCCTACCTGGAGATAATGCTAGGGGTTGAATTGGGACCTTTTGCATGCCAAGCGTATCCCCTCTATTGAGCTATAGCAACAGGCCAGTGTGGTATGAGAGCTGGGTACCTGAGGGTTCCTATCCTGCATCAACTTGCCCATGCACTAAGGCCCTCCTCTAGGTGCCTCCACTGTCTGAGATGAGGAAGGTGGTCACTCCAGAAAGGGCCTTGTTGGTGGTGGTACCCCACTTAAGGAACACTCTCTCCAGGAGGCTCACCTGCCCCTGAAGTTGAATTTTAATTAATACAGTACATTGATTTAGGGGCTGCTTTTCCACCATGGGCCGTAGTGGTTTAGTGGTTAAGATGCTGTTCTGCAGACCGGAAGGTCGGTAGGACAGCAGTTTGAGACTCGAGTGCTGCGTTACGGAGCGAGCTCCCGTCTCCTGTCCCAACTCCTGCCAACCTAGCAGTTCAAAAGCAAGAAATTGCAAGTAGATAAATAGGTGCCGCTGTGGCGGGAAGGGAAAAGCGTTCCGTTAGTCAATGCCAGCCACATGACCACAGAAGTGTCTTCGAACAGCGCTGGCTCTTTGGCCGTAGAAACAGAGATGAGCACCACACCCTAGAGTCGGACACGACTGGCTTTTGAGCAGGGGAGACCTTTACCTTTACCTTTCCACCAAAAGTCTTTAAAGTGATATACAACATAAGATGAAAAGAAAAACACTGCAATAAAATATTGAATCGAAAATACAAAAAATACACATGAATATGCATACTAAAACGTGAACAAAATCTATGCTGATTAAACAGTTCAATATTGCAGACTACCTTTCCTTTGACCTCTACTTTGCCGTCAAAACTTGGAACATAAAGGAATTCAGCCCTGCCAGGAGAGTGACATTAAGTGGGGTGAAACTGTAAATTGTTGGAAGTTTGACAGCTAAATCCAATGATGAGAGATTTATGGTTAGGGTGCAGTCCTCTCTTCTTGACTCAGAACCCAAAATTCGTCATTACTTGATGAATAATAAACAGAGTATCAGGCTTCATTTCTCATTTTCATCCTCTGATCAATTCTTAGGGCGCAATCCCGCCCAATTTTGGAATGGCGGAGTGAGTGCTCTGCCGTTCCAAGCCATCGTGAATATGCCGTAAAGCACGTTCGCAACAACTTTAGAGTAAGGGTGGCCGGCGCGGAGGCCGGTCGCCCTCATTCCGCCACTGGATTGTCCCCGTGGCCACCGGAGAAGGTATGTGATCTCTGGTGGGGGCGGTCCAGGCGGCAAGGGAGGGGGCCATTCACCGAGCTGGCCGGGGGGGGGATGGCAACTGCCATATCCCTGTCCTGTTTCCGGGCCGGCTCCACCATTACATGGCCTCCTCCGACTTCCACCAGTTAAATAGCTGGCGGAAATCCAAGGCCCATTGGGGCCTCCCCCAGTGTTACACCAGGGGAAGGGGACAAAAAACATCCCCTTCCCCCGAGTAGACCTTGGGGGGGTGCCTGCCTCCACCCTCCCATCTCTGCTGCTGCTCCCCCTGCTCCTGGCTCTTGGACCCAAAACGGAAGAGGGGAACAGAGTGAAGGTGCAGGAACTTGGAGGAGAAGAGAAGAGTGGGCCAGAGTGTCTCTGACTCTCCTCTCTACACTTCCTATTCCCCTCTGTTCCACTTTTTCTTTTTAATTCCAGGGAATAGGAGGAGGAGCAACAGCAGAGGTAGGTGGGTGGGTGGGTAGGGCGATGGGTTAGGGGGGCAGCATTTGGAGTGATGTCAGAGAAACTGCTCCTGCGTCCCTCCAAAGATTATTATTCCCTGGGTAAAAGGAACAGGAAAAACTATTAGATCGGGTTACATCTATGGGGTGGATATGGCCAGAGAAAACGAATGGAGGCAACAACCAGCAGAACTGTTAGTTCTTCATCACTCAGTTGTGCTGAATCGTGTGTGTGTGTGTGTGTGTGTGTGTGTGTGTGTGTGTGTGTGTGTGTGAGAGAGAACAGGTGACCAGACTGCTAATTGGCAATAAGTGCCCCCCTCCTCCCAGTTACTGCTCCCCCCCCCTCAGCTTTTAAATACAAACGTTTTAAAAAAGCTAAAATGGAAAACAAAGGAGCAGGAAGACCAGGTTTTATGATCAATGTTTTATAGACTGCCTATAAAAACGGAAATGCGTTTCACATATTTCATAAAAAAAATTTATGTGTGAATTTAATATGGACCTTTTCCTTGTTAAACACTTGTGTGATCCGTGCGTTCAACTATATAAAACAAGGCGCAGGGCAACTGGGAACAGGTTTAGTGAAACCTTTTGGGCTTCTCTTGGCCTCCGCACACCGAGCGCCATGGTTCTCTCCAAGCTGGGGCCCCAGGATTGGGGCCCTTCCTCTCCGGAGTCACCTCTGCTCTGCTGATCCATCACACCTGTGATCTGAGACTCTCTTGTCCAGTTTTGGCGCATCACTGCCTTAGCACAATCCTGGTTTTTGGTCATCTGATTTATTAGCAGCCACTTTGGTTGGGTTCAATGCTTAAAACCAACAGTTGTCGTCGCCAAAGAATAAAACAAACACTGCTTTATGACATGGCGTTGCTTCTCTGAGTAAGCATGCAAAGGACTGGGCTGTCTATTTCCTCTCCCTCCATCTCTTCCGTGAGTTTTTGACAACTACCGTATTGGTCTGAGTATAAGACTCACTTTTTTCTCCTAATTTAAGTTTTTAAACTAGGGATGCGTCTTATAATCAGGCTGTTGCAATTTAATGCCAGTGATTTAATTAATTTTTTTTTAATAGCACCAAACTTTAAGGGTGCGTCTTATAATCAGGTGCGTCTTATACTCGGGACAATGCGGTAATTTCCTCAGTGAAGGCCCGCCCAAGACCTCCCGCCAAATGCCACCCCCATATCAGGTGGCACACTAGTTGCGGCTGCCAGTCCTTATCTTCCTCCTATTCCTTGGATTCAAAAAGAAGCAGAAGGGAGGGTTGCCTAGAGAGCCACCCAGCATTCTCGTCCACTCTTCTGCTTCCACCCCAGCCCCCTCTTCCTTTCAGAATCCACAAAGTGGGAGGCGAAGAAGCAGGGAGGCTGGTGTGGAGGTGGAGGCACTCCTGCCACCAATCTGCTTCCTGAGGCAACTGGCTCAGTTTTCCTCATGGAAGGGCCGGCCCTGAAGAGAGGCAGCAGAAACAAGCCTTTTCATATACCCAAACAGATTACCAGGGACAGTTATCTGACATGAGACAATACATGGAAAAGACACATGACCCTTCCTTCTGCTGAGTCAGGACATTTCTCCCTCTAACCCAAGATTGCACACTCTGACTGGCAGCAGCAGCAGCAGTAGCATTCCTGCTTCCTCCTCCACACATTCCGAAGGCAAACTTGAGAAAACAGCCAGTGGGGGAGGGGGGAAAGGAGGTCGACTGCTGCATCCCACATTTCTGCACAGTGGCTTCCAGCAACCAGCCTCTGCAACCAACAATGGCCTGAACCAGGACTTAGCTGCAAAACAGCCAGATGGAACTGCAGCCAGAAAAAATGAATGAGTGTATTTCACACAGAAAAACCGGAAAAGTCACGAGCACTTTCACTGAAAATATGTCGTCTGCTTCTTTCTCTGAGTCTGGAACAGAATGTATTCTGACTGACGCTGCAGGACAGACGGATCTTGACCTCAGGGTCGGGGTCAAAACGAAGACAGGATGGAGTATTGGGTAACAACCTTCCGTCGATAGACAAAAGATTTGTCAATATGTTAACTCTAGACGGTGGAGGAGATGAGAGTCATTACAGAAGGGATTTCTCATGATTAAGATGTGTGGGAAAGAAGAGAGTTTCTGTGAGCTCCTCCTAAGGGAGTCTGGTGTGGCATTTCTGTGCAGAATCCTAGAGAGGAGTGACAACGTTCTTGGAAAGAAATCACTACATATGGCAGGGGTGGCCAAACGTGCTTCATGTAAGAGCCAGATACGATAAACGTCAGATGTTTGAGAGCCGCAATATTTAAGAAGCGTTTAAATTCTTAAATATAATAATTACTCACTATGAACATTCAAACTTATGTTTTAACCCTGTGGACTCTCAGTTTGTTCCTGGTAAATAATTATAAAGCTTGAAAAATTCTTATTTGCCTCTTATATTAATGGCGCACTCCTGCGCAAGTATCCAACGGCGGAGCGAGCGCTCCGCCATTCGAAGCCGTCACAAACATGCCGTAAAGCACATTTGCGATGACTCACGAGTAAGGGCAGCTGACGCCACCAGATCGTCCATGTGGGCGCCGGAGAAGGTAAGTGCAGCTCCTGTAGGGGCGGTTCGGGCGGCGAAGGAGGCCAGCTGTTGGCCAAGCCAGCCCGGGGGGGCGGGGAGGCGGGGATGGTGGCTGCCATATCCCTGTCCCCTTCCCGGGCTGGATCCGCCATCACACGGCCTCCTCTGACTTCCGCCAGCGAAATAGCTGGTGGAAATTGTTCAGCGCTGCTTCCTGCAACAAGGCCATGTGTTTTCTTCTCCGCTGAAGGTAGCGCTGGAGACTGCTATACAAAGGCAAGTATACACCCCCCTTTTATTAAGGCAACAATTTGACAAAGACATCGCTCTTTCAAACAAGATTACAATAAAGATTTTAAAAAAAAATACAATAAAATGTAATTTACATCCTCGGCCCATGCATTAGGCCATATGACAATCATTCCTTTCTCCTGACAGAGCTAAACCTCTGCTTAACACATTGCCGTCATAAATATTACCAGCGACAACACAGCAATTTAATACTTACCAAATGTATTTCTAAAATATTACTACAGATTTAAAGCCTCGAATGTTAACCAGATGTGTTTTCAGCATGTCGGTCCAGGTCAGATGGGCTGCTTCTTCCATATATATACATATACACTACTGTATTCTGTTCTGTTCAGATTGGAACATTGCCACATGTAAGTCCTTAAACTCAAGATTGCAGACTCCTGCAGTTCACACTCTGAGATCCAGCTGACCTCATGGAGAAGGGGAGACGTAATTGACATTTGGCGTACCCCAAAGATCAGCATACACCGACCACATTTACAGAATAACTACTGTACCTATTGTAGGAACTTGCCTTATCCCGTATCCATTGGTCCATTGAGATCATTACTGTCTACTCTGACTGGTAGCAGCTCTCCAGGGTTTTAGATAGGATTTTTCCCCAAGTCAATCCTAAATGAAATCAACCCTGACTGTTCCCTGGAAGAACAGGTACTGAGACTGAAATTCAAATATTTTGGCCACCTAATGAGAAGAGAGGACTCTCTGGAGAAGACTCTGATGCTGGGAAAGATTGAAGGCAAAAGGAGAAGGGGAAGGCAGAGGATGAGATGGTTAGACAGCATCACCGATGCAACGAACATGAAAATGAGCGAACTCAGGAAGATAGTGGAGGATAGGAAGGTCTGGCGGGATATGGTTCATGGGATCACGAAGGGTCGGACACGACTTAACGACTGAACAACAACCACCTGCAGACACCCAAGATTGAACCTGGGACCGTCTGCATACAGAACAGGTGCTCCACACCTGAGGTAGGTCCCTGCTTAATACCTGCAGAGCTATTGGAAGGTTGAAGCACGGCTCTGCCCCTGTAATAACAGGGCTATTGAAACCAGACCACTTTACCTGTCTCCTGAGAAACCTGTATGCGGGTCAAGAAGCAACAGTTCGGACTGGCCATGGAACAACCGACTGGTTCAAAATTGGGAAGGGAGTACAGCAAGGCTGTATATTGTCACCCTGCCTATTTAACTTATATGCAGAGTACATTATGAGAAATGCAGGGCTGAATGAATCGCAAGCCGGAATCAAGATTGCCGGGAGAAATATCAACAACCTCAGATATGCAGACGATACCACCCTAATGGCAGAAAGTGAAGAAGAACTAAAGAGCCTCTTGATGAGGGTGAAAGAGGAGAGTGCAAAAGTTGGCTTGAAACTCAACATTAATAAAACTAAGGTCATGGCATCTGGTCCCATCAATTCCTGGCAAATAGAAGGGGCAGAAATGAAAGCAGTAACAGATTTTACTTTTCTGGGCTCCAAGATCACTGCAGATGGAGACAGCAGCCATGAAATTAAAAGACGCTTACTCCTTGGAAGGAAAGCTATGGCAAACTTTGTTGTTGTTGTTCAGTCGTTAAGTCGTGTCCGACCCTTCGTGATCCCATGAACCCTATCCCGCCAGGCCTTCCTGTCCTCCACTATCTTCCTGAGTTCGCTCATTTTCATGTTCGCTGCATCGGTGATGCTGTCTAACCATCTCATCCTTTGCCTTCCCCTTCTCCTTTTGCCTTCAATTTTTCCCAGCATCAGAGTCTTCTCCAGAGAGTCCTCTCATCGCATTAGGTGGCCAAAATATTTGAGTTTCAGAATAAAGGTTTTTATTCATCATATTGGAAGGTTTGCTGCTGCTAATTTTGGTGCATTCATTCACAGTGGCTGGGCAATTGCACAGTAGCTTATGATTGTTCCCACAACTGCAGACCAATTTGCTACCCCCCCCCCCCCGGTTCTTGTTCTCTGTCAAAGTGCCCATCAGTTTGCTGTGGTGCTAGGTGTCCAGTTGTTGCTCAAAAAAGCAAACAGCCGACTGTACATTCTTCCCCATCTAGGACCACTGGCTCAGTTGTGCAATACCTTGTCCAATATAAGTCATTGCTGTTTGCTCTCAACAGATTTAAATCTGTTGCTCTCCGGTCCGCAGCGTTCAGGAACCAGTTGCTTTATTGAGGACTCTTATCTGCAGCTACAGATATTTGATTTTTGCTAACATTTTTTTTTATTTTTCACATTTTTATACCGCCCTTCCTCCAAGGACCTCAGAGTGGTGTACATATTTCCTCCCCTCCTTTTTGTCCTCACAACAACCCTGTGAGGTAGGTGGGGCTGAGAGATAGTGACTGGCCCATGACTCCATGACAGGAAGCTTCGTGGCTGAGCGGGGATTTGAACCTGGATCTTCCAGGTCTAAGTCCAACTCCCAAACCACTACACCATCCTGTAGTGATGGTGTATGTGATGGTGAAAATGAGCACAGATCTTTGTTCCTGGTCATGCAGTCAACTGTACCTATTTGACAGTGATATAAGAATGTCCAGGAGCTGCAAGTGTATTAACGCAACAATTTGGCCGTGCGGGCGGCAACTGAACGCTGACCCTTTGCACATGACGAACCTTGTTGTGGATGGTGATGCCTGCCCTTTATTGTAGAAGTCTGCCTTCAGAACACATTGGGAGTGTCCATTCTCTTGATATGTCCCAACATGCGCAGGGCAGCAGATATGCATGGCTGATTATAAACTTTCTAAGCCCTTTTCCCACAGTCACAAAGTTGGTCTTGTTAGAGCCAAATTACAGGCATGGCAAAATCACATGGTACAGTCCCTCCTGGATTGTACCATTTCAGATTGTGGGTGGAGAACAGCAATAGGGAAGGGAAGGACTCCTCATATGATGAAAACTGTCCCAGCATGTGGAAAACTGACACATGCTTATTTTGCATAATGTATTATCAATGGGCACTAATGGTTAAGAGATGATCTTCAGAGAGTTGGGAGCCTCTCTCTCTCCTTTGGAATGTGATACCAGTCAGAGCTAGAAGCAGGGGAAATGCACACCAGCCAGCTTGGAGGCAGGGCAGCAGGTACCTACAGCATCACGAAGATAATAGAGATATTGGAGAAATGCACCTGAGCAGAGCTGAACCCAGCAGATATGGGAAGATGGGCTGGGTTGGTTACATTGGTGGAGTTTGGAGCACAACTATTGGGGGGGGGGGGGGACCATCGCCACCTGTTTTTTTTTTAACCAGAAATGTGTCTAGTCTAAAAAGAAGTTTTTGTTCTTGAAATGGTAGGTATTATGTCCCAAGCTAAAAAGTTTGTTTTTCAAAATAAATGGGGGGTGGGGGGAGAGAGAGAGAGAGAGAGAGAGAGAGAGAGAGAGACATCAGTGCTCCAGGTACAATGGTGCATCCACTGGCCACGATCCTGTCAGTGCCTTTGGTGATTTGACTTCCAGAGACATAACCCTGAAGAAGGACAACTCTGACAATTTGCACTAATACACTTTTTTTCTAAAGCGGTGCCAAAATTCTTCCAGAAGGTCCAATGGGGACAGTGATTTACTAGGGACAGCAGCAGGTCCCTGGAAATTGGAACAGTCCAAAGTCAATAAAGTTCAGTGAACGATATGCGTCCAAGGCCGGCCCTGAATGAGGCTGAATGAGATAGTTGCTTCAGGCAGTGAATTGGCAGAGGATACACACACCCTCCTGTGTTCAACCAGCTGAGCTACCTCTGCTGTTTTGCATCCTGCTCCTGGGATTTCAGAAGGAGAGGACGTGTGGAAGAGAGGTGAGTGGTGGCCTAGAGTGACTCCCCTCTCCTCCACACTTCCTCTCCTACTCCATTCCTCTCTTCCTTTTCAAATCCAGGGAATGGGACTAAGGCGTAGCCACTGTGGTACCTGAGGCACATTTCCAAACGTCACCCCTGGACGTGATGTGGCATGACACCACTTCTGGTGTGATGTCACACACCCATTCTTTTGATTTTTTTTTAAAACAGAATTGAAAGTGAGGAGCAAGCGGGCGGCTGCAAAAAAGGTAGCTTGCTCACCGCCCCTTTGCTCCGCCGCCTGTTGCCTCCCAGCCTAGCCTGTTGCCCCCCACTCAGCCCCCCGAACTCCCCACTCAGCCTAGCCGCTGCCACCAGTCTTTTTCTTTTTCTTTTCTTTTTCACGTGCACGTGTCACCTCCCCTGAGGCGCACCCAGGGCACAGCACCCCAACCCCCCTAGCTACCTTAAGGGTGTGCAGCATTTGGTCTGTCGCCATACCAAATATATGTCAGCCCCAAATATATCTGGCCAGCCCCATATATGCCTACTTAATTCATACACAACATATATACCAAGCCGCCTTGGTTGCCCTTGTGGGAGAAAGGCGGGGTATAAATTCTATAAATAAATAAATAAATAAATAAATAAATAAATATACATGTACACACACACACACACACACACACACACACACACACACACACACACACACACACACACACACACAGAGTTTTTTTTCCTCTAGAGGAAACACACAGAGTATAGTATATGCAACATAAGGAAACAAAATATGGAGGCTTAACATGTTGCCCATGAACAGTTTGAAAGTCAACCCAAAGCAAACCTGGCCCTGATTTTCAACGCACTGATTCAGTGGAAAGGTTGGTATTGATTTCACAAGCAGTGGGATGAATAATCCCTTTTTGGAACGTTACATAAATAAAAAGCGGAGGGCTGGATTGCTGAGATGCCTATTTATACATTATCTTTGAGGCATGGCTTTGAGTACAGACGGGGTAGGGTGGGGGGGGCGCTCTCCCATAAGGTGGATGATGGTACCACTTAGGGCTAGTTTTCCTTTGCACCAATTATGGCTGCAGCGCTCAAAATTCAGATGGGCTCAGGAAATGCCAACGCTATTTCTGGTTGGTTTAGATGTAGATTGCCTTCTTTACTGAGCGAGGAGTTGGCCCATCTCTACTTCCTTCGTTTTTTAGATGTAGTATTGTGGGGAGCATCATCTTAGAGGAGGCATTCCCTCTTATGCCAGGGAAAAGGGGGAATGCCTCTTTTAAGATGTCCCTTACCTTTACCACCCACTTAAATGAGTACATATTTTTTAAAAAGAAGACACATAATTTAAAAACCTCCTGCCCCTATACTGTAGCAGCACTCCACACAGCAAAGTCTTCTCGGATTGGTCGCTTGATTCTGATTGGCTGTTTGTTCGCTTCGCTTCATGTCCCACCACACTGCACTCGCCTGCTGATTGGTCAAAGTTCAATATTTTCAAACTCCTGTTGCATGGCTCTCATGCGCGCGCAGCCACACAGGGCAAGAGACTGCAAGACTGACTGCAAGACGCAGGCCTGTAACCGTAACTTATTTCTATAGATTCCCTTGGTTTGTTGGACGCATTCTTCTCGTCTGAGACTGAGTCTGGGAATCATGTTGGAAGGGATCTTGCGGCTCATCCAGTCCACCACCACCCCTTGCAAAAGAATTCCTCAAATTAAGTAATATTTGATTGATGCTAATCCTGCCTCATCTGAAAGGCCTCCAGGAAGGAAAAGAGATTCTCGTGATTTTCCAGAACAAAGTGTTCCATTACCCAATAAACTTTAGTACCTGAAAAAAATGGCCTGGTATTGGTCATAGTAGATGGTGTATATGATGCTGCCTGGTACTGAACCTTCTGGCTTGGGTCTGTCAACACTGACTGGCAGCAGCTCTCCAGGGTTTCAGGCAGAAAAGGGTCTTCCCCAGCCTACCTGGATATGCTGCCAGCCTGGGATTTAACCCAGGACCTTCTGCATGTAAAGCAAGGACTCTGTCACTGCCCAATGGGCCCTCCCCACTGTGTGTTATAGGTGTCACACGGAGGATTGTCTTATGCTGGGTCGGACCCTTGCTCCATCCAACTTGCTGGTGCCTGGGCTGGCTGGTGGTGGCTCTCTTGTGGGTGAGTCTCTTTTTCAGCCCCCCCCCCCCCCGGCTGCTGTTGAGGACTGATCCTGAAACCTGCATCATGCAAGACAGGGATTTCACACTTCAGCTACTGCCTCCTATGATTTTTTAAAGTATTTGCAGTGTGTGTGTGTGTGTGTGTGTGTGTGTGATGCTTCAGGTACTTTTAAATACAAAAGCAGAGTAAAAATAAACAAATATAATTATTTATACATTTATGTTGAATACATTTTCTCAAGAAACTTCTCTCTCCCTCCCTCATCCGTGCTAAAATACGGACACTTAAAAAAACATGTGTCAGAAATAACTTGCCTCTCGTTTTATGTGACTGTAGGTTTTACGATTTGATTTTAAACGGCAATGCGTGTTCAATGGAACTTAGTTACAGCACAATCCTACAGACATAAATGTGTTGAACTGTGTTCAGTGAGACTCACTGCCAGGCTAGCATGTGTACAGTATAGTATTTTCAGCCTTACAGTGCAATCCTATGCATGTCGACTCAGCAGCAAGCACCATTTTGTTCAATGGGGTTACTCCCAGGAAAGTGTGTACTGTATAGGACTGCAGCCTTACTCTCTAGTGCAGGGGTGGCCAAGGCAACCTTTCAACCTGAATGCTCCTGGCCCTTTCATGGTTGTCTAGGTGAGGGCATTTCAGCAGGTGCAGCTGCCAAGAAGATACTGTCTTCTATGCAACTCTTAAGAACGCAGAGGCCCCAGTGGTGGAGGGTAGGGGACTGGGCGCCTCTACCTTTAACCATTGTAAAGAAGGGGGAATTTGGGCAGGTGCAGCTTGTTGCAGGCTTCCATGATGAGCTGCACCTGCCCAAATTCCAATGGTTAAAAAAAGGTAGAGGCACCCTGCCCCCCCCCCCTGGATATGGTAAGCCTAGGATGA
The DNA here is from genome assembly GCA_026170595.1 of Plestiodon gilberti rubricaudatus. Lineage (NCBI taxonomy): Eukaryota > Metazoa > Chordata > Lepidosauria > Squamata > Scincidae > Plestiodon > Plestiodon gilberti. Next base: position 55,352,986 of record JANXHW010000007.1, read on the forward strand.
ATGTATTAATGACCATATATGCGCATTTGATGCGTTATAAAAAATTATGCGCTTACTACCGAGTCTTGTATTCAGAACATGCACCCTGTGGCCCTTTTAGTCTGGGGAACAAAAATGGGTATTTTCTGGGTGCTGCTGACTGAGGTTGGTGCCGGGTGCGTGCTGGGGTGCCGGCGGCGGCGGCGCGCTTCCAAGTTCCGCGCCCTCAGTCCGGGGGCGGCAGGCCCGGGCGAGGAGGAGTCCGCGTGCCAGCGCCCTCTGCGGCTCCGGGCCGGGTTTTCCTGCGCGCCGCTGGCTCCCTCCCTCCCTCCCGCCTCCCTCCTCCCCCCTCCCGCGTGCACTCTCTCTCTCTCCTCTCCTCTCCTCTCTCTCCTCCTCGCTCGATCCGCCGCTCACTTCTCTCTCAATATGTCTCAAGATGGCGGCCAATGTGGGATCGATGTTTCAATATTGGAAGCGCTTTGATTTACAGCAGCTGCAGGTCAGGATCCGGCGTCCTTGGCGCGGGGGCTCCTCTCGCGCCGCGACCCCCGCCCCCTCCGCCCCCCCCCGCGGCTTTTCTGCGCCGGCTCCTGTTTCCCCCCGCCTGGGCGGGGGGGGCTGCCCCCTTCCCTCCCCCAGAGAGGTCCCGTCGCCGACCCCCCCCGCAGCCCCCCCGCGCCGCGCCCCCCCGCCGTCCGCCCCCCCCACCCCCGGCCGCTGCCGCTCCCCGGCCGGCTCTGCTGCCTCCCATCGATCGCCGCCGCCGCCGCCGCCGCCGCGATCAGAAATTGATCCTCTTTGTTCAATTCATCGATCCCAACAAGATGGCGCCGCCGCCGCCGCTTGTCCCGGGATGGAGCCGCGTCTGGACAAGAGCAGCCCCCCCCCGGCAGGGAGCGGCGGAGAGGGGGGGGAGCGGCGGAGGAGCAGCCCCTGCATGCGGGGGGGGGCCGCTGGCTCCGCTCCCCCAAGAAACTTGCCCCAGAAGAAGAAGAAGAAGAAGAAGACTCGCCTCCTGAGCCTCTTCTAAAGCAGATTCCCGGTTTTGGGGGGGGGACAGTGCTTCTGTATGGGGGTCCCCCCGACTGCTGCCCCTTCTCGCTTTCCTGGTGAGACCCCCCCCCAACCCGCGTCCCCAAGAATGACCCTGTTCTGCCCCCCGGTTTAGAAGTCCTGACTCCCTGAGGAGGAGGAGGAGGAGGAGGGTGCGCGCCGCGCGTAGGTATTGGGGCGCCCGCCGCCTCTCCGGCTTCTCTTCCCCCCCTTTTTCAGCCCCCTCAAAACTCGTCTATAATAAACTCTTTCCCCTCTTCCCCCCCGCCCCGTTATGAGAGTCCCCCACTTTTTATAAAGAAGGAGGGAGAAGAGCGCAGGGGGGGGGGAATAACTGTGCGGGGAATCCTCTCTACTGTTCTGTGTGTGTTTTTTTTTGTCTGTTTCCATCCTCCTAACTTGGCTATAATAACACTCTTGCCTGCCCCCCCCCATTATAAGCCCTCCAGTTTTAGGAAGAGTGGAGGAAGTCAGCCTGGGGGGGGGGATTCTCTGTTTCTCATTTTTCCGTGCCCACCCGGCCTACTTCCTAATAACGCCCCCCCCACCTAAGATTCCCCCAGTTTGAGAGTGAGAGAAAAGTGTGTGTGGGGGGATCCTTCCCTCTTGCTTCTTTTCCTCTCATCTTTCCACCCACCCCCAAAACACTTTCCTCCCCATAACAGCCCCCCCCCCCAGGGAGATGCAAGAGCTGGGGCTTGCTCACCTGTGTTTTTTCTCTTATCAGTCCATCTCCTCAGTCCCCAAATCACCTATCCTAAAAGACATTGGGTGTCCCCAACTCTTCCTTTACACCCCCCCCCCCTTAACAGTCTCCTAACTTTATTGAGGGAGAAATGTTAGGGAGTGGACACTTGGGGGATTCCTTTCCTGTTTTTCTAATTGCACCCCAAATTCCCTTTTTTAACCATCCTAAATCAGAAAGAGAGAGTAATTAGAATGTAATGTAACCCCCAACCCCCCTCTATTTTTAGACGACCCTCCAAAAAACATATGTTCCTCTCCCTAAACACCCCCTCCCTTCTTAAGTCACCTAATTTTCTGGAGTTGAATGTTTAAGGAAAAACGTGATGGTGGAGGATCGGATGGAAATCTGTTTGTGTCTTGTTCTTTCCAACTTAGCCTGCAAAATAGGTTTCTGCTTCAGTTTCTCTGTGTATCTCTCCCCCCCCCCCATTAAATTTGAAGCTCCTGGGAAACTTGTGGGGACTTTATCCACTGACATGGAAAGGTGTGTGTGGGGGGGACAGGACTGGGAGAGAGAGAGCTGGCTTCAGTCTCTCTTCCCTGTCTGTCCTTCCCTTCCCTGTGGGGCAGGGGAGTAAGAGAAACAACAGCTGGGGGGGGGTGCTGAGGGGAAAGTCTTGTTTCCTCTCTCATCCTTCCCCCCCCCCACAGACCTTTCCTCCCTTCTCCATTTGTGTTAACGTTCAGACTGATATACGTGTAACGGGAAAGGTGATAGCAGTGAAGTTATCCTGTCTATTAAAATTATATATCCTGCTTGTTTCCACAAGGATTCAGAGCAGCTTTCAAAAAACGACAGTACAATTAAAACAACTCAAAATAATTAAAGCACAGCAACACAAGAAAATTTTATAAGGGGACAAAATGATAAGAAATTGGTGAAGACCTGGTGAAAAATCCAGCCTTCCCGGGGTTGGGTGTGCCACAGTGTGGGAGCCACCACTAAGAAGGCCCTTTTGTGGGTCGATGTCCTCCCTATGGCAAGCAGGAGAGCCTCCCTAAAAGGTCTTGTAGGACGCAGGTTCACGGTGGAGAAGGCAATCCTTCAGATACCGTGGCCCTTAGCCTTTTAATAATAAGTTTAGTCTCCTTGGATTTTGCTGGGGGAGGGGGATTCCCCCCCTGGAAGTGGTAATGTGGAGAGCCGCTGAACCTGTCAGTCTCTCTCTCCCCCCCCCCCCCCGTTTCATGTCTAATGAGACGCCAGAGTTTCCAGTTTCTTCTCCCCCGGCCACAGAAACTCCCAAAGAATTGATCCTTTCTAAATTAGTGGGAGGGTTGCTTAGTACTTATAGTGTGTATAGAAGGGCAGAGACCTTATTTGCTGTCCCCTGCAAACCAGTTTTTTTTTTAAAGGGGGGCTGATATAAGAATCTCCCATAGGAAGATACCTCCTCATTTTGCTGTCTCCTGACTTTGGGGTATGTGTGTCCTTTTCCAAATGTTCTTTTTCCCTGTCAAGTCTCCCCCAGGAGATTCTTTAAAAATCTGGGGCAGGGGTGCAAGAGAACTCTTCCATAATGACTCTGTTCTCCCCATACACTGTATGTGGAGTGGGGAGAACCGGAGCACACAAGGTCAGGAGAGGGCTTGTTTAAACTTGTATTTTGGAGATGGGGAAGCTGTTTTACACCCCCCCCCCCAGCTTACTGATTCTATAGGAAGTATGTTGGGAGAAGAAACACCATCATCTCATTTTACTCTGGAGTAAGTCCCTCCAGAACTACAAACCCACCCACCCGGCCAGAACCCCGCTATCATTCAGAAGGAGAAGTGGGGAAGGCGACTCCCTTTCTTGTCCCCATGGGGCTCCCCTTGTATTCCAGAATCTGTAATGCTAGGACTGATGCCCCTATTCTTGAGGTCGGGGGGGGGGGGACGTCTTCTGCAGTCTTGTGGGGAGAGAAGGGCGCTCCATCCTTGGCTGCCCTGGAGGGATTGTTAATCCTATAAGCCTCTGGTTTGGGGGTACAGTATATGTGTGCTAATATCAGGGACTTTCTCCCCCCCTTTACCATTTGCTTCCCAGTTTTCCTCAGATTCAGGGGGTGGGTGGGTGTCTGTCCCCCTGCTTGTGCATGCCAGCTAATTCCTGTACTCCCCCTGCAGGTTGCCCCTTCCTACTTCTCCAACCGTGGCCAGCATTCCCTTTCACAGCTTGGGGGGGGGGGTTCACCTCGGCGTTTACCTCCCCTGTGTTTATAGCCTGTCTCTTCCCCATCCATGTGGATTTGAACCTGATGGCTGTCGGGGGTGGGGGAGGCCGCTTCTGTTCAGCTGAGGAATGTGGGGATGGGGGGGGCGAGTGTCCTGCTTTCAGTGGCGGTGATGATTTGGTGGATATGTTGGGAGGGCCCCTGTCATCCAGCATGGGCTAGACTTTGGAGAGAGGTGTGTGTTTGTGGGGGGGGGGAAGCCTCCTTTTGGGGAAGGGCTTCTGCCAAGCTTTGGTTTTTTCTCCTTGATTTTGAGGTCTTAGGAACATGACTCAGGTTTAGTTGGAGTTGGGGGAGTTTCGGGGGGCTTTATGACTCGCATGTCAGTATTCCCAAGCCCACCCCGTCTGAGTGTGTTGCAGTTCTTTGTATGCCTACTGTTGCCGTGCACAGAATTTGGGTGGTGGGAGACAGGAAAGGCCTCTGAGCCCATTTCCGCCTGGTGGCCTGGGGGGGGGGCCTTTCAAACGCTTCTGATCTCAGAGTGGCCATCGCTGGGCAGTTTGCTGGAGAGGCCCTTTCCCTAACAATGCCCTGGCTCGGCTCGGCTCTCTTCCGCCTCAGGACGACTTTCTCAGTGTGCTAATGTGTTTCTCCTTTTTTCCCCTTCCTCTCTTATGTGCGCTTCGTGCTCAGAAGTCATATCCGTTCGGGGGGGGGGGGGAGAGTACATGCTAAACATTGCTTGCCTTGTTTGGGTGTGTGTTTCCCTGATGAGATTGCAGATGTACTGCTTAATAAAACAGCTCAGGTGTGTGTGTGTGTGTGCGCGCATACATGCATGTAAATAAATATGAATGGCAAAGGGGAAGAATACCGTGTGTAGGCGTCTTCCCTGTTGATCAGTATTGGTGCGGTGTGGATTGGCTGATCCCGGCCGGGGAAATGGTGTCCAGCCTCTTGAAATGCCTGACATGTAAATTAATTGGGCTTGAAAGCTCATCTTTTTCCCTCCCTCCCTCTCACCCCCACTGAGTAGTCTGCTCAGCCAATGCAGCTTGGAAACAGCTTGGAAGAAGCCGGAAGTAATGCTTACATAGATGTTTAGCGTAGCTGAAGTGGAGTTAAAGGTGAGGGGTGTGCGTGTGTGTGTGTTTGTGTTTGTGCAGTGTTGACTGAGTATGGGATTGGGGTGTGTGTTCCTGTGCAGAGTCCTTGTGGGGAGAGGTGAGGGCAAAAATGTCCTCTGGGCAGTTGTGCAGGGGGATGATACCAGCCTGCCCACAAGAATTGGGGATTGGCCACTTAACCTCTGAAAAGCACTTTGTATATGACAAAGGGTGCGAGGTTTTGTGGAACTGCTGCCCATTGTCTGAGAGGGAAAGGGGCTCTTAGGACTAGGGAGCAATATGTCCTTGTGGCTCTCCTCTTTCGTTCCTTTCAGCTTTTCATGTTTTGCTTTGTTTTAGAAGTTTTAAATTAAGGTAGACTTGGCTGAACTTTCCTTACTTGAAAGGGTTCTTAAAACTGACCCAGGAATACCTACAGGAATTCAGGAAATGAGAGCCAGATGTAGGATTGTATAAAATAAAATGGATTAGATTAAGATGTAGTTAAACATGGTCTGACAACTTTAATTGTAGCTGAGCTCACTTTTTTGCCTGTTATGCGTGTTGTAATTGCGCTGAATGGAAAATGTTTGCACATCCTGAGAGAATTATCTCAAAATGTTTTGTTTGCTACTGCAGAGGTACTTATAGAAAATATGGTTTTTTGTGAATGGGCGGGGGGGGGGGGGAGAAAGTTTGAGTCACTGTTTATTGATTAATAAACTGATCACCCCAAAGTGTAAACGTGATGTCAATTACATTCCAGAATAGAAAAGAATGCAGCCAAATGGCAGTTGGATAGATTGTTTTTGTTCTTTGCTCTGTAAAAATAGCTCGACTTAATTCCTGTGCCTACTGTAAAACTTGGTTTGGCACATTTGTGTAAACTTCAATCTTGTTTTTGTCAAACTAAATGTGACCTTGTTCTCAGTCGTTCTGGATTTCTTGTTGAAACCTTCTGGCGATACTGGCGGAGAGTTCTGTTTGGTTATTAAAGTTACTCGCAAAATGGTTGATGGTATGTCTCTGTCTTTATGCTTTTGTGAATCCTGGCTGTGCATTCGTCTGCTGTCTTGCTGGGGTGGTGGTGTGCAACTCTTCTCCCCATAGAGACCACAGAGGCACAGATTGCAGTGTAGGACAGTACATAGTTGCTGGTCTCGCTCTATGCAAAATGTGGCAGAGATTGACCCGGTTCAGACGTGACAGGAAACCATGTTTTCCTACTGCATAAGTGAGCCTCTGCAAATTCACATGCTCTCCCCCCCTTCTCTACTCTCCCTTCTTCTGCATGTGAAAGAAGGGTAGAGGGTAGAGTTTTTCCTTCCAATTTGAAGCAGACCGCAGTTCTGTGTTATGTCCGAACCGAATCGGTTAGGGAACAAACCAAGATCTGCAACCCACAGTTTGAACCTGACTTGTTTTTTCCCCAACTCTGGTCTGAAGTGAACCACAGTTTCTGGGTTCACATAGTGGGAAACCATAGTCACTGGCGTCACTGCAGGGGGGGCGGAGCTCTAAGTTCCGCCGCGGTCAGACCCTCCATTACACGGGAGCACGAAGCGCCCCTCGCCTTTGGAGCCATTCAAGTCGGTGCTTTCACCGACTTGAATGGCTCCAAAGGAGAGGGGGTGGGGACGCTTCGTGCTCCCGTGTAACAGAGGGTCTGACCGCAGCGGAATGTAGAGCTCCGCCCCCCTGCAGTGACTCCAGTGACCGTCGTTACCTGTTCCGTGTGAATTGGGCCACTGAAGTCTCCATCCACCTGTAGTGGCTGTTAGTTCTGACATGCTAAAGGTGCTGTGGCTGCTGAAGGCTGTCCTTGCTGTGTGGTCCTGGCCAAGCGAGGAGGCTGCTGTTGCCCATCACTCACCTTCTCTTTCATGGCTCCTTCTGGAGCAGCCCGAGAAGGCGGGGGAAATGAATGCTTCCAGGATCTTCTCCTTCCTCATTCTCTGACCATTTTTACCTGCTCTCTGTCTCCACTGCCTCCCTGCAGCTTGGGGGAAAAGATTCTCTGTCTGCCCGGGAAGTAGCGACTCTCCCCTTTGTGGATTGAATGTGAGGCAAGGAGAGGGCTGGAATCCAGTGGCTGCTACAGGTGTATGGAGCCCTTTGCCCCCTTGGGGGACTCCTTTAAAGGCTAATGTGTGCCACATAGGCCTTAGATTGCAATTCCCCTTCTGGAATAAATATTTGCTGTCGGTTAAGCATTTGGAGTTCTCAAGTGCCCTGATTTGGAGTCACATTTCCTTTTATGGGCGGGAAAGGGGGGAAAAACCAATATCTGGTTGGGACTGGTTGTGGGGGGGGGGATCTGATTCAAATTTGTATCCCGTCTTGCAGCTGACGTTCCTGTTGTTGTAATAGGCATAACACAGGTTGGGCCTGGGGCAGCCTGGGGTTCTCTGCCCCCCACCCGTTCCCTGTTCTGCTCATGGAAGATGGTGCCGTTTATAAGTAACGGACTGGCACTTGTGCTCTGTCAGGTAGAAATTTCCCCCAGGCGCTAATGTTAGTTTGAAAAAAAACTGCGAGACCAGAGACCATATCGGTTCCAAGCTGCTGCTGCTGCTCCTCTTTCCTGTAAAGGGTGGAAATGACCCTTCCCTCCCCCCCCCGCCGCCGCTGCTGCTGGGAGATAAGAGACTCCCCGACAGGTACCCCGGCTGCTTCCTGGAAAGTGCCCCTTCAGATACCTGACAGTGAGAGGCAACTTTGCAGCACCTCCTTGGCTTCTCCTGCCTCATAATATGCAGCTCCAGGCTCCTCAGTCCTACACTTGAGATCTTATCAGTGTGAATTTTTAAAAAGCCAAGAACATGGTGTGGGACTGACACATCCTTGTTTGCGCTCGGTTGCGCTGTGAGCTCACCGTTGGCTGTGGCAGGGCAGGCAGGCAGGCCTGGCTGGGGCTTACTCATGAGGCAGCTATTTCAGGGCTGTGCTCCTCGAGCATTCTTAGGCCGTTATCGGCGGCGGCGGCTCAGTCTGTCGGACTGGAGCTCTGGGCGTCCTTCGACCAGCGTCGAAAGCACCGGAAACAGCAGGTCTTTTCCTTGTGGCTTGGGGGACCTCTTGGGTTCTCTGTCATCGCCTGTGCTGTTGTGGCCTACCTACCTGCCACATATTGTGGCTTCCCTCTCCCCAGCAGACTGCAAAAGCAGAGGCCTTATCAACCCTCCTGGCGGGCTGCCACACGTGGCTTTGAGGGCTTTGGCTTGCTTGGGGTTAACCCCTCTCTTGGCTGTTCAGTGTAGAACGCCTCCGTTGAGTCAGGGCTGACCTCGTCCTTTTGTCAAAATCCTGCATAACTCTGCCCCCCCACCCCACCTCTGTCTGACTCGTCACCTGATTTCTACTTATTTATCTACACACTTTTATGTTCTATCTTGTAAACTATTCTTTCACAAGGAGGCAAAGAGAATAATGAAAAAAAAAACCGTATTAAAAAGTACAAGTAAGCACTAAAAGTTCTATCACCACACCACACAAGTCACAGCATGGCAATAACGTAAGAGCCCAGTGTCAGAAATCCATCGGTTACTGGAAGCCTGTGGAAACCTGTAGGCTCGTCCATGTATCCTTGAAGGCAGGCAGAGTCTGGGGGCTTTGTCCCCCCCCCCCCGGGAAGGAAATTCTGGAACTGCGGTGCCACAAGTGAGAGAGTACGGTACACTTCCTGATACCCACCAGCTGACTCTGAGTTGGTGGCGAGCCAGAGGGCAAGGCAGATCTTAAACCAGGGGCGTGCTTATGTGGGCAGAGGCGGCGATCTAAGTAACCTCAGGCCACTTAGGGTCAGGTCTTCCCTTCTTGGCTCATTTTCTCTTTTCTTGCAGGCTGTTGTTGTGCCTTTCCGGACTTTTTGGCAACAGGATTGATCTCTCCTCAGACTGACGGCTCATAGTTAGGGAGACTGCTGGGCTGGATTCTGACCCCTGTTTATGGTCAGATGGGTATCTTAAGTATACCCTAAATTTTAAACTTGTGTGAATATAAGCTCTGAGACTGTCTTTAAGAGCCAGTGTGGTCCACGCCTTAGTGTCTTCAAGACTGGATTACTGTAATGCGCTCTCCGTGGGGCTGCCCTTGAAGACGGTTCGGAAGCTGCAATTAGTGCAGAATGCGGCGGCCCGGCTGGTCGCTGGAGCTAGGCGGTTTGACTCTGTTGAACCGCTGCTTCAGCGGCTGCACTGGCTGCCCATTCGTTTCCGAGCCCAATTCAAGGTGCTGGTAATGACCTTTAAAGCCCTTCACGGTTTGGGTCCAGGATATCTGAGGGACCGCCTTCTCCCATACATTCCGGCCCGCTCTCTTAGGTCATCTGAGGGGGCTCTCCTGCGTGTACCACCTCTATCGCAAGTTAGGGGAGTGTCAACACGTGGGCGAGCCTTCTCTGCTGTGGCGCCACAACTGTGGAACTCCCTGCCAGGGGATCTGAGAACTACCCCCTCCCTCATGACTTTTCGGCGAGGGCTCAAAACGTTTTCGTTTCGTCTAGCGTTTGGGTGATGGGTTGTCGTCTGCCTCCTGTGTCTCAAGATGCTCTGCCATGCTGCTTTTGTGCTCCATACTGTCGCCCCCCCAGTGGATTTTATTGTTTTTAAATTAAGTATGTATTGTTTAAACTTATTTTCTGTATTATTTTAAACTATGTTTTTAAATTTTTGTTGTAAGCCGCCTTGGGCATTTGCCTAGGCCAGTGATGGCGAACCATTTGGGCTTGGTGTGTCAACATTTTTGAAAATGCCTAACTTGACTCTGCTGGTGTGTCGCCTCCCCACCGAACTTTTAAGACTACTTTGACTATTGCTACTTTTAATAGTAATTTTGAATTGAACTGAACTGAAAACAATTATAGAACACATTGCATTTTATTTAACATCAATGAATGACTTTTTTGTTGCTGTTTTACTAAATACAGTAAATAATTTGAAAGAAGTCTGCCAAAGTCCCTGCCCTAAATGTTCAAGACAAGCCTGTAAAACTTTTGCAAAAATATAAGGTGTGTCGGAGCCCTGGGGGAAACGCTGGCGTGTCACCCAAAATGACCTTGTGTGTCACCTGTGACACGCGTGTCATAGGTTCGCCATCACGGGCCTAGGCATAGGATAAGGCGGGATATATATATTTTTTAAAATAAATAAATAAATAAAATAGTTGCTTGAATGTCCAACTACTGTATAGGGCTGTGGAAATCAGAATTTGAATCCCCGCCCCACCATACAAAACTCGCTCTCTGGCCTTGGGCCAGTTGCTGTCACTCAGCCTAACCTACCTCACAGGACGGTTGTAATGATAAACGGGGGGAGGAGAAGAGCTGCCCCCCCGGAGGACGGGTGGGATGAAGCCGTAATTGGATCATCAAACCATGAGTTCCATTCAGGGTCATTGGTATTTTTTAACTCACCAGTTCAGGAACTAATTTTTTAAAAAATGGTTGGCTAACTGGTTCAGACATATTGAACCCGTTTGGATACGTTTGGTGCAGAATAATGGGGAACCTGTCATGGAACTCCATGGAATGAATGCGAAGCTAACTAACTTTAAGCTGTTTGGTTTTGCATCTTTAAAAAGGTTTTTACAAACATTAAAAAAGGAGAAGATAAGTTTGCTCTCTGACTCTGGGGTTCCTGAGTTTTGGGGTTCCAGGTCAGTTTTGAGATTTAGGGTTGGTTTGATTCCCTTTAATATTAAATGTTTCCCCTCTGCAGTGTGAGTTCCAGGCCACCCTCCCTGGGTGCATTAGCTCAGTCTGGGAAACGTGGTTTCAGAGTACAGTATTTCCCTCTTATCCTGATGCAAACGCTTGCCATGTCGTGGACGTCTCCAAGGAAAACTCTTAGTTGCCTCGAACCAGAATTGAGTCCAGAATGCAAAAAGTGGTAACTGGTTAGCTGCTGAGAATGTGAATGTTGTCCTTGACTCCTAGCACAACCCTGGCTTCTGTGGGGGAAGGTGGCTGGCGGAACAGTGTGCAGTCTGTGTTGTACCGCAGTACATAAGTGGCGTTATGCTTTCCAGCTACGCTTTGATGTTGGAGCGGCCCAACGTTTGTCCAGCGAGCTCTCTGTGTGGGTGGGTGTTCGACCTAGGTCTGCTTACGTCCACCTGAAGGACGGCGTTCTACGTTTCAGCGCAGTTGGTCTGCACACCGCTTTGGTGTTGAATGTGTTTTATCCTGAGGAGTGAAACTGAGCGAGGCTGACCTGGCTGGAGTGACTTGGGGCTAGTTCACCTGTCTTTATCGCTTTCACATTTGTGGTGCTGGAGATGACCCTGTGGGTGTGGGAGGGACTCTTACTTTTCTCCATGAGCAGCACGCAGGGGTGGAATGCGCCTCAGGCGACTCTGCCCTCGCTGCGACTTAGGGACTTCCGACAGGATGTTTCCTTGTCATTTCCTGCAAACCGACCTTTTCTGTGAAGCCTTTGGCACAACACCTCTGTCCTCTCCTCTGTTGTAACTCTGTTTAAAATGTGTGTAACTGAAACAGTTGCATATGGCCCACCTCCCCTCCTCCTGTTGTCTGGTGTCAGTGTCTCCATTGTAAGCCCCCTGGGGCAGGGACCTGTCTTTTTCATTCTATGTACAGAGCCATTGATGTTGATGGCACTATGTAAATAATGTGCTAATCAAAACTGGCCTATTGGGCTGCATGTGTTTAAAACCGATTTCCCCTTTGCCACGAGGAAAATACTTTGAGCCCCTGCCCTGGGGGGGGGTGCAGAGGGGGGCACCAAATGTACGATGCAGTGACTGTGATTGATGGCCCTTTCTCACTAAGGGTTTTGAAATCTTGGGGGGGGGGGTCTGCTTGTTGAAAGCCAGAAGGGGAGGCCTTCAATATAGGTTCCTCCTTTCATCATGGAGAGATGGGGATAAAATGCTGGAACCAAGACTGAGGCACACATACAATCTTACAGACCTAAAGTTCATGGGAGGAAAAAAGGCCCGAGTTAAAATAGGAAGGTCTTGCTTTACGTACCAGTTATATTTTGATACAGAACGTGGGGCTTCCTCGTCTCCTTTTGGAAACCAAGGCCGATGGCCAGCTCTGCGACAGGACAATTGCGCTTTCTAAATTAGGCATTGGATGCTGCTGAGCCAGGAACTGGTTGCCAAATAATGTTTAATCACTGTTGAAGGGGAGGCAGTCATTGGATTAATAATAAACTTTGTAGCACGGACCGAACCTCGGAGGCACTCAAATGCCATGGTGGTGAGCTTTTAAATACCTCCGCAGACAGTTCAAAAGGGCTGGGCCGTGGCTCCGACCAGCTCTTAGTGGTGCTACGGTTAGGGCCAGATCGCAGCCAGTCGCTCTGCGTGGGGTCAAGTGTCATAGATCAACCTAGATCTTGGATTCCCCGAAATGTTTGCAGGCTTAGCACTGTGTCGGCTAGCTCTGACTTGGAGTGTCCAGGCCATGGGGCCCATGTTCTTCTTCTTCTTCACATTATCCCACCTTTCCTCCGAGGAGCTCAGGGTGGGGCACATATGACACTTCCTTTTATCCTCTGAACAACTCTGTGAGGACGGTTAGACAGAATGGTGACTGTGCCGTGGTCACCCACCCGTTGAGCTTCGTGTCCAAATGGGGATTTGGACCGGTGTCTCCCCAGCCCTAGTCCAGGACGCTTAACTACGACACCAGACTGGTTCTCAGGTGTGTCTGTGCCCCCATCCCGCCTCGCTCCTCCCACAGGGGATCATTTCCTAGGGGCTTCCACATGGTTGGTGTAGCGTGTAAGCAGGCCCACCTGTCTGCTTAGTTTTGTGGAGACAGAGGGCCTCTTTGGGAACCCATTTCTAGGTGGACTTACCGTTGGCTGCATTCTTTGGCCAAGGTTCCATAGGTCTCTCTGGGCCTCAGAACGCCTCCTGGAAGCCACCGGAAGTGATTTCCAGGTTACTTCTGATTTGTGTCCACGACTTCTGGTTGCTTCTGGGAGGTGTTCTGAGGCCTGCGGAGGCCAATGGAGTGGGTTGCGGGCCCAGCGCAACCCAGAAGCAACCCTCCAGAGGCTCCCAAATGTGCTTTGCAGGTGAAGCACTGACCATCAGGTCGCCGCGACCCACCACGGAGGATGAAGTGAGTCGCAGCGCTCAAAAGTTTGGGAACCACTGATCTGATTAGTTAACAAACCAGAGTTCCCTGAGTTAATGTGCAATATATAGATGTGGTTTGATCTGAAATGAAAGCAACAACTTTCACTCGCCTTTGCTTGCCTGTGTGTGTGGGGGGGTCCGGGGTGTGTGAGCCCTTATGTTTGTTCATGTAGTGTTAAACTATGGTTTAGTGTTGCAGTTGAATCAGGCCACTAACTTCAAATAATCTATTTTTGTTTGTTCCTCTGTGTTCCATTTTGAAAAAATGAATACCTTTAATGGCAAACAAGCTTAATGACAGAGTTTTATGGGAGTGACCATAGAATGGGAGACATCTGGTGCGCAAGAATCTTGGCTCCTGTTCCCACAACCATTTCCACTTTAATCACCTTGTTTTTTTCATCAGGCATATCTGCCTGGAGGGGTAGCTACTTGATTCAAAGGGTACTAAATTGACAAGGTTGCATCTAGCAAAAGCTAATTGGTTGAGAAGCAGATTAGCTCACCCAAGGAGATGGGAAGAGGCAGAGATGTAGACAGAGAGTACTGCCAAAACCTACAAGTGAGATATTTTGAAGTTGACAAGAAAGTGGAAAAGCTTTCTGTCTTTACCTGTGCAGTGAAAAACATTGTAACTTATTAAAATGCAAAATGAATATTTATTAGGTGTAAAAGACAATCTCATCTCGTTTGCACTATTTATGCTGTTTGACTGCTGCCTTGAATTGAAACAATGAGGGCACATCTATACACTACAGACCTAATAGTCTTTCTGTCTGGGAAGATCCGCGAGTGGGATTAGGGGGGCCAGCCAGCAGGATTCTCAGCACCCTCCCCAAATTACAATTCTTAGGATTCTTTGAGGGAAGACATGACTTGTTTTCAGTGCGTAAAGCAAAATACGTTTGCGGTGTAAACAGGATTTGAGAATATGCTGCACACTGTTGGGCTGTCTTGACACAACCAATAATGTTGAGTTTGTAACCCACTAATTTCACCCATGTAGTCGAGCAAAGTGAAAGGTTGGTCCTCGATCGTGTTTTTGTTGGCCGCGGAGAAGTTTTTGCTTGTTCGTGTCCCTGCTCACCCAGAGAACCGTAGTAGCACCTAATGTTTGTACAGTTGGCCCGCATCTTACACGAGGATAGCATTTGGAGGTCAGGGTGTAAAGCCAAAATCGTGGGTAGTCGAAACTCCCTTAACGCCAATAAATACGTACTGTCTCTTTAAGAACTAACAGCCCAGTACAAGGAGACACAGCAACTGAGGGAACAGCAGTTTCATTCTCCTATTTTAGGCTCACTCCGGGGCATAAACCAGGAACGGCAGGTGGAGTCTCCAGCGCTATTTAAGCTGTTGTTTTCCTCTCTTGGGGGGGGGGGGATACCTGAGTGCGTATACCTGAATTTGCGCAAGTATGTCATGCGCAAGATGCAGACCGACTGCATAGTGCTTTTTGACTGTGAAAAAGTGCTTTACATGTTTCATATTGATATAATCCCTGTAAGCACCCTGCAAAATAATTCCCAAAGCCACTAGTGCGCTCATGACCGAAGCGAGAGCTGCACCAGGGACGTCCTGATCCGCAGCGCAGTCTCTTAGTGCAGTGATGCTACACCGGCTCTCCGATGCCCTGAGAGTCGTCAGTGCTCCGTCTGTGATGACCCTTGTGGGAGCATTCTTTAAAGGGTTGCAGTCATGGCTGCTGGCCATGTTACCAGTTCGCAGGGTGCGTTGCTCCATCAGGCAAGTGTGTGTCTGAGCTTGCATGAAAGAAGCTGCACAAAACAGCGCGGTGAGCGGGCTCAATGTGACGGAGCAGTTGAGGGATCTTTTCCGTTCAGCTTTGTGGCGAAAACCCAGTCAATGGGGTTATGCCCATAGTTGTGTTTTTAGCCCACTTTTCAGGCAAATATTTTTGACAAAAATTGTTACAGTCTTGACAAATTCGACAAAACGTTTGTCTAGGAAAATGCTCTACCACATTGGTGGAAGGTACTACATAAATGACAGGCCTGCCCTCTGACTTAGGAACTTAAAAAAAAAAAAAGTCATGATGAAGAGGTAGAGAAGCGAGAACGATGATGATGCCAAGACGAAGTGATGAGTTTTCCGCCAGTGTTCTGCCGGCATTTGGATCTAATGGGGAGCAGGTTGAGCTTCCTGTGCAGACGGTCTTGTTACGATCGGGTGGTCCAGCCCCCTGGGGGCACTGAGGCTTCTGGCTGTTGGCAGGTGGCCAGAGAGCCCTTCCCTTTGCTTCTGGAAACTGGGAGGTGGAGCATTTGTCTCTGGGAGAGACTGGGGAAGCTGGCGAGTGCTGCTCCTCCTCTGACTGATGGCTGGAGCCAAGCTGTCTGTCTGTCATTCTTTTTCCTGTATGTTCCTCCGGAACTAAGCTGGTGATACAGCTTCATCTCTGTGTTTGGGGGGGGGGGGTCTAAATGCATGCACACACGTGTGCTCGCGTGCACACCCTCATGCCCACACCCACAAAAAACCTTTAAAGGTTTTTGTATTTTATCGTTCACATCTGTATCCCACCTGTCTTCCAAGGAGCTCAGAGTTGTATGCAGGAGTTTGTCCTCTTCTGTCCTCACAACAGCCCTGTGAGGTAGGCTAGGTAGAGAAGGCCCACTGTCCTCCAGTGAGTGTTAGGGCTGAGTGGGAGCTTGAACTGTGCTCTGTCGCTACGCTGCTCCACCTGCTAGTCAAAACTGTCGTTTTTAGTTTCAAACTCTGGAAAGACCCATGTACATTGAGATAAGCTTCAGAGCGTGTTGTGAATATGAGGCAGTTCAAAAAATAGTGTGTCGCTGCAGCTCAGTTTACATGGAGTGTTTCAGAGCCTACGTGAGATTAATTCTAAAGGCCTGTTCGTAAAACTAGGATTGATCTCATGGAAGATTTGATGTGGAAAGGACCCTAATACGGTATTTGAAAGTACCTGGACCATACAAGACCAGCCAAAGCGTCAGTAGATGAATTTGCTCCCTGACACCTTAGCAAAAGTTTTAACATCTGTAGCTCTGTTTGGCTACCTCTGGTGCTGTGGAGGAAGCTTGGGAAGTACCATGGGGGGGAGGGGGGGAGGGCTTCTTTGTAACTTCTGCCAGTAGTTTCCAAGTTGCTAACTAGTGACTGTAAGAAGATGTTGCAAGCTGCTTGTTATCATCACTGTTGACACTAAAAATCAGATGATGCAAAGTTTGCTCTTGGAAAAGACCTCGTGTTGTGAGCTCCTTTTGGTTCTCTTCTCTCTCCCCCCCCCTTTTTTTTTCAATTGCACGTACAGAGATCTGCCCCCACACAAACAAATCCTGTTGCTCATGGATTCTGCCAGTTGGGTATAAAGATGGCTAATGTGAATGTGGCAATTTTTAAAGGTCAAACTAGATGTGACTTCAACAGCAACAACAAAGATGAATTGTGCTGTGTGTGTTTGGGGATGGGCAAATTGGATTGGTGGTGAGGAAGAAGAAGGGGACCATTCCTTCCCTTGTGCTGTCTGTCAGTTACAGTTGCCCTCTCCCAGAAGTGGTTTGCCCCAGGGGTTGGGGGGAAGTTAAGGCCGTGACTGAGGAGCTTAGTCGAGGCGTGCTGGGGTGTCTGGATATCACAGCGAAAGTGAGCAGTCTCCCGATTTCCGGCACGATCGAAAATCTTCCTGGGCCATGTTTGAGGGGGCTGCATCGCGGAGCTACTGCAGCCACCAAGGGGGAGGAGAGTGGCTATCTGCCAGTCGGGTGTGTTAGCCAATCACCGTGGAGGTTTCTTCCAAGAAGGCGGGACAAAAGGAGGGACTATTTGCGGGAAGACACTCCTACTCCTCTCGTGCTCGCTCGCCTCGGCATGTGGTCTGTCACAGCCTTAGTTTAAAGGCATACAAGTGCCTGCAAGTCTCCCCAGGGAAAAAAAAGTGGCTTGGGTGGACTTTTAATTGGGAAAGTTGTGTGTGTGGAAGAAAGAGTTTGTTAAAAAACAAACCACTGCAAAAACATGGGGCTTTCTAATCCTGGACTTTCCACATCTCAAGTTGAGGATCCCACTTGTAGCAGATCAGCCACAATGTGTTGGATTGGGGTCAGCCTGACTCGGCAGCCTTACCTTTTTGTAGGTAACAACAGAGGGGGCGACACCAAACTGAATGTGCCGCTCGCCTTTCTTCCCAGAAGCCATATTCAACAACTGTCAACTTAGGCTTGTGGCTGCTGTTTACGGTTTAATGGATTCAAAAATGTAGCTGTGTGTTGTCACTTATTTAATTGTATGCAGCAACATCAACATACAATGTTGTATGTGCTGTACAAAGCAACAGAAGCCAAAAAAAAAAAAAAAGGTCTTTGCCCCAAGAAACTTACAGTCTGCATTGGTTTCTCTCTAACTCTGGTTTATTCAGTTCTGAATAAACATCTTTTCCACAAAAGCTCAAGCAGTGTGTATGGGCAGCATCACAATACAGTCATTGTTTTACGACCCTCAGGGATGTTATGTGTTTTTTTTGGGGTAACCTGATGCCTGGGATTTTCCCATCCCTGTTCCTGCTGTCTTTTCAGCTGGACATTTGCAACCGAACACTTGCGGGTGAGGTGTAGTTCTGCCAGCGTTGACTTTCGCCAGCTGGGCAGTGACCATTGGCACGACAGTAGATGAAGTGGCTGAGAAGTTTTAATACAGAAATTAGTGTGGTCAGACGCGGGGGAAAAAAAGGCTTTGAACTGGTAATG
Source organism: Plestiodon gilberti rubricaudatus (assembly GCA_026170595.1). NCBI lineage: Eukaryota > Metazoa > Chordata > Lepidosauria > Squamata > Scincidae > Plestiodon > Plestiodon gilberti. Next base: position 55,370,875 of record JANXHW010000007.1, read on the forward strand.
GAGGTGCCAGTTCAGGAGAGACTGTAAATAGAAAGTGACTGGAAGCAGAAGATAAGAATCAGCTGCTTGTTTTGCCAGTGTCTGCCTTTGCAGAGCTCAGCTTTCAGTTTCCAGTTGGGGGGATGCAGCTTATCCCACTTCTGGTATATGCTTTGGGGAGTTCTACTTTGCATTGCAAGATGCATTGATCTGGAGCTGTAATAGCAGTGTCAGTTTGTGAGGAAATATGCGGACAGAGCAAGGTTGTGGAAGAATTTTCTGAACTTTAGTGTATGCCATCTCAAAGATGCCAGCTGTTTGTTGTTGTTGTTGTTGTTGTTGTTGCATTTGTGTTTCCTGAGAATTGCAGTCACCTCTTGTCTAGGATTGGTCATTTGACTGGTCAAATAATTGTTGGTCAGCTGACCAATCAAATATTGTCCAATCCTAACTGATCATGGTCAGGTATTTTTCAATTTGTTAGTTAGGACTACAGAAACCAAATATATTAATTGACAAGTTTGGTACCTGTGCAGGTTACAAGCACTGTTCACTGTTATTGTGTAGCCGTTAATTAACTTTTCTAAAACTTGTAATGAATTAGTAACTTTTAACACCAGTAGGTAAGGTTTCTATAAATGTGAGCAGAGCAGATCTTCGCTTTAGCTTTTATTCTGAAACTCCAGAGCCAGCTGAAAGTTATGGTTAAAACAAGAAAAGGCTGGAGCAATAAGACAAGCACAACACAGTCTCGTAGCACCATAAAAATAAAACCCATTTATTTCAGCATCAGCTTTCGTGGACTACAATTTGGTTAGAGACTAAGGTGGTGCAAGATGCTTCGCTGTGTTTGCTGCAACAGATGAACACAGCTTCCCCTCTGGAAATAGTTTTCCAGCAGCGTGAAAAAACGACGTTTTAAAACACAGTTCTGCTAAGTTGTCGGCAGGCTAGTTCTCCGCGCATCGCTGGCATCGTGTTATTTTGATAGTATTTGACTGTGAGCAAATGATAGGTGGGCAGTTGACTGGTAAGTTGACAATATTGAACCAGTCAATTAACTGATATGCCCACTGTCGTATTGCCATGTCTTCTTTTTTTTTCCTTTTCTTTTTTTAATCATGTATAGCCTGCGTTTAAATTGAAAATATCAGAGTGGCTTGTGATAAAGAGAGAAGGATTAAAACCAGTTTTAAAATATATCAGCAAATGGTGACTAGCAGCTGTCTAGGTAGGATGGCAGAAGAGAGAGATTATTTTATGAAACTGGATAAAAGCCTTCTAGGATGGAAAGCCTTCACCTTGCATCTAAGGGTGAAGAGGGGACTTGTCGAATCTCTTTAGGGAGGGAGGTGCACACCTGTGCTGCCCTCTTTGAGGGCTCTTGTCTCTGGTACCTGCTGGCTGGATCTTTTGATGGTGGGCCAGCAAGCAGGACCTCCATAGCTGATCATAAAACGTAGAGAGGGTCATGTGGGAAAAGGCAGTCCTTAACATAACCTGGTCCCAGGCAGTGTCGAGCTTCTAAGTTCCAAAATAGTAAGTTCAAGTGCATTGGTGGCCAGTGGAGTTTGAGCAAAAGTGGTCGTGTGCTCGAATGGTCTTTTGTGGAAAAAGTGGCTCCAAAGCCACTCGGGCCACGCTGGTTGTCCAGCCTCACGTCCGTGCGATTTCTCCTGGGGTTTTCTGACAGTTGATGGTGATCTGGCAACAGCAGTGTGTCTTTTGAAATCACCCCTTAGCCGTGCTTGATATATTTTTGCACTTGCTGAGGAGTGCATATTTTACACTTGCAACGTGGTTGTTGGCTAACAGGAAGGTCTAACTGGATTCCGTACACTGACCCTCCCCCTTCTTTGGACGGAGTGGCCGGGTTCCATGCAAAATGTTTTCTTTTCTTGCCCCTTCCATAGAAGAAAACAAAGGCTAGCTGGTCTAGCGTGCTGCGGGAGGCTACAGGAAATTGTGCATCCAAACTAGAAAAACAACAGGGATGTGCTTCGGACACCATGATGCGCCAGACATTTGCACGCTTCGGACTTGAAGGAGCTACTTACCACTTACTTACTAGAACCGGCAGTTGCCCCCAGCTAGAGCCTAGCCCAAGCGGTGGACATGCATTTGAAATGAAGGCCGGGGTGGGGGGGCTCTGAATGTATGCCAAGCTCAGAACTGTGTTTGCAGTTCCAGAACGGAGTGCACAGTCCTTTTCTCAGAAAAATCCACTCCTGCTTTTTCACCAGACTCGCTTCATTTCAGCAGCTTAATTTAGACAGAGAGATGAAAGCTTTTTTTTTTTTTTTTTTGGAGCTGTTATTGCTAAACAATTGGGCATCCTAAAGAATTGAGGGCCGGGGCCCTAGTTCAGAGGTAGAGTATATATGCCTTGCATGCAGAAGGCCCAGTTTCTACCCCTGGCAGGATCTCCAGCAAGGGCCGGGGCAAACCTGTGTCTGAGACACTGGAGAGCTTTACTGTGGACTCGGTTTTTGTGGGCTAGAGCCCCGAGCCCCCTTTATCGGAAGCAGGAAGTGTGATCCACAGACATCGGTAGTCCACAGAAACGTCTGCAATGATAAATCTGTTAGTTTCTGCCAGTTGCTGTTTTTCATACATATCCAAGTACGATGGCCTATAATCGCCTTAATATTGGACCATGTTAAAATACTGGGCAGTCTGTTAACTGGGGCTGCAAAGTTTTCTACTAGTGATCGTTCTGCTCTGTATTTGGTCAGGAGACCGGGCCTTTGGGTTAGAACGTCTATATAAACCTGGCACTCGTGGTTCCAGCTGAAGTACAGACAGTGCTTTAGTGAGTTCTCTAATTAGGAATAATGCTGACGTCAAGTTTCCATACCCTGTTCCTTAATTTAATCGGAGTCCAGTATCCATTCTGTAGAACACCTTTCCCCTTCTGCATATACTTGCGGTACAAACTGTTTTTAAATCAGTACATTTTCTGTCTTTTTTTTAATGGAGGGAAGGAAATTGAGGCAGCGCATTACATATGCAGTCTGGGGATCACAATTTCACAGCAGGCCAGCGAGGGTCCGGGGAGTGAATTAATATCCACTAAACAGTAAAAGAACCTCTGGCACATACCTTTTGGAAGGGTTGGCTTTGCTGTAATGTGTCATGTCTGTAGCAGGTTAACTAAAGCTTTATTAAGAATTTTGGCCTTCTTCTCATCCTCTCCCACCCTCCACTGTGCTGCAGGTGAGATATGAAACCTGTGCGCGAGTGTGTGTGTGCGCGCGCGCGCTTAGGAAGGGACTATAGCTCAGGGGTTTAGCCCCTGAGTCCCAGGTTCAGTCCCCGGCAGAATCGCCAGGTAGGGCTGAGAAAAACCTCTGTTTGAAATCTTGGAGAGTCAGTCGGCTGCCAGTCATTGTATGGTGTTTGGGTGTTTCAGCACAAGTTGAGACCTGGTATTCTTCAGCGACTAAGGCTGCCGTCATATCTGCATCTATTCTGTAGAAAACCCCACGCATTGGATGGGACTTGTTGGTCAACCCACAGAGGATCAGACTGCAAGAGGCCGAGGCAGGAAGTCCGTGGCTTGAATCTATCCTGTGTCACAAATGCACTAGGAGATCCTAGAGGCAAGCCCTTTCTTCTCAAGCCTCGGTCTTCCCATCTGTGATATGGGGATACCATACCACTATATGGGGTTCTTAAAAGAATTAGGGAGACCACATGTAGAGCTCTCTGAGTGTGGTGTAAATGCAAAGTATTAAGTCCTTCCACAGTCTTTCCCTTGCATCACTCTAGCACTAGCCTTGCGCATACCAGGAATCCGTTGGAGTGAGAAATGGCACCCAGACGTCTTTGCGCATGCATCTCTCTGGCTGTGATCGTAAGCAACTATTTATGACGCTCCTTTTTCATTGCATATGTGAACAGGTGCTTATTTTATGACTGTATTAAGCTGAAGCTGGTGAGATAGCAAGCATATCTCAGGAGGAAATTGCTTCTGTTGTGTTGGAGCATTTACTCATAGCATTTATTTGCTCATGCATTTTTCCCCCCGCAGCAGAATTGAGTTATACTTCAGCATGTGTGGCAGCCCCAACAGGTTGGTTACGATACTGCCCTGCTAAGATGGAATAATACTACTTTTATTTAATACTTTCTTAGTGTGCAAAGGACTCCACGTGAATTAACATGCTGTTGCCCTTACAACAGCCCTGTAAGGTGAGTAAGTATTATCCCTACGTTGCAGCTGGGGAAGGAGTGACTTGACTAAGTTCACTTAGTGGTTTTACCAGACTAAGTTCACCTAGTGGTTTGCCAAACCTAGTGGTTTGAACACGGTGTGCTCTACCGTACACACGTTCCAGAGGGACAGCCATGTTGGTCTGGAAGAGTCTTTGGGGCCCCTTTTAAAGACATACAATTTATTGTGGCATCAGTTTTCATGGGCTAAAGAGCCCACTTCATCAGGTGCCAGGAGTGCGATCCTCGGGCATCTGTAGTCCACCAAAACGTCTGCTGTGATAAATCCGTTCGTCCCTGTTGGTTGCTGTACCACAGTCTGCAATGGGGCTCTTTTCCCCTGGCCTTTCCATGCTGCAACCATGCACTCCTGGAGCAACCCAGAACTGCTGGGTCATATTGCACGGGCGGAGAGATCTGCACCCAGCTGATGCTTCAAGAGTTGTGCTGGAACGAGAACGTTGGTCCAAGGGAGTTTTGAGAACCGAGGAAATGTGGCGGCTGATCTTGGCCTGACATTCCACGGAGAGGAGGACTCTGTTGCTCCTTGTATCCAGGATGACTCCAAGTTGCTGGGTGTTAGGCAGCTCTTGGTCAGGGTGACGATCCAGCCAGGGTCCACTGCTCATCCTGGAGCCCTTCCCCTGGAGCCCCTCCCCTTGGTGGTCTTCAAACCTTGGCACTCTGCCTGGCTACCAAGCGGGGGACCTTCCCACAGGCAAAGACCGAGCCACCCCAAAACCACTGGAGACTATATGTATTATATTTTTACCCCACCCTTTCTCCAAGGAGCACAGTTTGGCATTCGTGGTTCTCCCCGCCCCCCCACTATCTGCACAATAACCTTGTGAGGTAGGTTAAAACTGAGAGAGAGAGCGAGAACAGCTGGCTGGCCCGAGGTGTCCCATTTCTGATGGGGTCTTAAACTCAAGTCGTCTTGATCTCTAAACCATTACATCGAGCTGGGCAGAAGGTTGATCAAGATCTGCTGGTCGATCTCAGTGCTTTGCAATACTTCTCAAAAGCAACCACAAAAGAACTTTTCTTTTTTGCCTTTTTTTTTTAAATTAGGCTGCTAATATCAAGAACGCTTAGGGGAAAAGCAGGAATGGATTTTCCTGTGAAACGACTGCGCTTAGTTCTGGTCCTGTCGAGAATCTTCTGAGCTAGTCGTGAGTCCAGAGGCACCTTGTTTCTTGACGCCAAGTGTGTGTCCGCCTCCCGCGAGGCACGGTTTTGCTCCTGGCTCCAGTTGGTGGACCGTGGGGCTGTAAAAAAGAAAGTCGGTCCTGTATGTTTGAAGCTGCGCGCTCCTCATTGCGCCACGCTTGCTGGTGCACCTCAACTGCCCCACACAGTTAAGGGTTGAGAAATAGTGTTGCTGTCGCACATGTGGCGCTTTTGCCGAGAACTTGGGAGGATCCCTGCCCCTTGAGTTTCTTCTGCAGGACTTGGAGAGAGCTTTTGAACCAGCTGCTTGGCTCTCCACCTCTCACGGGAGCCTGTGGGAGGGGGCCTTCCTGTGCCCCCCCTTCCCGTGTTGTCACTGCAGCCTGTTTCCTCAGGATCCTCTTTCAGTTGCATCCCCTATGATGCAAACATCTGGTTCCCCTTTGTTTGGGGAGGGTTGTGTCAGAGCGTGTGCTCATGCTGAGCCGGGCGGTCTGCTCCCACAGGCGACGCCTCTGTGCCTTCTTTCAAGGGGCTACTTTGTTTATGTGTGTGTGTGGGGGGGGATGTCGAAGGGGGCGTCGATCCCTGGTAGCGAGGAGGGTTGCAGCACAGGCGCTGTGCGAAGAGCCTGATACGTATGCGCCACCGGTCCAGGCCCCGTGACGTGCTGCCCAGGCGTTATCCTGCTCTTTTCCTCTCTGCTTGGCACCGTTCAGGGGGATGAATTTGGATCGGGGACCGCCAGTAGCTGTCTGCTTAGTGCCGGGAAAACTGAAGCCGTGTGTTTGCAACCAGTGCGAGATTTCCCCAGGAGCAGCCATGGCTGTATTCTTCCAGAAGTGCCGTGGGGCCTTTACGTTGCTGGGGCTGAAATTTCCCCTGAGAGTCGAGGGATGACTGTGCAGCGACAGGGTTGCCCTTTGACAAGCCTGTATTATTTAACAATATTAAACAGTGCTTTGCATTTATGTAGCACATTGTAAGTGTTTTGAAGTACTTCTCGTGCATCATCGCGGTGAGCTTTCCCAGAGAGCAATAAGGTGGGCCTGTGTTATCCTGCCTGTATTTGTAATGCAGCTGAGGCTGAGAAATCGTAATTCTCGTAAACCCACCTTGGCCGAGCCTGAACCTAGAGTTGGGAGGGGTCTTCAAGGCCATCTAGTCCAACCCCCTGCTTGAAGCAGGCAGATCTTCTCTAGAGCAAGCATGCCATGGTTTGGCAACCAGGGGAGCCCTCAAGCTCACACACCCCTCCCCCACTCCCCTTTTTAGAACGAGGTGTGGTGAACGTTGTGTCTGTGCCAACACTTTTTCTAACCACCGTTGGCGTCAAACCACGCTTTGCAAAGTCGCGTCTAACAACAGTTTCTCAAGCCCGTGGTTAACAGTGCAGATAACCATAGCTGGTTCCAAAATGGGGGGGGGGGGGAGAGGAGACTGCCTGTGGGGGGGCATGGGTAAAAGCAGGAGGAGCCCACAATCCCACAGAGTCAGTTCACGCATAAGACCAAACCGTGGTTTGGTGCTACCTGATTGAGCCATGTGCTCCGTATGCGCTCTGATTTTCGCCTGTCACTTCTGATTTAGCAGAAAAGCATAGGTGGTGCTTATGGCTCAGATGGGCAAACTATGGTTTGCCGTTGAATCCGTGGGAAGATTGGAGGGGAGCAGAGGGAGTTACGAGCACACGGCTTCACATAGCACCGGACCATGGCTTAGGCCTATGAACCAGTGCAGAATGTTCCGGATCGCCAGGTTGTGGTTTGATGATTGGGAAGTGTCGCATCTCCACCACACCCCAGGACGTTCAGGGCTGAGATGAGATTTAATTCGGGGACTTTCCTGCCGTCCTTCCCTGCTACTTTGCTCGCTTTTGGTGAAGATAATGTTGATCTAACTCTTACTCTCAGCAGGTGTTCCTTGCTAACGTCCGTCTGCCTCGTATTATCTCAACGTGGAAACAGATGAAAACAAACCCTAAACTTTAGAGGGAAAGCCCTGCTCCCTTTGGGGTTTGGGAGGGTTTCCTTTAGAACGGTAGACACAACAGACCCTTGGTTGGAACAATCCATTGTGGTTTCAAAGCAGAGAGATCAAAGTTGACTCCTGTCTCCTTTGCGCAAGTCACCCTAGCAGGTGCTTGTATTTCAGACACCTTCGTGTTTTGCACAGCCCTCGGGATGCAGAATGATGATATCATCCTGGCGGAGGGCCAAGCCTAAGGCAAAGACTTTCGGACCAAGGGTTGCGCTGGTGATGCAGACGTGTTTGAACTGAGGTGGTTCGTCACAAGCCCATTTGTGTTTTGGGGATTAGATAGGACAGGGGTTGCTTGTTCTTCTTTGTGTCACCTTGTGACTTTCTAATTGTGTCTGGCTTGAAGCCAGATAACTCGACCTAGGAAGCTTTGAGACGTTCTTATCAGGAGCCGCACATTATCACCGGCCTGTTCAGCTCTAAAGAGCCAAAACAGCCTGTGGCGAACCACACGGTGGCTTGGAGTAGGGTGTCCTGAATGAGGAGAGTGTTGGGGGGCAGGTGGTGTTATCCGGAAATGGCACCCAGGAGCTTACGGTAGGTTCCAAGCAACAGTGGCCCTCTTTTTCTCCCCGGTGTGTCTTGTCTGTTACCAGTGACGGAGTGGGTGACTGCCGGAAGATTCCTCGGCAGTTCCCAGTTGGGCTTCCTAGTGGGTAGCGTCCATCTTGCAAAATGTTCCTCGCAGTTCCCCAGTGTTTGGGCTCAGCCGTTCGCTGCGTTTGCTTTAGTAAGGGGCCTGAATGCGATGGCTTTCTGACTCCTCCTTGCCCCGCCAAGCTCTGCCTTCATGCTTAAGTCCTCTGTTTATCAGGGCTAGCCAGGCACCCACAAACCCACTCACCAGTCCACCAAAGGCAGGGGCCTCCCTGGAGCCCCCATTTGCCCTTCCATTTGGAGGAGAAACGTCTACTGATTCTTCTCCATACTGTCTCAAAGAGAGAGGGCCCTGCCCTTCTTGTCCAAACGGGGTACCGCCAGAGGACTTGAGTAAGGGGAGGAGGTTGGTAGTGGTAGCCACAAATCTTCTCGCGTGTAGTTAAATCGGTGCTGTTGTACCGCGATGCTAAAATACCTGGAAGGTCATGATTTTCTTCCAGGGTTAGACGATGCCACCAGATGTGCCTTCTGCCACATTGCTTGCATATGTGATAGTGGCACTTAAGGAATGTTGACCTATTTTCCCGACCCAGTGTGAGCTAGTGGAGTCTGAAGTTTTTAACTTTCTCCAGTTTACATTGCTCCCTTCAATCTTCGTAGCTCTGCCGTTCAGCCCTTTTTAATTCATAAATGTATCTTTTTGGAGCCATGTGATTGCCTGAAAGGCAAAATGATGAGATTGAAAAGTGACCTTCAGATCTTTTTTCATGTAGAAAGGCTGGAAGTTAGGAATAGTGTGATCAAATCAGTGGACCTCAAGTGTGTGTTTTCCCCCTCGAGTTGGCAAGAGACAGGGCAGGGTGGTGTGATTTCTGAGCCTCTAAAGATCTGAGAGGCCTTGAAGCTGCCACGTTGGCAGCTAATTCAAATCAATATGTAACGACTCTCCTTTCAGTTCCTAGGCACAAGCACCCCTCCTTGCTGGTGTAAACCAGACCGGAGTGGGGATTTGGTCCCTCCTTGACCCTGGTGGAGAGCAGACTCCCCTTGTGACTACAGTTCTGGTTTGGCAAGTGGCCGTTCAGAGACCTTTACGCACTGGAGCATCCTGTGTGTAGAAAGCATCTGTTGGAAAACGTAGGTGAAGTGCTACATCTGTGGTAGCACAGAGAGAAGATTACATGGGAAAGAGAGAGAAGTGAGGTGATGCGTCGAGAAGGAGACAACTTTCAGAAGCTTTGGTTAGCCAGAGAGCGGTCTGCCTGAACTTTTTTTCTTTCTCTAGTGTCTTTGCCAATTGGTGAACCAGATGTCCTAAGTAGTTTGTGCTGGAAGATGCGAAGTAATTAGATCATTCATGGTCTCTAGTTAAATATAATTAGAGACCTGTGTAAACTGAGCAAATCTGACAGGTGTGAGGTGTTGTGGGTTGGTCATAACCATAAAGGTTTTTCTTTGTGTTGTGTGTGAGAGAAACTTTGTGGCAATAAAACAAAATCTCCCTCTTTCTTATATAGATAATCTTGCAGAGACATACAGGAATACCAAATTAGGGCTTTATTCAAAAACAAATTTGATGAGCTAACGATTAAGGTAAAGGTGACCCCTGACAATTAAGTCCAGTCGTGTCCGACTCCAGGGTGTGGTGCTCATCCCCATTTCAAAGCCGAAGAGCCAGCATTGTCCGAAGACGCCTCCGTGGTCATGTGGCCAGCATGACTCTCCTTGCTGCAGCGTGTAGCATGCGGCTGGAACACGGAGCGCTGTTTACCTTCCTGCAAGCCTGCGACATATCGCTAATCGACCAGGTCTTGGTGCCGCCACTCCGGCTAGTTGTAGAGGTTTGTGTTAGAAGATCTGTAGTTACTGGTATGGAGATTTGTGCTTGGATATGCCAGGCAAGGCATGGCACCGTGTGGTTCCGGGGGTGCGGGAGGTAATTGGCTCTGCCCCCTGAGCCACTGCTTTGCAGTGATGTAGACTTGAGTCTGTTGACTCGAACTCGGAGTCATGCGAATGCCTCGACTCGGACTTGACTTGGTGATGATTGTAAAAGACTCGACTCGAGAGTTGGAGCTTTTTACGACAGGTCGAATTTTATTCAAGTCTAAACCCGGTTTCTTCACGACATAGATAGGGACTCACAACCAAAGACTTGAGACATGGAGTCAGAGACTTGATCCACATCCCTGCTTTTTGTAGGGCTCTGCCCAGCTTTGGGCTAAACATTCTGGCCTTCCTTCCCAGTCCATCTTCCATCTGCGGACTGAGCAGAGCAGAGCAACAGCTGGGTAGCATCAGCGAGGCCAGCGTGTCATGTGCCCTTTGTCGCTATGAGAATGTGAGTAGGGAGAAATGTTGTCTCCGTAAATTTCAGTGACCCCCACCCCAGGGCCAGTATTTTGCCTCTCCACTTCCTAAAAATAAAAGCCTCTCTTTTAAGAGGAAAGCTGAGCAGATGAGTGCATGTAAATTAGAGCGGCTCCGTCGAGGAATGCGGAGGCTCGGCTCCGTGTTGGCAAAACATGGATGGAAGGAAAAGAGCAGAGACATTTCGCAGGCTGGAGCCAATGTATTCTGGAGACAGTCGGCAGAAAGAACACAAAGCAGGAGACAGTAAAAGGTGAGACGAGAGGTGGGGGGAAGATGCGGTAAGGAGAGAACACGTACATTGAGGTTAGTACATGTTCATGTTCTTTCTGATTCCTTGTTTCCTTGGCTGAGCTCCCGTAGCTCCAAGGCCTTTGTCTGCGAGATTATGAAGGATACTTTTGGCGTTGTGTGTGTGGGGAGGAGCAGGCAGTTGTATTTCTGGTTACTGTTGCCTGTTGGCGTACAGTGATGATAAGAGACAAGTATTTTGAAACATTACATGCTGTACAGGCAAGCACACTTCCCCCTTAGTTCTAACCTCCAGTGGCTCAGAGCCGATGAGCTTTATGGGAGCTGAACCCTGGAGTTCTCACTCCTTCTCTCTGCCCCCCACAGGTCACGGCAACATCTGGGATACAGCCAGGCTGGAGGGATGGTGGTGTTGAATGGGGAAGGGGGTTGCTTCCCCCAGTATGTTTCCTACTTGATCACATCGTTTCAGATTTGGAATGCCTTGTGTTGTTGTTTTTGCTAGGAATGTGCTTCGCTCTCTTTCCTTCATGGTTTCTCATTGCTTTTGACTTAGGCCGAGATCCTAGGCATGTATACTGTCAGTCGATGTATGTACATTTGTGAATTAAAAGAAAAAAAAAAAGGTAGCCTCCACCCCCACCCCCCTCCAGCAGTCTGATGTGGACTGAGAATACTCAGTGGCCCCCAGGAACTAGGGGATGTTGAGGTGGCAATTGGAAAAAATAAATAAATAGTATAACACCACTTGGATGTGGGGGTTTGCTTGAGCCTTAAGCAGCTGGAGGAGGGCATTAAGGTTGGAGAGAGACGACATGTTGTTGCAGGTCCTTCTAAACATCATCTCTGCCCCAGGAGGCTTACAATCTCGGAAACGGGAAGTAGACAGCCGGGAAAAGGGTTGGAAGCAGGACAAATAGGGAAGAATGTGCAATGATTTCAGTTATACTGTACATCCTTAGGTTCTGAATGATTGCGGTGTGTGTGCAGCGATGCCCTTCTCCTCCCTAGCTCCAAGGCTGGGGGGGGGGGGTTGGCGGTTGGATTGCAATGTTCTTGGAAGCAGATTAACCAGCCCCTGCTACTCTTTCCAGCTTAGACATGATCTTGTAATGACCAAGTGTCCTGGGGTTATGCACTCAAAAATGGTGGGTCCTTTCCAGTACTGTTGTTCCCATGTTGCAGATGTGTTGGTGGGGGAGAGCTTGCGAGGAAGTGGTTTGCCTCTGGCCGCGTGGCAGGTTGGTGAGATTTGAACTGGGGACTTCACTGCTCCTTAGTTGAAGCCACAAGAATGCACAGTACCCGACTGCCACATCCTAGGAAAAAGAAGCCCCATTTGGGAAGCCACGTGCTATTGTATTATAGACACTTGACTTCTGTATTGTGATGGTGGGTGTGGATCTGTCGGCTCCATCACTCCACGAGCAATTGAGCAATGCTAATAAGAGGTGCAGTGTTAACAGATGTTTGAGCATAGATGGAACTATAATCTTGCCAGACTTTGTCTTTTGGATTTATTTTCTTTGGAAGGCTTGGTAATGAAAGTCTGATACTTAGACTTCAGGGCGATGAACTCTGCCTGTCTTTTACCCATATGCTGATATTGACTCTTGAAGAGTGAGAGAGAACAGGTTTGTGTGTCTCTGACACTTGTGCTCAATCCCGAGCTATGGGCCTAACCCTAACCCTAACCCTTTTCAGATTCCCTTTCGTAAAATATGCTGTTCTGTTAAACGTTTGGTAAATTCTATTTCGGCTACACCCAAGGAACGTTCTCTCATTTTCAATGACTTGGTTTTTTTTCATTGAATACTTTGTGGGGTGTGTTAGATTTGTCCGCCTCTTGTAGCATTGTCAGCTTTTATAAAGCTGTGTGTTTCTTCGTTGTCTGAAGTGAAATGGATAGTTGTTTGTGGATTTAATGTATTTGCTGCCCAGTTTTGGAAAACTTTGGGGCGTCTTTCAGCCAAAATGCTTGATTGGTAAACGATATACTGGTTCTCCAAAAAGGATGGTGCAAAAATAAAGCGGATTTATTCTTAAATGAACTGGCATACCACAACCGTCATGACATGAAAAGGCTGAAAAGTTTCACGTGCACATAACAAATGTTTGATGTGGGCACTTGCGTAGATACACTGGGGCGGGGGGGGGGAGCCAACGTCTTAGGTGACAGCTGCAGTCTCCTTGCGAGGCAGTCACAACTGTTTGCCCCCCCCGCCCCGTTGTAGCTACATAATTGCCCACATCGAACATTTGTAGTGTGCACGTGAAACTTTTCAGCTTGTCATGACGGTTGTGGTATGCCAGTTCATTTAAGAAGAAATCCGCTTTGCTTTTTCACCACCCTTTTTGAATAACCCTGTCCTAACATTCATCGGCACGAAGGACACACTCCTCTTAGGACTGAAAGCTGCCTTTGAAAATTAGAACGCCAGAATAGCATTGATTTGGGGGAGGTGGCGGCAGCGGTGTCCAGGTAGGTAAAACTAATCCTCAAGACATGCTGCACAAGGGTGGTGGCAAATCAGATTTATGGAGGGAAAGCGAGTTGAAGGCCAAATCCAGCAGGTGCCCAGAACCACCCTTCTCCCCCAAATACAGTTCTGCTTAAACACTGAGGCAGAATCGGTTAGTAGTAGATTCCAAAGTGAGGCATGTTATCTAACAGACAAATGATTTCATTCCTAGAACAGAATATCCTTAGGATATCTCCATACTTCGTTCAAATCAACTAGTGTTGTTGGTACTGAGACCCACATTCCAGCCTGCCGTCAAGTGTCCTGAAGTCCGGCGAAGGACCACTTGACTGCGCTGGATTGCGCCCTGGGGCTGTGCTTGTAGCGATCGCGGCAGCTGTCCGTAACAGAACCCCATTTGAAATAGCTGTCTTTCTCTTCCTGCAGGATCCGGTGACTGCGCTGCTGTGGGGGTGGGTGGGTGGGTGGGGGTGAGGACTAGGAGCAGCTTGGCTACAGGCCAAGGCCTGCGCACAGCATTCATCATCGCCTGTTGATCTGTTGCCAGCAGAAATTCATAGGTGGCGGATCTGTTTCGCCTGTTGCATCCAGGCTGTGGTATCAATGGCTTGTTAGCAGTCGGGGGGGGGGGGCAAAAGTGGAGTGGTTTGCGTTCCATGGATCTAGTGCAGGATTAGCTCCCAGAAAAGTTTAGCTTTCACGTGCCGGCTTTCCCAAACAAAAGACTCAAACTTTCAGTCTCGTGTGCTTGGAGCTGTGGAGAAATGTGTAGGTAACATCAGTGGCGGGTTAAAAATAGGAATTGGACTTCAGTAAGGGGGGGGGGATCCACACATTTGCTGTTAGTGCCACATGTAGCGTTGGAAAATCTGCACTAAATGAGGTCTGCTAAATGACCAGCAACATAGAATGGCAGAGTCCTTTGTGAATTGATGCTTGGATTGCAAGGGTAGGCAGGGGATCGCAAATTCACTCTTCCGTGTGAACGTAGAATGTCGGGCTTTAACCTTGCCTTCTCCCTGTGTGCTAGCTTTTCTGGAAACATGTGTCTAGAGGAGAGAGGTGTTTTTTTTTTTTAAGTGTGTTTTTAAGTGTGTTTTCAGCCCAGCAGCCTGGAGTGATGCAGTCCAGGAAGGACTATACCATGTGATGTTGCTGACTGTGCCACTCGGCTCTTGGTGTTCTGGACCAAGCTAGGTCACCGCTCTGCAACCAGGCGGAGGGCAGAGAATGGCGCCTTTGGTTTATCATCGCCGCCACTCAGATGGTCTCCAGGGAACTTGAGGGCTTCACCTGTGGGTTTATCACCAGACAGCCCTGTCAGGTAGGAGAGGCTGAGGGAGAGCAACCATCTCAGGACTCCCCCTGGGCTTCCCATGTCCAAATTTGGAGCTGTAGCCACGTGACCACTTTGTTGCCCCCAAACCTGACCTTTTGTGGCAGGAAGGATGGGGTTGCAGTGGTTAACCAGGCGCCAGTGTAGCCCAGCAAAATGTGTGGCGGTTTCTTCTCTCTTCGCACCCAGCATTGTTCCTCGCTCTTCTCGATGATGAAGAGAAAGAGAATACAGTATGACAAATAAGCAAATGTGCATGGCCTAGTTTGCAGTGTGTGTGTGTTGCAGAGCTTCACTTTTATGGGTGCATTTTTTTAAACTGTGCTGTTTCTTTGGGGGTGCATCTGTGCTCCAGCAGGTCGTAGCCAGGCTCGCTTCAGAGCCGTGAATGCAACGAAATAAAAGGGGCTCACAATACACTGCAATTAACGTTGGCAGCCTAGGAAACGGCTCAGAGATGCCCCAGTGGATCTTGTCAATCACAGTTTAAATGCTGATGCCTATTGAACACTTTTGAACACTTTTGCATAGCTACAGGGTATGCGGCTGGAAGTCCAAGGAACAAAAAAACTCCTTTCCCTTAACGCTCTATCTTTGCACCCTGTTTCTTGGATATACACTACTTTCTAGTATGCTTAAAGCTATTTTAGAGGGCCGATCTTATAATTGGCAGCGTTGTTCTCCAGGGGATACGTTGGTGACGCGAGTCATTTCACTTCTCTCTCTTTTTCTAACTGCTGGTATGTCACAGTATGCCTGGGATTTGCAAGATGCCTTTGTGTGTGTGTGTGTGTGTGTGTGTGTGTGTGTGTGTGTGTGTGTGTGTGTGTGTGTGTGTGTGTGTGTGTGTGTGTGTGTGCCGTCACAGAGCCTAGAATCGCAATGTGTCTCTTTTTTTTTTTAAAAAAAGTTCATATTATGTTTATAATCCTCATGTTTTTAAAGAGTGCTTGACAGACAACGCTGAAGGATTAGGAATGAAGCAAAGAAAAAGGAGTCGAGTATTTTGAAAAGGCGGATAGTTGAGGCTCCTCCGTGACGCTTAATTTCTTCTGAGGCCTGCGGTCCACCTTTCCAGGTGCATGAACTGAAATCCGCCGTGAGCATACAGGGGTATAGAGAAAAAGGGTGGGGGGGAGAGGCTGTCGAAGGTGGGGCCGCAGGGCTTTGGGATGGCAGAGGCGCAGTTAGTAACCGTCATCGTGTACCGCGCAGTGACAAGCAGCACAACAGGATGGTCGAGAAAGGCAGCGTGGACACTGACTGGCAGGGTTTCTTGTGGTGCCATCGCCACATCCTGTGGCAAGGAGTTCCACAGATGAATTAGACGCTGGGTTCTTGGGGACGATTGGTCAGTGGTGTTAAGGACTGGACGTAATGACTGCCGAGAAACATGGGTGAGGTCTCTGCCTTTGTCGGTCTGTTACCGGGCTCGCCAAAGGTGCCCCCGTCTCTGCTTTTGACAGGACCCCGGCCCACAGCGTGGGGTGCCGTTGAGGAACGATGGCTCTGTCTCTTGTGATGGCAGCTCTTGGGCGTCCCTTACCTGCGAGCCGCTTCTCCTCCCTGCCGTCATGGATACGCTGTCACCAGGTTCGGAGACAGTTTGTCCCAGTTGTCAGGGAGCAGCGGTGGGGGAGAGGGCTGGTGCCGTGCATCTGTTGCTTGGGGGCTTCTCGGAGGCAGGACCAGAGGAGCCTTTGGCCTGATCCAGCAGGGCGCTTTCTAGGAGTTAGGAGGCAACCTACTTCTGGACCGAGCTGTCTCGAAAATGAGCTGCCAGTTCATCTGTGACGTGTTTTGAGTGGAAGAAAAGTTCTTAAAAATGACTTGCATGACATTGTAGCACTCATGAGAAGGATGTGTTGACTTTGGGCAGGCTGCAGGATTTATTGCCTTGGTCCCCATTTTTGGACTCCGAGTGCCCTGGTTGTGTATTTGTGAACCTTTGCAGGAAGATGAAGTCTCTGTTTTTAGCAGAAGGATGTGTTGCTGTGAAAATGTGTATTCTCTGTGATTAACTGAGTTGGTCTTTGCGTGAGGAGAGTAGTGTGACAGACAAGGGAAGCCTCGCAGTCTTCCTGCTTGCTGTGCCGAAGATCTCATCTCTCTTGCCATTTAATTTATGTGCCGTATTCAGCCATGTGTATCTGTTCGATAAAACAGGCACTCTGAGCCTTAGGGTTAGAGTGAAGAGCCCATTCAGATGAAAAACTTATTCATATTTCTGGAAAACTGGTCCTCCCCCTCCGCTCTTAATGGCAAACTGTGGCATAGAAGTCCGTTATCTGCAATTGGCATGTTAAGATCAATTGTGGTCCTGTAAGCGCAAGTATTAAAAAATGGAGGGCTCTGTACTGTAGGCAGCTCTGAAATAGATGGATGGGGTGGCTTTGTTTCCAGGCTGGTGTGTTAGGAGGCGTCTGTTCTGCAGAGCCACCTCAACAGGATGCTGTCGGGTTCTAGCAAGGAGCAGAATCCAGGGCAGGCTGGGCTGACAGCAGGAGGCTGGCTTTGAATGCTCCCTATTCTTTTCAGGGGGTGGGGGTGGACCCCTTTGTATCCAGCAAGTCCCTGGCACCTGTCTACGACTGTTGGAGACCCCGGGGAGCTGCTGGAGTCCTGGGCCACATGGAGCAATGCCTGGATTCAGTAGAAAGCAGCTTCCTGTTTGGAGAGGAGTGCATGCTTTACCTGAAGAAGGTCGGTGTCTCTCTCTCTCTCTCTCTGTGTGTGTGCACGTGCGCGTGCGCGCGAGCTGCTGCCAGTCAGTGCAGATGACACTGAGTTAGGTGGCCCAGTGGTCTTAGTAGAAGGCACCCTCTGATGTTCTTCATGTGTCACATAATGAATAAATATGACACATTTTCTTATTATACACATTTTCTCCAACCAATGGTCTGGCGAGGAGTATATGTTTGCACAAATATTTTATTGCATTGTTTGAATTTGTGTTCCTTTCTTTGTATGGATGAGACTAAAAAAAAAAAGTAGAATTATAATTGTGATCCATTTTTAACAGCTTGAACGATAGTCAAGCCATGAATCTCAAAAAGTCTTCAACTGCTTCTAAACCATCTATCTGGGTTTCCAGGGAAAGGAAGTCCATAATTTTGGGACAGCCTGTTACTTTCTTACATGATTTTGGAAGAAGGCCTAAGAAAGTATTGAAACAAAACCTGCAGTAAACTGTGGTCATTTGTCTCTTAAGTGGTCGGTGGGCTTGTGTGGTGATGAATAGATTTGTGCTTAACGTGATTTATGCTTTGGGACTGCTGGCACATGGTATTAGAACTATCTAATAGGTGTTGGCGATAAATTTAACACCACTTTTGGTCTGCAGAAAGGGTGTCGTTGTCAAAGGGGACTCCTAATAGGTTGTGCTAGTGGAAAAGCCGTTAGCTGGTTTTGTGGCCTGGAGGTGCAAGCACCTTTCTTGGCACCAAGAGAGCTTTGTGCATTTGTGCATGTCAGATAAGCTGTGCCTGCCTCCACATTTAGGTTTCGAAAGAACGCGAAACCATCCATGGTTGGTGCTAAACATAGTTAGGGAACAACACTGTGGTTTGAGCTCCAAACACAGAAGAGGCAAACCACGGTTTAGAGCTGTTGGTCTCTTTTTGTTTCCCGAGTCCATAACCTGACTCCCATCGTCGTGGTGCAGCAGCCTTTTGGGGCACAGCAACAACCTTAACTAGCATTTGTTAATACTCTGTGAATTTAGACCTAACGGAAAACTGCCATTCGTCCCAACTGGTGTTCAAATGAGTTTCAAACTCTGGTTTCAGATCCTGGTTTGTCAGCCCCAAACAAACCACAGTTTGTGGTTCTGATGCTAAAGCTGCCTTGATGGGAGAGTACAAACGAAACAGAGATGCAAGAGGGAAAGAATGAAGTTTTGCATATTGACTAAGTCAGAGGTAGCCAACCTTCCACCGTGAGGGCCTCTGGGTTCTTAAGTGTTGTGTAGAAGACAGAATCTTGGCAGCTGCAAGTGCTGATGGTGCTGCTAAAGCAGCTGCACCTGCTGAAATGCCCTCACGCTCACCTATGCGACCATGAAAGGTCCAGGAGCATTCATGCTGAAAGGTTGGCCACTCCTGGACTAAGTGAAAAGGCCAGTGATGGAGGGCAGTTCTGGGAGAGGAAGAGCAAAATGGCCCTTGGTTTGGGATGGGCTGATGGGTGGAGCCTGTCTGATGAGGCAGAGGGGACTTTAGATTCCAGCCTCCGTGTGAAGTTAGCATTGCTGTTTAGTGCCCTCGTGTGACTCGTTTCCTGGAGATTGTGAATCTCGCCTGCTATTCCATGCCCCATGTTCTGATTTGGAGAGAGCCTGTTGCAATTCTTCACAGTCTGTTTGCAGTTGTACCATTCTGAATAACTTGGACGGCGCTGTTGTTACCCCCGGCTCCAGATAAGCTGTAGACAAGTTAAATCGCACTGGCTGTTGTATGGTTCCTTGGGAACCGTACTTCTTTCCGTTGCAGAGGGCCTGAAATGAGAAGATTCTTGCTAGCCTTTCATCTACCTTGATGATTTCCAAGCTGTGTGCCATGAGGTCGCTGCTAGTGTGCCACGAGCAATTAAACTAGCTAAATAAGGGCTCATGTGAGCCCCAAATACCCACCTAAAGAAGAGGCTGCCTGCTGCGACTCTGAGTGAGTTGCTGAGTCAGAGAGGGGGTCTGTGGTCGAGCACATGCTTTACATGCAGAAGGTCCCAGATTCAATACTTGGGATCTCCGGACCAGACAGAGAAATTCCTATCTGAAACCCTGTGCAAGACCTTGGAGAATAGGGTTGTCAGTGGTGGACTAAGTGGACCAGTAGTTTGACTCAATAGAAGATGGCTGCCTACGTCCTAGTGATTGCACCAATGTGACTAGCCTGCACATGGCCTTGTGAATCACTGGTGACCCATCTTGTGAATTGTCTTGATGGCAATTCCTTTCCAGTTTCTAAAACCTTCCTTGCTTTGGTTGCCTGGAAGCAATTTGCACTTGCCACAGATGACCTGTTGAAAGGCGTTTTTTAAATTTTATTTACAAGCCTAGTGCGCACAATTGTTCCCCACATGGAATTTTTCTCTGTGTGGAGCAGCCAGCCTTGAATGGTTTAATTATTGCTTGTATTTGGTTGGAAATATTGTTCAGACTTCCAGGCTGTCAAATCAGCTTGCTTGCAGTGCTTTTCCACAAATATTTCTGATCAGCTGCCTGGCATTTTTCCAGGCCTTCCTCAACCCTTCTCCACCCGCCCTGAGTTACTCGCGGCGCTAGCTACTGCAACTGAACCGCCATGTATAGAAAAGAGACATTCCAGCATCTCAATCATGGGGTGGAAAAGTGGTGAGGGGAAGACGGCGAGACTGAAAAGGCCCCCAGAGGGGTGCAGAAAGTGTTCTCCTGCGTCGTCCAGGCAGCCTCTCCAAGGACAGCAGCCGTACCCATTTCGAAGTTCGGGAGGTGAACTGGTAACCTCCCATCTTCGTTCTCTAGGGTGGTACAGCTCTTCATTGCCGTGTAGGGTTTTCCTTTCATGTTGCGAATGAACCTCCTGCCTTTGTAGTTTCTTTTCTGTTTTGATGTTCTAGGTCTAATGGACCGAACCTTGCTGTAGCAATGAATTAGTGTGCATAGGAAGGGGGGGGGGGGAGGAAACGCTGATCATCACTGCACCAGCACAAGATCACAAACAGTGATGCTGGTAGTAGAAGAGCATTCCCTTTTTCTTCTCAGGCAGTACAAGTAGCCCAAATGCATCAGATTGCAGGAAGGGCAGCTCCATAACCATCTGTTTCTGCTCTCTAGGATTAATGCAGTTCCCAGATCTGTCCGATAAGAAAATCTGTGCTGGGCCTGCAGTTTTTTCATGTCCCTTTTTACCTTTTTCTGCACTATGGAAAGGTGGGATATAAATGAAACAATTGAACCTTTATAGCACCTTAGCTAAATTCTCCATATTTAATGTGTGGCTGAACACTGTAACTCTTTGAGTGACAGAGGTGCCAAACGGGGAGTCTGTTCGTGTGAGAGGTGGGAGGAGCCTGCCTGTATCAGGTGCTGACTTTACACGAGTAGGCATTGTTCATGCAAATAGTTGTAGGCCGCCTTTCCATTGTAAGGTCTTCAGGCAGCTGAAGGAACCTGGCTTGGTCAGTCTAGTTCTGCATCTTCTTTTCCTACAGTGGCCAACCAGATTCTTCCAGGATGTCCTCACTTGTCTCTTGGTAATACAGAGTCACATTGCTTTTATGATGCAGTTCCATTCTTAAATATCCTGGCTAGTATAAACATAAGAAAAGCCCTGCTGTATTCCATCCAAAGGGCCATCTAGTCCATTTTGCTGTTTCTAGCAATAGCCGGCCAGATGCCTCTGTGAAGGCGGCAAGCAGGGCAGGAAAGCAAGAGCTCTCCCTTGCTGGCTGCCCCTAGAATCTGGTACTTAGAAGTTGGCTGCCCCAGAACACAGAGGTTTCCTATATAGTGAGCTTGACCAATAGTCATTGCTAGGCTGCTTCTTCACCTCCACCTCCTCCATGAATTTGTCTAATCTGCTTCAAAAGCTATCTAAGCTAGGGTCCTTCACCATGTCTTGTGGCAGTGAGTTCCATAAACATACCAATTACATATATTAAAAAGTTCAAAGGAAATTATCAAAACAGAACCCAGCAACCAAACTTAACGTACAGTACCATAGTACAAACAATGTAGTGTGTCGTGTTATAGAGGTTTGTATGAGCTCAGTTTTGTTATAATCTTCCTTCCTAGACTCTCATGACAGATTGCATTCCTTGTCCCCAGTGAAAGACTCCTGTTAGTGAAGTCTGTGACTTAGCCCGTATTGCTGCTTTCAACCATGATCCATGTACCTAAAGCATGCCCAGGCCATTTTTTCACCTGTTCCAAAAGTAGTGAGTGCTGTTCACGCAAGATCAGTCCAAGGGAGTAATTCACTGACAGTTTGGCCTGGCCAAATCTTTAACGGGCTACTCTGCTAACTGGGCAAAAGAGGGACTTTTCCAAGTGGTGCTCCTCGTATATTTAGCAGGGGAAGAGTAACTGCCCCCCTTCACCCCAGCACGGTGTCTTTTCTGGTGGCTGTGTGCTGGAGTTCCCTCTGCATCTTTTTAGATCGTGAGCCCTTTTGGGACAATTTGGTTATTTGATTTTCCTCGTAAATGACTTTGTGAACTTCTATAATATAATAACGTATAATAATAATAATAATAATGCACCTGGGCAAGTGGTTAGCGATCACCAGTGATGAAACTAGCAGCCCAGACAGCTTGAATGTCAGTCAGACTTAGTGAATCAGCGCCTAGGTTTGTCAAGGCAAAGTTAGTTCTTCTACTCTAGCCTGTGCTCCTGGTTTCACCTTTTGGTTGAACAGGGTACAGTGCAAAGGCACGACTGTTGTGTCTCCTGTTTTGCTAAGCAGTCTTAAATTCTAGAAGCACTTGGAAAATGCACATCTTGCAGTTTTCTCTGTTAACTACACTCATGGGAATTTATCATAATCCTAATTTGTCATAATGTAGTTCACTTTGGGACAGGATGGGTGGGCGGTAGAGGAGAGAGAGTGAGATTTCTGTCTGAACTGACGTACTTGGTTCATAGTGTAGTGTTACAGTCTCATGTAATGCTCTGAAACTCCTAAGCCTCCCTCTTGGAGGAATATCTCAGGATTTGCAGTGTACCTGTGTAGTCTCTTTACTAGAATAAATGCTTCCTTGTCTTTCGTGGCTTTTATCTTCTGCCAAAAGGGAACACCTTCTTCACAGGGATACTCTCCTCTCCACTTCCTGGCTGCCTTTGTGAAAGAAACAAGGTCCTTAAATGTTTCCAGCTTTAGTGCTGGGTGGGGAACAGTTCTGTGAATACAGAGACCTGGGAAAAATTGGAGGTGGAAAAAACAGACCTATTGAAGTTCAGGAAAACATTCCAAAGTCCAAACCAAGTTTTTAGGAACACGGTTCTTATCTTTGCCGTAGACTTTACAGCTAGTTTATCTAGAAACTTCAGCTCGAGTCCAAGCATTCTACATTCCTCCTTGCAGTATTCCATTGGAAGCTAAATGTTTCCAAAAGAAGCTGTCTAAAACTCTCCCGGTTGGAAATAATTCTAAGCAAACACAAGAACTGCCTGGCTGGATCAGACAAAGGCCCTTATGGTGCTGTATCCTGTCTCTAGCAGTGGTGAGCCAGGAGCCTTATGGCAAGCAGGGCGTAAAGGCAAAAGCCCCTCCCCAGTGTCCGTCCCAAATCTCTTATGTTCTGGGTTAACGCTGTCTCAAAAGGTGGAGGTCACGTTCAGCTGTCCTAGCTAGTAGCTGATGGATTGACCTACCCTCCCTGGGATTTGTCTGTTTAAACAGCCAGTCATTTGGTTATCTCCACATCTTGTGGCGGTGAGTTCCACAGGTTAATTGTGTCTTGCATGAAGAAACATTTTTCTCCTTCTCTGAAGTAAAAGAGCAGGTCGACCGCTAATGGCAGCCCCTGCAAATTTTAAAAGTGGTGGAGGTGGCTTAGAGCATCCGCAGGGTGTAGGTGGAGAATGAGAGAGCGCCCCACAGACTTCGTGGTGTCAGGCGCACCTTGGGTCCCATCCCGTCCCCCCGTCCCCGTCTCTGTGGGGACTGGCTTTATCAGATTTATCTATACAAGGCAGGACTGAAGGATCTTTCCTCAACTGTCATTAATGCTGCGATGTTGCATAAAGAGATTTGAGACCGTCTGGGACCGCCTAAGGTTGGGGAGGGGAAAGCGCTGCTAAGGTGCCATGTCTCTGCTTGTAGAAACAACAAAAAAAAGAAAGAAAGAAAGAAAGGAAAGAAAGAAAAAGAC
Source organism: Plestiodon gilberti rubricaudatus (assembly GCA_026170595.1). Lineage (NCBI taxonomy): Eukaryota > Metazoa > Chordata > Lepidosauria > Squamata > Scincidae > Plestiodon > Plestiodon gilberti. The sequence continues at coordinate 55,394,170 of JANXHW010000007.1, forward strand.
GAAACGGAGGCGGCGAGGGAGTTGGGAGCTCGCATGGAGAAAGGAAGTGTGAAGTTAAGTTGCCCGAGTTCTCGGTGGCTGTCTGTTTAGCTAACCATAATTAAAAAATGCCTGGATGATCTTAATAACGCATGATTCAGCTGACGAGCACTAATTGCTCTGTATCGGGCCAAGAGAAGATGAATGTTGTCAAGAAAACCACAAGTCAGACAAGCTGATTCTCTTTTAGTCTGACACCATGTTCCCATGTACAAACCAGTTTTTACTGGAGCCTTTCCAGCATCAAAAACGAACCCTTGGCTTCCCGTTTCGTTTTTTCTTCCTCCTCCCATTGCTGGCAGGTTCTCATCGTTCGCAGCGAGCCGTTTTCATTACTACCGCTGGCCTGCCGAACGTGCACGTTTTTTTGTAAAAACAAAAATATCAGCAGGTTTCTTAATGTGGTGCGCCTTGTCTTCCTTTTTTTTTTTTTTTAAAGCATCTCAGGAGATGTAAAAGGAATAAGCACAGGATTGCACAGGGCTCCATGCCGAACTGATTTTTTGTTGCGAAAGAAACTTCAGTGGCAGCGGCGTTAAGTGTGCTGCATGGTGTGTCTTAAGAGGTCTTTCCTCGTGTGACTAATGGAGAAATCTGTAGCACCAGGAGGAAAGGGGCCCGAGGCCTTGTATGTGTCACTCCAGTCCACAGATGTGGGACCTGTCTCAGGAACAATCTGCACCACTCCCCCCCCCCCCCCCCGTGATGAAGGTTCTGGCAGCAGTGGAAACGGTGGTTAACGCTAAGGGGAATTGGCTTGTAGCTGGAAGGGGGAAAGGGCAGTTTGCCCGCGACAAGGAGCAGGGGGTCTGCATTGCCTTGGCCACTAGCCCATTGGTATGGCAGTAGATCTGAGGCGGGTGGCTGAACGAGAGAGTGGCCGCTGGCTCCACATCACCTCTGTGGAAAGGGGCCCTCCGAGATGTTGGAGCGGGTGCTGGAATAAAGCGAGAGAGACAATCGGGTGTCTTTGCTGTGCTGTTCTGAAACCAAAAACAAAAAAGGCCACACACGAAGGATGCTGGAGGTCAAACCCAGAGATGCTGAAGCTGGTCTCTGTGGAGGCTGGTCCAAGAGGTAACATGTGAAGATGATCTGTAGTGCCATCTAGGGTACAAATTGCAGCCCGGTGTTCTCCAGGAGGAAATGCCTGCCACCCTGACCTGGCAAGGAGGCACCTTTTAAAGCGGTGCTCCTCTTATATTTTTTTTTTTGGGGGGGGGGGAGCAGGGAGAAGCAGCTGTCCCTGTTCCCCAGCAGAGCCTCTTCTCCGGTCGCTGTTTGTCTCTTTCATGTCTGTCTTAAAACTGTGAGCCCCTTTGGGGCCAGGGAATCACCTCTTCATTTCTTGGGGCTGTATAAGCTGCTTTGTGGACTCATTTGTCGGAAAGCAGTACAGTACAGAACAATGTCCTAATCCTAGTGCTATCAAGGGTCACACTTGTCGCCTGGTGTCCTACAGCACCTATTCAGAGCACAGCCAGCCGCCATCTCCTGTCACCTTCATGATTCTACCCTGAAAGCTTGCCCTGCATCCACTAAGGATCATGAGATATAAGATCCAAAGCAGAGACTGTCTTCTGGTTTGGGTGGAATTGCTGCCCAAAGTGGACAGAGCGAGCCCTTCCACTATCCCCTTGCTTAGTCTCAACAGTGATCTTGGCCTGTGTTGCATACATGTGCGCAAACTATGTGGTGGTGTGTTCCAAGGTACTTTCCTGTGACTTGGTTTTGCCAGCCAGGCCATTTTTTAATTTTATTTTTTTGCTTGTTGATTGCCCAGTCTCCTGCCGCCTGTTCCCCTGGTGCAGATGGAGGAAGCCTGTATGGATACACCGCTGCTGTATAGACATTTGCATGCGGCGTTTTGTGTGTTGAACGAAGTTGACTAGAGATGTGTTTGCACCTTGTGGAATAATTAAAGATAGTGCAGTGTTTGCACCGTGCTAAGTGATTGGAGGGTGTTATGAGTGGGTGCAAAGTTGAGGGTTGTGGAAGCATGAATGGGTTTGCCCGTAATGGTAGTAGCCAGATCAATGGTTGATGATAGCACCCAGAGACAAGCTAGTCTGGGGGTAGACTTAATTGAATCTAGAATTGAACATTTACAAGTCTTGGGCTCACACACTCCCTTCTTTGTTCACAAGGGGAAGATGTTTTAAACGTCTTGTTCAGGTCAAACTTGCCATCAGCTTGTCGTGACGTTTGAACTCGACAGAACCCAGTTTGTTGTCATTGGAGTGTGCAAAACAAGCCAGGTTGTGAAACAGGAAACTTTCTCCCTTTGTGTGTGAACTCCAGGCTCGTAAAACACTGCTTAGAACCATGGTTAAACCATGCTACCTTGTGATGTCTGAACTGACCCAGTGGCCTTGTGGGATGTTGTTTGGCAATATTTGACTGGTCAGCTGACCAGTGTCCGACTTTCTGTAAGCTGCTTTGAACATGTGTCCAAAAGTGTGGCGTGTAACTTTTCTTTTCTTTTAAATAAAGAGCTTAAAAATATGCCTGTGTCTTCCTGGCTGTCTGACTCCTAGCCGAGCTCGGAAGCTTCTCTAGCATGTCTGCTTTGCAGTTCACAGAAGTGCCTGGTGAAGGGGCGAGAGGTGTGTCTAGACTCCTCCGGCTGAAGGGCCGCATACGTTTTAGAGATCTCTCTACAGAAAGATCTGTGTTTTGGTCTCGGTCAGTTTCTGAGATGGCTTGTTGAGTGTGGCAGCTTGGCAATGCAAACCTCGACCACAGGCTTCTTGCAGTCCCCGTCCTCCCTTCGATTGACCTGCCGTTCAGCAGATTCTTGCTTAGTGGATTGGATCAGGTCCTCCTCGTCCGATCTCGGTGCTCTGAAGCGGCTGTCATTTAATTATTCTAGGAGCAAAATTGTATACGCGCAGATGCCCATCGTCTTCAAGAGTTCAACTGGCTAAAATTTTATTTTGTGTGAATGAAGGCATGGAGGATAGTAGAAGGATATGAGGAGTAGTAGAAGGATCATATACTATTATCGTAAGGCAACTTATGAGTTCAGGCCTTTTTGTCAAGAGTGAATAGGGCCGGTTGACGCAATCAACAGGATCGGGGTGTCGCCCTTCTCTGGACTGTACTATTTCAGGCTGCAGGCGAGAGAGGTTGCATATTTGAAGGCTCCTATACTAACCCCCCGCAAGTAGAAAACTAGCATGTTCAGGATAAGGATTCCAGCTTGGTTTTCCAGTTGTGCAGGAGAGATGGGTAGTTAGTTTTTTTTTGGGGGGGGGGGAAGCATTTAGCATGTACCGTTCTCCGACTGCAGCCTGAGGCGGTAAAGTCTAGGGCCAGCTTTTTTTTGTGTGTGTGTGCATTGGTTATGTTTGGTGTCTACTGTGTGCTATTTTGGGAATTTCTAAGGATAAGCTTGTTTTGTGTTAAGAAAGTTATTACTATTCTGCAACATTTGCTTTAGCATTGTTGCTGTGCTCTGTGTTGTGCGCAGAACCTAGTCATGACGCCATCTGTCCGTACTGACGAGCCTGGCTGGGGGCAGAGCCCCTCTTTTTCTGTCTAACCTGCTTCACAGAATTGTTGGGAAGAGAAAACAGGCCGGCCCCATTCATGATGTTCTGAGCTCCTAAGAACATCAGAAGAGCCCTGCTGGCTCAGGCCAAAGGCCCATCTAGTCCAGCTTCCTGTATCACACAGTGGCCCCACCAGATGCCTCAGGGAGCACATAAGACAACAAGATAACCTGTTTCCTGTTTTCACTCCCTTGCACCTGGCACAGAGAAAACCTACTTCTAAAGGCAGGAGGTTGCTTATGGCTTGTCTAGGCCAGGTGCCATCACCACATCCTGTGGCAAGGAGTTCCACAGATGAATAAGAATAAGTTCCTTTGGGACAGAGTGCCGCACAAATTGGGGAGGCCTCTTGGCTGTTCCTGAGTAGCTTTGACATAGACTACCTGCTTGTGACATCATGAAAAAACGGATCTCCATTGAGCTTGTGCGTGTTGGCAGTACTATGCCCCATAAATGATGGTGCTGCTGATGATAGTGATATTATTGTTATTGGAAGTATGTTTGTAAGTGCATGACCCCGGGGGGGAGTCCTTGTACAACTGATCTAGGTCTGCAGAGTGGCTGTGCTGACTGAAGTTGAGTGTATCTCTGAGAGCTGCAATGCTTCTCTGTTGCTGTTTGTGTTCTCGTTCTCTCTCTCTCTCTCTCTCTCTCTCTCTCTCTCTCTCTCTCTCTCTCTCTCTCTCGCATCATGCCAAATGCATTTATCTACATAGATTTTAATCAGTCTTAAGTAGCACTTACTCCCTCGCCACCTCAACCTCATTAAAACATTTCTTGGCACTGTGATAATTTATACCCTTAATGTTTGGGTAATTAATGCCCACAATAGTTTCTGAGGACTCAGCGAGGACAAAGCCCTGTATTCCGATAGGTTTTTTCACCTGCAGATTACAGGGCCATTTGTGACAAGCAAATACGCAGCTTTGGAATATCTGTAATTATAAGCAATGTAATATATTGATATAAATATATACAGATTCATGTTTTTGATCCCTTTCTCAGATGGTGGAAGGAAGAAGTGTATTTGTACACAATTGCTGCTGAAATGCTGTGTTTGTGTTTATATTGCACCCAGCCTCAAATACTCAGGGCTAATTATTTATTAAGAATATTTGTACAGTATACTGCTTTTTAACAAAAGAAAGTTCACAAAGTGGTTTACAACTTAGCTAAATAAATGGTTCCCTGCCCTATGTTGCAAAGATGTCCCTGCCCTGTGTTTTAGAAGCCCTGAGCAAAGATAGCGAGTGGGATCTACCATCCCAGTTCCCCTCTTGGATGCAGCTGTCAGGGTTGCACGTGTGGACCCTCTTGCAAAAGGTGGTGAAGACTCCTCCGAGCTGGATGTAGTTGTCGTCTGCTCTGCTAAACAGCTGGTGGGTGCAATTGCTGCTTGCCTTGTCGGCCCACTTGTAAGCAAGAATTGATTTATTCTGGTAGGCATGGGTGGCATCGGGGGCTGGCCCAGACGGGCTGCATCCAGAGGACCAACAGGCCTCCTATAGGGCCCAACTGACTGTGCCGACCCCTGAGCGCTCAGTACCAGCAGCAGTGCCCAATGGAGCCGTCAGGATGGGTGGGTGGATGGATTCAGTGCGGGAGTTTGCCTCCGCAAGCTGGCACCGGTCCTGCTGCTGGGCATTTGTTGTTTAGTGCCTGTGAATGATGATGGCTGTTTTTTTTTTTTATGGCCGTTCGTTTTTATTGTTGGGATGGCCAAGCACTCCTGCAAGAAGATAGTGTGTCTGGGAGAGATCTGGACACAAGGACCGGCAGAGTCTCCCTCCTCATGGAACGTTGTGTCAAGATAATTGGTCTCCCCTCCACAGTTCTGAAGGCTCTTTGGACCGACACTCTCGTTCTAGCACAAGGTTGGGAATGTGCTTGGAAAGGTCAACTTCGTTCCAGGAGGTAACCACTATTCAGGACCCACTGTGAATTTTGATCTTCTCCAATGCCAGCCCTGTTGACACCCTTCTGTTTTAGGCTGGGTTTAGAGCTGGCAATTGCAAAGATTGGTGGCATTATGGAAATGAGGGCGGCTGCTGAAAAGTGCATCTTAGACAGATAATTTCTATGCAGATAATTTGCCATAAAAATTTATATTGCAGTCCTTAAAACTGTCAGAGGTTTACTCTGTCTAGGGAAAGGTGATTTGTGTGGTATTAAAACACTTTTTACGTTCCAGTCCTTTAGATTTAATGTTTATTGCCTATAAAAAAGAAATCTTCTTGTGGATATTTAAAAGTTTTGGTGCTGCCTGAAATATATCCTCAACTTAGAAGCGTGAAGCTCTTTGGAGGTTGCAGTAAATAGATAACAGGAGGCTGTTACCTTGAATCTTCCTGCCCAGAAAGTCTCTACTTAAGTGTTGTGCGCCTGTATGGCAGACAGAACATGACTGCACTGGGGTGTGTGCATGTGCGATGGAGCTTAGACAGAGAAAATTGTGCGGAATTTGTGACTTTATTTCAGATGAATCTGGTGAAGGTGATTTTTGAGGTAAGCAAATTTGAGGTTGTTAATGTTCCAGATGATACTGTTATGAACTTGCAAGGAAAAATGTTCAGACTTCTTCAACCGATGTAAGGTTTGTACGCAACCCATGCTTATTAGTCTAGTTAGTATCTGTTGTAATGATGGCTGGTGTGCGGATGTATAATATAAGGACCCTGGAATGGTAGGAGCTCAATGTGTATCTCGGTGTGTTCTGTGGGCATTTGCTGCAGTATTGTCCACAAGCACGCTGCGTTCCTTTTTATTTAGTTTTAATTTTGATCCTGCCTTTAAATAATTTTAAAAAAAAACATCCCAAGGTGGCTAACAGCACAATATAAAGCAATGGAAATTTAAAAAAAAATGGTGAAGCACCACTGTTAAAATCCTAAGTGCAAAGCTGAGACTGTAAAAGTAAATATTGGCAGCCCCCAAAAAAAGGCAACAGTGGCAGTTAACCTCCAGCCACCTTCCTTCAGTCATCGCCCAAATGTCTCCAGGGTCCCCCTGAAAGCTGGGAGAGGGGTGTCCTTGCAGATCTGCTTTGCCTGGGATAGGGGCACTACGAGAGGGGCCTGTATCATGTGTGTGTGGACATCAGTCCGTGATGGAATGCAGAGCAGAACCTCCCTGATGGGCTTAGCAGATGGGTAGACTTGTGGAGGCGTTGTTAAGATGAGGAGGCGAAATTCCTGTATCTAGAGCTTGCCAAGTTGGCCGCTAGTGTTTTCATTTTCTTGCGTTGGGAAGCGGTATAGGCACATAGGAGGCTGCCTTGTACCGAGTTCGGTCCACGGTACATCTAAGCTCAGTATTGTCTACATACGCCGACTGGCAGAGGCTCTTCAAGGCTACAGGCCGGCATTTTTGTCTGCCTTCTCTGGAGATGCCAGGTGTTGAACCCGGGACCTTTGGCAGACGTCTTTGCATGCAGGCACCCAGGAAGCTTCTTATTTTTATCCTGGGCTCTGGAGTAATAAGAAGGGAGCTCAAGACCGATTTCCTGCTGCGTTTAAATAAAAACTCCCTTGATGTAGTTTTCAGGGATGGCCAGACCTGTCCTGCTCTGTTCACGCCTGTGTTGGACTGCTGTTCCAAGCTGCACATTTTGCATTCATGTATGCATGCAGCAGCAGCAGCAGGAAACTGGCTGCAGCTACGCATGAGAATTGGCATGTACCTACCTGTGGAACTGATCGTATGTGTCGCGTTGGGATTGGGGGGAAGATGCGGCAGAGGAAGTTGACTAGAGGCACACCCCTTCCTTGTGTTTGAAACGTTTTGAGAAATACTGGTTTGAGTGTTCAGATGGTAAAATATTGGTAGGACTGGCTCATTAGAACTGCAGCAAAGAGGAACTCGGAGTAATTATTGTACCCTATTATAATAAATAATTATATGCAACCTGACCAACTATTCTTAGAGGTGTTTGTTTTTGTTGAATATCCTAGGATTACAGCCTAAGTCTTACTGAACACAATGGGCTTGCTTCTGAGTAAAAGCCCATTTTCAAACACCTCCAACTATTATTACAAACCTAAAAATGGCTCGCCAATTGGATGGTATTCCAACCTGACTGTGAGGTGGTGCCGTTGCTTCCTAACTCCTGCTGGACGGCCGATCTGATTGGCGTTGGAAGCAGAGCCAAATTCCAAATTCCCTTTGGGGGTTTTGCTCCCGATCAGTAGCACGCGCCTTGGTTTGTCACACAAGCAGCGAAGGGCTGTTCCTGTTTAAAAACCCAAACACTGTATATTCCTGTCATTTGAGATCTTGTGGCAGTATGTTGTTCTTCTGCGGCGGCATTCACTGGCAAGTTTCCAGTGGTGCTAGAAATGGATTTTGAATGGCGTTCTTCATATTTCTGGAATTCCCAGTTTGCCACTTGGTCTTTATGTACACGTGAGGCTGTCGCCTTACAGTACGTTTGGCCGTTGGCCCGACTAGCCCAGTGCTAGATGACTGACTGGCAGCAACTCCCTGGGTTTCAGGTGGGTGGATAGAGGGAAATTCTTCTCCCTCTCACACAACACCAGAACCAGGGGACATGCACTATAATTGAGTGGAGGGAGAGTTAGAACGGACAAAAGAAAATATTTCTTCACCCGGCGTGCAATTCATCTGTGGAACTCCTTGCCACAGGATGTGGTGATGGCACCTGGCCTAGATGCCTTTTAGAAGGGGGTTGGATAGATTCATGGAGGAAAAAAGACCATCACAGGTTACAAACCATAAGCAACCTCCTGGCTTTAGAAGTAGGTTTTCTCTGTGCCAGGTACAGAGGAGTGGCAGCAGGAAACAGGTTGTCTGTGCCAGGTGCAAGGGAGTGACAACGGGAAACAGGTTATCTTGTTGGCTGTGTGCTCCCTGAAGCATCTGGTGGGGCCACTGTGAGATACAGGAAGCTGGACTAGATGGGCCTTTGGCCTGATCCAGCGGGGCTCTTCTGAGGTTCTTATTTTTTCCTAGCCCTACCTGGAGAGGCAACCAGAGTTTGAACCTGGGACCTTCAGTGTGGAAAGCAAGAGGTCTCCCACTTTCTTACCACCTCCTCCCTCAAGGAACCGTTTGCTTTTTCCCTTTTTAAAGTTGTTGTTGTTTTACAGTCTTGCAAAGTTCCATTTTACCGGGGTGGGGGTGGGGTGATGGGTAAGGCGTCGCAGTGAGTCTTTTCAAAGATGGGATTTGAACCCAGGTCTCCTAGATCGCTCCTCTCTGAGGCACATGTCTGGTGCTTCCACAGTGACAGCCATGGTCATCCTCGGACTAGCATTCCCTCAGTGTTTGCCATCCTAAACAGGTTGCAGCTTGAAGCATGCTTGTTTGGAAATGGATGGGATGGAAAGGGTTAAGGACTCCCATGGAAACATGGTTGGAATTATGGGGGTACCAGTTTTTTGTAGTCTGTTGTGGCCCCTGTGCGGTCCCTTGTCTGCAGAGCGCATGTATGCAGGCCATAGTAGCAGAATATTTTGGATTCTGTGTGCCGATTACTGTGGAAATAACATACAGTATTGAGTTCTAGCTGCTACTCTAGGAAGCTCATTTCAATTCAACCTTGTCAGTTTCATTGACGCTTTAGTAGATTTCACTCCCTCCTTCCCCAGTTCCACTACACCCACTGCTGTTCTTAGTAGTGTTTGGGAGACCCAGAAATAAATGTGTAATATAAATGCTGATATCTGGGGGTGGAGCTGTGCTGTGTGGAGTGTGCCTTCAAGCGAGGAAACTTGGTGAATGTATGAGAAAGATGGGACAACAACTGGATTCTTCTTCAAGCCTGGACAGTGCAAGAGAAGAGCTTGGCAGAGTTCACTGCAGATGGTTTGAAAGCCAGCAAGATGCGAGTCTGGCTGTGTGGAGTTTTCCTGCACTTGAGCCCCAATCTGGTACTGTGCAGGCCCACTGAGTGCAATCTGCTCACAGTGTCTGGCTTTGATTCGTGGGGAACGTGTTTTATTTTTAGCGGCTGACAAAGGAAATATTTTTCTCATAAGGGGCTTGTTCGCACCTTTTCTGCCAAATTTGGCTGCCCCTCTTCAGATGATTTTCAGCTAGGCTAAAAGGAAACGAAAATTGAAATGTAGCTATACCTGTCATGGCAGCTTTAAAATCAATGACAGGTGAGATTTTGTTTTCTTGAAGAGTGAAAAGATAAAAGGTGTGTGTGTGTGTGTGTGTGTGTGTGTGTGTGTGTGTGTGTGTGTGTGTGTGTACACACACATTTCAGAACCCTGAAATGAGCATCATGTGTGCGGAAGTGCGCATTCTCTGCCTGCCACCTGTCTGTTTCACCTTCTTGTGGCATTGCTTGTTGGCTCTGTTTCTTTTTCAAAAGGTCCTAAATGTGACAGACAAGTCCAATCTTGTGGTGCCCCCCTCCCGGGTGTATCTAAAAAAAAAAAAAAAGAGCCCTTTGGGGAGAGACAGTTTCCTTCCCTCCTATTTCTGGCTTCACCACATATGGAAGGTGACTGCATCTGGTAGTAAGAATTATTCCAGGGTGGTGTGTGTGTGTGTGGGGGGGGGGAGAGGAATGAAGTCATCTGTTCCATCAGCTTGTAAAACCGAACTAATTAACAGACAATCAGCATTGATTGAGACAGCTGCATTCTCTGGGGAGCGATTGGGAACTCTCTCCTCTCTCTCTCTCTCTCTCTCTCTCTCTCTCTCTCTCTCTCTCTCTCTCTCTCTCTCTCTCTCTCTCTCTCTGAAGAGCTGCTGTTTGCTGCTCTTGGGCTGAACTTGTGCCCTGTGGTTGCTTAGATTCAGAGTGACTCTGGATTCTTGCGGAATGAGCAGAAACAGTCGGTACTTCCAGTGCTTCCCAAACTTTTCCATTTTAGTTGGGTGACCCTTCCCTGAGGCTCCTGCTGCTGGATCTAGACCAGGAAATTATTCTTGTCCTGAGATTTCACACATGTTCTAGTCTAAATGAGTGTCAAAAGCAATGCAAACAGGTGCTGGAATGTACCCTGGGGCGTTCGGAAGTCGGCACGGATTGCCCTGCAATAAGGACTAATTATTTTGTCCCATCTGGACAGAAATTCCTTGCCCTTGTCAGTGATCACATTATTACTCTTTTTGCATTTTGCTTGGTGCAGAATTTATTTATATCTCGCCCCACAGCCTGACTCCTTATACTTCAGGAATAAAAATGTAAAAACAGGAGCGGAAAAGAGCCAGAATTCATGCATGATCACACATGCTGCATTTCCAAGCACAGGCACTAGTTCCAAGAGCCCTCCGCCACCATAGTCACCCTGCGCTTTTTTTTTTTTGCTTTTTTTTGCAAAACATAGTTTCAGCTGGGCCCCGGCGGTTTTTTAGGCTCCTGGACCCACAGGGTTTATCTGCATTTTAAAACGGCAAATGAAAACTTGAAAGACAAAAGGAGCTTAATGTCCAATTCAAATGGGATTCCGGTGGAAATAGATAATGGTCTCATTAATCAAATGCATGATGGATTCATTTGGTATTAACGCTACTGTAGCAAATATCAAGTTAACCTTCCGCAGTTCATGTGATGTATCTGGTCGACTATTAAAGGAATGCTTGATGTGGATATGAGAAAAGACTTTCTAAGGAAACCTGCCTTTTTAGTGGGGTTGGGAGCAGCTGGCTGGCAGCTGTGTGTCTGATGAGTAGGTCTCTGAAGCGTCTTCTCTGCGTCCTTCTTTTTAAAATTTCTGCCATTTTGTTGTGATGAAAGCCTTACATCGAGGCAGAGTGTGACCCATCTTGGCAGAGAAGTACAAACATGTACTCTCAAATGGAAAACTGAAAAAACCGTTCAGCCTTTTTGTCTGTTGAGCTTAGATATCACTGTCTAACATGAATGGCCTGGTCCTATCTGGTGGTCACGCCGCCGGAACGCGTGTTCCAGTGGCGCAACGCACTTCCTGGCTGTTGCAAATGCGACGGAGAGTGTGGGCTGACTGCCACTGGATGTGGCAAGTGGCTGTATCTGAGCGATGATGACCTGGTAAAGCCCCATAGGAAGCCAGAAGGATGCGGTGGGCGGAATGTGGAGAAGATGGGGCGGGGAGGGGGGCAGAAAGGAAGGGGGCGGATTTGGTAGCAGCAGTACCCGCTGAATCCTAGCCTCCAGACTTGATCCACCGTCATGGGTTAATGAGGACTTGTGCCTGTGATATCGCTGGTGCAGGTCCGAGTTGACCCACTGGGCTGGCAGGTCCCTTAAGATGGCAGGGGGCAGCATCTGGTTCTCCTGGTGGGTCGTGACCCACCAGTTTGAGAAGCGCTGGTCTAAAACCATAGTTGACCACTCTGGTTTCAAGGGCAGAGAAGATACAGGTCGGAACGATGCTGGTTCCATTTCCAAGCCTGCTCGATGCGGATGTACAGGATAGGATATATAGGTCCTGTGTATGCACAGTCCTTTGTGCATAAGCTTGAATTGCTCAGCGGTTAACTCGCAAAATGTGGGAATTGAATTATGCCGTTCAGACCTATTGAAGGTATACGATGAGAACAGTGAGCCTGCTATATTTTGATGCATGAAGACTCAAAACATGAAACCGTTCCAACCCAACTCCGGCCCAGTTCTAGTTCTGACAGATTGGCAGCGTGCTTGTTTCGCTCTGGTCTGTTTCTTATCGTTGAGACTCAAATTACTTCTGTGTATCTGGACCTTCCTCGGAATCTGGTGGTATTGCTTGTTTCCTTTTAGCAAGTATATATTTCTGTCTCTTGCCTTTAACAGATTGTTTATATATATTTTTTCCGAAAGCCTTCTGCTTAGCTATTAGCCACATTGGTTTCTGTTACGTGCTCTCTCTCACTCTTCTTTTGGGGGTGTCTGACACTGGGATGAGTTTCAAATATGGCTTATCCAACTGTTAAGGATTTCCTTCATTTTTATAGAACTTTTCCTATATGCTGCAAAACGACAAACCAAAATCTGTTTCCCTGATTTCAGTCTCTCCTTGTACAGAGGGTCTTCCTGCGTACAGTACTTGATGGCCTTTGGATACACCATTGTAGGGCCATGTTCTAATCTTGCTCAAATGTCGGGTTTACTTGGATTGCTGTTCAGTCTATTCCTGTGCTTGTGTATGAGGAATTACACCACACTGAGTTGTGGTGGAGATGGGCGTCCCCTGCCAATCGCCCCCCCCCCAGGCAACTGCATCGGTTGACCTCATATGCAAATGTTCATCTATTAATTCATCGATTAAGTGACCCGAGCTCGTATGATGAATCAATTAAGATGTCTTTAGTTGGGTGAGCCAACCCTGCACTTTTAGAAATTGAACGTGGAATAGAATAAAACCCAGTTTATAATCTGGCAAGGGCTGAATTGAGTTATTTTCCTCGGGTTGGCGATACTTGGGCATGTGGCGACAGGAGACGGGCCATTGGCTGCCCCAGGCTGGGAGGGGGCGGGGATAGCGGTGGCGCGTTCCGCCGATATCCTATGCCCGTTTCCAGGTTGGTTCGGCCTTACACGGCCTCCCCGAATGTACGCAAGGCCTGGACCTGGCGTACATCCGAGGAGGCCCATAGGCCCCAGGGTCACTTACACCCAGGGAAGGGGATGAACCCCGAGGTGCAGCCTAGCAGCCCTGGGGCAGGCCACAATCCGGATAGGATACAGCAGCTGGCCCTTTAGGCCGGCCGTGCATACTTACGCGCTGTTAGTCAGGATCTCAAGCTGGTTTAGCAGCGAACCTGCTCAGCTTTGACCTGAGTTAATGTTGTGTCCCGTATCCCTCAACAACGGTCAAGGAACTGGGGGCGCAATTTGGGTTCGCATGCTCCTTCCCCGTTCTTACTCAGTTATGTCAGCTGCAGCTGTCTCTCTATTATTATTATTATTATTATTATTATTATTATTATTATTATTATTATTATTATTATTATTATTATTATTATTATTATTATTATTTCCATCTGAGGAATGCATATCTCTGACTTTGCTATGTGAGCTTTTTATGGTCTTTTTAGTGATGGAAGGGGGGGCGGCATCTCTGGGTTTTGCAGGCCAGGCGCTGAGCTGTGATGCTGGAGTGATCCCCACTAATGGGGCCTCTCCCCCCCCCTCTCCTGCATCTTGCCTCACTCTAGTGAGCTGTTTTTCTCACTTCTCATGAGCATCAGATTTATTCACAATGAAAGGAAATCGATCACGAGTAAAGAGAAATCTAGAGGCAATCCTCCCCATAGGTACACAACACAACTTCGATTGACTTCAAGGGAAGGTGGTGCACGTGCTTGAATGTAGCGTTTAAATTGAATGAACGGATCGTGGGGGGGGGGGGGGAAGCCGCATCAGAGTGATGCTGCAATAGATCACCGCACAGCTGGCACGCTGGTACTGATATGTGGCCCCTGCTACTTGGTGTGCAGAAATTGTAAGTCTGTTGGATGCAGCTGGAAGACCCGCTAAAGTGCCGGGTGGAGATGAGTTAATGGCAGAATGACCTGGCGACGGCTTCCTGGGTGGGTGTGAGAGCGAGAGAATGAGTGGATTGGATCGCCTACTTCCATGAACGCTGTGACCCAAATGCTGCTTTCTTATGCCAGGTCCAGCCTGGCCCTTGAGGGCCCTTTCTTGGCAAGCCATTGCTTGATTTTGGACGTTCACTGCATACATAAGATCCCAGATTCACAGCCCAATCCTACCTAAGGTGGGTGGCCGGCCTAAAGGGCGGCTGCTGCATCCTAGTCAGGATGCGGGCACGGTCGGGGCTCACCTCGGCGGGGGGGATGGGACGTTCATCCCCTTCCCTCTGTGTAAGTGCCAGAGGCCCCAATGGACCTCCTTGAATGCGCTCCAGCTCTTTAGCTGGTGCGCATCCGGGGTGGCTGTGTAAGACCGGCCCGGCCTGGGAAGGGGCGTTGGATATCAGCGCAAATATCCCTGCCCCCTCTCAGGCTGGGATGGCCAATGGCCCCTTCCCCCCCCCCCATGCTCTTCTGCCACCCAGCGCAGCACTCGCCTGCGTCCAGCCACGTGAAGTCTGTCCAGCGGTGGTGTGATCGGTGCCAGCCTCTGTGCTAGTGACGCTTACACTCGAGGAGCCACAAAAGTGCTTAATGGCACTTTTGCGACTCCTTAGGCCAGCGGAGCACTTGCTCTGCCAGCCTATTTTTGCGCAGAATTGCGCTCTCAGTTTTCAGCATCTCAGGGTGAAGCTACAGTCTTAGTTTAGTAACTAAGTAATGCATAGTTTGGCATGACTTCGTGGTTTTAAGTAGCAGATCTGGGATGTGTGGGTGTGAGACACTGGGACTGCTGCACACTTTGCTGTCATCTTGATGAAGATCACACCCTCAAAGTTGCTATTAGCCCTGGGAAGCCAATTGCTATTAGGGAAAAGCTTCTCCCCTGGAGCTAATAGCAGTTTTGGGGGCATAATTAATGTCAGAACTGCAACGCAGCAGGAAAGGGTTTGGTTCCTCTTCGCTGTGATCTTTTTTGTCAAGCAATTGGGAGTCAGGAACTCTTTCCCATCTATTGCGAACAACCCAGAGACCTACCAGTAGGCCCCAGTCAGCCCTGTTCTTGCCTAAGAGGCTTACGGATGTGCTTTTGGTAGAATCCCGGCTGAAGTTGTCCCTAAGAAAGGGAAAGTGGTTTCCTGTCTTCTGGTGAGCTGACCAAACAAGAACTTGTCCAAGGGGGCTGCAACGGGGCTGCAAGGGGGCTGCTGCTTCCAAGGGGACAAGTCCCTGTGTTGGGGAGGGGCGAGAGAAATGAAATTGGGACTCTTCCTGAGTACGGCCCCCAGTTCCTGAAAAACCGGAAGGGTCGAAGGACAACAGTAATGGTCCTGTTTAGTAGTGATTCATAGTATGCAATCGTAGTTTAGACTTGTGCACTCTCGAGAGAGTAATTCATTTTCTTGCTTTTCTAAGCCCTAGAAAACAGGAGTGTCCTCTGAATAGGTTTGTATTGATGTGACGTTCCAAGGGGAGGCCTGTAGAAAGTTTTGGGTGAGAAATGGCTTTTCAAGAAAAGAACTATTCAAATGGGGGGGATCAAATCCTTTGATAATGAGGTCTATTGACTTTCAAGGCCATTTGTTTTATAAATTAAACTTTTTTTTTAAGATCCTGAGAATGGTTAAAATGATTATCTTTTTTCTTTCTTTTTCTTCATAGAGGGAGCTTGATGCCACGGCGACAGTGTTGGCGAACCGACAAGATGAAAGTGAACAATCAAGAAAAAAGCTTATCGAACAAAGCCGCGAGTTCAAGAAAAACACTCCAGAGGTGAGCTGTGTTACTAACTTCAGAAGTCTCATATTAACAGACGTGCAGTTTTTGTTGCTGAAACAAATTTGAATGTCTTGGGGCTTCCAGGTTAACCATGGGACCACTGGTTTGGACCAGTGTTGAATGCTTTTTGACTATTTCATGCTAAGGATGTAGGCAATGATTGGCTCTTCGTCTGATCAGGCAACTAGCACTTGGCAAGTTGTGGTCATTCGTAGCCATCAACAAAGTAAACCTTAAGAACATAAGAAGAGCCCAGCTGCTGGATCAGGGCAAAGGCCCACCTAGTCCAGCTTCCTGTATCACACAGTGGCCCCACCAGCTGCCTCAGGGAGCACACAGCCAACAAGATAACCTGTTTCCTGCTGCCACTCCCCTGCACCTGGCACAGAGAAAAACCTACTTCTAAAGCCAGGAGGTTGCTTATCCCCATCATGGCTTGTAAGCTGTGATGGACCTTTCTTCCATAAATCTGTCCAATCCCCTTTTAAAGGCATCCAGGCCAGGTGCCATCACCACCTCCTGTGGCAAGGAGTTCCACAAACCTTACCATTCTTCTGTGATGAATTGGAAATGCTGGATATCAGCCTCACAGTACAATGACCCAGTATTGTCTTTATCACATGAGGTAAGGTTACACCTTCATGTCTGGAAGTTGCAGGAATGGTTTGTGTGGTTACATTGAGGTTATGGAATCAACAGCTGTAAAATTGGAATAGTTCCTCCGTTGTGGGCGTAGAAGCACTTGAGTGTGTACGTTTTAAGAATAAGGGCATTTTCACAAACCTCTTTTGCCTAGCAAGAAGGACTGCACCGTTTAATCGGTCAAATTAATGAATTTAAAAGCTGAAGTTCAACCCAGAAGGTGCTTCATTAACACAAGTACTAAAAAGGAATGTTTGTTCCAGGAGGATGCCTGTTGCAAGACAAGCGTGTTTTTTTGTTTTTTTGTTTTTACCCATGTGCAAATTTTAATCAATTAATTCACTGATTAATTGACCCAAGCTCATAGATTAATCAATTAAGATTTCTTTGATTGGGTGACAGCTCTGCTAGCAAGGTTACTTGGCTTTCAAAACGCAACCCAGGTTCTAGATTCTGCTTGGCTTTATTGGTCTTTTTTAGCATGACGGTGATTACGACTAGCTTAGATGGAGCTAAAAAGGGATTGGACAGGTGATTCCTCGTTGTCCTCCTCCATGGATTTATCAGCAGCTATTAGCCATGATGGCTGAATGGAACCTCCATGTTCAGAGATGGTATACCTTTTACTGAGTGCTGGGAGGCATGCAGGGGAAGATGGCTGCTGCTTCCAGGTTGTCCCTCTATGAAGGCAGCTGGACTAGATGGACCTTTCCACTGATTCTGTGTGAGGTCTGTAGAAGTCTGGAGCTTACAAAAGGGAGGTTTCCTGTAGTGAGCAGGGGTGGTTTTCTGACTCGGTAAACTGGCATTTAGTCTCCGGCTATGTAGCAGGAATGAAATGGAGGGGGGGGGGGGGAGAGAATAAATATGGAACATTTGGTAGCTTATGTGTGTGTCTACAATGATGCTGCCATCCAAGAATTTAAATATTTTAGCAGTTCTGTTTTCAGTGCTTCCTAAATATTGGATTCCTGGATCGGATCATCTTCGGGATTATGGTCATACAAATAAAAATAAGATGCTTAAAACTGCTTAAAACATATATTAAAATGCTTTGTGAGTCTCTCAAAATACACACATGTGCAGTAAAATATGTGTATAAATACATATGTATATTTTAAGAGACTTACAAAGCATTTTAATGCATGTTTAAGACAGTGGTTTGTGGCTGGAAAAAAGGATTTTCTTCTGGCAAGTTTTTGTGGTTTTATCTATTTTTTATTTCTTCAATTTTAAAATATACATGGCTGGAAAACCCATAAATTGTACTTCTTTATTAATTGTTTTAAACATGTTTAAGCATTTTATTTTTATTTGTATGACCATAATCCCGAAGATGATTCGATCCTGGTATATTGTAGCTGGTCATAAGTTTTCGATCTTTTTTTATTGGATTCCTTTTTGGAAGTGGCGGCCTGACTCCAGCCCTTGTAAGGTTGCATTGGTGCCTTGGAGTGGCCAACTTTAGTTGACGCAAGAGTATTTAAACGTTGAGTCACACAGGTCTCTTTTTCAGCAAGGAGGTGACAATTCAGTGTTGCATACACATGCTTCTTCTCAGATCTTTTTAAAACTATGCGTATTACAGCTCTACACTCTTCTATCTGCAGTTCCTTAAATGACTTTGTTGTGTGTTGAGACCCAGAAAACCCAAAAGGATAAAACTGAAAGTTTTTGGTGTGGCACTACCTGCCGTTCAAATCGTTTTCTGCTTCTCATTCAAACTTACCACCTTTGCAAGGAAGGGTCCCCTTCTGGGTGTCTTGTGTTCTCTCTAGTCCATGTGTCAGTGTTGTGCGTACTTTCCCAGGAGTCGGTGTGGGACCTATGAAGAAAGAGGAGGGACTTGTCAAACCCCTTAACAGCTACGGTGTGTGCTTGATGATGCAGTGGCTGCCTGCCGGGACTGAGGCTGTCACTCAAGCAGTGAGAGCCAACAGGGCCATCTTGTGCCCTCTCAGGTGATTACAAGCACAGCAGCCAAGTCTCTTCAGCATCACCGAGACAAGTCCTGGAAGACCAGCTTCTCTGAGGCCCCTCCTTCAGGTTTCACTTGCAGTTGACGTTGCAGTTGTATGACACTCCAAATCAGGTGTGAGATTCTCTCCGAGCCCCATTTGTCTTTTCAGTGAAGCACACAGAAGGATTAATTTAATTTTTTTTAAATCCCTTTTTTTAATGTAGTTACTTTTATTATTATTCAGAGAGACCCACAAAAAAGACTTCCTTTCAATATAGAAATAAGTAAAACACTTAAAATAGAAACAGCATCAAGGCGTGGTGGGAGCACTTCGAAAGCAGCAGCACACACACTCAGTGGCCTGTCTGAACAGTTGAGTCTGTAACGCCCCTTGAAACAGGGAAGGCAGCGGGCCAGGTGGAGGGGGCATTCCACAAGTGTGGCGCCATCAGCAAGAAGGCCGTTCCTCTCGTATCTGTCCGCTGTGCCTCCGATGGTGGTGGGACAGTAGCGGAGGGGCCTCCAAAGCGGAACTTAAAGCTCAGACAGGTTTTTGGAGGAGTCGGTAGTTCTGCCTGAGTCCACTAAGGGTTTTAAGGTTCGCACCGTCACCTTGACTCGAGCCCGGAAACCAAGGGGTAATGGAATTGTATGGCCTGGTTGGCGGACCCCACATCAGAACCCTGATGGCAGCATTTTGGAATTCTCATTACAGGGAAATAAATGTGCAGGGGAAAAAAATCATTACCGGGGTTTCTTGGTCCATCACAGGCACAGGCATGAATTCAGCTAAGTGGCTGATTTACCACATGATCGCAGTTCTCATCTGAACATCCGTGTTGACGTGAACCTGTTTCCTTCAAGGCAGCCTATTAGGTGTTTTCTGGAGTGGCTTCCATCAAGGCTCTTAATTAGACCCAACAGTTCTGGTTTGGCCTTCCCAGTCCCTGGTGGGGGCGACCCTGTTCCATGTTTTGGTGATGCATGGTACGCAGCCAGCTGTTGGAGGAGCTCCCTCCCTGGCAGGGTTCCCTCCATGCAGCTCTACTGGAGGTCCTGTGCAGCCTCCCTCTTGGCGCGCTGGAGCTCAGCGATGACCATGATGCCATTGCCAAGCACTCCGGAGCACCTCTGCAGAGCCACAGTGAGGCTCCTCCGTGCACTCGGAGGGAGGGACCGCTGCCCCCTAGGCTTTTTGGCTTGACTCTGGCCGCCGGTCACTGTGTCAGTGTCTCTTGGTTCCAGCTGTCTGGGGGCCGCTGCCCAAGATGCCCAGAGAGCCTGCTTGAAATCGATTGCCAGTAAGCGGCCATTTAGCGGCGTCCCGGGACCCTCTTCTCCTGAGCTGTCAGTGGCGGTCACAGCGCTGAAATGTCTGCAGGCCGAGCTGTTTTGGAGATGGGAAAAGAAAGCCCCTGACCAAAAAGTTCCCTTCTGGACGCTCTTAGCGAATTCCCACCTCGCGTTCTGGGCTGTCGCCTTTCCAGCGGTCTGCATGGAGCTGAGCAGCCCTGAGGGAAGAGGCGGCGTTGCCAGGCGCCCTGGAGGCTTCCTGTGGGGGACAGCGGCCTTAGCAGGAGGAGGGCGGCATCCATGCAGACTCGGTTCTCGTTGGAGAAGTCATGAATGCTGCGAGCTTGTGTTCAGATCTGTGGTGGGGCCTCCTTTGGAGTGCTGCCTAGGGGTCTGGCTGCCTCTTCTCCAGACAGGCCTCGCAGAGCTGGAGAGGCTGCTCCGGAGGGCAGCCGACATGCTCAGGGAGCTGGGACACCTTTCCTACAAGGAAAGGCATTTGGGGCTAGTGGGCGTAGGAAGCTTATTAGGGGCAGGGGCACGGCAGAGCCTGGTCAGGCCTGATGCGGAGAAGTGGGTAGGGGGGAGAAGTGGGTGGGGGGGCATTAGAACCCATCCAGTGGAAATGCCCGGCAGAAGATTCAGGTCAGAAAAGAGCAAGCTCTTTGCCTGTTGCGTAACGAATCCATGGACTTCATTGCCACACCATGTGACATTCAGTCGCTTGGATGCCTTTTTAAAAGGGATTAGACAGGTCTGCCGCTGGCTAAGTGAAACCTCTGTGTTGCGAGGCCGATGCCTCTGAATTGGGCTTGCTGGGGTGCAACAGCAGAAGTGGGCTCTTTCCTTCACTTTGTGTGCGTGGCCCTCCCAGAAGCATCTGGTTGGCTACCGTGAGAAGCAGATCTTGGGGTCTGCTGCACTTCTCTGCTTTGGCTTATTTGGGGAGGATGCATTGGTGGAAGGAGAAGCTGCCTGAGGCCTTCCTGGCACTGAAGGTAGAGGAGTTTTCTAACCCTTTTGCATTCAAATATTTCTTCTGTTCCTCCTCCTCCTCCTCCTGTGGGCCTTATCTTGGGGAACATCTGGTGCCTCGATTCTGTTGTAGGACTACTGTCTACATGTAGCATGGTGTCGGCAGTCGCAGCCAGAGGCTACATCTTTCAACAACTTGCAACAAAAGTCTGATCGCGCTTTGCTACCCACTTGACATCTTCTTTAAGGAGACGCTGGCGACTTGGCATCTCAGATGTGCTCGGATTTTTGGCAGGGGTGCGTGAGGAGCCTTCGACATGCTTCTTATTATGCATCTGGAATATTTTAAAAGTAATCAATTGCGAAATGCCTTGTTATGTGTGTTGCCTCAGCTGACGAAAGTCTCATTTCACGTCCAGTTTTGTTCCTTGAATAATTTGAGTCTTTTTGTAATTTTACAGAAGTTGGGCACACTGCTTGCAGAAAACATGCAAAAGACCCTTGGCTACTCCCAGAATAACCAGCCATATTTAATTTTAACTAGTCAATAGCTTGGAGATGAACTCTAAGCTGTAGATGAACTTGGAGCTGCTGGAACCCAGGCCTGAGGTTTTGATTAGCCTGGGTTAAAAATAGCCAGATTTAGCATCAGGTTTAATGGATGGGACTCATTTATGGGGAGGCAACGTGCAGTACTTTGGTATTCCAGTTCTTTAATCGTCAGTTGGGGTCCCTTAATGTTTCGCCTGCCCTGGCAACGGCCCCCGGTGTGTCTTTGGACTTCCTATCAAGCTGATTTTAGGCAGCTGCCTTCTTGTCCCTGACATCTGTGTTTACAGCAAGGCACCTTCCTTTTAGCAAACTCGGAAGAGATCTTTGTTATATTGCTAAAGCCCTGGGCCCTCTGGGGAGTTCTTGGTCCCTCTGTAAATAGGCAGCGAACGCTGCAAGGGAGAATTTATGAGTCAACCTTGCAGTGAGAGCTTGAGTACAAGTGACAAAAGGTAATATTTCTGGACAAGGCCTTGCTAGGACTGTACGCTTCAGTTCAGTTATATAATGGTGATATCATGTGTTTGAATTTTCTGCAGTTAGTCACCTTAATATAATAGTTAATTACAGGGTGTTCTGGCCATTTTAGGATTAAGGCTGCCTGAAATGTATACTGTGTTAAAATCTGAAAAAGAAAAAAAAAAGGCTTTAATTAACAGCCATTTTGTTTTGCCAGCTGTGTAATGTCTTAGAGGCCCCGTAGATCTTCATCTGAGCATTCTTTATTAATTTTGAAAACTGTAGTTGATCTCCATCATTTAGAATCGCCCCGGTTGCTCTTTAAGAACTCAAATCGGCCACAGAGATGCCGCTGGAAACGCTTCTTTTTTAAAAAATGGCTTTGTTCTGTCTGCCAGCTCAAACATCAGAAGCGAGAGCTTGGCTGATATAACGGAGACCACAAAGCTGAAGGGCTTCAAGCCTTTCTTCAAGCCTTGAGCTGGGAGTATCAAAGGTGGAAATGGAATTGGCGCTGCTGGTCCATTTTTTCCTTGGGTTCAAAGTGGCGCATATCGTAACCAGGAACAGCAAGGAAGAGATCAGCTGCATAATACCGTAACAGTTCTTGTATCTATTTGACTTCAATCTGGATACAAGAATCTGTTAAAGGTACCGTTAGTGCAGCCGTTGCCCTGTAAGAAGCTAACTTAGATCGTGAGACTCCTGTGAGCCTGAAGACCCTCCGCCATTGAGGAGTCTGTCACTGTGCTGGGCCCGGTTCTTTCAGCCTGCCTCCTCAGGGGGTGAGTAATTCTGGCTCTCTCTCTCCATTGGGAGTGATGTGAAGGTATGCAGCAGAATTACTTGCTTTCAGAGAAGGCTGCTTGCTGAGTACAGTAAGGCCCCGGTATCCACAGGGGATAGATTCCTCCCCCCCCACGGATACAGGAAACTGCGGATAAGGGGGAACGCTATCCTCACAGCCCCCCACGCCCATTACCTTTATAGAGCTGGTATCAAGCCAGCATGTTTCTTTACCAAAATGCTATAAGCAGCATACTGCTTATAGTGACGAAGCAGGCAAGCAGTCTGGATGCTAGGGAGGCTCTGTTAACTGGAAGCAGGAAGCTTCCTGTTGATGGAGCCGCTCTAGCATTCAGACTGCTTGCCTGCTTCGCGTTTTGGTAAAGAAACATGCTGGCTTGGCGCCAGCTCTATGAACATGAAGAAAGTTAATGGGCACAGGGACCCCTGTGTCGAGCCGCGGATAAGCAGAGCCGCGGATACAGGGGTTGCACTGTATCTGCACGAGTTTCTGCTTAGGGCATGCCGCCTTCCAGTCAGTGATTCATATGTTTCGGGGCAGGTGGAAGGTTCCTGAATGGACAGGCCGTCAACCCTCCCCTCTCCTGGCCTAGTTTAATATAAGGAACCTTAGCAGTCAGGAGTTTAGCAAACACAACACTATCATGTCAACACCCCCATTCGGACTGTCACATCTGAAGTGCTGATATGTGGATTTTGCCGCACAGCCAGATCTTTGCCATAAAATGAAACCTGTGGTCATGGTTGAGAGTTGGGTTTGGGGTGTTGTCATTTTGGATGTCATAGTTTTAAGATGGATTCAGGAGAAGCAAGTGATTCCTCGTTGATGTGGCCACGGTTCACGATGTCTGAATTGTCGTTGAGTGCAGGGCGCAAGGTGACCCGACCACTGCTCCTTGAGGCCGCTCTCCTTTGGGGGCTGCAGGGCAGACTGGGTTGGAGGAGGTCCAGTCAATCTGTCACCCAAACCCGTGACACTCGGACTGCTAGCCTCTTTGCCGTTTCTTGTCCACCCTGCATATGTGTACCATCCGTGAGGTTGGGAAGGGACAGAATCGCCTCTGAATGTCTACCTGGCACCTGGTTTTTCTTGATATTGATGGTCAAATCCAACTGGAATCTGAAAAACCTACAGAGGAGCCATTGAGCATAGCTGGCAGTAGGTGCTCTCTGAGCAGAAACAGCTTCAACCTGGTCTGGAAAAACAGCAATTTACAGGTTGACAGAAGGCTGAATAAATGAGCTCTTGAACAGGACACCTTCGCACGCAAAGAACTGCAATGGCTCCCTGCTGACCCCCAAAACCTCTCCTAAGTAAATGGAAATGTTGAATGGCGGCAAAGTTTCTCCCGGAAAGCTCATGATCTCATTCTTGAGCTCCTAGAACTACGAAGAGAGGCATATGGTTGAGTTGCACAGGGACCCCCCCCCCTTTTTTAAAGTTCTTCCTGGGGAAAAAAATTGTGCCATGCCAGTCATTTATTTTAATTGCTGTTTATTTGAATTTGACCACTTTTCTGTGTTGTCTGATGGCGCACTGAATTTTTATTTGTTGAAGCAAAAATACAAGATTGGGGGGGGGGAAAAGGAAAATGAAGGTAAATCATGAATGCGCCTAAATGTTTTGCTCTGTTCTGTGGAATATGCAGGCGACATTCATTGAAAGGGTTGGAATTCATCTTGTCTGAAACATTGGGTGAGATATTCGTGGATTGTGGTGCCCCTTTCCAAAAGGACCTGGGCAGGTAGCATGCCTATGTTTCCAGAAACCTTTGTGCTGTAGCTCAGTACTGGTAGAGCACACATGCTGTGCATGCAAAAGGTGCTGGGGGCCTTGACAGCTGCCCAAAGTTGTGACCCAAACACTGCCTACTTTTCCCGACGCACTTCTGTCTGTGGTGAGATCTAGAGCGGGTCTTGGACACCTGAGCGTCTCTCCCTGTCGCTCCCTGGCCCTCCTGGCCCAGCGGACTTGAAGAAGATCTTCCCTTCCGACCAGCAAAGGACCTCTCAATTAATGCTTTCCTTTCTAGGTGGAGAAGGAGCACCTGTCCCCTAACTGTACATTTTTGGTCTGTTTCCACAGGATGATAACATTTCCCACCTTCGCTGGTTGCCTTTTTCGCTTCTAACCACAGAGCTTTTTGTTAAAACTCGATGAGTTTTATGTTGTGTGCATGTGGGCGCTGGCAGGTGGGCTTTTGCCATCTAGCAAAATAACTTGGCTATAAGAGATGAAACGAGGCCAGAGATTAGTGTTAAGAGAAAATTTATCTAAAACCAACACACACACACACACACACACACACACACACACACACACACACACACACACACACACACGCACAGAAGTGTAACAAGAAGAAAATGTTAATAAAAGGGATATTGGTGCTGCAAATAACTAGTTTTCTAGGATGCCTAAGCTCATGTGATCTTGGCCTACTACCAAGAGGAGGAGCTTCCCACAGAATCAAAGGGCTTCAAGGAAACGGAAGTGCCACCAAGCCCATCCCGAGCTGAGATCCTCCACTCACTGGCCCCGCCCACCCCGCCACGCCCCTGTGTGTGTTGGACTGGGATGAAGCTTGTGCCTCATGAACCATTTACAAGCTAGAGCAGTAGAGAGATGAAGAGTAATTTTTATTTTGGGATTCCTGTTGAATTAACACATTTTCAGTGTTGATGAATATATGGAAAAATGAAATTAGGCTGCTATCCTGCCGTGTCTCCAGTGTGACAATAAATCATTTTTTTCCCCCTTTTAAAATGTCTGGGGCTTGTAATTTATGTTTGCTTAGGCCATTACTAAATTCATAGTAGGTGTTTTTGTTGGCAAGCGCAATTGCAGAACTGCTGAAGACTTTTTAAAAAATACTGTGCTTTTGTTCTCTGCCAGAATTAAGTGTGGAAAAACGCAAATGTGTTTGTTGTTGTTTTGTTGATCATGAAAAGTAGCTTGTTTTTCTTTTCTTTGGGCACAAATCTTTGCACCCCGGCCACCTTTTGGCAACCTGTTTGCCTTAGATTTAGTAGAGACTCTGTTTGGTTACCCAACAAGGCTTTTGAAGCAAGACCTGCTTTGTGGCACTGAAGAATTCAGGCAACAGTGGTGAAGATAATGTCCAGCAATTAAAAACGTGAACGTCTGGAGTCCTTTCCCTGAACGCACAGCTGACTTGGGCCTCCTGTATCTCTCTGGAGTAGTGTCTGCAGCCTTGGCAACGCGAACAAATTTGTTGTGAATGTTCGACATCTGAATGTCCTGTTCATGGCTCAGAGAAAACTTACAAGTCTGATTTGGAAGTCATTGCCGTAAATGACCAACACCTTTGCCTGATACCAGTAGGTGCCCCAAGTACAATATCATCGATGGACATGTTGAACAGAGGTTAGTGTTCCCCAAATGTTTTCGACCTGCGGCTCCCTTGACCATTGGCAACCATTGGCCAATTACATTCTGTCGGTGCCTGCCCATTGGCACTGCACTGTTTTCCGAGAGGATTCTGTGGCACTCCACGGCTCCCCTGGTTGGTTTCCACGGCTCCCCTGAGAGCCGCACCTCCCAGTTTGGGAACCTCCCCCAATAGCCGCTAGTGTGTTGGTTTTCAGATCGTGTTTTGGGGGTGTCCTGGGGTCCATTGAATGCTTCTGTCAGGTTTTAAGTCTAAAAGCTGGATAGAAATCTTTTAAATAAACACAAATCGGAGAGCTGTTTCAAAAATTCTGCTCTTTTGTGCCTAATTCTTAGAACTTGGATGCCATGCACACCGTTGATTAATTTTCTCAGACTGTGGAGGTTAAACTCCGGAAGGATTTGCTGCTTGCGGTTCTGTCGGGAGCCAGGAGGGTGCCCCCCTCCCCTGTATTCTGCGGAGGAGGGCCTTGAGCACTTCTGCTCCATAGGCTTGATGGCACATGCAGTCGCAGCACCAGAGGCCTAGCTGGCAGTCCTGTGTGTGTGTGGTAGTCGACCTGGAGTGATGCATAATTGCAGGCTTGGAGCGTGTTATTCCCCTCTTCCCCCACCTCCAAGCTATCTTTGTCCTTTTAACCAAAATAAGTTTTTCCGAAACAAGGAATTACTCGGCTCTGCTTCCTTTCCCTTGTTAACACAGTGAGTAAATTTTAAAAGAGATACCGGTACCTCTTCTGACTTTATACGCTCACAGTACCGCACAGGTGCATTTTTCAAGTGCCTCCTCCTTGGTAAGAATTCCATTATCCCTTGTTCCATCCCTCCTTGAACCCCAGGATCGAAACATCCTAGGCAGGCTTGGGCTGTTAGTTACAGTGTGCTTCCTGTGACGACTCCCACATCGTGTCGAAGGCTGGGACATGCGCCAGGCAGCAGCAGGACTGATTGGCCCTCACTGTCCCCTTTTGCGCACCGAGCAAGTGTCCCTGAGCATGTCCGGCACTCCTGGGCGGCTGCGGGTTGCAGAGCGCGATTGACAGCAGTGAGAAAGCTGTCTTTCCGGGAAGCGGGTCTGCTGTCCGAGAGCCCTCCCTAGGCCTGCGGCGATCGCTGGGTTTTGGGATAAGTTTCTGGAAAGCCTCTGCTGTAGCTGCACTGCGACGGAATAAAATCTGTCTCCGTTGTTTGTTTGGCTGGTGCAGAAGCACACCATCGCTGCATGTCGTACAACTTTTTTTTGCCCTCCCCTGGGTGTGTTCAGAATATTCAGTGTCCCTGCAGAGAAAATAATCATGCCCTTAAAAAAAATAAAATTCTAAGGCTTTATTTAGTTGATTTTGAAACCAATTAAAGGAAGATTGGCTGTGCTTCCTCTTGTAAACACATATTTAGTTGGCTTAAAATAGAAGGGACTTGCTCAGCCGAGTGGAAGGATGCTGTCTGCCTCGCGCGAATATGTGCGGAGAAGACGCAGCAGCTCATGGGGGGGGGGCTTAAATACCAGCATCCCGGTTATCAGTGACGTCCTCCCAGTCCCACTAACAGGGTAGTTAGTGACTCGCCATTTCTGATTGGGCACTTGAGCTGCCTTAAACAATATCAAGACGGTATTACAGACCGGGGTGTTGTCTATGGAGAGAAGCCTATTCTGACCTACCTGGTCTGCTGACATTGGGATGTTTTTTGTGTGTGTGTGTGGGGGGGACGGAAGAGTCAACAAGAGGAGGCTGAAACGTTAAGATGAATTAGTAGCTATATCAGGTATGTGCAAACCTGGCCTATTTGACAGTGTGAGGCACATGTTAGTACTGTACAGCGCAGCCCTCCAGCAAATCTCTTTCTGAATGTAATAAGCATCTAAAACTTCCCTCTCTATTGTAGGCAGGGTAGAGAAGCCCGGGGCAGCATGGATTCATCTGTGCTGTTAAGAGAAAGAGGGCTCAGTGCTGCAGATAGAAGGATGTGACCTAGCAAGCCTCTACCCAACTCGGAGTGGGGGTAGAAGTGGGCTTATGAAATGGATGCAAGTTTAATGGGATGTTTTTATACTGAATACGACTCTATCCTAAAAGAGAGAAATGTAACGTGACGCTTGGTGCTGGATGGATGCATCACGTTGGTGGCTCACCCTCCCAGCCAGCCCCTCGTTTCGGGTGGAGAAAGAAAGAAGTTGCCCTGGGGGCAGTGGCTGCCGCGTTTTGGGAACCAGGGGTGACTGGACCTATTCAGCCCTAAGCGCTAGGATGGCTTTATGCGCACTTTAAATGATCAGGAGGGAAGAGTTTGCTTTTTGCTGGCCTAGTGGCTGCCTTGGGCTTAAAAGCAAAAAACGTTGCACTCCACAAGAAGCAAGAAGGCAGCCCCTTCTTTTCCGTGGGTGGGGGGGGGCTCCTTTCGAGTTCTTCAAGCGTGTCCTGGGCTGTGTCGACTGAATACCTCTTCTTTCCCCTTGATTTTTCTGCGCATGGGGCAAGCCCAGCTACTCCTCTGTCTTACCTTGGTTCAGTCTCTTTGTGTCCTGGCCTAGGGAGGCTCTTGATGGCAAAGTCCAATGAGACTCGCTTTACAGGGGTGTCATTTTAAGTCTCTGGAACCATAGTTGTGACTGGCAAGACTTGACCCCCTTTGCCAAGTATGTAGTGGCATAATGAATCTGTGTCTGTTGGCAAACAGCTTCATTGCTGGATTCTAAAAACCGGGAGAAAAATTAAGCAGCACGCTGGCTGTGCCACACATCTCGTTTTGGCGTGGTAAAGGGCCACGAAGAGCGTAACGTTCTGGCTATTTCCGTCAACACTCTGCTTTCCTCTTGCTTGCCGAGGATGCGAATCGTCAAATTATTATTCCGATAATCCAATCTTTGGGCTGGATTTTGCTTAATTCGCCTTTTGTTCAAAGTGAGGTATTTATGTTCCATAATGTGGCTGCCTTTGATGTTTCTGAACCTGGTCTTTTTAATTTCATGCCAGGGATCAGAGTTTAACAACGCTTAATGTATTAAAACTCGGATGACTTCAAAACCCAGATCTGTTGACTCATTATGAAGTGATAATGTTGCGACTCTGTTATCTTAACCAGTCAACAAGCTCAGTCTTTTCCAATTTTTAATGCTCTCGTTTCAAAAAGTTTGGACACAAAGTATAAAGTCCCATCCCGTCCCCTGCAATATTCTTATATTTTCAGTGACAAATCCTCATAATTTGAAAGGCTAACTTTTGAAAAGTTTATTTCAACTTGGAAGTTGCTCGATATGCACATTTTAAATAGCTCTTGCCTATTATCATTTATTATTATTATGAGCCTGATCAAATGCCAGTTGTGTGTTTGGCTTCTGCTCATATGTATATTTTTTACCAGTTAGGAACTCCCATTAACTCCAGTGTATTAATTGCTTGAGAGAGAGTGAAAGGATTTTGAGATCTGACCATTAATTGTCCCAAAGGAAATCAACTTTTTTGGCCATAATGTGTTTGCATTCTCTGAATACAGTTTTGTGTTGTGGAATTGCCTTTTGCTTGATCTTCATGGGGAGGGAAGTTCTTACCGGCACTGGAAGTGGGGGTGAGGTGTTCAGCATGAAAAGACAGGGCACAGTTGTCTTGAGAAGCAGGGGTTGGTAGATCTTTGGCTGCCGAATTTCAGACTAATGAAGGTCTTGCACTAAACAAAAGAAAGAACAAAAGGCAGGTCAGGGTGGAGTAGCCAGGCTAGTAGCCGCGGATTCCCTGGATGAAAACAGCCTGTCCGTTTCCTGGCTGCTGTGATAACTCAAGTCTCAATATTTTCAGCAAGCAGACCTATAATTGTGACAAGTCACCCCATATTGTGGGACTGGTTTTAAGACTGGTTTTGGAAGTAGGAACGTGCCTAGACGGGCTTTGGGAGACACAAGGTCAGGCCCAGTTTTGGGTTGTCCCCGAGAGAGCCGTCCACTCCATTTAACCTTGGTAGTGTCCCTGTTCCAGTAACAAACTCTGGATCAGGGGTGGGCAAACGTTTCGACCCAACCGCCACGTAGCGGTGTGGCAATTGCATGGCGAGGCATCCTGGGTAGTCCTTTTATTTAGACTTGCCTACTTTCTCCTGGGAAGGAGGGGCTCAAGGTGGCTGCTAATCCCCAGGCAAGCCCTAAAAGCCTTCAAAAAAAAAAAAAAAAAGCAGCCACTCGTCATCCAGCTCACACAGGCACACGTTCCCTATCGTATTTCTTCGTTAAAATCCTGATGTTCCTGTCACCTCCCGTTCCTTAGCACAAGCATTTCCCATCTTTTTTTTTTTCTCCAGACCACCCTCAGTGTTAGCATTCCCCTTTCTAGAGGAGATACTGTAGTTACATTCACCACTGGTTTGATTTTGAAGTGAGTTGGGAGGAGAGGACGGCTGGAGGAGGGGGAAGTTCAAGGAGGGCTGGAGCAGGAGAACGGTAGAGGCGGGGAGCCAGGTCAAAGGGTAACATCCGTCACCGAGCTTGCAGCACGTCGGGAGAGGAAGAGACATGGCGCTCAAGCAGGCGCTCCTCAGCTGACATCAATTCCGTGGTATGCACAGTGGGCCTGTGTGGGCGCTCTGCGCAGGAGCAGAAGCCAGCAGAGTGGCTCTGTGTGTGTGTGTGTGTGTGTGTGTGTGTGTGTGTGTGTGTGTGTGTGTGTGTGTGTGTGTGTCAG
Source organism: Plestiodon gilberti rubricaudatus (assembly GCA_026170595.1). Classification (NCBI taxonomy): domain Eukaryota; kingdom Metazoa; phylum Chordata; class Lepidosauria; order Squamata; family Scincidae; genus Plestiodon; species Plestiodon gilberti. Next base: position 55,424,776 of record JANXHW010000007.1, read on the forward strand.
ATTGGAGACTCCTGCTGCAAGCTCTGCTCTAGATAGCTGGCACGAGGTAGGAAGTCTGTTTGTGTGTGTTTTTCCATAAGGGTTGCAGTCTGGTTGAGAATGCCTTTTTTTTCTCAATTCTAAACATTTTAAATCTATTATTAATCTAACCAATATTATCGGAACACTTTAAAAAATATATATATTTTTGGGTAACTGTTTTAGAGATGGCGACCCAATTAAAGAAATTTTAGTTGATTAATCCAAACGAGTTTTAAATTCAGTTAAATCTGCATATGAGTAACACAGGGTTGTTGTTTTTTTTTAGAAAAGAAAGCAAACTATATTTTAAGATATTGTGGCAGGTACTATATTGGAAGAGGCTTTCCCACTCCTACAGAAGAGAATGCTCTTCTACGATCATGTCTACCATCTGCAGGTTCTATTACTTTTACTAAAAAATAATTAACACTAAAAAAAACTTGTTTGATTAATCAATGAAGTCTTCTTTAATTGGATCGCTACCTCTAAAACAGAGGTGTAGTTACCCAAAAAGATAAATGTTGTGTATTGATAAGGGCAAGTTGAGGCCTGTGTAAGTTGTAGATGTGTTTCGTATATTTAAATTCTTCACCATCCATTCCTCCTTGGCTCTCTCAAACACCCCCCACACTTGCATACCTATGTACCATCCATTCTCACACTACTCATATATAAACATATGGTGCGCACACGTGCAAACACACACACCCTCTCCTCCCCCTCTCTCATTTTTAAGCGCTTGGAAGGAAAAGACACCGACAAGTCCAGGGGAAGGTTCCCCATCACTTCTGAGCAGTTGAAATGTTCATCAGTTTTCCAACACACCTCCCCAGCTGAGCCGACTAGGGAGATGTTTAGAGGGAGATGCCCCTCAACCAGTATTAAGGGAGACTTCAGGCGCTGTAATTTGCATTTGTATCGCGTTCCTTTTCTTCTTTGCCGAACTTGCCTGATTCAGGCAGACCAATGGGCAAAAACCACTTTCCTGCTGATCTGTTTGTTCTACATGTTAGTTCAATTCCACCTCCGTCTCTTTTACTACCATTCTAAGTATCTGATTACTTGCAGTGGGCTTTGACTTTGCAACTATAGATTGTGACGTGGTTTATGCATGATAAGCGAATGATGGTTGATTTGTTCGTGTTTTGGCCCGCCCAACTGCAGACCTCAACATGACGACGCTGAAGTGGGATGCTCTCAGCGCAATAGTTGTGTTGATGGTCTCAAATTGCAGCACCTCGATGATCTGCGTCATGTTGAGCCTGGCAGACTCTGTGTCAAGTGTGCTGTTCATCTTGGAGACTTCCAACCAAAATGAGCAGCTATTTATTTTTTATTTTATTTTAATCTAGCTCTTCCTCCTCACTAACCACGACACACCAAGGTTGCTTCTCTGGAGCCCTTTGCTGCTCAATTATGTCGCTGTCTTACTGCAAAAGTGTCCCCGCTCTGTTATGAGAGCTGTAATTAACTCGCCAAGGCGCTAGTCAGCCAAATTTGGCCAGCCGCCATGAAATCAACCCCAATTACTATATTCGCATTGTCAGTAATGCCCACTTCACAGTTCCTGCTAATTTGAAATGGCAAGTCCCAACATCCAGTAAGTAAAAATTACCATTTGTGTCCTCTTTTATTTGTGATATTTGCTCCCATTATTTTGGCTACATGAAATGGGTTGATGAGAATTTTCTGAAAATGGCTTGTAATTGTAATGATTCAGTGGGAAGCGCAAAAGACCCCAAGGTTACACTGTTCGTTTTTCGCTCTCTAATTTTGAGATTGACACAAAACGCTGCTCTCTTATTACTGCTTCTGCTCTGGCAGGAACCAGAAGAGTCTTTTAGATTCGGGTCAACAGTATAATATTATATTTATGTCGCGGTATCACAGGCTCCTGCCCCAGGAGGCTTGCAATCTGAGTGCTGACGGTGGGGAAGACTGATCGGGTAGGGGAGCAAAAAGGTGAATCTGAGCAAATGCAGTTGCATGTTCTTGGGCTTCTGTTTCTGTTGGAAATTTAAAAAAAACGATAGGCTTACGGCACGGACTTTAAGGAAAAGATAAATGTTAAAGCGGGATTTGAAGAAAAAAGCGCAAGCAAGTTCCCTGTGGGCAGGTGGTAGGAAGCGATTCTTCAGCGGTTCCTGGGTGGCTCAGTCTTTGCATGTGGGAAGCTCCTCCTCCTCTTGGTGGCAGGCAGGGTCACATGATCTCTGCACTTGACCGTAGGTGTCAGAGAGAGAGGAGGTGGCGACGGCGGCGGGTGGCAGTTGGCCAGACAGAAATCCAGGAGTCAGCTGACTGAGTGGGGCCTGCTGGAGGTGCTTTAATGCAGCGCAATGGGAACCTTATAATAATAATAATAATAATAATAATAATAATATAATACAGTATTTATATACCGCCTTTTTTGGTCATTGGATTTCTCCTCCGACTTTAATCCAAGGCGGTGTACATGGGCAGGCTGTCCTAACCCCCCTTGGTTTTTTTTTTTTTACAATATATAAATGTCCAATCTTTCATGAACGGCTGCTTTCCAGGTGGTATCCTTTTTACAGTCTGACAATTCTGCTGGCTGGCGCCTCCCACACTCGACCGACACAACTGGAAGCTCTTATCTCTCCTCCTGGAGGCTTTCACAGCTTTTTGCCGGCGGCGTGTCTCGAACTTATCAAGTTCACCGGTCTTCGGGCTTTGAAGGCAGCAGCTCTCCCAACTGAGCCAGACTCTTCTGCCCACCTTCCCACAGAACCTTTTCGCACATGCTCAGGTTGAAGCTAGAATTCTATATGGGCCTCCCAGACCGATGTCTATGATGGTCTTTTAGAGAGTCGGCTTAAGGGGTCATGCCCACCCCCTCCAAGTATCGAATTGTATGCTCATTGTTGTACCTATTTTGAGACCAGTCCAAACTCCTGATTTGGCTCTGCCGGTTTACCACGGTCTTGGGTGAGGGGACAAAAGATGTGGATTGGGAAGATGGTGGGTGTCTAGAAGAGCATGCTAAGACTGTTGATTGCTTCAGCCACTGGACTCCAGGCAAGGATGTGGCGGCAATGTCAGGTCTCTGGTTGGTCGAAGCGGCATCGTTGGGGTCATGGTCCTTTGTTTGTCCAAGCAGGCTTATTTGACGACATGATGTTTGTAGAGAGAAAGTAAGGAATCCCCTCTCTGGCTACTCTTCCCTGAGCTCGGTGGAGGACTGTATGTTAATCAGCTGGCATCCCCTGGGTCAGATTTGGCTTCCTGAGAGGGACTGCTCTTAAATTCTTGGTAATAGTTATAGCATCCCTGTAAGGTAGGCCACTGTTGCTATCCCCATGTTGCAGACAAGGGTGATGAGGCTGAGAGAATTGTGCCTGATGTGAGACTTGAAGTGGCCGCCAGCTGTTGTAAACAGTCATATGGCAGAAAATGTATTTGTCTTTGAAATGACTGTATTGTTTCGTTGTGCAAAATAGTGAGCATTTATAGAGAGAGTTCAAACCAGCATCCAATAACTGGATGACCCCGTCATGTGATGGGTGAAAACTGGCTTATGGCCATACTTTGGCCATACTTTGACGTCCGAGGGATGGGCAAACGGTCACTATTTAACTGTGTTGACGGATTCACTGAAGTTCGCGGACTCCCCTCTCCTTTGTGTCTGGCCGTCTGACGCTGGAGTCTGACGCTAACCGGAAGTGTCTCAGTGTTGTGGCTGGGGTTGCAGAACAGGTCTCTCAGTTCCGCCTTCCTTCCTAATGTCCGTGTGTTTCAAAGTTGGCTTACGAACCCCAGTTTTGCCAAAGCCCCTGTGCTATCCTTTGGCTGGCTTAAGAGCAAGCACCGCCCTGTTTTCTGATAGATTTCGGAATGCGATCAGCTGATCATTCCGCCTGTCTGGGAGATTAAACAGGCAAGTCGCCTGCCAAGGTAGCTACTTCTGTCGTCAAGGACCTTTAAGATCCTGCCAAGCTGATCAAGATTAACTTTTGCCCTTCACCATCAAAGAAGCTGCTCGGCAGCATCAGTTTAGATTTTCTTCATTTCCATATTTTGAGCCCTTGATTGTCTGGCGTAATGATGATGTAGCCTGGCTAGTTTGAAGTCTGCTGCATTAATACAATTAAAGTTCAGTGTTCCATCATCGCACTTCTCCCCTGACTAGTTCAGCTTGCTAAGTCGCCCAGACTGGAAGCATCCCTGCTCAGCATTTAGCACACAGCGGCAGACCTCGCTCATTAGCGGTCATTATAGAGCCCCTGTTTCGTCTGTTCGGAATAAATCACACAAATCCAGAACATTTACATAGATTTTTAACCTTCTGTGAGAGATACGCTTCTCAGAAGGAATTTGGCAATTTTAGGCATGGATTGGAGAAACAGGGCATGCCAAGTCTCTCTCTTGGGTCTCCGAGGTCCTTGACCGTTTGTGCATTTGCTACATTTATATCTAGTCTTTCTGCCAATGTGCTGAAGGCGATTTACCGTTGAAAACAATGGCCTGCAAACGAATAGATGCAATACAAAAGGGGAGAAAGCGGGCTGGTGAGGGGAAAGGAAAACCAGCAGATTTGGGTATCAGTTCTTCCATAAAGTTAGAGAATAAATATAATGTCCAAGTGGAATGGCGACTAATAAAAGCAGCGCTGGTCAGAAAGGAGCCAAATGGTCCAGCCAGCTTGACGGAGGGGGGCTTGCCGTCTCACCTGCCCCCCCCCTCTGATGCAGGCGGGGGAATGGCTGCCAATGGAGACAGTCGTGGGAGGGTAGTCTCTCTTTCTGGGCACGTTTTGAGAAAAATTGGACTTTGTTGGAGGCCCCCTCCCACTTTTGGGGATAAACGTTGAGTCCTTTAAGGAAGCAGCCAGTATGTCAATCTTGCATCTGTTCTGTTCTTCCCTTCATTGCCCCTTACATTTTACTTACCACCATTAAACGGTGCTACTTAAGGAACATATTGCTGCTTTCCTGTCAATATGCGTCCAGTAATTACCGTCTTTTGAGAAGGGCCATCTCCAAAGCTAACTTCTTAATTAGTTGGTCCTAAATCTGCAAGTGACCCTAAGCTTAACTCCCAAGGCCCTGATTAGCCATGGATCTTGAAGACACTCTTGTCCTTGAGAGTGCTCTCGGGGGAGGGGGGCATTTAAAGTGCAGCATGTGTAGGTGGGAGGGGAGAACTGAACCCCTTTTCCCTGGTCTCCCTCCTTAGAAAGCTGTTCTCTGTCAGTTGGGGCTATTTCCAGTCTTGAAACCCCTGTAAGAGAAATACGACTTCAAAAATACGATTTGGCGGGACGGAGGCAGGCGAGGTTCAGCTTCCCGAATCTGAGCATTCTGTGCCTTGAATTTATTTGCTTTGATGCATTGTTTAAAACCTGGATAGAAAATATATTTGATGATAATAATGTCACACCCAGTTTTGCAACAGCAGATTATATTAAATTAAATTAACATTTAATTAATAATTAAATTTCAGAAATTTATAGACTACTTTTTTTCCTGTTAAAATAGTCACAAATCAGGCTGGGGCTCAGCTACGCTTCTGGAAGGTGGCCTCTTTTGGGGCCAGATGATGGAAATGAGCCAAACTACGCTACCAGGAAAAGTGCACCCACCCACCTACCCAGTTCATTAGCCAACCATGGTCCATTCAGTCATATGGCCAGAATCCTGCCCAGGTACTCCTTCTAGATCGAGTCATATCAATAAAAGGTGGACTACATTGTAGTTAATGTTGTTTGTTTTATTTTTTATTTATTTTATTTATTTTTCACATTTTTTATACCGCCCTTCCTCCAAGGAGCTCAGAGTGGTGTACATATTTCCTCCCCTCCTTTTTGTCCTCACAACAACCCTGTGAGGTAGGTGGGGCTGAGAGAGAGTGACTGGCCCAAGGTCACCCAGGAAGCTTCGTGGCTGAGCGGGGATTTGAACCTGGATCATACAGGTCTGACTCCCAAACCACGACACCATTTTTTGGTCGCATGTGGATTGCCTCACTTCAACCCCTCTCCCCGTCTTTTTTATTTTTGTAATTTTGGGGAGGCTCCTATTTCTTCTGTTTTAATTACTCAGGGGAAGAACATGTCCTCATTGTCATTTCATCACACGGAAGTTGGGTGTTTCACTGAGGAGTAACTTGTGGACTGTTTTTTAGTATAACTGCGGCCTCAGCTCTTTATGGGGCAATAGCCTCATAAATAGCCTCAGCTCAATAATTTAGCGCTGTCAACATCACAACCAGCCGTTTTGATCCTCCACAAAATGGAGGGTTGCGGGTTTACCTCAGAATGAGATGTGCATCCATGGCGCTCTTGTGGAAAGACCATCCAGATGTGGTGGGCTGTGACCCAGTGTTCTGCCTTGGCACATGATCATGACGGGATCAGTGTGGGGGAAGTCGTCCCCCCCCCACAAGGTTGCCTTCACATGGACCTCTCCATGAGGGGGTTGGCAAAAGTTCCTTTTTGGGGGAGAGCAATTCAGTAGTGAATAAGAAGAGGAATATGTTGAATATCATGTGCAAAATGTGGCCATTGGTCTGTGGAGCCTAACATGACCAATCTTGAGTGTGGCCCTTTTGCCTGCCGAGCGAGCCTGTGTCGCTGAGCTCCGTCCCCTCCCCCCATGCATATGAAATTGCCACAGCAAGTCGGACGATTGGCCCATGTGGTCTGGTGCGCTTTCCTCCCCTGAGGTCCTTGAACTGGGTGAGCTGAGCACCAAACTGGTTTGTGGATATTTTAACAGAAAAGTGCTACATAAATATTTGGGATGAAATATTTTGGCATAAAAACACACCGCCCAACCCGAAGCCTTTCTGTGTGGAAGCCAACTATTATCGGTTGTCCTGCTGAGCCATGGCCCCCTCCCCCAAAGCACTGCCCTGGTCAAGCCCACTCCTCAGCCTCCGCTCTCCAGCAGCAATGTGGGGATACTAATGCGCACCTTGAAGGGTTGTTGCGAGGACGACAACATCGCAATAAGTACGTGAAGCGCTTTGCGCTCGCAGAGAGCCCTACGGAAATGTTGCTCTCGTCTTTCCCAGTTGCATGGGCTTTGAGGTACGAATCTGGACCCTTTGAACCGAAACAAGAACGATGCCTCTAAATAGGAGCCCACAAATGTTAGGGGTGGCTTCCTAACCGGCCATTATTTGTGGTCGCCATCAACCTCCTCCTTTCCCTCGAGTCCTGTGCACACGTGCGGACTTGGGAGGGACACAGGACCGCCTGTGATTGGCTTTGGGATGTAGGCAAAGGAGCAAGAGTGCTCCTGAGCAGGGCAAGAGAGCCTGACTGTGTCTTCGCTTATCTTCAGCTTGTGGAGAACTCTGGTGTCTGTGCAGGGTGAAGTATTCTGCTTGCTGGAGGGCCAGAGGCACGTGCTCCTGGCAAACAGGCAGGTGGATTTGGGAGGCTTCCACGAAAATCCACAAGCCTCTTTGGGAAGAATACCGTATTGTCCCGAGTATAAGACGCACCTGATTATAAGACGCACCCTTAAAGTTTGGTGCTATTAAAAAAATTTAATTAAATCACTGGCATTAAATTGCAACAGCCTGATTATAAGACGCACCCCTAGTTTAAAAACTTAAATTAGGAGAAAAAAAGTGAGTCTTTTTTCGGTATGTTTTGACCGACCCTGTTAGCCAGAAGACCCCATGAAATGTTCATAATAGGATGTCCTTAGGGTGGGTATATTAGTAAGGCTATTCTTGTGTTTGCAAAATCTGTGCTTCTCTGCACCAATGATAGGACCCAGAATTTTTGGTTATAGCTTTTAAAACCTAATAACTGCAAAAAATGATTTTTTTTTCCCAAGATAGCGAGGCTCTCGAAAGCAAGGTGAATGGCCTCTTGTGTTATTCGTGTGGAAATAATGACTTGACTTGCCATCTGTTCTGGTTTTAGCTTGCAAAGGGGCTGCCATTTGAACAACTATTTCATAGCGTGAATCATCTTTACATATCACTGATTCCCATTCTGAAATAACTGAATGTTTTAGTTCTGTTGGCCAACAATATCAACTGGATTTTCCAGTGGTTGAATCTGATGAGTGAGGGATGATTATTAGAGTAAAGAAAGGTGGAGTTGGAGATCTGAACAGAGGAGAGCCAGACAGGCAGACTGGTTTCCAGTTTTGCTGCCTTCCAGTGAGTCAGCCCATTAGTCCATCCAGCCCAGTATTGGCCATTCTGTTGGGCAGAAGCTCTTTGGGGGCAGAGGGCTTTCCCATGATGCTGGGGACTGAAAGTGGGGCTTTTGCATGGAAAGCAGGCGCACTGTCAGTGAGCCCGCCCCCTAGCGCAAGAACATCTCCATTTATGTTTCTGCCGATTGTAACTGGGCTCTGGATACGTGTCAAAGTACCTTGTTCTCTTGCTGCTTGTTCCCCATCACCGATTTTATATTTTGGAATTTGAAAGGGGAATAATGGGTGGTGAGCCAGGATCTCAACCCTGCCCACTCTGGGTCACTCTGCATTTGTCCTGCTGGCTGGCTTCTCCCTCTTCTCTGCCCACTTGCCGGGTGTGCTGGCACTGTGCCCCCCCCCCTTTGCGCTTGCCCTTGAGCTCGTGTCTGTTCTGTGTTGGGGCCGAGGTGAGGCCAGGCAAGCTTGTCGCTGGCAAGGGTTCGTCGGTATTTGAGGCCAGGTGTGGATCTCGTTTGCTTGAACCTTTCAAAAATCTTGATCTTGAACCTTAAACTCTTGATCTGATTGGGACCCTTGGATTATCTAGCCCAGTATAAATATTGACTAATAGCAGCTACCCAGGGTTTCGGTCAGAGAAGGGTATTTCTTAGCCTTACTTGGAGATGGCCGGAATTGAACCCGGGACCTTCTGCATGCAAAGCCTGTGCTCCACTAGTGAGCCATGGCCCCTCTCCGTGATGCTCTCTGCTAATAGAGTCTTGTTTATTGTTCTGCTGTTTTCAGTGATGTGTCATATGAAAGTTGCTTTAAATTTTAGCCAGCTGTTAACTGTCATAGAAATGGCAGATAGAGTAACAGTTCAAAAGGCAAAATCATCCGTACTCGTAGACATAGAAAATATAGACTGGGGAATGCAGAGTGTTCAAAGTTCCGATGTACAGATCGTAAAACCAAATACATTTTTAGAATCAGATTTTCTCAGCTGATAACGCAAGCAGTGTAGTTATGAAAGACTGTTGCCTAATACATTATTGAATGAGATAAAATTCAGAATCCGAATTATCAGATAAAAGGGCAAAGATTCAGCTTTCTGTTAGGAAGGCACCACTTGGGGTGCGGGCAGAGGCTTTCCATAACTTGTTGTAGAGTTGTGCAAGCCAACGCCCACAGCCACTTGATGGAGACGTGGTTTTTCGGAGAACCCAACTGTCGTCCTTTGCCAAATTACACCCATTCTCCATGCGCATGAATTACAATGCAACTCTGGTGGGATTTAAACATGGCACTTGGATGTTCTGGAATGCTATCTGAGTTAAGGCCCATGGAGCTTGTCATCCGGTTATGTTTCAGGGAGACAAGAACAGCCAGGAGGAACGTGAGTCCTCTGTCGCCTGTCCTAGTCCCATGAGGCTCATATTGTGCTCTGCTAAGGAAAGATCTTGAGTTGAGGAAGCAGAAAGAGCAAGGCTCAGTTAGCAAGGGATCCTACACATCCCCCAATAATAATAGCAACAGAAGTCCTGGTACATAGCTTCTGTAGAGCACTTTGTGATGTCATGGTACAATTCTTGTGTGCCTTTCACACACTTCCGGGAAAAGTGGTGGGTCGCGACCCACCCCTTTTGAGAACCCCTGCTCTAAGGTCATGGAGAGTGTCTCTGTTGACAGTCTAGGGTGGTAGCAGGGACTGATCCTTCCTGGCAAGATGTAGAAAGTACATAACGCCCAGCATATAGGATGCGGCTATAATGCATAAAGACGAGAAGTGGAGCGATTGGGGAAGGAGGAGTGAAAACAGAAGAGTCAAAGGAATGTTCATTGGTAATAATGGATTCTTTATATTGACGAAGCCGAGAAGCTAAACATTGGATGAAAAGAGTGATGGGGGGGGGGGGGGGAGCCATAGCTCAGTGTAGAGCACATGTTTCACATGCAGAAGATCTTTGGCATCTCTACTTGAAGTAGGATTTTGGATTGTGGGGCTGGAAAAGACCTTCTCTGCTGGGATCCTTGAGGAGTCTCGTCTTAATTGGGTAGATTGTTTTGTTTACAAAATGCATTCTTGCTTGCTATAACCTTACTACATGTTTTTCACAACTCAGAAAGAGTTTTTCACAACTCTAGAAAGCCCATCGTATACATTTTAAACATTTGTGTTGAAAAACGTTCAGATTAGTTTTGCAGTTCTGTCCGAAAATGATTGTTTTGGTTACCAAAGCTGCTTAAAAACAGATATTTATGAAGGTGTTGGAAAGGTGAATAATCTCCAGTTCAACAGGTTAATCATGAATTTAATTTTTTCTTACCCAAGGTTGCAATCTGAAACACACTTACTAAAGAGTAAGCACCATTGAACAGAATGGGACTTAATTCTGAGCGAACTTGCATAGGATTCTGCTGCTAATCTGTTAGGACAATCACTGTCACTAGACGGACATTTAAATTATTTTATTTAACGAAAACAACATTTATGAATTTTGGATATTTGTTTCTTCAACAGCAACCACACAATGTTTTAAAAGCATATGGTGGGTTTTTTGTTTTTGTTTTTTTCTTTAAAGAAAATTAAACTTGTAAGAAATTCCTGAAACTGTCATGGCCCGATACAATAAAAGAAGAACTTTTAAAAATCGGGTTAAAAGACATGTAAAAATACTTTGTTTAAAAATCGGGTTAAAAGCCATGTAAAAAAAGCCATGTAAAAAATACTTCGTTAAAAATGTTTTTAAACGTGTAAGTTTTTTAAAGTTATTTCAGCCAGAGTTTTAAAATAGGGCTGATCAAGTCTGTTATTTCTCATCTCCGTATATTGCCAAGCATGTTATCTCTGGAGACCCAAACCTAGTTTTTTAACTGAATTTTCAGATGGTATCTTCTATCTAGACTGAGTACTGGGGTAAATAGAAAGATTAACCTAGGTAAACTATACAGAAGCCTATGGAACCCCATATAATTCAAACCCTAACCCAAGAACTGTTGGACCCTATTTGCAAAACATTTTTTAAAAAAGGTTTATATTAAATACAGGTACATTGTTCCATAATATAGAATAAGAATTTATAATCCCTATTCCATAATGAAATCTTTTGAGCTGTAACACGGTTTAAATTAAAACTGACATCACATAGGGCTTCTTTAAAACAAAAAAGTATTTAACAACACTTAAAAAATAATAATCATTGATTTTATCCAGTGTGGTCTTGATGGCTGTTTGGTCTGACGCAGCACAGCTGTTCTTATGCCGCCAGTCGGAGTGGGCAGCAGCTCTAGACCAGAGGGGGGGGCAGGGGTCTGCCTTCATATGGAATGAATGGGGGGCTCTGGTGATCTTTGGATTTGGGGTCCCCTGAAGGGAAGCCGAAAGAATGAGGTCACACTAGCTCAGGCTCCCTGCTTCTCTCCAGAATCCTGATTGGCGGCGGCATTTTTTTTTTCACATTTTTATACCGCCCTTCCTCCAAGGAGCTCAGAGTGGTGTACATATTTCCTCTCCTCCTTTTTGTCCTCACAACAACCCTGTGAGGTAGGTGGGGCTGAGAGAGAGTGACTGGCCCAAGGTCACCCAGGAAGCTTCGTGGCTGAGCGGGGATTTGAACCTGGATCTTCCAGGTCTAAGTCCGACTCCCAAACCACTACACCATCCTGGCTCCATTTGGACATGGTCCTGTTGGAGCCCCCTCCCCAGTCGCAGCGGCTTTGGGTGCCTAGGCTGAGATGGAAGTTTTGTTGGCTAGTGGCAGGCAGTTCTGCAGCTCATGATTCATCTCTCCTGTGCCGGCAGCAAAAGGTGCCGACAGCCGGGCTTGCTGGGAGGAACCGGCTCCGCAGCATGAAAAGGGCTCTCCAAGCCACAAGCCACGACCAGCAGCAGAATGGTAGTTTTCCCACAGAATACAGATTTAATTTTCTTGCTCTCAAGCCCGCTATCTGTTTGCTTGCCATGATAGTATCGGGAGCCTGCGAGTCCCTTCAGGGGCGCTGCCAACCTCAGGAGCCAGCGGAGCCTCCTCCCCTCCCAGCCTGTCTGCTGTAGGAGGTCATGACGTGGCCCTTTGTCTTCCGTGACTCACGTGACTGTAGGTGCATTTCTGAGAAATGGATTTCAGGCTCCTGAGAATCAGTGTCTCATTGAAGTGGTGGTGCCTTTTTCTTTTCTTTTTTTTAAATGACGCATTTCTAATCCTTAGGCATCTGATAGACTAGATAACGCAGGTCTTGCCCCACCCTTCCTCCCAAGAACACACGGGCCTGCTGGCGCCCCCCCACCCCCGTGTCTTTACAGTAACCCCGTGTGGACGGTTTGCCTGAGAGTCATGGCTGAAAGGGGATTTAAGGGAGGCAGCAATAAAGACATGCTGGGGTCAGCTTGGGGGGGGGTGTTTCCTGCTCCCTAGTTGCATTTAATGAATACAAGGTGGATTTTGTGGAGGCCCTGAGGTGGTGAGGCCCCCCCCTCCGTTGGCTTGGCTGGCCCCAGTCACCATTGGCCTGCTCCCTTCACAGGACTGTCTTCGAATGCGTTAGCCGAACTGTGGTCTATAACTATAGGAAGTAAATGAGGATTATGAGAGACTATTAACATCTCTGTATCCGGTCCAGTCAGTGCCCTTTTAGAGACTTGAAGGGGGGTTGTGACAGAGCCGCCATCATCATGGTCCATACATCCCCCCCCCCCACTACGTGGCCAGAGACCATAGTGGGACAGAAAAAAAGAACAGCAGAATAAAAATACTATAGGTGTCATACCGCCTTCGAGCCTCCATGAGGCTTAAGGTTTGTGCTTGACAAGCGTTGATTTAAGTTCTGGAAGGTCAACGTCTTTCCAAAGGCTTTGGATGGCAAGAGTCCTCATGAGAGTGAAGCTGGCTTGCTCTCCGCGGTCAGCTTCATACCTGTGGACCCAATTCTCTGAGGATGATAATTCAGAGCCGCCCTTGTGGGCTCAGGGAAGGTGATGGAGAGGCCTCCCCAGAGCAACTACACCCGCGGACTGTGTCTTGCCCACCCCTCAAAGCAGCCAAGATAGCCCAAGGTGCAGGGTTGCGCAGAAACAAAGAGCCTGTCGATGGTGGAATGTTACAGTTTGCAGGTACATTTCATTACATGAATAATTGGCAGTATTTTAGATGTTCTAATGTTTCCTCTGTTTTTTTACCATTCTTTGTTGAAAAGTGTCAGAATTTTCCAGGCCTTGGGCCTATTAGGGCCCTGATCTGAATGTGAACTGTATTGGAGGTTGACAGTTTGCCCAAACAGGAGAGAAAGAGAGAGTTGCAATGATGTTGCTAAGCATTCCCTTTTATAGCATGTGGATGTAGCTTCAGCACGGGAGATGCTCTCTCTCTCTCTCTCATATGCCACTTGTACTCTGTCCATTATCTCTCCTTAAGAGTATTTTCTCGTCTTTTGAAATGTTCCAGCATGGGGTCTTTAAGAGCGCTGTTATGGGCGGAAGGAAGCGCAGTTATAATCAAAACAATGATTACTGATGCATTAATTGAAATGCGGAAAGCCGGTTGGAATGTGTGTTTCAACCTGGGGGGAGGGCTGAGGAAGCAGCAGGAGGAGGAGGTGTAGAAATTCTTCCATACTTTAAACATTAGAAGTTGCAGTTTCTTAATCTCCATGGGAGAAGATTAATGTCTCGCTTCTTCTTTGCATGCCTGTTCTTACATTCACTTTGGTGTCTGTGATTAAAGAGAGACGATGGAAATTGTGCGCTTCCCCCCCCCCCCCGTAGTGATGGTCTTAAAGACCTCATCCTGATACACTTGAAGGCAGCAGAATGCTGGGGAACATGCGTCCTCCTGCCCCCCCCCCCCCCCATGCAGAGAATAATACCTGCCACATTGCAGAAGAGCTGCGGTGTGCAGCAAAATGCAAACGTGTGACTTGATTTTCGTTTTGCGGCTGCACAAAATGGCCGCTGTCGAGTGTTTATGGAGCTTAAGTCGTCTGTGGAGGTGCAGTGGGGCAGCCGTGTGAGAGTTGGGACTGTGTTGTGGGGGGGCAGGGACCAAGAGCCTAAGGATGGGACCAGGTGTCGAGGCCCCCAACCAGGGGGCAGTGGTTCCCCAGGCAAGGTCCTAGCCCAAATAGGAAAGCTCTATAGGCCTTCAGGAGGGTGCAATGGCCAGACGGAGTGGGCAGAGTCAGCCCAGAACTGGGGAGCCCTGATGACCCAGAAAGATGCTGCAGACAGAGTTGCAACGCTGGGCGCTAAGCACAGGGACCAGCCGTTGCAGAGAGTCGCGGGCTCCTGGTCCTGGCAGTGTGATGCCGCCGGCCCGGTCTGAGCAGTAGTCAGTTCTCCGAGTCCTAGATGAAGTAAATCCCACAGAAACATTGGCTGTGTGTGTGTGTGTGTGTGTGTGTGTGTGTGTGTGTGTGTGTGTGTGTGTGTGTGTGTGTGTGTTTTGGCCAAGTCTTCCCGCCCGCTCTCCCCTTCTGCGACACTCCCTCTCCTCTCTGCCTTGTCCCACCCGGCTTCCACTTCCTGTCCCTCCGCACACGGTTGTCGTGCCATTGCTGTGTTCTCTGTCCTCCTCCCTCCCAACAGGCCTGGGAGGGAAGCAGCAGCAGCAGCAGGCCAATGCTGAGTGACGTCCGCCAGGTGGAGACGGGGCAGAAAGAGGAAAGGAGGCAGGCTCTCGAAAACGAGTCCCGCGATCCAGGTTGGGCTTGGAGGTGAGACCTGCCTCGTGCCCCAGCCTGTAACGTGGACCCACCAGATGAGAGGGGTGGGTGAGTGGTCATGGGCATGGCCCCCTTTCTCCTGCCTGGTGGGGGCCAATCAAGCTGAGCTGATATGGTTTAATTGTTGTTCTTTTAATGCTGTTATGCTGCCCTGTGGATCCTAGTGGGATTTTAGGGGCCTGTTCAAACACTGTCCTCCCCCCCCCCCCGCCCACCACTGCAACAGACGCTTGAAATAGTTCTCCTTTCCCCACCCCCCTCTTGACTGCTGTACAAAAATGCAAGCTCTCCTGGTGCAGCCACTTCCGCACGAGGAGTGGGAACGCGCAACACTGCGACCCTCTCCTGAGGCGCTTTGCTGTCCCTGCGCCCAATGGATTCATGAAACAGCTGAGAGGAGAAGGGCAGGCGGGGGGGGGGCGCGAGCTGGCCCATCAGACAGTTTAGGAGGACTGTCCCATTTAACACCAGGTAAGCTCACAGGCCTGTGTTTCTGCTTGTCATAAATGTTGTGTTAAGACTCAGGATGGATAAGGGAAAACTTTAATATAAAGTGAGTTGGTTTTTAATGCATTTGCTGTGCTTGGTAAATTGTTGAGGAACAATGAAATCGTGAATGCATTATAAATATTTAAAGCACTTTTAGCCCTGGTGCTATTTTTTTCTTCTCTTTCTGCAGTAGTTTTTGGAAAGAAAAGAATCCATTTTTCGTTGTATGAAGGGGGAAAAATATCTTGAAAAATTACAGAGCTGGTTGGGGTGGCTGTCAGTACAGAGGGTAATGCTATTTATTAGGGTCCTGGTTTTATTTAATAGCCAGATGAATGGAACAGTTAATAAAAGAAATATTGCTTTATTCCCTGACATTTATGTCCTTGGTTTCCAATAAAGAATTGAAATTATGAATAGTTGATGGTTTAAATTGATGTTTTATGTTGAACGCTGGCTATAATTTGCCCTCTGAGGATTGTAATACTGAGAAACAGATGGTTTTCCACAGTAACAAATTGCTGTATGTGTGTACACGGTATATAGAGCTGGCTTTCAGAGCCTTCCACTCGGTGTGGCCTTGAATCAAACCACAGAGAGACGGAGGGGAGGGGCAGAGACGGTGTCTTAGTGGGGGGGGGGGTGGCTGAATCACCAGAAGATAAATCAGAGCTGAAGGAAGTACCATTTTTGTGGGCTAAAAAAAGAAAGATGTGGCGAATAGATCACTGCTGCACTGAGCCAGAATGTTCTGCTGAAATTTCTAACGGCCTGTTCTCCTTGCACCGTATGCCTGGGAAGAAGCTGTAGGCATTCACAAGGGTGTGCTTATCCATTGCAGACATCTTTCTCCCCCCCCACTCCTCACCACCCCCAGTTTTGTTTCCTATAGCTTTTGCAAACGCTGTGCTTCCAAACTGATTGATGGTGGATCGGGGTGGGTTGCTTCCAGTCACCAAGGAAAAAGCAGATTTAAATCATTGAATGAATGGTTTTCAAAAATCCCATTTATTATTTAGATAGTCCCTAAATAGAAGTGCATAGTAATTGGTTGCCGTGACCATAAAAAAACATGCTGATTTAATGTGGCAACCAGACCTTGCATCTCTTTGTGGCTTTGTTTACATTTGGCCACATTCGCCTTTTCATTTCTTTTTCTTTTTTTTATTCTAGTGATGGGCTTTCTTCAGAATATTTCCAAAGGGGGAATCTCTCTTATGACCTGCAGCCATGACAAGTATGGGCAGATGAGGGTTGCTTGGCGCCCACACTCGAAGGGGCTTCTTCCTGTAGCCCTTTCTGTCAGTCTGCTCAAATATCTGCCTTTATTCCACCTCACAAAAAATACCGTATTTCTTCGAGTCTAAGGCGCCATTGATTCTAAGGCTCACCTTTACTTTCAGTACCACCAGCAGGGGAAAAAAAATCCATCGATTGTAAGACTCATCTCCCTTCATTGAATCTACCCGTTCAGCACCAACTCTCCCCAGCATGTCTCCTGCAGCTGAGGATGACTGAGTGCACTGCCTTTGCATAGCATTTCTGGCCCTGCCAGAAAGTGCCATTTCCTTCATTACCTGGGCTTGAGGGAGCTTCAGAGAGGCCTGCGCCACCCTCTGCAGGCCTCCCTGATCTTCAGTTTGGCGAAAAACAGCGATTTTTGGCCATTTCTGGTTTTTGCGAAAACCGGAAATGGCTGAAAATCACCGGGGTTTGCTGAACTGAAGATCAGGGAGGCCTGCAGAGGGTCGCGCAGGTCTCCCTGAAGCTCCCCCAAGCCCCAGTAAGTAAGAAGATAGCATTTTGGGGTGCTTTTTGGAGACCTTCGATTCTAAGACGCACCCCATTTTTTGAAATGCTTATTTGGGAAAAAACATGCGTCTTAGAATTGAAGAAATAGAGTAGGTATTGACAGATCTGTGTTCTCCATGAGAAGTTAAATGTCCATGTTCCTGATTGGTAGATAGGAAGAGTGCTCCATATTTATAATTATTAGAGCATTAACTCTGAGCTCATTTCAGGTAGTTACTAGGCCTAAAGCAGGAGTAAAGGCCACCCAAATTGCTCAGGGGGTGACAGCTGGATTGTGCCACCAGATGACTGACAAAGATGTTTTCCCCTCTGGTCGGTCTTTACAAAGTAAAGGAGCCTTTCAGAAGTTCAGGTCATAAGTTGGCATGAAATTCGGATTTGTTTTGAAAAGAGAAAATCCTTATAGGAAACTCTTCCCCACGCCCCCCTCCCCCCACTTAAAACAGTCCAATTTTTAATTTAAAGCACTTCACCGCAGATTTTTATCTACCCTGACCTGCATTTATGCATGGGTCTGGGAAATGTCATGTGCATTGTGTTTACAAGTGCTGTGTCCTGGAGTTGTGTGTGCGTGTGCGTGTGCGTGTGCGTTTCAGTTCAGAGCCCTTTTGCACTCAAGGGACCTCGTGTTTGCCCTTCAGAAACGGGCAGTTCCTACAGCACAAAAGTCCAGAACTTGGCATTTGCATAATTTCATTCCATTAAAATGTGTTGTTGACGAAACTGCGATTCTCGTCCAAATGGTTGTGAGAAAACCCAGGAATTCTGAATAGATAGTCCTACTGCCAAATTTCAGTGTGTATACTTATGCCTTGGGGGGTAAGCATATTTTTGGGGGAGGAAGGGGGGTGCTTCATTGCTCTGCACGTAGCTTACCGTGTTAGGGATCCTTTTGTTACAGACGTGGGGCAGGGGAAAGAGTTTGAATGGACGGAATAGATGTCAGGGACGCAGTTGGATCCTGTTGCTAGTCACCATGTCTAATTTCCAAGCCTTTCGCCTACATGGCGTCCCTTTCCTGTTTCGGACGCTTCTCCTTGAGGACCAGCCGCTTGCTCTTTGTATCGAAGGACCAAATTGGGCTATGTTGGATTTGTAGGCGTTGGTCATAAAGTTGTGTGTTTTGGACACTGTTCCACACTCAGTTAGACAGTCCAAGTGGACTCCCTGTTCACTTTGCAAAAAGGTCGATAGGTGGTAGTGATTGAAAGATGCTTTTTACACCTTCCAGCTTTTCAGATGTTGGCTTGCACTGGCATTCCTCGTGCTTTTGTGAATGAGTGTGCTGTCTTGTGAGATACAGGTATCAGGTGTGCTTTGGGCGCAAGGTTGTCACTCTGGGGCACAGCACTTATTTTGCCTGCCGAGGGTTCCAGGTTCAGTCCCTGGCAGCTGTAGTCACGGCCTTTGTCTGAAACCCTGGAGAGCTGCTGCCGGTCAGTGTAGACATTACTGAGCTCAACGGAACCAGGGTCTTGGCTTGCCAGCTTGCTTCAGGGGCTTGGTATAGCTACAGTGGGGGTGGGCAGAAGATAAATTGGGATCTACTGGGAGACTGCTGGCTGATTTGCATTAGACCAGGGGTTCTCAGCCTGTGGTACAGGTACTCCTAGGGGTACGCGGACCACTTGCTGGGGGTATGCCAGGCCCTGCCCCTTATCTGGCCCATCAGCAGCTAATTAAGTGTTAATTGACATGTACTTTTATTCTTTCCCCCACCCCATTTTCTGCAGCTTCTTTTCAGCATCTGTTTGCTTGTTTTGTATGGAAGGGAGATGCATTTTTTATTTTTAAACGATTAATTAGCTAATTAATTAATTGGTTAATCTAAGTAATTAGCAGGGGTACTTCCGAAAATTGGACCGTGGTAGGGGGTACCCGGGCCTCCAAAGGTTGAGAACCCCTGCATTAGACGATTGAGGGTTTCTGTGTCTCAATCTTTTATCAGTCGCAACAACAAAAAGGGTCCTGGGTTGAGACTCAAGTTCCTCTGCAGCACAGATTAAAATCTGAGCTGGAGAAGATCTTCTGAGGTCATGACACTTGTCTTTCGTTGAGGCAAAGCATTACAAGCCAGTTGGATTGGGTTTTCAGGCTGCACTCTGGCGATATTTGGCGGCAGCAGTGCTAGTGTTAACCAGTGAAATTAATAAAGTGACGGGGCCAGACCAGGTGTCTCTGAGAAAGTGCGTTCAGAAGCTTTGGTGCCACAACTGAAAAGGCCCCGCCTCTTGTGGCCATCTGCTGTTGGTGGGAAAACGTGGAAGAGGACCTCTGATGTTGGTTGGAGAGCTTGGGAGGGACCATAAAGAGCGCTTGGGTGCCAAATTGACCCTGTTTTAGTCTTCTCTGACTTCTAAATAGTTCTAACTTCTGTGCTGGTGTCTTCTGTTTTAAGTGATTGAAGCCTGTGTCTGAAGCCACCCTTTGAACGCCTCGAAGGTAGAACTGTGAAAGTGGCCCAGCCTTTGCTAGATCTTCACAGCTCTTCCTACTACCCTGTTGTTTGATTCGAGTGCCACCTCCTTGACTACTTTTATGTGTTAATGAGTTTGATCGTTGCTCCGTATAAACAAGGCATCATCTGTAGCTGTCAACATTAAACTGCACACTAAGTGAATTTATAGAACTGTCTCTTTAAAGTGAATCTATTTATAGTCCTCTTTCTTGGGGCTTCACAGAACAGTTTACACTTGTGGCATGTTGGAAGTTGAAATATTAAAGCAGGACTGGGGTGACCTTGTCGTCTTGGTACTATTTTGGAATTGCTTATGCTAAATCTTGCTGGAATCTCTCCCCAGAAGAACAAAACTGCAATCAGTTGTTTGTGTCTAAGACTTTTGAAGGAGTTAATTTTCTTTAATGTAATTGTTACCAAAAAAAAAAAACCAACCCCAAAAAAGTAAAGGCCCATCTAATTCTTACTTTGAATGCAATCTGAGATTGATGGATTTTATTTAAATTTCTTAGGTCTCCGATGTGGTATTCCTGCATTAAAGTACACAAACTCATGTATGACAAACTTTTAAATTCAGTACAAAAAAAATGTTCATCTAAAATAACACAAAACATATCACAGAACCAGGGACATTAGATGGCAGGGAACTCAGCAACTCCCATTGTCAGCAAGAGGTTTTTCTACCATTGAGAAAATTGAGTAAAGGAGGGACCAGCATGATCTTCCAAAGGAAGGTGTTTCAAAGAGTAGGGGCCACTCAGAGAAAGCCCTCGCTCCTCGCTCCTCGCTGATGTCGTAAAGGTTCATAATATTTATGCATCACATTACGGCTGTAATCCTAGAATACTTGCCTGGACTAAGTCCGGTTGTACCCAGTGGAACTTACTTCTGAGTAGACATGCATAGGATTGTGCTGTTAGATATTGCAGAAATTGATATGTAGGGTCCAGTTTTTCTGATAAACATCCAGCCGTTGTTGTTGTTGTTGTTGTTTGTATAGCTAGTGATTTCTGCCATCACTGAGGTATTTCTGTAATATATCCGATCACTCTTTTGAGTGGCGGGTGTGTGGGTCTTAGTTTGACTCCAAAACGTGGTGTTGCATTTTTGTGGATTGTAGCTGTGAGTTACTTTGGGAGCCCAACAAACACAAGGAGCTGGGAAGTGCCAAAGGCAAGGGTTGAAGGACAAATCTGGAGGCAGCCTGTTTTAGAAGGCCGTGCGTGTGTGTCTTGCATGTTTTGTATAAAAGTTTGCTTCTTTCGTAGGCCTCTTTGGTGGGCTTTGCCGGAAAGGGGTGTGGCTATCCCGAAATAAAATGGAAGCAAGCAGGCATTTTTGTGAGGCTGTTACTTCTACCATATTATGTGGATTTTAGAATTATTTTTGATTTAGCCTCTTTATGA
Organism: Plestiodon gilberti rubricaudatus; assembly: GCA_026170595.1. Taxonomy (NCBI): domain Eukaryota; kingdom Metazoa; phylum Chordata; class Lepidosauria; order Squamata; family Scincidae; genus Plestiodon; species Plestiodon gilberti. The sequence continues at coordinate 55,445,802 of JANXHW010000007.1, forward strand.
GAATAAACAATGACTCAAAGAACAAAATCTGTTGCATTCAAAAAAATGCAGCTCTCATGCACTCCTTGCCATCCTCTGCCAGGCTATTGAAAGGGTTCTTAGCTGGCAGCCGTTCTTTCTCTCTCTCTCTCTCTCTCTCTCTCTCTCCTAGGAGTCTCAACTGATAATAGCCTCTTGCTGAATTGGTTTTTGCAATTACTTAACTCCGTGTCCCAAATAATGAACTCTGCCTGTTTTCTTGTGCCTAAGAAGGCACTTATGCACAAGCAGATCTTTGCCCGCGGAGCATTTATCCGGTTGCCTTGATGAGAACAGGAAATTGAGTCTTCAGCACAGACTTCCAGAGTGCCAGAGAGACATTCTTCAGAAAGATAATCTGCAGAGTACTAAAGCCTACAAGTGTCAGTTCTGTTTTGAGTCATGTCCAGTGTGTTTCCGCCTTGCAAAATTCTCTTTGCTCAGCAAATTAGTACATAATTTTTGAAGGGTCTCTTTCAAGCTATTCTTTCTGTCTGTCTCCCCCTCCCCCCATAAATAAAAATTAAAATCTGTCTCTTGCGCTGGAATCTTGACAAGCCTAGTGGCTTTAATCAGTTAGTCTTGCATAGAGACAAATTCTGAAGAGTAGCCACAGTAGTCTGCAACTACAAAAAGACAGAATGCCCCAGAACTTGTTCCTTATCTCTTCTTCTCTTTCTTCTTCTTAAATTGGCACTTCTGTAACAAGCTACACAGAAAAGAAAAACAACACACACACCAAAAGAACAGGGAAGCAAAAAAAGAAAAAGAAAAAAGAAACCAGTTGTGTTCTTCATCAGGCCGGTATGTGTTGCTGTGGGGGTGGGAAATATGCATCAATAAGCCCAGATTTTCATTCGTTCCAAATTAGCTGTTCTGGAAGATGGCAAATGTTGGGCTGCCTTCATGGAAACTTCCCTGGGCTTCGGTTGACCTTCTGGAATACTGGCATCATTTGTCAGTTTTATTTCATCATTTTCCAAATCCTTATCCACAGATAGAAACCGGGAGAATTTGTAAAACGGTGCAGTCTGAATAGCTTGTTGCTGGCTCTCATCTGTCATGGTCCTCCCTGGTAATCTTTCAGCTTTTGGGCATAACTGAAAGATGCTGATATCGCAAGAGACTGTCCTACCTGCCACGCCTGCTTTTTATCATTGGCAAAGTGTGCTATGATTTTTAATCTGTTGAATCTCAGCACAACATTTGGATGGTATAACTCTCTTTACTTTTTTTGCAGTTGGGACATTGAGGCTGTGTGATTTGTTCAAGGCGGTATCATTTGGTCGTAACCCAGGTCTTCTAAAAAGAAGGTTCTGCTTTCTGACCACTGGAGCATACTGCCTCTATGTACAGACCTCCTCTTCCCCCCCCCCCACCCTGTGTGTTTGAAGTGGTTGGTGTGTGGTGTTCTTCTAACCATTCTTCCTTACGAATGACTCCAAAGGTTATACTGCTTGGGTTTCCATCAGTCCTACCTCTCTTGTCATCAGAGCAATGCTCTACCTCTCCCTTCCATATTGTTGTTTTAAAAACGTGTCTTGCTTTGATTTTATGTAAGGATTTTTAAATTGTTGTGAGCCGCCTTGATTTTTTTTTTTTTTAGAAAGGCAGGATATAAATATTTTAAATAAATAAACCAGGGCCTCCTGTGCGTTGCTGCTCTTTCTTGTTTCGCCTCCAGAGTGGAACTAGTGCAATTCTGCTGGTTTTTAAGGCTGCACGTTCTTCCCCCCAAGGAGCCAGTTTCGCTGCAGATTGTCTGTCTGTCTCTCTCACCCAGTGAAAGAACTCCGCAATCCTGGATTTCAGAGCTCTCCTGCGTTGGAAGGTTGCTGGCAGCTGTCTGACTTTCCTACCCGGCACGTTCAGAGCACTTCCTGGTATTCACAGGGAAGAGAACAACCGTTTGCGTCACCACTGGAACAAATTCCCTTTTTGCTCTGGATTGGGGAGGCAGCCTCCTCTCTTGTCCACGTGCCATCATTTGGAAATGAGCAGTGGAGACTCCTGTTGTGAACCCCCAGAACCAGAAACCCCCACCAACCCACGTTCTTCTCTCCGCATTCAGACAGTCCACTTTCACATTTTTGCAGAAGTTGTCTCGTGGTGCAGTTCAGGGCTTCGCAGAACTTCATGGCACTTGCAAGTGCTGAGCTCAGGCTGCCAGGCTCCCTGAGGAAGCAGAGCGCCACTGGCTCAGGCCCTGGTGCCAGGAGCCCTGCCCAGCAGCTGGCACCGGAGTCGTGTCCGTTCCTTTTGGAAGTGCAGCGGCTGTTTCTGTGCAGCCAGAACTCGGCTGATCTTCCGAGCAAATGTCGATCTGGGGCCTCAGGCAAACAGCAGATTTGGGAGACGTTTGACAGCTGTTGCTTCTGGTTGTTGAAGGCGGTTGGAAATGTCTGTCTGTGGCCGTGGTGGCAGTGAAGGCGGCCTGCTTTTCCGCCGCCGCTGTGTTTGCCCAGAAGTGGCCAGCAGAGCTTTCCCATGTGGTTCAGGGCCCCCAGAAGGGACACCAGTTTGACGGTCCCTGCGGATCTTCCCGCTGCAACTGCTTCTCCTTGGAAGTGGAAGAGCTTGTCCATGGGCTCTACCAACCCTTGTCCAACCCTTATAAAAACTACCAACCCTTATAAAAACTGCCAGAGGTGTACTGGCCTGAATGAACCGGGAAAGTATAGTGGGCCCTCGCTATCCACGGGGGATCTGTTTCAGACACACACCCCGGCGCGGATAGTGAGGATCCGCGGATACTGGGGTCCACACTCAAAAAGCTGTTAAAAGGAAGAAAAAGGCTCCCCAATCCCTGTTTCTACCTTTAAGTGGCCAAAACGGGCTGTTTTCCAGCCTCCACAGGGCTTCTGCAAGCCTAACGACCCACTTCCGGGTCGTGCAAAGGCTCTTCCCTCCTCCCAGCCCTGTCCCAGGATGCAACCTTGGCTGTTGCTTTATGGTGTTCCTTGGGGTTCTGTCTTTTTCAGCACCTTTTTTTTTTCTTTTCAGCATCTACATGAAACTGCTGAGGGAGCTCATCCAGAGTGTAGAGGTTGGATGTCACCGATATGCAGATTTCCATTTTTAACTAGGGAGGCTGTGGAAGTTCTGAATCACAGTCTGGAGACCGTGATGGGCTGGATGTGGGCTAAGCAACGGGACTGAAAAAGACACTGCAATTGGTGCAGAATGCTGCCTCCACATTATCAGCTGGCACCCGGGCCGTGCCTTAGTCACACTCTTGTTCTGCCATCTTTATTGGCTGCTTGCCCGTTTCCAGGCACAGTTCAAAGTGCTGGTGGTGGACCTCTAAAGGTCATAGTTTGGAACCCAAACGTTTGAAGAACTGTCCCTCTCCGTATAAATCTGTGTGTCCTGTGAGGTCATCTAGGGAGGTTCTGTGACTGCTGCTGTTGCCATTTGGGGATTCGGTTCATGGGGTCTTGCGACTCTGTGGAGGAGTCCTTGGTGCCCTTGGTGAGCCTGATGTGTTGAAGGAATGTTAAAGCGTTTGTTTCCCCAAGGCGTCAGCTGATGTGTTGATGTACCGTAGTTTGTTTTCTGCTCTGTGTATGTTGATTGTTACGTTGGCTGCTCTGCTTTGCTGATTTGGATTGTTGATTGTTTTGTTGCTTTAATGTTGTGATGTTTTATTGGCTGGTTTATTGTTGTGAACTGACTCGAGCTATCCCACTAGGTTAGGAAAGGCAGGGTAAAAGTCCTTTGAAGTAAAACCGCTAGGAAGGAAAGGAAAGGGCCTTCTCCGTGGTGGCACCCCAGGTTTGGAATGCTCTTTTGATGGGTTTAAGGGTCCAGGCCAAGACCACTTGAGTGCTCAATAATGTTGCTCTTCTGGGCTTCATGGATTGTTTTAGCACTGCTGCTGTTTTTATTTCAGACTTCTGTTTGTAGTAATGGTGAGCTGAAATGGCCCTTCCTGTTCACGGGTGGCGAGGTTGGGGGGAGGGAAGCTGGCTGATCTTAGCAGTGGCGACCCTACTTCTGTCTGCTCTTGGCTACCATTTTCCTTCCCAGCAGGCTCCTTGGAATAGTTCTGTCCTGCCATTGCTTAAGGCTGCCATTGCCTCCGCCGCGGGTGCTCAGTTAGTGCGCTGTCTCTGCACTGGGAACTTCCATGGCTATCGTACCTCTTTCTATGTGAAGAAGCGTCCAACTTGGCAACAGACATTGGTGTTTTTCAGAGCCAATGGCACGGAAAGGACCATTGATAATTCATCATCCTTTTAAAAATTAAAATTTGATTTACAAGCCAGCTAAAAGATGAAATGATTTTAGCGTTCCCAGTGCACCAGGTCCAAAATAAATTCCCTTTCCCCAACTTTCTCTGAAGAGCATTAAGTACTTTTGGAGAAGGTAAACAGCGCTGTGGCTGTGAAGGTCGGTCCCGACACACTTTTAGGATATTCACATGCACACCCCTTGTAGCTTCAAAGTCATTGATTCCCACATCGGGTCTCTGTACTGAACCAAGCACCACTGAGATGCTAAAAATGCGTAGCCGGCTTTGTAAGTTCTCCAGCATCGTTGGGGAAGTGTGTTGGCTGTAACTAAATTATATTTTATCTGCTCCGATGGTATTTGGGCTTGTTTTAAGGAGCGACTCTGAAGCAGACTTTATCTTTACATACGCACGCTCTTCAAGGGACGGGAGTGAAAACCCTGCGCTTGAACACACTAGAGCCGCATCCGAAGCGGCACTGTCTGCCTTGATTGCTCCGCCGGCCTCTTGAATGATTTCAGCTGCTCTCGGATCTCAAGAGCTCTTGCCCATAGGCAGAAGGTGGTGTTTGTATCCAAGTAGAAAGCTGCCGTTGGTGGAATCGCGGCCTTGAAAAGGACCAAAAGTCCTTTTGGATTCAGTGCCATCCTGTATTAAACGGTAAAGGTATCCCCTGACTATTAAGTCCAACTAGGGTGTGGTGCTCATCCCCATTTCAAAGCCGAAGAGCCAGCGTTGTCCGAAGACGCCTCCGTGGTCATGTGGCCGGCGTGACTCTCCTTGCCGCAGCGCGTAGCATGCGGCTGGAACACGGAGCGCTGTTTACCGTCCTGCAAGCGGTACCTATTTATCTACTCGCATTGACATGCTTAGGAACTGCTAGGTTGGCAGGAGCTGGCCAAGCAACGAGCGCTCACCCCGTCGCAGGAATCGAACTGCCGACCTTTTGATCAACAGCTTATGGTTCAGCGGTTTAACCCGCTGCGCCACCCGCTGGTGCCATTCAATGCCATCCTGTATTGCTAAGCACAAATGAGTAGCCTGAATTTGCACACTCAGCAAGTGCAGTACAAATGTCTTATTATTTTATTTTATTTTTATTATTATTATATTGGTATGTTTTGAACCGTTGTTTTGAAAGAATAATACAGTATGTTTTCCTAGTGTATATTTAAAACCATGAATAAACAGACTCCTGGTTTTTAAATTGGAAGAAGGCAAGCTAGCGTAGAGAGATGACTACGGCAAATCAGGTGAGAGAAGAGCCTTCTGCAATACGAAAAGCGGGTCAGGAGGGCAGCGTTCCTGCCCTAAGAGGTCTTGCAGGCAGGTCTCTCTCTTCCTCTGTGGTCGAAGGGTTCGTCCACCTTAATGTGTCTCCCTTCAAACATTCAGACTTTTATAGGAGCGGGGAGAAATGCAGTAAAAGTGACTCTGTAGGTGCACCCCGAGAAGAAGACTCGCCATTGGGGGGACATGTTAGGTGTGGTCACCTCTGAGTGCTGCCCCCAGAGCGTCGAAAAATGCACTGGAGGCAGTGATAGTGTGTACCTGAGAGGCATTATCTGTTCAACATTGGAGATACTGGCCTCTCTGCTTCCCGTATATGGCTGCCTTAGGAACGCCTGTCCAAATTGGCTAGACATTTATGGACTTTTGCTGATTCATCCAGTTGAGCCAAGAGCCGCAGCCAAGACAGAGTGTTTGTTTGACTGTGTTAAGTTTCTGCATTGCTGCGGAGCCAAGAAAAAGGGAGGTTTTTTAAATTGTGGTCACAGAAAACAGTTCATTGAAAACGGGAAAAGTCAAGCCAGCGAGTTGTGAAGGGCTCTGAGTCTGCGGATGTCAGTGTAACCGAGGGCTGTGAGCCCCATCCGCGTGGATTTCTAAATGGCGGCGTTGATGGTTGTTGGGAATGGACTGTGCTTCAGTGGTCGTAAACCCCTCTTTAAAAAAGTGCCATTGGTTGTTACTAAAGATAGGTTTTTGTGCACATGCAAGTACAACTTCTGTTTGAATTCATACAGGGATACAGTGGGATTGATGGCATCTCATGTGTGCCGTGCTAGGAACCAAGAGGAGAAAAGCAACGCAAGCCTTGGAGAGCCAGCTTCTTTCTGTGGCTTTGCTCTGACCAGCAGACTTGGAGCCTTTGTCAATTGGAAGTTCGGCCCCGACGGGACTTGGGCCGTAGGTCCGTTCTGTTCGTTTTGTCTCTTTGAAACGCGTCTCTGTGTTTGCGGCCCATCCTGGAGCTGTCGTCCTCAGAACTGATCAAGTTGCTCTAGCTGGAGTCCCATTGGTACTGAGTAGAGGCTGAAGTACAGACCAACACTTGCCTTACAGAAAGAGACCACAGTTGGCCAAGTGCCTGCTTTGCTGGCTGAGCTCGCGCTGTGGTTGCAATGACAAGCACCGACAGACGTCTCCTGGGCAGTTTGGCCAAGGGAACTCCTGCACAGCGCATTCTGTGCTCGATAGACATGATGGCTGAACGGCAGACTGACTTGGCTGCGGGTGCGAAACCACGCTCACTTTGAGGCACTTCCCCAGAGATGGCTCATCTCATTGGCTACCTCCAACTGGCAGGGCTGCCAGGACCAGGGAGGCCAAATAATCACACGGCAGACCCCCCCCCCCAGCAGCAGAAAAGCACATTGTGACACCTGAAGACTTGACAGGTGTACAGAATCAGCCCATTCTGTCAGATGCATAAAATGATGGCTATTTTGCAGAGGATGTAGAATATCCATATATGGTGACACACAGATGCCTATATACGCATTGCTATTTTGGATGCATATTATATATTTGCCCATATTATGGCCAAAAGGCAACGAAATGCAGAGGTCTTGTAGCCATGTGATACCAATAGGATCTCCATGATCTCGCTTGCAGAGCTTCTCATGTGAAATATGATGCCGAGCTCTCTAGATTCCGATCATTGTCCAGTAAGTCTCTGAGGATTCAGACAGGGGTCTTTTCCAGCCCTAGGTGGAGATGCCAGGATTGAAAAAGTGTTAGTTACTCTCCCCCTCACCTCCACCCCCATGCTCCATCCACTCAAATTTGCATCTTCCTAAGGCTGCTCTTCATTTTTTTTTTAAATTTGCTTGGGCTTTTTTTTTTACACGCATTAGTGCATAATGTCTCGTTGCCCCTCTGAGACAAAAATAGGCAGAAATGAAAAACGGGCAATAGCGATAGAAATTAAGAATTCTGTGACTTGCTCAATAGGAGAAAGTGTGTCTATTGATCAGGTTTGAGTAGTCTCTCTTAAAAGCAACCTGTCCCCTGACATTTCCGATAAATGGCTGGGGGGGGGGGGGAGAGATTTTATTTCATTTGTTTTCCATTCTGTCATTTTGGGACGGTGTTGACGTGCTGTTTCATAACTGACGGCGCAATATTAGGGTCTTCTGAAAAACGTGCACTTTTGAGAAATTGACTCGTAAAGCTGCCTGAAAAGAATTGATTCTGATGTCTGTGGACACAGCAGCAGTTTCCATGCACAGCTTGTCCTATAAACCATTTTGAAGGCGATCCGTCAGCGTTTGCATGTGACTGCGTAGATTTAAAAAAAAAAAAAAACCACGGCAATAACAAATGATGAGAATTGAGAAAGAACCTAGAGCCTTCCAAGAAAGTTAGGAGATCGTGTTCCCCTGGCTTAAGGTATCCGATGCTGAAAATACGATGGATTTCTCTCTTTGCTCCGCCTTGTTGTAAACAATCCCTGATCATAGACTTTATCGGGAACCTCCTAGAGCTCTCCATTTGTGGAGGGCCTCATTCTGCAACCGTCTTTAACTCTGTTCAGTCTGTGCACTCCTTGGAGCCGTGGCTTCCAGTGCTGGGATTTTTTTCGTTCAGGTGGCCCAGAGGGGAGTTGAGGGAGGAAGCCTGTGTCTCCTTGAGCTGTCTTCGCTTTCAGTAGCCCTCCTCACCTCGGGTTCTGAGAATCTTCTCCAATCCATGGGCAGTGCAGGGTCACTTGACTGGTGGGGCAGTGGAGTCCTGAGAAAGGGGGCAAAGGGATGAACCCTGCCGCCCTGTGCCTCCTGCACCCACCGTCTCCGTTTTCTCATGCAGGCGAATACAGCAGGGAAGCCCCCCCCCCCGGCCCCAGCTGTGGCTTGCTAAAATGTCCAGCACCCCCAGTCACAGGGGTCACGTCTGCCCGGCTATAGCGTTTCAGAATGCAGACAAATGTCTTTTATTTAACAGATTTAGATCCCGCATTTCCTAAAGAGGTCCAAGTGGCTTACAGTATTAAAAGACATAAAATATAGCATGAAACATACATAAAACAAGCACAATAAATAAACAGCAGCCACATACTTAATAGGATCAAAATAAATAATAATTACGAAGCATACAGTTTAATTTTTTTTTTTAAAAAACGGCACTATAAAGAGAAGTCCTTGCTGGACATGTTGGAGTTGGGACTTATGGAGTCTGTTGGCACTGGGGTGGGGCATACCAGCATGCTTCCCCCCCCGCTCCATCGCATGGATATGTGATTAGAACAGCTGAACAGGACCATTGAGCTTTCTAGGAAGTGCGTGGTCTGTAGAATAGGAATGTTCCAAAATAGTCCCGACCCCCCCCCACACACACACACACACTGATGGGGTGGTACAGGCAGTCTGGAAGGAATGGGACCTTGTAGCAACCAGAGACGAGAGAGCCCTGGCACCCAGACCAATTGTGGAACGAGGTCATATCATTGTTTACATAGCGGTGCACATCCTCCATGGTCTTCTTCGAGATGTTTCTGGCTCCTCTTGCAGTCCAGGGGTTGGGGGCCGTGGCGGTGCGCCACTCCTTTCCGGCGGTTCTTTTAAGTGTTTTTCTTCTTTAATAACAGTGACTTCCTGTTGACTTCTCGTGTCAGTTTCAAGCTTCCCCAAAGCGGACTTTTTTGGTGCTCCTGGCGATGGCCTGATTCAGACGTTCCCTTGGCAGGGTGGTGCTGCTTCCACACTCCTCTGATAGGACCACTTGTCGGACCACCCCAGGAACACACTATGCAGGAGCCCCTCTTTTCGATGTGCCACAGCCTGCATTTTTCTTGCCTACGTGAAAGTTTAAATCCCCCAAATTGCTTCAGTGTCTCCTGTAGCGCAAGATTGACGTCATTTGGTGGCAGCATTCGCATGTTTTCAGCGGGACGGCTAGCTGAGATGCTCGCCGCAACACCGGGGTTTTGGGGTCAGTCCCCAAAGCAGAGGAGTTCCTGGGTGCATCTAAGCAAACGTAACAATTCCATTTTAATGCTGAAATGCACGATTGCCACACAGTGACTTCTAAGGTAAGTGCATGGCATCCCTTCCCAACACATGTTTTGTGTTTGATTTTGTTCTTTCCTAAACCAGAACAGCCTCACCTCAGCATGTCTTCGCCTTCCTCCTCCTCCTCTTGCAAGTGCCATTCTCTTTGATTTTCCTTCCTGGGCGGGCTCATGTGCTGGGAAAAAAAAATTAGGTCAGGAACAGGAATCTAAATCTTCTTCTGATAAATAATTAAAGCTAATGGAATTTTCACAAGATCTGTGCGCGAACATTCTTAAAGCACTAGCGTGTCCTTTTTTGTGCTAATGTCGAGTTGAGGGTGTTTTTTTTAAAAAAAAAATCATCAGAAGGAATAAATGGTAATGGCGGTCTCCGAGATGTAATTGAAAAACCGTGTGTTTTGTGTTGTGTTGTGGCACAGAATAGATTTCTGGGGTGGTATATTCTCAGCAGAGAGCGCAGCAAGACGTATCGGAATCCATGACTCAGCCACTGACCGGCTGAGCCTTTCTGCTGCAATCCTAAGTATGTTTCCTCAGAAGTAAGGGCCACTGTGTTCCATGGTGCTGACTTCCAGGTAAAAGTGCTTGGACAGCCCGGTGTCACTTTCTGCAGTGGAGATCTACTGCTTTGTTTTTTGTTCCTCCTCGGCCTGTCGCGTGTGCAAATAGATGCCTGCGGGCATCTAGCAGGGGCTGCTCTGGTTTCTCCACAGTGAAACGATAAACTGGGCAAGCAGGTCACTTTTGCACATGACTTGTTGGCACAAAGCGCCTGACTTGGTTGTAACGAGGAGCTCTCCAGTTTCCCTGTGGTGGGGGGCATGCGGGGTGGCTGGCCTTGTGTCCGCTCGAGGGCATTGGTTCACTGCTACACAAAAACAAACCACCAGCAGCCTTCTCCCCATGCCAGTGCCGACTGCGCAGCTGTGTTAGCAGAAACAGAGAGCCCCGTAGCACACTAGACACTAACCGACTTATTTCAGCAGAAACTTTGGTGAGCTACTGCCTTATTTCGTCAGATGCACGACGTGAAAATTCACTTTGACGATTCGCGTTTCACTAGTTTTGCTGTTTTTAATTATTTGTTTATTTTATTTTTCACATTTTTATACCGCCCTTCCTCCAAGGAGCTCAGAGTGGTGTACATATTTCCTCCCCTCCTTTTTGTCCTTACAACAACCCTGTGAGGTAGGTGGGGCTGAGAGATAGTGACTGGCCCAAGGTCACCCAGGAAGCTTCGTGGCTGAGTGGGGATTTGAACCTGGATCTTCCAGGTCTAAGTCCGACTCCCAAACCACTACACCATCCTGGTCATTTAACTCACCTGCTTATAAGGTTCTGGCTGTCAATCCAGGGCCTGCAGCAAAGTTTCTTACAGGACAAGAAGTTGAGTCTACATTTAATGGGGTTAAAGCCTAAAAGGCTTAGGACCCAAATATGTAGAAGACTGTCTCCTCCCATATAATCCTGCTTGCTCCTTAAGATCAGCTGGGGAGGCTCTTTTGTCCAGCCTGCCTTGATCTGTGGGGAAAGAGCGGGGGGGGGGGGCTTCTTCTCTGCCTGACCTCCTCCTCAGCAGCCTCATCTAATTCTGTCGGGGCTCTGCAGAATGACTTGCCCTGAAAGGAGCCTGGCGTTACACCTCTGCCTGTCACTGTCCTGAACTGCCTTCTTCCAAGAGCAGTGACTCGCCTAGGAGCGTAAGCAGTGACCTCCTCGGGGGGGGGGGGGAATCATGTTTTGCTCTTAAACCACCTTGGGTGTAAGTGGGGGAGGCACCTGCTTTGATTGCCACTGCCTGGAAACCTCTGACTTGTATTCTTTGTACCACATGTTGGCTAACAGGAATAGTTTATTCTTGTCGTCATCCTCTCCCCTCCCCCCATCCTTCCCAAAGTGGTAACGCTTGTAGAGATTATGCCAGCCCTTCTCTTCGTGCAGCTGAAGCTAGCAGAAAACCTCCCCCCCCACCTCTCGATAAGTTACTCTCTCTTAAGTTCTTGTCAGAAAGCATCTGGAATCATAACGTTCTGCCTCGGCCCATTTTCCGTCTAGGGTCACTCGTGCTCGTTCCTTATTAAACGTCTCCTAACAAGGGAGGAAATGCGAAAAAGAGTCGGCGGCCAGAGAGCCAGCGTGTCTCTCCGTGCGTGATGAGCTGGCTCCACAATCGTATGCGACAGCTGAACTAATGATGTCACTGACGCTGATGTGACTGGGCTGCCGCTCCCCCCCCATCCCACACCCCCACCAGCCAGTGGGCAGGAAGTTTGCAGGAGGAGGAAAGAGAGAGCACATCAGCAGTAGCTCTCCCTTCTGATTTTGCTTTGCTCATGGATACAGTGCTTTACGGATGAGGACTCGGTCCAGGTCGAAGGATCTCCGGAGGGTCATTTTGTCAAACCAGAGCTGCAGATTTCTAGGGGGACAAACTGCCTTATACTGTATATAGCAACAGAGGAGAGCAAAACCATTTAGGGATCAACAGGTTTGCTGAACTTGTTGCTGAAAGCAAAAGAGTGACGTGGCTGGCCTTGAACCCACGTCTGGAAAGGAAAAGGCCAGGGAAGGGTGCTGGTTTAGATGGTCAGCCAGCTTTGCACAGAATCGGCTGGAAAGCATCATCGCCTGTGGATTGTGGAGTCGGTGTCCTGCCCACTCCTTCACCCCAGCAGGATGATCTGAAGTGGACCTGCAAGGGACATGAATTGAATCGAAGCCTGTGTCTTCTGCTCTTTCAAGGTTAATGGCGTCTTTTTGCTCTCTCTTTAAACCGGTCTTCCCCAAACGTTCTGCTACCCAGGGCTTCAGATGGCAGTGCAGAGTGGCGAAAGTTGCACACTGTGAACGGTGTGGTGTGGAAGAGTCCTAGCTCTGTGGCAAAGTCCATGCTTTGTTTACAGAAGGTCCCAGGTTCAGTTCCGGACCTCATAGAATCGCAGGCAAGACAGGCCTGGGCCCTTGGAGGCTGCTACCAGTCACAGCAGATACAGCTGGGCTCGATGGCTAACGGTCTGGCTGTGAGGCCGCTTCATAGCAAAACAAGGGCTCTCTGTGTGCAGAAGGTCTACGGCTCAGTGCACATCATTGCTAGTTCAACACATCTCAAGTAGTGGGGCTGGGAAGGGCCTCTCTCTGCCTGAGACGTGGGGTAAATCTTGCCAGTCGGAGGCAATATTGTGCTAGACGGACCAGTGTCCAGGAGAAGACCAGTTCATATGGCAGCACTGCCTGTCCCAGGTGCCTGGCGCTGCACTGAACTGAACCTCTTTGGCACCTCCAAGGATCTTAGTACGTTTCCTTATATACCCCAGGGGGTGGTCTTGTGGGGAAAGGTGGGGAAATGCATGCGAACCTCTTGTCGCTAATGGTTGTGCCACTCCTCGCATTTGCAAAATGGAGGCTTTAATGCAGCCTTGTTCCCTCCACTGTTACCAGCAAGCCTTCCCATCTTTTGAGCTCAGTCTTGTCCCTCTTCCTCCTGGCAAGCAACAACAGATATTTTCAAGGAACAATGTTACTAACTGTCAGGGAAGGTAGCTGGCGGAGATCCGCACAGAGGGGAGTAGCGCCTGGTGGTTAGCTCTAATTCGCCCTTTCCTGCTCTCCGCTTTCCCTTTCTACTGAATCAACAGCTGAATGGGAGGGGGAGGGGATCAGGCAGAGGGAGGCCATCTGGAAAAACAACCCTTCCCAGGAGAACACAGAACCGTGTGGTTTTGGCTTAAAATCAAATCTCAGTGGCACCTATGAACAGTCAGGCATGACAAATCACTAATTTACCCATGAACATGGACTAGGCAGGCACGGAGTCAAAATGTAACTAGTTTATAAAAAAAACCAAAAAAGAATAAGAATGAAATCAAATGGGGGAGGGAAGGGGTAGAGAAAAGTACAACAAGAAGGCTGATGGAAAATGCCTGACTCAGCTGGATGGACGCAAAGAAATAGGTTGACTAAATTGGATTCAGTAACTAGTAATGTCCAGCAGAGGGAGCCAGGAAGCTACTCAAGATCAAAATATAGAGAACTCCTGTGTGTCACTACACCAGTGAAGTTTGCAGCTGGCTTGTGAGAAGAGCACATGAAACCAAATTAGTTCTCCAAATGTACCTGGCTAGAAATGTACAGTAGGTCCCTATCACTAGCTATTTTTGTTGTCCCAGGACTCCTGCGCCCTGCACTTATTGGAGAGTAAGTGCATGTGCCTTTTGCAAAGCAGCGTTAGATTTCATGGCAGACCTGGCAGAAACACGCATGAGCATCCCTGTGCTTGGACTTAAGCAACCTAAGTTGGGTCAGTGATATCATAGAGTTACTTGATTGGAGGAATGGAGCCCACCTGACCACTCCATCCCACCCCTTTGTCCTGACTGCCACATGTGGCTGCACAATGCCAGTCTCAGTAGGTGGCTTGGCTTCCCCGGACATGAAGGAGAACCCAAATCCACATCAGCCCATGGCTGTCTGGCAGTGGTGTTTTGAAACCAAGGACAAGGACTGCTGCAGGAGCAGGGTCCCAGCAGCAGCTTTTAGGCTGCTGAATCTTCTGGGGGATTGGAAGTTTCCAAAAATAAGAAAAAATAATAATACAGGCAAAACAATAGGGAGAAAACCAGAGCGTTCATCACACGAATGTAATCTCTGAAGAGGGAGGAGCTTGGAAAGTTCCGGCCACTTGTATTTAACAAAATATTGTTTGTTCAAGCGTTCAGTGCCACGTGGCTCTTTTGGAGGTGTAGTGTGTGGTCAGGGGTTCTCTGTGGAGCAGCGGCCAAAGGCTCGCTTGGGTTTTCTGCTCCCAGTTGTGATTGCTACCCAGGTGGCAGTGGCCGCCAGGCTTCTAAACGGCAGTCAATCATCAGTTCCCTTGTTGGCTCCCTGACGGTATGGATTCCTCATGCGTCAAACCACACAGCTCTCTTTGTTTGTCTGTTCGGTTTGGTGCAAAGTCGGGGGAGCCGTATCTGACGCCGCTATAATTTGGAGGGACAGTGTCTGATGAGGAATTCTCCAAACTGCAGACAGTGAATCTAGCAGAGGCCCTAGTTGGGTCAGCAGCGTGGAGTATTTGTAACCTCCTGGAAGATTCTCCCTGCTCCCGTCACGGCTTGTCCGGTGGGCACCCGGCTTCGCTCCTATGCTGGGGAAAAGAAAAAGGCCCAGGGAGGGACGTTAAAAGTAGTCTGTATTTGACAAGAGCAGGTCTTACGCATTGCTCAGGATGCGGAAAGAGCTTCTATAGTCCAACTGGGTCAGACCAAAGTATTCACCGAGTCCGGCTCCCACCAGTGGCCAACCAGTTGCTTCCTGGATATACCCACACAGCAGGACATGAAGGCATGATGAACTCATGGTTTCTCTCCAGTGTCTGGTGTGCTGCTACAGAACCTGGAGGATCCATTTAGCCCTGTTGGCCGATACGCAGGAGGGGGCCTTCTCTGTATCCATGTACAGCCATGGAACTCCCGATCTTAGAGGCTAGGAGATGCTTTGGGCATCTTTGTAAAGATGGAAGGACGGGATGTTATTTTTTAAAGAACAGATACAAAGGGGTGCATGAACAGCCCCTGTTCCACCTCAAAGGGGCTAGCCACTTGGGAAGTGGGTTGCCGGCCTGGTTCTGGTTCAGCAGATTGCCTCAGGGGGCTCCTGCTCTCTGCCTCTGTCCCTCCTCCACCGTTCCTTCGATTGGGCAAAGAAGAGGGAATGGCCTGGAAGAGGAGAGTGGTGGGCTAGAGTGCCTCTGACTTGAGCTCACTGCTCTCCTCTCCTCTGCACTTCCTCCTCCACTTCATTCCCTTCTTCTTTTTCCAATCCAGGGAACCAAAGGAAACAGTGGAGATGGCAGCTGGGTAAGGGTGAAGGGGGTGGTGGTGGTGTCTGCATTTCATACAGCCAGGTTTCTTCCCACCCCCCATTATATATAGAGTTCAGTTTGTATTATTCTCTGCCTTGACAATGTTGTGTTGACGTCAGGTTAAACACCACCACCACCACTATCATCATGTTATTGGTTCCAGTCATCTGGATGTTAAACACCACCATGTAGGAATCTCGATCCCCACCGTCGTCTCTTTGGAGATGGACATTTTGGCAAGAAGGGAGCCAGCTGCTCAGGGTGCCTGCTGGCTCCATCGAAGCTGGTCTGCTGTAAGCCCCACGGAGCGCGTGAGGGCCGTCGATCTAAACCAATGATGTCCAATTCCTGGCACATCGGGAAGAGGCTGTGCTTCAGTTGGGGGTCTGAGCGTGATCCCTTTCCATGTGGCTACACATGTTTTACATCCCATTAGTCATTCATTGCACTGTTTCAGTTGAGTTGTTCGACTGAAGGAGTTCACTGATTAGGCAGCATTACTACAGGCTTTTGTTAACTAATTCGCCTCCCTTGGGACAATCGTAATTGTGTATCAGGCTGGATTCATAAGCCAGCAGTTCAAAGTGGAATTTTTATTTTTTTTTTATTTTTTATTTTGCTGCACTTCTTGCTCGTGGCAACATTTCGATTAAAAATGTAATCAGCCTTCAGCTAATATGATAAAATTGGTGGAAAGAAAAAAAAAAGGCTTCAGAGGGAACGGATGGAAATGCTTCCAATACATTCAGACCGTTGCATTTTTAGTCGGCTTTTTTCCATGCAGATTCTTTCCTGACACATTCTTCTGTTTTTGTCTTCCAGGACCTGCGCAAACAGGTAGCTCCACTACTGAAAAGTTTCCAGGGAGAGGTAAGAGCCTGTGCTTTCTTGGTCTGTTTTCGATTAGAGTTGGGAGCACGCCGGCCTTCAGCAGAGTTCGTCACGATTTAGGGTTCCTCTCATGACCGCATGATGCGCGATATTGGGAGTGGCGCATACGGGGGCATGTGTTGTGGCAGGCGCCTCAAACTGCTGCCAGGAATGACCTGAAAGTCTGGAGTATCCTGTTGACTCTGGACTTTGGGGCTTGTTCCCAGGGGCCCTCTGAACTCCTGGAGGACAGGCGAGGTGCCCCAGGACAAGAGGCGAGCAAATATTGACCCTGTCTTTAAAAAGGGAGGATCAAGGAGCCTTCAGAGATCAGCTTTGACCTCGATACCAGAAACATCCTGGAACAAATTATTAAGCAGAATGTCTCGAAGCCCTTAGAAAATAATGGGATGGCTTCTCGGAGCCAGCCTGGGTTTGTCACGAGCAGGTTGTGCCGGTCTCTCCTCTCCTCTCCTGTGATAGAGTGACTAGCCTGGTAGAATGCTGTGGACATCGTGTGACTCGATTTCAGCCAAGCACTTGACAAAGGCTCCCAAGAGATCCTTGGGATAAAAGGGTGACATGTGGGCTCCAGGGGTTCACAGCTGGTTGAGCCACTGTTCCCAACGACTGTTGTTAAATGGCTTCACGTAATTCTAGAGCAGGGCTCTCCAAGGTTTTCTGGCCATGGGCCGGATGGGCGTAATTTACAAGCCCGTCCGGCTCATGACCCCGCCCCTTCCGGCCACATCAGTCAAACACAAGCAGCCAGTGGGGAGGCACTCACCGGCCACAGCTGCTTGCTGGCCACGGCAGCCTCTCTCGGCCTTCACAGGTAAGTGTAGGGAGCCGGGGGGGGGGGAGAGCTAGAGGTTGCCGTGGGCCGCACTGGCCACCCTACTGCGGGGCGGCTAAAATCTGCCCACGGGCATTAGTTTGAGCAGGATGCCGCGGAGCTCTTTCTTGGACTCTATGCTGTTCAACACTTCTATACATGATTTGGATGAGAGCATAGAGGGGGTGCTTATCAGATTCGCAGGTGACACAAAGCTGCGGGGGGGGGGGATAGCTAATGCCCTGGAAGATCAAATCGGGATGGAAAACTACCTTGACACTGGGCCCATACCAACAAGATGAAGTTCAGCAAAGACAAATGTAAAGTCGTTGTGCACCTAGATACAAAAGGAATCAAATGAACAGGTACGGCTTGGGAGAAACCGTATGAAAAGGATCGAAGCGTCTTAGTGGACCACAAGCTGAGCATGAGCCAGCAGTACTGACTCCATGTCCTGTATTAATTTGTTTTGCAGGTATCAAGTCTATGGGATTTTCAGTCATGTTGAATATTGAAGATTGAAAATAAAGAAATACAAAAACTAAAACTTGCCTGGAGAGATTCCTTTCAAACTCGGTTCAAAGATATTATAAAAACCGCTTCTCAGGATTGTCCGAAACAGTCAAGCACAAATCCGGACAATCCTGAGAAGCGGTTTTTATAATATCTTTGAACCGAGTTTGAAAGGAATCTCTCCAGGCAAGTTTTAGTTTTTGTATTTCTTTATTTTCAATATTCAACATGACTGAAAATTCCATAAACTTGATACCTGCATATGTAACAAGTCATGAAAATCTACATGCCACGTTAATTTGTTTTGTTTAAAAGCGTTTTTGTTTCACGTGGATGCCGCAAATCCCCCAGCTGCTTAGACTCCCAGAGCCTCCGATGTCTTCCCCCTCCAGGTGCTACGATGCCTCAACTCCTCCCTTTTGGGCCCCGCAGTCTTTTCACTGGGGAGAGAGGCTGCTGTTCTTCACTCTCTCATCCCTCTAAGTAAGGCCTGGCATGCTCGGCCTTTTGACCGCTCACAAGCAATCTGGGCTTTCAGGGTGGCAGGACGGCATCCCTCTTGCCTTGGCAGCAGAGGTGTCGCCCACCTCTGAGCTGACCCCTTGGGCTACAGACTGGGGATGCCACCACACTGGGTGGCCGTGGGAGATCTCTGTAGCTTCAGTGAGTCATTGTGAGCTGGGTAAGTTGTTTGGGGAGGAGCTGCAGCCAACAGCTCAGTGTGACCCCCTTTCCTGCCAGGCCAATTCAAGGCAGCTTACAAAAACAAACTGCCTTAATAATAGAGTCATAAAAATATATACAGCCATAACTGCAAAACCGGCAAAATTAGCCAATAAACGAGAGACCCCCAAAGCCACAAAAGAGGCTGCCATTTTGGGCACATCACGACATTTCTGAGTCGAGCCACAGTAGGTACATGATGAATGTAAAGCAAGCCTTACAGTTCTCAGATTGATCTCTGGACGGCTCATTCTACGCCCAGTGTATTGTGGCCCTGGCTAGAGATTGGAACTTGGATCCCCCCCCCCCCAAGTCCTGATGCTGTAAACTACACTACACAGACATCGTATTCTGTGTTGAACAAAGGTGGGGGTTCAGTTCCAAACGGATTCTCTCTTAACAGCCAACTCTGTCGCTCCCAGTTTTCTGAACTGGCCAAAAACAGCGACGTCACCTGGGCCGTTAGTTTTCGCCATTCCAACAGAGTGTGGTCACGTTGACGTCCAAACAGGCACCGGGACACCGTTCTGATAGGTTTCCGGTGGAGTCCAAGTTGGTGGCTGCTGCTTTCTGAGCAAGACTGGCTTTGGGGAGTGGACGTTAGGAAATGGAGTGTCTGAGTCCGCACTTGTGATGTCACTGAACAGCTATTTTTAAGACCGGGTCAGGATTTCCTGAGGTCGTCCGCATTCTTTTCAAGTGGCAGGACAGGGCTGTCCAAGAACAACACAGGAGTTCCTCTTGCGGGGCCTACTGGACAGCAGATACTCTGCAAGAACGTGACTGGCGGTGCGTGGTCAGTGCTGACTGGGGCGTTTTGAGTTCCCATTGGACAAGGCAAGGGGATGCCAGGAGGCAATGCCTTGAGTCCGTTTCAAGGTGGTGATGCGAATGGAAAATCTCGGGACATGCCGGATGACCCGTACTCACCAAGGGAGCCTGTGAAGCGGCTGCCTCCTGCTGAGTCAGGCCCTTGAGTCCTCTAGCTCAGCGTGGCCAGCACCGACTGGCAGCAGCTCTCCAAGGATCCAGGCTGGGGTCTTTAGGTCAGGGCTTCCGCCTGCAGCCAAGGCCGGTGCTCTGGCCCCTCCCCCACTGACGAATGTGGTGGAGATGTTGGCATTCGGTTTCATGCCGTGGGATGGAGACCTCTCTCCACCTGGCTTCCATGCTGCAAACTAGCCAGTGAGACAGACCACAGACTGCACATGTTCCTCGTGTACATGTGCTTAGCTCTCTGCCCCCTTTCCTGGTTCCTGCTGGATTGTGCAGCGGTTCCGGAGCCCAGTTGCCTGAGAGAGTGTGTCTTTCTTGCGTTCCTCCGAGGAGCTCAGGGTGGTGCCTGAGGTTCTTCATCCCTTTGATCCTCCCAACAGCCCTACGAGGTAGGTTAGACTGAAAGAGTGTGACTTGTCCGAGGTCACCCACAGTGAGCTCTGTGGCGAAGTGGGGATTTGAGCCCCAGTCCTAGTCCAGTACCCACCTCCTTACTTTGGCCACTGGGGCTGCCTCTGTGCACTCGGCATCTGGAGGGGATTCCAGTTGCGCCTGGAGCATCCTGTGCCATTGCAATCACGCGGTTTTGCCCACATCCAGACCCGGAGTCAACGTTGAGAGCATCAAACAAGCCCAGCCCAACCTCCGGTTTCTGACAGTAGAAAGGGCACGGCGGCCACAGCCCTCTCCCGCGGTGACCCCTGGCATTCCGTGACGTTTCCTGGACGTGGAGTTTCCGTGGAGCAGCCACGGCTCATAGCAAGTAGCAGGCTCAGTGCTGGTGCCAGGTTGCTCGGACCCTGGACCTCGGCCCTGTGTTGGGCCCCTCTTGGTGCCTTCAAGACTACTGCTGCCACAGAGCGCTCAGGAATCAGCCCAGCAAGGGCCCAGCTCCTTACTGCCCCCTCCCCCATGGACCTTTTGAACGGCGGAAGCTGCCCTCGACTGAGCCGGTCTTCTTCCCGCATTGCTGTGCTCCAGGCCAGGGGGCCTCTTCTGCCCTCCGCGTTCAAGAATGGCCACAGGTTCGCGATGTGTGGCCTGCTTGTGGTCCTAGACTGACGTGTGTCAAGAGCGTCCATAGCTTGTGGGGACACAGCAGCTCTTTTGCATGGACAGGATCCTGGGTTGAATCCCTGGCGGCACCCCCAAGTTGGTCTGGGAAGGACCCTGCCTCACATCCTGGAGAGCTGCTGCCAGTCAGTGTAGGCTCTGCTGCGCTAGGTGGACGAATGGCTGGACTTGGCAGCAGGCAGCTGCTTCCTGTGGTCAAGAATGCTGAACGCCGACTTTTACATGTAGCGTTGAAGGACAAGTAGCCCCATAGCACAACTCCTCCTGTTGAATGCTGACCCCTTTTTTTTTGTTTCTCCCCCCCCCTTTCCTGCCCCTGGATTCCTTATGTTTAAATTTACAGACCTAATTAATCCAATTTCTTTACCGTAGACCCGCTTCACAATGTCTCAATTAGAGCCGCCGCCGAAATGCGGTTCAATATCCACGCCAGCTTTTGTAATTGGAACCACATTTTTCCCTTCTGAGGAGCTGCAGCTGGTTTGGTTCTGCTCATGCAGAAAAAGGATATAACCTTGCATAACATAGGAAATGAACAGTTGAGGGAGAAGCCAAATTCAATTTCAGTCAGATATTTGGAGGATAAGTCCATGATCTATGGGAGCAGGGGAACGAGGAGTGTGTGTTCTGTGGAAAGCAGTGTCTTCAGCAGTCTATTAATCATGGCCAGCCTGGGTGCTTCTTGTGTGCCGCTTGTATTAGCACCAATTTTGAGCACAGGAGGGCTGGAGAGCGGCCAAGCGCTTCGGAAGTTAACCTCTTCAAGGCCCAGTGCAGCGTTGCTCAAGAGCGCTGGAACCTGGAGGCTCCAGGAAAGGGCTGTGGAGCAAAGCTATTACGGATCGCTGGGGATCACAGGAGTCGGGGGCAGGCGGCAAAAGCCGGAGCTCTTTGTTCCGTTGAGTTAGGCTCGGCGCTGGGCAGCCGTTTTGATTTAAAAGGCCGCATTCAGCCCTCGGGATCGTGGGTACCTTTGAACATCCTGGCAGTGGCGCTTCATGTGAGGCTTTTTGGGGAAGCTGGAAAGAAGGAAGGGTGGTCTCAGATAGGAGCGTAACAAGCTCCTGTTGCCGCCTGGGACACGGGAGCATACTGCGCCCCGGAAGTGACATCACGTGACATCACTTCCGGGGTCAGGTGCTATTGGCAGCCCTTGCGTTCCACTCAGACCACTCTGAGCAGATTGCCTGCTGCCTCCACCCTCCGCCCCTTCACGATCATGAGGAGAAGGGGCGGCGCGAGAAGGCAGCAGGCAAATGACTGTCCTTGCGTTCGGCTCAGTGTGTTCCAAACGCGAGGGCAGCCATTAGGTGGTGGAGCCTGAGGGTGGCGCCGTCCCTGGCGTTGCGCCTGGGGCAGCTGCCCCTCAGACCCCACCCTAGTTATGCCCCTGGTCTCAGATGCTGGTTCTGTTGTAGGTTGCACATCTGAGCCATCCTGAGCCAGCTCCATAGTCCGTCCAGCTCTGTATTGTCTCTGCCGACTGGCAGCAGCCCTCCAGGACTCCAGCATGCTATCTTCAGTCTGCTGTGAGACTCTGTAGCATCCACAAACACCTGATTTCTCTTTAAAAGCAAATGGATTGATTGCCCTCATGGGGTGCTAGGAGGAACCTGAATTACAGCAGGGAAAAATGCATAGTGCTCCATCTCCCCACAGTGCACCCTCTCTGGTTTTAGCTTGCAACCTAGTTCTTTAAAAAAAAAAAACCTGCGTAAAATTAGCTATACTGTACCTTGTGCATTAATTTATAATGCAAAAGAGGGGCGTCAGTAGATAGCCACTGTCTTTTTTTCTTTTAAACCTTTCTGCCAGGAGACCTTTAAATAAATAAAGGCAGTGTTGTGGCCTATTAGTTCATGATGTAGGTTTTTGCTGTTGGCATTTAAAGCAAAGGGGGAGAAAAGCTCCACGAAGGGGCGTTTTATCGATCTTGGCACTGCCGATATTGTACCTGTCCAGTAAGTGCTACATAATGGCTGAGAGCATGCATTGTTTATCATGGGGCCGTTAGGATGTATCACTTCCAGAGCTGACGTGTTAATGGCTCGGATGAGAGACAGACCTGGCTCCGGAGCAGCCGCCGTGTCACTGCAAGCCATTAATAGCGCTTCCTAGAGCCACGGTTTCTTGCGGCTTCCTAGGGCTGCATGGGCAAAGCACGCCGAGCGTTTTAGTATCATTCTTTAGAGCTGGGGCAGGGCGGAAGGTTGGTGGGGATCCACTGGTCAATCTCTGGGTGATTTTTAGAGTCCCGCAAAGCTTTCTTGACTGGCTGTTGCTTAACACCACCAATTGCAAAAAGGCTCCCCTCTCGCCAAATTCGGGGGTGGGCGGGAGGCCATTTCCCAGCATGGGAAGCCAGTGCGCTCGAGCTCTGCCAGCCGCCCAGGACCACTTACTGTCTTTTTCAGGGCTCCGGCGCAGCGTGGCCGCAGTGGCAGCCACCATCTTGCAGTGATGGGGACTCGAGTCAAATGACTCGACTCGCAAGTGTGACTTAGCCACTTTTTCCCTGACTCGTACTTGTACTCGTGACCCACTGACTCGCACTCGCACTCACACTCGTGACCCACGGGACTCGTACTTGACTTGCACTCGTGGGGGTAAGGACTTGCCATTTCCGAGTCATTTTCCTTTAATGGCTGGCATCAACACAGGCAGGCGCATTGGAGACCTCGGAGGAGGAGGGCAGCAGAGAGGGGTTTTTTTCAAGGGGGTGGGAAAACAAGCCTGGCTCAGAGTTTTCCCCTTTTTTTGCAGTCTGTTCGCCATTGGCCACAACTCGGAGTGCGAGGGGTGGGGAGGAGTGCGGGAATGTGAAGCTGCCGCAGCGGTTCCTCCTCCTTGGCCAAAACTCCAAGCCCAAGGGATGCTCAGCTCAGCAAGGGGAGGGGGCAGGGAGGGAATAATAAATGGTTTGAATGTAGACATGCTTGTTTTTCCCAAATCGGATGGGTGGTGACAAGACTGAGAGGTGAGGGGAAGGGCATAGGGGAAGCCAAGTGGGTGCTTTAAAAGCCTCAGAGGCACACAGACACCCACCCCACACAGACACCCACCCACCCCATTTTCAGGGGGGAAAAGCCATTTGCCCCAAAGTGACTCGACTTGTGACTCGTGGTTTTTGGCCTCACTTGCACTCGACTCGTACTCAGGAAAAAATGATGCGCACTTGACTCGTACTTGCCCAAAATTTTTGGCATTGACTCGTACTTGGACTTGGCATTGACTCGTACTTGGTGCCATCTTGCCACCGAAGTGCCAGTGTACCACCAAATGATTGTCCACGTGCCACTAGTGGTACATGTACCACAGGTCGGGGAACGCTGTTCTAGAAGAAAACACAGGAACTATAAAGCCTAGTTGAGTCCGAACAAGTAGGAGGAGGCCCTGCGCTCCTTTGCCGACTGTCGGTGCCCTTTGCCTCGCCCTGTCCTCCCACTTAACAGGAGCTGCATCTAGCCGTGAAAGGCCTCAAGCTTTGAGGACGGCACCCACAGAATTGGACATGTTTTTCCAGCCCTGCTGTTAGCCTGCAGAGAGAGCTCAGCTTCCCGTTTTCAACAAAACACGAACCAGCATCATCAGTCATGTTTATGCAATAATAAATTCAACCCCACTGGTCCGAGTGTGTTTGCACACATGCGCACGTTAACATTTTTCTCCAGAACTGATCGGAGCCTCTCCCTCCCTCTCTCTCCCCCCCCCCTTCTCTTTTTCAGATTGATGCATTGGGCAAAAGAAGCAAAGAAGCAGAGGCAGCGTTCCTGAATGTCTACAAGAGATTAATTGATGTCCCAGGTAGGCAGACTTATTGTCCTGTTCTGAAAAGGCACACGATGCCTGGAGTTCCTGGTGGGCATTTCCTCCTTTGCTTATTGGATGGCTGTGTTTGAGTAGCATTTCTATTCACCAGTCATTGTGTTGCAGCGCTTTCAAATGCGAGAATGATATGGGAGGCGTGCTGCTAGCCAGCATTTCAGAGAACAAGTTGTCATTTTAATTGCTGAGAGAGAGAGAGAGAGAGAGAGAGAGAGAGAGAGAGAGAGAGAGTAATGTGGATGGGGTGCTTGTTTGTCTGTGCAGTTAAAAAAAGAGGGCTGATTTTAAAAGGTTTGTTATAGTTATGTTAAAAATTGTAAGTAACTGCATTGACCTTATTAGCAACACAATCCAAAAGTCAAGGTAGAGGAATACCCCTATCTTCGGACCAACTAAAAGAACACAAAGTAAAAATGCCCTGCCCCGATAGATTTGACTTGCCGACAGCTCCCAAGAAGCTTCAAACGGCACATAGACCTCAACAGCTTACTTGTTTAAAGAGCAGCGGAATCTCCTTTCATAGCAAGGGTTTTGTGGGGTTAAGTACGTTCTTTCTGAAATTCTATATTGGCCACACTAGTAATCAGCTCCTGGAAAGAAAGCTTGGGCTGACTGGGGTCGCTGTAGACATGCGGACATTGGAAGAGTCCTGCTGGATCCAGCCCAAAGCTCCACCTAGTCAAGTTCCCGGATTCCCGCAGCATCCAAGCAGATCCCTCCGGGAAGCCCATAAACAAAGCGTGAAGACCATAGACTGCTCATGCGGTTGCCCCCCCCCCAGCAACTAGAATTCAGAGGTATACTGCCAGTGAACATGGAGGTTCTGTGTAGCTTTGGGGGCCAATGTCCTGGGTTAGATCTTTGTCAACAGGTCTAATTCTTGTTTCAAGCCATCTAAGCCATCGCTTCCTCTTGGCGGCAGGCCACTTTGCATGTTGAGTGAAGAGCTGCGTTCTTTTGTCCGCCCTGCATCTCATGCCCCCCATCGGTTTCCCTGAGGACCACAGGTAATATAGCCCAGTATGGAAAGATTGGGGCATAACCCACCGTTTCTACCTAATGGTGGATCCTGCGTGAGGAGGGCTCTTTGCAATGGGCTCTCCATATGCAGCGCAAGTGACCTGATGTCCAGGCGATGACATCTCTCGCTTCTGTCTGGCGTCGTTTCCTTCGGTGCCTGAGCAGCCGCAGCCGAGCGTCTTCTGCAGGGCGCAGGCGTTTGGAATATGTGACAACGGTATAGATAAGAGGTTTCCATAAAGAGTGCACACAACTCACTGCAGAAGATGAAAATCAGAGGCTTGGACAGCTCTTGGGCTGACGGGCCACTGCTGGAGGTGATTTTTCAGAGCAAGGCCTGTTTGTGCTTCCTGGGGAAGGGGAGGGGGGCTTCATTTTCAAATGGACTCAGGGCCATAGCTCTCCTGTCGCTGGGTGAGCAGCACCATGCAGAAACAAGGGGGTGAGGTGCAATTTCTCGTGAGGAAAAACTATGGGCCATGTGGGTTTATGGATTTTCTGGGGGACATAATTAATTGAGGTGTTGGAATATTCGGTGTCACATATACTTCTTTGTTCTGAGACGAAGCAGAGGGGCTGCTGGGGACTAGACCTTCTCGATAAGGATGCAGGAGGGTCTCAGGACGCGGACTGGACCAAGGCTCGCTTTTTTGTGCCTTCTGCGCTCAGCCCCCTGGAGCAGCTAGCACTTTCCCACCCGGCGCTTGTGAGAGCTGCTGATTTGCTCCCAAAAATTCCAGCTCATCACCTCGGTTCTGCCCACCACCCCTTGAGCAAGGGAGTTTGATATTTTGCGCTCACACCGAGAGCCAGCAAGGGTGCGTGCGTCGTGTGCGAGTTCTTCGGAGGGCCCTGCCTTGGCTGTGCCTCTTGCTCATCACGTCCTGGGGGCAGAAGAAAGGGACACTTCAAGAACTCCCGTGGCTTTGTGCTGGCGTGGATGGTGTGCAGTGGCCTTTAAAACAAAACCAGAGCAGGTTGAAAGGACTTGCCAGAGGGATCTCCTCCTCCTCCTCGCCCTTGTTCTGTGTGTGCAGAGCTTTTTTGGAAAAAGCGAGCACTTTTGCTGGAAGGCCTGGGGGGGGGGCAGATCCAGCCCCTCTGCAAGGAGCTGAAGCATCAGAAACGAATTATTTTTAGCCCGGAACCTTTGGAAACACATTACCAGCTGTGTAAAATATTAATTGCCTCTGTGGTTCTCCTCCTTGTGTTTCATAACTGGCTGTCCGACTGTTGTCACTGTTCCGGGCCCTGTGATGGGGTGGGGAGCGGAGAATGGAGGGGGTGGTCTTGTTTTAAGCAGCCGGCACCCCCTTTCCGCTACCAGAAGATGAATGAGCCACCGCTTGACAAATGGGCATTTAACGAGATAAATAGACCAGCCAGCCTTGTGGCGCTGGAGTTGTGTACGCAGAGCCTGTGTTGCCGTTGTGTGCGGACATGGCTGCTGGTTGTATTTTGTGCTCTCAAAGCGCGACTATGCCAGGCAGCGAAAGGCCGCCCCCCCCCCCCCAGTTTGCCACGGAGGCCTCTGAAATTTGCAGAAGGCTCTGTTTTAGCGCAGATTAGTATTTTACGTCGTGTTCTCTTCAACGCAGTGGCTGTGCTTTGATGCAAGAGCTGTGCAGAGGGAGGCTTGGAAGTGCCTCTGGACCATCAGCCGGGTCCTGTCAAACGGATTCCACTCCTGACTTTCTCTCTCTCCCTCTCTCTTAGTCAGCCAAAGAGGAGCCGGTTCCTGTGGCGGTGTCCAGGAACCCGTGGCGTGGTTTTGGAGTTTGTGTTTTTCCCAGAATTCCAATCAGTCCCTGCAGCCCCCACCCCACCCCACCTCCATATAGGAAATGGGGGCCCTGCGGAAAGTGGTATGGCAGAGAGCTGTCTTCCAAAAGGGATCTAGGGATCCATTCGGTGCCCCTGCAAAGATCCTCTCAGTGTTTCAGGTGTTGAATGAAGGCCCGGGAGGTCAGGGGTCCTCCTGGTCAGGAAGCGTCGAGGTCTATAGAACTCTTGGAACACTTGCATGTCAGAAACAACCCCCCCCCCCCACACACACACACAGAGTTTACAAGCCAATGGACACCTAGTCTGGCTTCAGATGCACCTCCGACCCTGCCACGCGCCATAGCCCTTGCCCGGCTCCTTGAGCCACCGCACCTCTGGGAAGCGGCAGGCTCTCTTTGGCGTTGCTCAGGCACCCCTTGCTGTGGTTGGTTCCCTGCCGCCTCCTCTGGTTTCTTTTCTGTTGCCCTCTGCGTCCTGTTAGCAGACTGTGACCTAATGGCAGATGCGGTGCTAAAACCAGGCTTCACTGCCCCGGACTGCGGGTGCACACCCGCACATAGAAAACTAGCATGTCAGGGGAGGGGTGAAACTAGAGCCCTTCTCACTGGCAGGCTTGTTCTGTCCCTGTGCAGGACATTGCTTTTGACCAGAGGAGCAATTCCGTCCGGTGCCCTGTCCCCTGCAGCAGTGGTGCAGCCTGGCTTGAGTGACCTCCATGAGGACCAGTCCCTTCTCTGTGCAGCAGAGCTGCTCCCAGGCTCCTGACCCTGCAGGCCTCTCCCCACTGCCTCCCTCCCAGGAACCACGTTCAGCCTGTCTCTCGGACCGGTGGCTCTGCCTTGCCTTGCTTTGGCACCTCAGCCCAACCCGGTAGAGAGGGCACGGAACCCTTTCAGGGCATGGCAATGAATTCACCACCACCAGCTTTGCCCCCTCACCTGTCTCTGGTGTTCAGAGGGAGCAGACTGCTCTTATGTGCCTGCTCTCTCGCTCTCTCCCCCCCCCCTTTTGAGCAGCATTGGCAGCCACTAAAACATGGCTCGGAGCCCTGGATCTGGACTTGGCTCACCAGTTGCCCCTCCTGTCCCTGCCTCTTTGTACAATAAACAGGAGACTGTGGTTTTAATATATTAATGGTGCCTGCTGCTGAATTCGCGTGCACAGTTCTTAATTTTCTTCTGCCTTCTGGATTAAAATATGAAACATTTATACACGGGTCTCTCCTGTCCCCCCCTCCACCTTCTCCCCCCCCCAGCTGCAGTGGGTTCACTCTCTTTTTGGAGATGACATGGGTGGTCCCAGCACACTCCCCATCTAGAGGGATTTTCATCGTTTTTTTGCTCATCAGCATGCTAATTGCTGTATGACTAATTATGCCCTGAATTCCAGTTGATTTTCTTAATGAGACAGCTGGGTTAATTATGTAATCATATGATTACATTAGCCTAGAGTGCCCCAGTGCAAAGTAATCCACGCGGGCGCATGATGTCATTGTGGGAGCAAAGCTCACAAGGGATGCATTGAGCATTTCACCTACCGCTGCAGGGGGGCGGTGGGGGGGGGACAGGACTGACCTCAATGCTGCCTTTGTGCACGGTTGCATTTGCGGCGTGAGGGGAGGGCCTCTTTCTTTTTGAAATGCTGTTCGCTAAGGAGTGTGGCCTCTGCTCTGACATACAGAACGATTGGAGATACTCGTGTGTTCGTGTGTGTTCGTGTGTGTTCGTGTGTGTTCGTGTGTGTGTGTTCGTGTGTTCTGGATTTCAGTCCTACCCACACCATCCGTCAAAATGCACCTGAAATCGGCACGCTTTCTTCCACCGTGCCTCTGTCTCCTTCTGTCGTCTAGATTGTAAGCCCCTTGGGGCAGGGACCCTATCATTCTGAGTTCCTCAAAGCTCTGTGCACATAATGCCTCGAATTTGTACAACGCTTTCTGGGCGTGCAAAGCACCTTGCAGGCTTTCTGTGGATGTGGTCATTACGACAACCGCATAAGGTGGCTGAGAATGACTATCCCCTATGCTGCAGAGAGGGACGGCGCAGCTCAGAGGGAGCGACATGCCTAAGGCCACCGATTGAGTTTGTGGCAGAGGCGAGAGGCAAGCCAGGGGGCCCCTGCTTTGTAACCCAGTCTGAGCCGCCGTGCTGCGTATGTTACGTATTCACCTGTCTGGTAGCAGGAAGAGTATCGGTGCTTATTGAAATGGACACGTGAATCATGGACACGTCACCCTTTGGTTCATCCTCGTGTTGAAGGAGGAACACGCTGTTGTCCTTCTTTCAGGGTTCTTGCATGTGCTTGACTCGCCATGCAGCAGCGCTTGGGGGGGGGGCGGACTGGTTGCCAGGTCACCTGCTTGGCACACAGAACGTCCCTGATGAAGGATCGCAAGTCGGAAGTGCTGAGAAGGACCTCAGTCCCATACGGCGCCATCGCGCCTGCGGAGATGGGCCCGTAGCTCAGTAGCAGAGGGCCTGCAGAGAGCCCTGTTCCGTTCCTGGCACGGCCGCTTAACGTGGTCTTGGGCAACAGGGCTGGGAAAGACCTTTGGAGAGCTGCTGCCGTCGTTCAGAGCAGGCAGCACTGAGCTTAGCTGGACCAGCGACTCTTTCATGTACTGACGCGGCATCCTTGCAAGCGCCAGCCGGCCGCTGTGTGCTTTGGTTTCCCGTCTTGTGAACCGCCTTGGCTGGTCTTGCGGGCTAGCAGCAGCCTCGGGCAAAGAAGGGGTGAATGAAGGCTCAATCCTCTGTCAAGCCTTCCGTGGAAAGCTCGAAAGCGTTGACTGGCATGCAGCAAAACGATGCCCCAGTCTTTGTCGTTATTGCGAGGAGGTAATTAGTTTTCTCTAATAGAAGCCGCCATAAAACCGAAAGCAGCCACAGCAGCTGCAGCGTGGCCTCCTTAACATATCCCAAAACAATCTCCAAAGGCTGCGGGCATTTTAATCATTCATCTCTGCTTAAGCAAAGTTTGGAGTTTAATGCGAGGAGACGGTTTTAACATTCTGTTCATACTTTATTCTGCGACTGTTTTTGCTTCTTTTGACATTAACCTTTAATAGAGCGAAATTAAATATACATATCCTGATGAATAATTATGAGATTGCCAACGTTTTCATTTACGATATAATGCTTTCCAGGGATTTGGGAATTTATTGACTAAAGGTTTAGTCATTATTCATTTCATAATGTAGATGGTGGTGGTGCGGGGGAGGGAGGTTAATATACATTCTTGGCTAATTTTTTATTTTATTTTTAGTGGGGGGAAAGGCTTGCTGCTGATTTGCATTTCTTATGGGTCCTTCAAAGCAAATGTCCTGGATAATTTGATTTAGAAAAGAAGAGGGTGTGCACAGGGCTTGGTGTTTTTTTTTACAGACCCAAACTGTACTGGTTGTAACAGTACGCTAAAGATGAGAAGCTTGTGCTGGATCCAGAGCAAGTGCCGGATAGTCTCGCAGAGCCCCGGCTGTCCTTGATGCCCAAACTCCCATTCAGGACACCTGTTCACAGGTGTCCACAGAACATCTTTCAGCTGCCTTCTCTTGCCTTCTTTGAATCCTGCCTTTTCTGTGCAACCTTTGCACAGCCACGTAGTCTGCTGTAACCAAGCCAAAGTGAGTGTGTGTGTGTGTCTGAAATAAGTGTGTGTGACTCCTCCTCTTATCCCACCTCCCTGCCTCTCCCCTTGCTGTGTTGTCTCCTCTCTGTTCAGTTTTAAATAGTGATTCCCCCAGGGCTTTGTCCTGCTGAGCTTTGTATGCTGAGGTTGACTTGGGTCCATAGCTCGGCACACGCTTTGCATGTTCATCCCCTGGCAGAATGTCCCATTAGAAAGGATCTTGGGGAGCGGGGTAGGAACGATCCTCACTACCTGAGACCCTAGAGAGCTTCTGTGGCAACTGCTGAGCGATCTAGTCCCGGGTGTCTGCTCTCCGACCTCGTAGGAGTGCTTGTAAGTGGAGCAGGGGGTCTCTGAGTACCATCATGAGCTCCAAATAGGAGAGGCAGGATAAAAATGGAAGACACTTTTTCAAATGTCGAAAAACACAATGTCACGTCCCAGGGTGGTTTGCCCCCCACTCAGTCAGGACAGTTCTGCAGGAGCTTCACTTTTCCTGAGCTGCAGCTTAACTTGAGCTTGATCATAGCTCCCTTGTCTTCCCCGTACTAAAGAATAGTTTTTCAAGAACTAAATGTGAGATGAATATTTTAGCAGCGCTAATAATGAGAAGCCAAAGCTCCTAAAACTCACAAATGAGAAAAGGATGTCGTGATAAACTATGCATGCGCCGTGGGGAGAAGCCCTGGAGCACCCCCCTTGGTGTTTTTCCCCCCTGCATGGTGGAGGAGGTGTGAAGACAGGAAGCCCTTGGCGCACAAAGTAACACAAAGCAGCACACCCGGCCGTGCTCCTCTCAACATAACCCAGCGCTGTTCTTCTGTAAACGCTGGCAGTGGCTTGACACGTTGCAAAGTGCCCAGGCTTGCGTTTTAATGCGCTAAGAGAGGTACAATGGGCTTATTATGCCTTTTTAACCACGGAGGGTGGTCTGTAAAATTAATGATTGTGGCGGCTGCAAATTAACTGAGCTCCCTAATATGTAGCATTGTTGATCCTCCGAGATCGGTGTGTTTAACATTCCGCGACGGGAGACTAAATCTCTGTAGGCATTTCGCAAGTGATGCTGGCGCCCACCTCAGAAATGTATGCAGGGCTCCTTTTATGAGACCTTTTGCAGTCCCAGATTCTTCTGCTCTGGCTGGGAAGCTTGCGATGCTCCCTCTGCTCACGCCTGTCTGAAAATGCGTTTGTCCAGCTGTATGTGCCAAAGGTTTCTGTGCACTGAAAAAGTGCAAAGTGTGACTGCGGTGCACCTAGACTTTTCACCCACCTGTTGTTATCATCCAGTTGTGCTCATCTGGAGCCAGCTGTGGCGGCACGGGAACATGCTGTGTCTTCCCGAGTCAGACCTTCGGGCCATCGAGCTCGCACTGCCTACCCTGAGTGAGAGGAGTCGGTGGCTCGATTGTGTCTCTGAGAGCAGGTTCCTGTTACGACAGGATTCATTTTTTCTTCCGTATCTTTTGCTATATTGGTACTCTGCTTTTCAGCAAAGATGGACTCCCGAAGCAGCCTGTAACTCAAATGCACTCACAGGAAGGAGGACGAGTATTAGAACAACAAAACCCAGGGAAAGATGCCCAAGAGAACAGGGTTTGAAGGGAAACGATTTATGTCAAAGATGTAATTTAGTTTTCTGTGTTTGGCATCCAAGCAAGTTCGCGTCTTGTTGCAAAAACTAATTTGGCAGCAAAACCGCCGTTTGATGGTTACAACTTGGGCAAGAC
The DNA here is from genome assembly GCA_026170595.1 of Plestiodon gilberti rubricaudatus. Taxonomy (NCBI): domain Eukaryota; kingdom Metazoa; phylum Chordata; class Lepidosauria; order Squamata; family Scincidae; genus Plestiodon; species Plestiodon gilberti. The sequence continues at coordinate 55,478,208 of JANXHW010000007.1, forward strand.
GCGAGCTCCCTTGACTGGCAGTCACGGCCTGTCCCCTGCTTCCTCTTGTCTCCCGCAGATCCGGTTCCAGCTCTCGATCTGGGGCAGCAGCTCCAGCTGAAAGTCCAGCGCATGCATGATATTGAAACAGAGAACCAGAAGCTTCGGGAAACGCTTGAGGAATACAACAAGGAGTTTGCCGAAGTGAAAAATCAAGGTAGCCTTGCCTGTGCTTGGGCAGGGTTAGGGTGTGTCCCTCTTTTTAGGGCATGTGAACGAAAAGGTTTCGTTTCATTGTGGGGTGGGGTGGGAATTGAAAGGAGGAACGAGAGTGAAGAAAATGGTTCTCATCAAAACGAGGTCCCGACCTTCTGTCCTATCTCGTTATGACCAAGAAATGCGACTGAGCGAATGAAGCAGGGCACATTCTCAGCGGCTGGGGTTGCATGGAGCTGATTAAGCCCCCCCCCCATGATGTCCCCAAGCATAACCCTTTAATTTCTTCCCAAAAGGAAGTGGTCACCATTGCCGTGGCAACAGGTGCAGAGCTGCCTCTGGGAATAATGTTAGGGAAAGGGGAAAATCTTCTCTCCCTCCCGGTGCTGGGTGGGTGGCCAGGCCTTCACTGAGAGAGATCCCATGGGGGGGGGGGGGGGCAATGCATCACTCTATGCAAACCACACACAGAGACACTTTGCACATGCACATGTGCAGGGGCACCAAGGGGGCCATGGCTAGGTCCTCGTTTTCTCTCCACTTGTAGCCCAGCATTTGCTGTGTCAGGTGTTTTGCTAGTATTTAACAGGGATTGTCTTCTCAATGAGAATCTTTGTGGTAGCCATTGAAAGGTAAGCCATTCATCTCTGCTGTGATTAAATCTTTGTTTCAGCTGGCCTGTTGACCTTTCCCAGTAGCCTTTTTTTTTTTTTACCACGTTGGTGTTAAGGCCATATATGTGTGTGAATTGATGGCGTATGAGGCTGCCTTATCCCGAGTCGGACCAGACCATTGGTCCATCTGGCATTGTCTACTTTGAGCTGTGGTGGCTCCTTTCCCGAAGAAACCTTTTAACTGGGATGCTGGGGTTTGAACCTTCTGGCCCTCTCTAAACTTACCTTGACCTCCATCTCGGCAGTTGCCCCTTCTGCATATGCATTTGCAAGGACCACTTAGCACACCGCACCATTTCCTCTCCAGACGAATGTGTGATTCTACCTAGAGATTTGCAGCCTTTGCTGTAGTTAGTTTGTTTATCCCTTGGGCAGGGTTGCAGAGATTTGAAGCACCGTGGGTTAGTTATTTAAGGTGATGGGCAAATGGATTAAGGTTTGGCCGTTGTACACTGAAAGGCTCTGACCTCCAGGAGCAAGTGCTCGTCTTTCAAACATGCCCCGGGGTTTTTATGTGGGATCGTTCTTGGGGTGCGCACGTGCGTTTTGACCTTCGCAGCAGTTCCTGACTAGGAATTGGAACTTGTTTGCTCCAAAACCAATTTCGCTTTACACAGGACCTGTGGTTGCCCTGGAATGATCCCATTCTGGCAACAGCAGCAAAATTCCTTTTACGTCTGCACCTGGGAGAGCTGTCAGTTGCAAAGGTTCTCAGTGATTCCCCCCCCCCTCCTTGACCTGATCGCAAACGCAAGACAGTGTGTTGATTTCTTAGCATTTCTGTTTCGTGGTTCAACATCGAGGAGTGTTCAGTGCAGCTACAATAAAACCCTGAAATTTAGCATTGTCTTGTTCCGTCCGTCCCGTCCCCCCGATGTTCAGACAGCATTGCTCTGTGTATGCCTGCTTTCACGTCAACTGGTACTGAAAAATAGACCTCGTGCGGAACAGGGGAGAAGGCCAACTCCCTCTGGAGAGGGAGATGCAGAAAGTGGGATGCTTCGGGGGTCTCCAGTGAGGTCTTTCGTGGGCCACTGTTCAATCCCGCCATGCAGTTAGGCCAGAGAAGCCCGCGCTCTGCTTCCCGGCAAAGCCCATTGATCCTTCTCAACCTTAAACATTTAAAGCCCAATTTAACGTCTAGGGAGTAAAAGGTCTCCGAAGGGCCTCGTAACCATTGATTTTGTGTCAAGAGTTGACGAGCGAAAAGTTTCAGCCACGCTGCTGCACCCACAGGGCAGACGGGAGCCGCCCTCCTCAGCGACCACGCGGAGTTGTGTTTACCACTCACTTCTCCTTTCCCATTGGCTTCCTTCCCGTTCCGTTCCTGTCTGCAGAGGTGACAATAAAAGCACTTAAAGAGAAAATCCGGGACTATGAGCAGACCCTGAAGAACCAAGCCGAGAACATCGCACTTGAAAAGGAGCAGAAGTTGCAAGATGACTTTGCAGAGAAAGAAAGGTTAGTGGGACAGATGCAGGTGGGTGTGGAGGATCATCAAAGGTGGTAGTTGGGCAACAGCTTGGCACGTGAGCTGTGCATCAAGCAATTCTGATTCATTATCTGGTGGGGTAAATAATACAGTGGTCCCTCGGTATCCGCGGGGTTCTGTTCCCAGAATCCCCGCGGATACCCAAAACTGTGTTAAATTAAATTTGCGGTGGGAAGGCGCTGCCACCACAGTGCCTTTTTGTTCAGCTGCGCCGGGCCCGCTGCCCACTTCCCGACTCCCGTGTGCCTTCTAAGTACTCCAAACTGCATCAAACATTTTTTTTTTTATAAAGATGATCAAAAGCGACTTCTGGTTGTGACGCGAAACCGGAAGTAGGGTTTGAGCATGTTTTTTAAAACTATTTGCTGCAGTTTGGAGTACTTAGAAGGCACACGGGAGTCGAGAAGTGTGTAGTGGGGCCCAGCGCAGCTGGGAAAAAGGTACTGTGATGTCCCAGGGGGACCGTACTTCCAGGGTTAACCATCCGCGTTGAGCCAAATGAGGGGCCCCCCCACTGTATTCACCTGGTCTACAAGACTGTTGTAAAGATTCCTGAGATGATGGTTGAACTTCCCTGATCCAGCAAACCATAGTTTCTTGACTACAAGGAGCTCCCAGTCCACATGCTCTGCTCGTCTTTCCCATAATAATTCACGTTCATTTAGCACGTTCTGCGTGTGTCGAGTGCTTCACATGTATTATCTTGATGCTGTCCTGACATCCACCTTCTAAGGCGAGTCGGTGCTGTTCTTCCCAAATTGCAGATGGGGAAGACTGAGGCTGAGAGGGAATGGTATGCTTAAGTCCCTTTCTGAGAAGGGAAAGGCAGGATATAATTATTTTAATTCAAGAAGAAGGGCCTCCTGGTGAGTTCACGGCGAAGGTGAGCTTTGACCGGGGGAAGTCCTGATTTGCTCTCAGCCGCTCTGCCAGACCAATTCTCGCTGCCATTGCTGCCGTGGCTCTGGGCCGGGAGGGGACAGGAAGCTGCTTTCAGGCCCCCCCTGGCCCAGTCTGGCTCTGCCTGTCCAGCTGCCAGAAGCTCTCCAAGGGTTCCAGCCAAGGCTCTTTCGGAGATGCCTGGGACGGTCTGCACGCAAAACTGGTGCTCTGTCAGTGAGCTGTCTCCCCGCCCCCCAGCCCCACAAATGGTTGCTGCAGTGGTGGAATTGCTTTCTCTTCTAAATACCCAACATGTATTGTTTTGTTTTGATTCTGCAACATCTCTTACGGGCTGGGGAATGTCTTTCAGTCGCCTTCTGTCTTGGTTCTCTTCTTCCAGAATGTTGCAGGAAACGCAGATGTCGACGACCTCAAAGCTGGAGGAGGCCGAACACAAAGTTCAGGCGTTACAAACAGGTGGCCATTTTTTTCCTCTGTGACTGAGGCGAGCAGAGGTGGGTGGGCTTTGGGGTCCAACCACCTGCGTGCTGCCTGCCCTCTTAGGCCCAGTGTGGGTATCATGCGAGCGATCTTGGAGCCATAGTTAGGAGGCTGGAAGTGTGCCATGGGCAAACCCAACCCCACCCCCACCCCACATGTACCTGCATGAATTCCTTGTGATCCTTTAGCTGGGGCTCGTTGCAAAATCTGCAGTCGTGCTACTTATGATGACCCGGTTTAGAAGTCGGTCAAGAGACTCTGGTTGAAGCTATAACCATGCTGAGCATTCGGGCCAATACAGTATAACACCATTGTTCATGTTCACCAAGAAAGGGGGAGTGTCATGTAGGTGGGGGCAGCACAGCACGTTCACATCACAGCAGCTCACGTTGCTCTTTTTTCACGAAAAAACGAAAGACGTTTTTAACGAAACGTCGCGGTCCTTTTCTGTTTTGTGTTTAAACTTGTTTTTAACTTTGATTGTTTTTAACTGGTTTTTAGAACATAACTATTTTTTTCCGGATTTTACATGGCTTTTCATCCCATGGGCGAACTTCAATCTTTGTGTGTACTGGCCGCCCATGAGAGTTTTAGATCCTGTTTAACGTACAGCATGTTTCTCTCCATTGCATGTTTATGGTAATGGGGTCTGGGGGGGGGGGGCAAAGCCTTCTGAGGACAAGGTGAGTTTTGAGGAGGGGGTTGGAGGAAAGTGTCAAGAGAGATTGCATCATGGCTGGACTTGGCCTGAGGAGGCACTTAGAGGAGCTGGGGGGTGGTGGTGGTGGTGGGGTGCTCCCCCCCCCCACAGTAGGCCTCCTAGGATTCTCCCTCCCCCTGCTGTTTCTGGTTCTCCCCTCCTCTCAGCAGCTTTTCCTTGCTTGCTTCTGTTGGCCTCAGTCAGCCACGGCCAGCCTGGGCCCTTCCCTGCCCCAAACCAAATCAGGTTCCTGAGCGAACTGGCCCTGGCGCTTCATCTGTCGCAAGGCCGAGCTATCAAGGGAAGGCGGTGGGCCGAGCCAGACCGAGTGGGGCAGGATCTGGGAAATGTCACCCTTCTCAAAAGAGAGGCTGGGCTGGGCCTGTTCCATTTTTTGTTTTGCTGTTTCAAAGGAAAGAATTTTGAAAAGCTTTTAAAGCGTTTTTCTACAATGTGATTTTGTTTGGTCAGGGAGAAGACCTAATGCAAGATGACTTTTCGAATGGAGGACAGTTTATAGCTCGATCGTAATTGAATAGCCTTTTTTTTAACGTTGTGCAGCTCTGACCACGTCAGTAATGCCTTGGCATGTCACTGTGTTTTCTCTCCCTCCTTGCTCATCAGCCTTGGAAAAGACGCGGACGGAATTATTTGACCTGAAGACCAAGTATGATGAGGAGACAACTGCAAAGTAAGGTTCTCAGCTCTTTCCCAGATAGACCCACTGCACGTCTTCAGTGTTCTGCCACCTTTGGCTCACTTGGGGGGGGGGGTTTCCGAAATAATTTGTGGCAGTCTCTGCCCCCCCAATATGTGGTGATGGCAACTAGCGTAGCTGGCTTTTAAAAGGGGACTTGGGACCATGGCAGACAAGTCTGTCAGTGGCTACAATTCGTGATGACTGTGCTACCGCCAGGTTCAGCCACAGTGTGCCTCTGAATGTCAGTCGCATGGGATCAGCTACAGGAGAGGGGGGGGTCTGCCTTTGTCCCCTGCTGGTGGGCCACTGTGGGAAACAGATGGGGCCTTTGGTCTGATCCAGTAGGGCTTTTCTTACGCGGTTGATATGAGCCCTCCCAGCAGTCGCGATTTGTACATTGGAAGGCCTCTTCTACATCGGAAGGCCTCTTCTCAAGTGGATCCTCATTGATTCTCCTCCGTGCTGCCTTCTCAATGGCCGTTCAAGGCCCTTCTCTTCCTAGGAGCCTCACGGGAGGATGAGGAGGCGGAAGAGTTGTTATCGTTATTTTAAAAAAATGCCATCAGTGTTCATGTCACTTTGCAGTGTATACGAGGACAGGTCTCTGTCCCGAGGAGCTTCCAGTCTAAACTTTAACACAGGAAAGACAGTCGAGGCAGGGTGAACAGAAGAAGAAGATGCCGTGGTCTCCGTCGCACCTCCTCAGCTTAGTTGCACTGAGACGTGGGGTCTTGGGGGTTCAGTCAACACTTTTCTCAATTTTGCTGCTAATTGTTTTCCGTGCTGCTGGTGTTTTTTTAATTTGTTTTAATTGGTAGACTGTATTTAGAACCCTTTATCTTTGTGCAACCTTTGGAAGTTTTTCAGACAAGCAATAGGGACAACTTTAAAATAAGAGACTAGCAGCTGTGATTAACTGGGGGTTGATGCCCCAACACATAGAGCAGCTCCCAGGCCTTTCCAAGTCTGTGTGAAGACTTCCGGCCGTGTCTTCCTTCCTGATTCCGGCCCACCCAAACCCGTGCCGGTGGTGGGCCGGAATCAGGAAGGAAGACACGGCCGGAAGTCTTCACACAGACTTGGAAAGGCCTGGGAGCTGCTCTGTGTGTTGGGGCATCAACCCCCAGTTAATCACAGCTGCTAGTCTCTTATTTTAAAGTTGTCCCTATTGCTTGTCTGAAAAACTTCCAAAGGTTGCACAAAGATAAAGGGTTCTAAATACAGTCTACCAATTAAAACAAATTAAAAAAACACCAGCAGCACGGAAAACAATTAGCAGCAAATTAGTACCAGGGGCAGGGCCTTTTCTGCACTACACCAGGGGCAGGGTCTTTTCTGCACTGAAGCGCCACCCCAATCCCAGAAGTGGGTCACTGGCTGATCGCCCTGCCAGTTTTTAAATGGGTAGAAAAGGCTCTGCTATTCCACCAGGCTTTTAATGGATTGCTTTATGCGGATGCCTGCTGCTTGCTATTTTTAAATTGCTGTTTTAATTAACTTGCTTTACATTGTTGCGCTATTATTCCCTTGTCGTATGCCACCTTGAGGTGTTTTAAACTGGAAGGTGGGACAAAAATATTTTAAATAAATTTAAGTGACATGCCTCCCAGGGGTGCAGCTTCACTTGCGCACTGTGTAAACATAAGATCGGTGTGTGCAGAAATCCTTATGTTTTCTTGGTGTGGGAACACGTCTTGGGTGTGTGTAAACAGCTGGTACAAGTGCATGTGGACAGGGTCTAAACTGGATGGGAGCAGGGCGGTTGCTGTGTGGCTTCCGTGACCTTGCTTGGCTGCTCCATGGGCTCGTGGTATACATTTGAGCCTCAGTGTTCCCCAGATGTAAAATGGGACTTGATGCTTACGAGTGTTGATACAGCTTGTTAAGGGTTCCTTCAAACTGCAGGCTAAAGACAGTAAAAAAATCCTTGCTTTGTGTGCATTCTTTCTCTCTCAGCCTTCGAGAGGTGTATGAATTAATTGCCTTTGCCCAGGCCTTTGTGCTGCTTCCCTGGCCCGTTTTAGAGGTCTCTGATCCGTAGTAACGAAGAGGGAGGATCTGTGCTTGGATAGGCAAGGCAGGGCCTCCTAGGGTGTGGCTCCTGGAGTGCCGAAGGTAACTGGCTTGGCCCCCTCTGTCTGGCTTATCCCTGAGCCCCAGTTGGTGGGCCTCCGGGTTCTGCCAATAAATAAAGTAGATCCACTAGTTCTGAAGTCTTCCTCCCCCCCCCCTCCCCTTGGCCAAGCCTGGAGCAGTGAAGGTGTTAAACAGCCGGGGGGGGGGGGGGCTGGAATACCAGAAGCTGCAATCGACAAGCCGGCATCCGTAAAGTTTTCCATGTGTAGGCTTGAAATAAAATGTAATTAAGCCTTTATGTGTGGAACAAGGATCCATTGATGACTACAGCTGGGCCTTGTTTTCTTCTGTCACTGAGTGTGGGAGGTAAAAGAAGTGCTCTTCTTCATGTTTATTAATGCAGGATTCCTGAGACAAATGGGCGAACACAGTTTGATGTTGTGTGGGACACAGAGGGGCCTGCCAGAGTCGTTGTGTAAGAGGATTTCAAGGTTTTTCAGATGGCGACGGTTCCTGGGTTAAATAAAGGGATGGCGGCCCTGCCTGTTTCCTCTTGGAGGGAGAGGGGTTGGGATGAGGAGTGAGAGGGAAGCAGCAAAGAAATGGTGAGCTCTTGAAAGGACCTGGGCACGAGGAGGGACAGTTTGGCAGGAAATGGGGAGGGGGACACACCCCTGTGTGTGAACTTGGGCGAGTACAAAGCCGCCTTCTGCAAGTCAGGCCGTTGATCGGTCCAGCTCAGAAGCGTCTCTGTTCGCCTGCAGAGCCCCTGCCAGTCAGCCTCCAGACAAGGGTCTTTCCCAGCCCTACCTGGGAAAGGCAGGACGTCTGGCTCAGTTGGTTAGAGCGTTCGTCTCACAAATGCCTGAAGATCTACAGGACAGCAGTTCAAGACGGCCGGAAGTCTGTCGGAAGCACTTGAGGTTGCCTGTGTCAGCTGAAGCGTGCTGAGGCGAATGCCAGAGAGAGAGAGAAGAGAGCTGGGCTGTGAAAGCAACATCTCGAATGAAGGGTTCTACGAAAGATTAGAACGTTATTATATTGTAAAAACCCTTTGGGGTTTAGAACAGCCTGCCCATGTACACCGCCTTGAATAAAGTCGGAGGAGAAATCCAAAGACCAGAAAGGCGGTATATAAATACTGTATATATTATATTATTATATTACCTGGGAGAAGAGTCCCAGCCAAGTTTCCCACGCCTGTCGGGGATGGGGCTCTCTGTAGCTCAGTGCTCGAGCGTGCAGAGCGTCCCGGCAGCAGCAGTCTCCAGGTGGAAAGCCTCTGTCTGAAACCCTAGAAAGCAGCTGGAGTAGGCAGACGGAGAGGTGACTAAGGCGGCCTCCAAGCTGAATCTCTTCGGACTGAAGCTGGGGCCTTCTGCTATGGACCCATCCCCAGGAGGTCTTGCCAGAATGGCTGCCTGTGGTCCGGATGAGGTCCGTCTGAGCGGTTTGTAGAGTGGCGCTTAGGCACCCCACCCTATTTGTAGCCAGAGTGAATGTCTGAACCAGCCTTCAGGGCTGCCTGCGAAGCGACAGGTACAGGTTTCAGTGCCGTCGTGTGAAGCCTCCCGTTCGGTTGGTCAGCAGAGCAAGTTGCCCACAGAGCGTCGGCGTCTTCTCCTGGGGGGGGGGGTCCCAAAGGAGACCCTCGCAAAGACCCGTGTGCTCGATTCCTGGCCAGTGGAAGTTGTGCCGTTTCCTCTTTGCCTGATCCTGACAACTCCTTTTCCTGTTGCACCCTGTGACCCTGGAGATGGATTTTCGGATTTCCCTGCCAGAAGCTGGGGCGAAGAGCCCAACACACGGGCCAGTTTCTGCCGGACCCCTCAGCGTGGCTTGGATTCTTACTCTTGGGACCGGTGAGCCTTGATGTGACCCAGCAAGCGCAGACTCCGGCCCTCTTCATGCAGACTCGTTTTGCCTTCACCACGGAAGGCATCTCGAGGCTCCGAAGATGCACTCTTGCTTTGTTGAGGCTTCAGTGCCTTGCAGGACTGCTCTACCCCCAAGGCTTCCACGGAGAGTCATCTGGCAGAGCTGTTCCGGGTGGTGTGGGCTGATTTGATTTGGGGTCCGTGGCCGGGAAGAACCTCGGTGGGCCGCCGTGACCCAAGACGCTTCATAGATAAAACTGGTCCTATCTGCCACAAGGTGGACTCGGCGTCAGCGGATCCCTTCTGATGGGTTCTTTTCCAGTTGTCCCATCTGAGGATGTGAACGACAGGATTCCAGGCAGTGTGAGGTGTCCCCACTTGACCCATCCTGGCTGGTGGACTCTGCCTGGGAGGGAGTGGCTGAATGGCTGAATGGGCTTGGGGGTGCGTGGTGAGCATATCGTGCCTCTGCTTTAGCAGCTGCGTTGGTTGCCAACTTCTTTCTGGTTGAAATTCAAGGTGCACCTCCTGAGATCCGCTGGGAAGGCCTTCTTGGGTGTTCCACCACTGGCAGGTGTGCATTGCGCCCTTCTCTACAGTGGCGCCCAGATAACTCCTCGCCCCCAGGCACCAGGCTGGCCCCACCATCACTGATGAGGCAGATAAGGGGCAGGCCTTGGCATACCCCCAGCAAGAGGTCCGCGTACCCCTAGGGGTACCCGTACCACAGGTTGAGAACCTCTGGTCTAGAGAGAGAGGCACACACGTACACACACACACACACACACACACACCCGCACAGGTGCTTTAAGTGGTTGGTGGTTGTTCTTTTTTTCTTCTTCCTTGCCGGCAGGACTTGGCCTCCTGATAGCAGAGAGTTTGTGCAGTGAAATTCAGGGTAGGAGAATTTTAAATTGAACTCCGGGGCTGCAAATGGCTAAAGTGTAGTCGAGCATGGATCTGCGTGAGCATGATAGCTCTGGGGGATGACTTCGTGTGAGCCGGATGGGAGCAGTACTGGGCTGGCATTTAGAGCAATATAGATCCAGTCGACCCCCTTCCCCCCCCCCATTTTAATCCCCTGCTCCTGTTTTTAAAGAGCAGTAAATTCAGAAATAAGCAAAACACGGTTAGCAAAAGGTTGGTCTGCAATCTTGTCTGCAGTGCGGGATTTCTGCAGATTGACTAGTTGGTTCCTGACGGCCTGCGGGCCAGAGAGGCCCGATGTCGAGGGGGCCTTGCTGGTTCATTTCCATGTGATAGCAGACTTCCGTTTTTATTTGTTTTTCCCATTTTTATACCGCCCTCTTCTTCCAAGGGGTTTATCCCTTATCTGCCTGTCAGATTGCAGTCAACATTCTCCCATCTGTGATGTTTCTAATTTTCAAGAGTAGGAACCTCATTGCGTCCAGCTGTGCGTAATTGCATGTGTGTGATGTGAGCATGTGAACTGCTGTGGCAGAATTTCTCTCTTTTTTCAGGTCTGAAAAGTCGAAACACAGGCTGTTTTTTTTTAAGAGCTTGTGACTGACTGACTGACTCTGTGTGTATGTGTGTGTGTGTGTGTGTTCTCGTTCTCTGTTGTCATTGTGTTTACACCCTGAGGACAGTCATTTCAAAGAAAGATTGTTGCAGGCCTTGAGCAAGCAGATGTGTGGATCCGACGGCAAGCACGCACTCGCCCTGCACCGGTGTCGCTCCTCCTGCTTTGCATCTCTAGAAGGTGAACTGCACAAGTAGCGGCGATGTCAGTGCCGCCGCAAGCCATGCGTTTCTGAGGGGGGAGGGGGGGTCATAATTCAGTGACAGAGCACTGAGTTAGATTCCCAACATCTCCAGTGAGATGGACCACAACTTGCAGGAGTAGAAAGACTCTTCTCTGCGTTGAAGCCCTGCAGAGCCAGCGCCAGTCAGATCGGACTAGGAGGCACCTCACCTGCAGGTGCAAGTGCCTTTCCACCCAGTGGTCTATCTGGCTCAAGACTGTCTCCCCTGTCTGGCAGCAGCTCTCCAGAGTGCCAGACGAGCACCGGACCTGGCAGCTTCTGCCTGCAGAGCAGGGGCTCTTACCGCTGAGCTATAGTCCGGTCCCCAGTGTGTTAGGATGCGCCGTATCGCTCAGTGGTAGAGCACACGCCTTGGGTGCCGAATGCCTGGCATTCCAGGTAAGACCTCTGCCCTGCCGAGCGCCACCAGCCAGTCTAGACAGTCCTGAGCTAGATGGGCCAATGGTCTGGCCCCGCCGAAGGCAGCTTGCGATTGCGCCACGGCAGTAGAGCGCAGAGGCCAAAGGTCAGCCCTCCCCTCCAAGATCAGAAGTGGGAACAAGTTCATACAGTGGCAAGGCTCCGCGTAGTGCTAGCAAGAGTGTCGTGGGGACGCACGTCGCTCCCACCTCCCACTCCTCCCTGCGCTCTGCTCTCGTGTCGCCCTCCTGGAAAGCCGACTGCCGGCCGGGCAGCTGGAGAGTCCCCATGAAATGCGCCGGTCTTGAAAACTATTCTGTTTGGGTTTTTTTTTTCCCCCTTCTTTCTGCGAGAAAAGAAGAGGCAGATAATTGAACCCTTTGATTTGTTTCACGGTTTGTTTGCCCTTTCATTCCTTTCCCGAGGTGCCTGTTTGTTGAGGAATGTCTCCAATTGCCGGCGAGATGGTGGGGCGCCAAAGACTTCCCCCGCCAGCTCTCCTTTCAGCTAGAGCCGAGGACCGTGGCAAGCCTGCGACATGCATTTTTAATGCAGAACCTTCTACCCCGGCCCTCGCAGCGCGACTGCGCGGCGCTCTCGGGAGCTTTCAGATTTAACGCTCTGATGAACAAAGCACAGGCTCAGGGCGGTCGACATCAGTCAGTGTTAACCCCTGCGCTGCCCGGCACAGAGCAGTTAATTTCCCCACAGAGCAAGGCAAGGAGCGGGAAGAAGGGGGGGGGTGGCGGCGGCGGCGGTGGCGGCAGCAGCAGAAGTGGTGTGTTTATACATATATATACAAAAAAAGTACAGCAGGAGCAACCCTGTTGTTTTCCACAGAGCGAAATAAACTGGGAATTGCTGCCTTCAGAGCCCGATCTATTGCTGGCCCTCTTCTTCTTCACCTTCTGATTGCTGCAGTGTCTTTGCGTTTAGCCCTCCTTCTCTCTGCAACTTGCTGGGATCTTGTTGTGTTTGTTTAATTTGAGAAGCACAGAGCTGGTGGCGGGGTGGACTGTATGCAGCTGTCTTGTAGAGCCAGACTGTTGGTCTGCCTGGCCCAGTGCTGCCTGCTCTGACTGGCAGCAGCCTTCCAAGTGACAGTCCCTGTCCTTTCTCCCTGAGCTGCTGCTGCTGCTGAAGAAGAAGAACAGGGCTCCCCCCCCCCCCCCCCGGCGTTCTCAAAGCATTTGCCGAGCAAAAAGGAAGGTGAGGCTGGCCCCATGAGAGCTCCTAAACAGAAGCCCAAGGGAGACGCCAGCAATGGTCACCACTAGGGCGCCCTGCTGGGGTGAGTAGAGGCGGCTGCCCTCCCACTGCTAGCAATAAGAGAGCGGCCCCTTTAAAAGGGGCTTCTCTGCCCCGCTTGCAGGGGTTTTGCACATGGCACATCTCTTTGGTTGCGTAGTGCACATCACTTGGGTAGTGCACATCACCCCTGACTCGTTTCCTAGCCTCAAACCTGGCTCCAGACTCTGCCGTACCCACCCAGAGGCAGCAGCAGCATCGCTAACGGAAGCCTTGCGAGGCTTCTGCAGGGAGTCTCCGGAAAGAATCCGGAGTGTTTGCTTCTTCTCCTGCCGCCCAGCTAATGTGTGAACTGCTGCATTCGGAGGAGAGAGAAGTGACATCTGTCGAACTGCCAGTCTTGCGCATTTAAAATGTGATGGGGGAGATGTCTGCTCGGAAGCGTTTGCTTGTTTTGTACTACCTGGGCTGAGGTGTGAAAGCCTTTGCCCTGAGCCCTTTAAATCGCAGTTTTACATTGACACTGCAGAAGGACATTGATGCTTTTCAGACCGTGGTCTGGAGCCCTGCTCTTCAGCCAGACGTTTTGCCCGGTTTCTTCTGGCTCCTGGGGGTATCGGGGGCCTGGGGGAAATGCCCACAGGCGTCCAAAAACCTTCCTAGAAGGGAGGGCTCCTCCAGTAGCTTGGCGATGCCCCCCATGCCCCAGTTCGTAGGAGACCAGTGCATATACAGTACTGCCCTTCCGCACCTATTCTCAGAGTAGTTCCCAAGGCAGAAGTGGGCAAGGCCGTTTGCAGGGGTCCTTGAGGACTGAGCGGTTCACTGCGGGGTGGTGGTGGAGGGTCATTTCCTCTCCCCCCCCCCCGCCAGGGGTGACTGGCAGATGTCTCTTTATTTAGGAAAAGTAGAGAGATGCCCTTGAAGATGCCGGGTGCCACCTTTCCCTCTCCTTCCATTTGGACTCCAGCTGTTGAGGATCAGTCTGCCTCCTTCTGCATCTCTGAATAAACTCCCATCCCAAATTCTGTTTCTTGGTCACACTAGAGTGTGACAGTATTGTGGGAGAGCAGGCTGGAATGTGGAGCACTGTGTTTCCTAGAGCGGAGAGAAAAGGTTTTCTTCGCTTAAACTTGGAGATAAAAAGGGAGCCGAAATCAGTTTGGCATCCCTCTTTCCACATTGCAAAGCATACTGGCATTTATTTATTTTTTTGAGGGGGGGGGGCGGCTGGTACTAGGAGGAGCACCACTATTAGTGAACTTCACTCTCTGGCCCCAGTTTCAGCCCCTCCCTGTCGTGTCACCATCTATCTGGTGACTGGGTGGCAAAGATGGGGGAGGAGCATTTTGATCTCTGCATTAGACAGCTGAGTTTTCCTCTCTTGCATGCTGGTAATGGCATCCTTTGGTTCAGACCCACCAGTTTGTCTAACGAAAAGATGAGCGGCAGGTTGCCCAGGGGGGCAGGGGGGAGAGAAAGTGTGCGCGCGCACGCACACACGCCAGGGGCCGGCCTGTCTGGCCCCATCTCTGCTGTCTGCATAACACTTTGCAAGCCATGCAGGAGCGGTGGCTGAGCTGCCAGTGTGCAACTTCGCCCCATAAAAGGAGGTGAGCATGGAGGGGGATCTTGCCCTTGGCATCTCTCAAAAATGGCCCTCCTTCTTCTGGAAGGGCAGGGCAGGCGTTTCTCTTGTGGGGAAGGCAGCGCCAGCCATGTTGTAAACGCAGCCCGCCTGCTGCTCTGCCCCCAGATCAGCGCTGCGTCAAGAGAACAGGATGGTTCTCTGGGGTGACACAAGGGGGCCTTTGACTGCTTGAATGGAGCTTGGCGGACTGAACCTTCCTATTCCGGCACCCCGGCTTGGCCCAATTACTTTTGGGCCCGAAAGGTACTGTTGTTTTTAATAAAGATGTGTTTACGTGCACACTTGCGAAGCCTGCAAACGGGCAGGAGGGGGAACATTTCTGCCTCCAGAAGCATCGGGGCTCTCAGGCCTGCCATTGAATTGGCACAAGGGGGTCTTTATTCCTTGGATGAAAGCAAATGTTGACGGGGAGGGGGAAGCAAGGAAGACGGCTGTGATCTGGTGGTCCTGGTGAAGGTCTTTGCAGTTCGTCCTGGCCTGCTGTTTCTTCTAGTCTACAAAAGGTAAATATCCCTCGGGCAAGATACTCTGCCCTTCAAAAAACAGAACCCGAATTTACATTTACAAAGAACTTAGTGGGTTTGGTGGCAGTCAGCTTCGCTCCAGGTCAAGGCCAGGGGCCATAGCAGTTGTGGGAACATTATTTCCCCGACTGCAATGTTTAGTTGGTTAAAACAATATTTTGTTCAGCAAGAAGGTTCCCCAATTAGTTGGTCAGCAGATCAAATAAGAGGCCTTCTCTGTGAGAGAAAACAGGGAATGCCTCTTCTGAGATGATGTTTCCAGAACATATGCACCTGTCCTCACCTGGGGCCGTGCCTCGCTGCATTCCAGCATGGCCATCTTGACACCCAGGGCCGGCTCCCCAGGAGGCTCTTCCTCCTAAAGTCTGTTGTTTTTGTTTAAAATTACGGCGTCCGTTGCATGCGAGGCAGTAGGATAAATAATCAAGCAGCTTTTATTTCTGGCACATGACAATGGCAGCCGCTGAATGAATTATGCAGCGCATGGCTTAATTCTCCGGGGTGGAGAGGGACGCTGGGAGCCGGTGCCTTTTTCCGCTGAATGTGAGCAAGACTTGGAAGGCTCGTTGGGTCCAGTGCTGAAATGTCCCCTGTACTTGTGCCGCTGTGGAGACACGGGTTGTTTTTATTGCACAAGGATAATGAACGCTGCCCAAAGCCAAACGGAAGGTAATTGGGGAAAGTGGCTGTAGTTGGATCCTGCCCTGTTACAGCAGCAGCGAATGGTGTGTGGGGGGGGAACCACACTAGAACCCTGTGAAACTGCGTTTGCATATTTGGGGCTCTCGCCGTCAGTTTTGGCTGCCATGTAGCTTGCTGATGTCTTGTGGATCACAGCTAGCCAGGGATATACCATATGACCCTATTTTGAGCATCTGACGCTACCTCCTACTGAGTCAGGCGACGGGTCCTTCCAGTTCGCCTTGTCTGCCCTGACTGGCAGCAGCTCTCCTGATCAGAAGGGTCTTTCCCATCCCTGCCTGGCGATGCTGCTGGTCCTTGAAGCCACTGGGGTCTTCTCCATGTAACATGTATGCTGGTCCCTTCTCCAATGTTTAGAGCAGCATATTTTAATATCCAAGGCTGCTTACAAGGCATCGCACTTCCAGCGCCCTTCATGTCGTGTGACTGGTGACAATGAATTGCCTCACTGTTGCAGGCCGAGGGCCGCCAGCATTTGGATCGGAGCCGTGTTTTGCCAGGGAGCTCGTTCCGCTGTTCGTCTTGGTCAAAAGGTGAAGGCCGAGATGGTGTCTGGAGATTCGCAGCTCTCTTTCTAGCACCTGTTTGAGTCTGTATGGCACTCTCCAGGGTGGTTGAGCCCATTGATTACTTTGGCGCCTGTGGAAAAAGGTGCCTGCGATCGCCCGTGTTCTGTGGGGTTTGGGTGGAGTCGATGGAGAAACAAATCATCCTGGCGGGGGCAGGGACTTCCAAACAACAGTTCATTGTTAATTAAACATCTTAAACAACCGGGGTTCTCAACCAGTTAGCAAAATCTTAATTAAACGAGCATTAATAATTATGTGATCAATAAAATCCACATAGATCGGCACGTGATTAAAACAGTATTTGAAGGGGAAAGGCATGCTTTCCTTGTTCTTAGGTGGCAACATGTATGTATTGCAGCAGGTGCCATCAGAAGAGGGTTTCCCTCTTGTGTGAAAGAAAAGGGGGAATGCCTTTAATGAGGTGGTGCCTGCTGTGATGCAGGTATTTGTTATCTGTGCCCAAAGTATGCATTTAGAAGAGGCATTCCCTCTTATGTGGGATGAAAAGCGGAAGGCTTTTCTAAGGGAATGCTTGCTATCTGCAGCAGCTATTCTAAGATCCTACGGTAAAATTGATGTTAAAAAAAAGAGTGTGTCCTGATGAATTGGTGATGTCTTTTTAGCTGATTAAGAAGTTAAATCACTTAATTAAATCAGTTAATTAAAACCCCTTTTTACAAGGTTTCAGCCCTAAAACCAACATGTGATGTGATAACGCTGAAGACGGTGAATGACTGCAGGCGAGCTGTGGGGCTTCACGGTATAGCGAAAGACCTCCGTGTTCATCCGCGTTATGCGCTGTCCAGGTTGCGCCTGTCCAAAGCACTCGCTCTCCTCGCCTCTGTCTCCGTGATTGACCTGGTTTCCCCTTTCCGAGAGGCAGACAGTTTCCATCCCATTGACCGTCTTATTGTGGTTCCCGGGAAGGGGGAATTTGACTTAGGGTAGGATTACATCGTCGCCATTTCTGGAACAAGGCGCAGTGGCCACTTCAACCGCGCTTGAGCTTAATCCTGCTGATGTGCTGCTGTATAATCTCTGGAGCACCTGAGATCTCAGCTCTTTGATCTCTTCGTTTTCAAAGCCTTTGATTCTCTCCCCCCCCCCCCCGCCTCCAACCTTCGCTTCGTAGAGCGCACAAAGTCTTGGGATACAAAAGCCACTTGTGGCTAAAGTTGGAGCCATCTATTCATGCCGTGGGCCATGAGTCGTTCTGTGGATTCAGAGGACACTCCTGGTTTGGAGAGCCCCACCTGTCTTGCCTCTTGTAGAGCCACATTCCTTGGGAACTGGGTTGTGGTGGCTTTGGCTCCTCATCTGTCTTTTGAATTGTCTGAAAATTTCATTGAAGTTTTTCCAAGCAAGTATGGACTTTCCAAGAAGGAAAAGAGAGTGAATTCTCTTCTCTTCAGCACAGGTTGTAACCGAAGTCGTTCCCTCCCGGGTTGGCTCTCCCACCAGCCCACACGTGGATCTGTTTATTATTTATTTAGAATATTTACACCCCGTCCTTCGGTTCTGCATGAGAACCCCCAAGGCGAAACAATCCATCACGGAGGCAGAGAGAAACATTAAAAGGAACAACAGGCCATCCTCTTAAAAGCGGGAAACTGAGAAAATTATCAAAAGGTGTGCTAGAAAAGGAATGTTTTCATCTGATGCCCAAAGGTTATACAGAGAAGGGACCAGCCAAAATCTCTCTGCCAAGAGTGCCAAATAGCAGGAAAGAGAAGCGGGAAATATCTCTTGTACCCACAGGTTTATCCTTGGGCATATATTTTAGAAGACGAGGCTGTTGGGTTTCAAACCTTTTCTTGTGATGTTTTTTTTTTCTTTTGTAGAAGGAGACGGGATAACTGACCCATATCCTAAAAAGTAGATGGTTAGATAGAAGGGGCAATTCGGGAGACAAATGCAGTTGCCTAACTCCTTCCAGAAGGGGGCAGTGTAGGAACAACAGTGGAGGCGGCCTTGGCCCTTTGCCAGTTCCATGGCATCTCCAGCATTTCAGTGGAGAAATGCTGAAACTTCAAAGAAACTGGAGTTCCTTTTGTCCAAATCTGTAATTGTTTTGCCTCCAGAAAAAAAAAATGTCTCTAGCTAACCCAGAACATGGATAACAGCCAGAATAATGTGCTCCCCTGGAACAGGCCCTGGATGCTGGTGTTGGTGGTTGTCTGCATTTAGTTTCTTTACAATGTGGGTCAGCTGCATTCTCAATCCGTTACCCAAGGATATGTAAATTAAACATAAAATCAACGATGACCGTACCATAAAATAGCCACTCAATCATCAAAATGTATAAAGACATGAAGATATATATATATATATATAGCAGCAGCTTGAGTAAATTTCAAATGCTCCCATAAGCAAGAAAATACTTCCTCAATTAGAAGGAAAGGACTTGAGCAGCTTGACAGGCTACGATGTGAAACCTGTACCCTAATAGGAGGCCACCACGAAAAAGGTCCCGTCCCATGCTCTAGTCATGCTTTGAAAGATGATTAGACAAAGCTGTGTCTGATGGGAGGTGATTGCTGCTGGCTTCGTGGATGGCTTTCAGAGGGAAATAGACGGTTGAGGAGGGGGAGGAGAGGTCTGGCCCAATGATGGCTGCGTGGAGCTTTCACATTGAGGGGCAGTCTGCCTCGGTGTAAATATCCAGAACTAGGAGACAGGTGGAGTTGCCCTCGCGTCCTCCTGGCGGGCTTCTCAGAGGGGCAACTGGTTGACCACTGTGTGAGAAACACAAAGTGCTTGGCTAGACAGACCTTTTTTCGTCCGGTCCAGCAGGGCCGCAGATTTAATTGATTGATCAATCTACGAAAACTAATTTGACCCGCTGAAGTCTCTTTTGTAATTGGGTGACGCCCCTCCATAAAACTCTCATCCTTCTCTCCAGCTTCTCCAGTTCATGACTCACTCTCTTCCTGTTTCACGGGAATTGTGTGGTTGCCCAGTATCAACTGCAGGTAGTTTTTATTTGCAGAAAAACCTTGTCATAAAAGTTTTAGTAGTGCCTTTTAACAAGCCCTTGTGGCTTCATATTAACAGTTATTCAAAGCAATAAAAAGGGGGGGAACAGCAATGGAAATAAAAAGTTGCTTTCCCCCCCCTCCCACACCAAAATGTGACTTTGTTCAGCTAATAAAATAACATGGTGTGTGTTGGGGTTGTGTGTTTTTTTTCTCTCTCTCTCTCAAAAAAGGAAATGTTGGCACTATGCTAGCTGTAAATTTCAAAGGTATCCTGTGTGGTTTTTCGGTTCTCCTTCGTGTAAAGAATGTAGCAACCTTGTCCTCGAAGGCACACGGCAAACCTTTTACGCATAGGAAGTGCTGCTGGCAAGCCCTGGACAGGTCGGAGAGCCTCTGCCAGGAGCAATAGTTGTGGGAGGTTTAGCTGCCTTTGGCCATCTTGAGCAAACCCCTTGTGTGGCTGCAAGTAGGTTCTGGACAGAGGTGGGGGGCCTTTGGAAGAGCTGCTGCCAGCCAGTGGAAGCAATATAGGCTCCCTATAAGGCAGCGTCATATCTTCCTGCACCCTGAAAGGGAGTTCCCATGATGCTGAATTTTGTTCGAGTCCATGTGACCATCTGAACACGATCAGTACAGTGGCTTGAACATTTCTGTCGCGTGCGGGAGGAGCGGCCTGTGCAGAGTCAGCCATGTGTACTTCCTGCCGCATGGAGGATTTGGTCTTGGCCAGGGCGAGACAACAGCTCCACTGTGGGGGGGGGGGGGCTGCCACAGGTGGATTCTCAAACCACACCGGGGGGGGGGGGAGTTGAAATCCGTTTTCTTTGCAGAGTTGGAATTTCCTCCAGGATTTGAAAACCTGAGAGAAGCAAGGCAGCCTCACATGTTTAATACATCAATGAGAACCGGTGTGTTGAGCTCGTAAAAAGGCGCAGGAGGGTTGTTTTATAGCCAGTGCTCACAGACAGCAAATGTAACTATTTAAGAGCCTTTTGCAAAAGAACTGATTTCAGGCTGCCGAGTGCCAATTCCTGATGCAGCATCTCCGCTTTTGAAATGAAAAGAGCAGAATCCTTTTGAAGATCCTCCTGTATTCTGTTCCAGCCTGCCCAAGGACAGAACATTACAGCAATTTAATTCATTACTCTGCGTAAAGATTCCCCCTCCCCTTCCTTTTTAATTTATGGCTGAAATGTTTATAACCTGGATGGGTGTTCAGCTTGCTAAGTGGAGAGGCTCTCTTTGAAGCTCCTGCTGAGGCAGACCTTGTTTTACGAGGTGTGCAGGGATGGTTTAC
The DNA here is from genome assembly GCA_026170595.1 of Plestiodon gilberti rubricaudatus. NCBI lineage: Eukaryota > Metazoa > Chordata > Lepidosauria > Squamata > Scincidae > Plestiodon > Plestiodon gilberti. The sequence goes on from JANXHW010000007.1 coordinate 55,498,460, forward strand.
AGGTATTGGGGCTGAGAGGGGAGAAGACCGGGCGAGCCCCAACCGCATCCAGCACGCTTTTGTATGGGGGGCGGGCAGCTCTTGCCAACGGGGGAGTTGGCTGGCAGTATTAAAAAGGTATTAAAGATCCAGTCAGTTAAAACAAAAGAAATACAAAGCACCAAAACTCTACCGCCATGACAGGTTCAGTTTGAGAGAGAGAGAGAGAGAGAGAGAGAGAGAGAGAAATTAAAATTAAAAGGGTGTGCCACTTCCAGAAGTTGCTGAAGCCCTGACTTTGGAAGGAATTGGGGGGAAAAGGGAATTTCACCAGTGAGAGACAGGCAGCAAGACTGAGCCAACTTAGCACCCAACTGCTAAACCCAAGAATCTGCTCTCTGTCGTCTTAGAAGTCATGGCCAGGGTTGCAGAGTGGGGGGGGGGGGGCGGGCAGGGAAAGAGACACTTTGGTTGCCTTCTTATTCGGCAACTGGTGCCGGCATGGCCCAAGTGATGGTCCCCAGGTTGAGACGGCACCAACTCGTGTTCATCCTACAGGCCAGTGAGGACTAACTGGGGCGGATGTGGCCAAAGTGAAGTCCGCGGTCAGTGACGGCAGGGCAGCAGCAGCAGCATCCACGTGGTGGTTCTACAGTGCAGGGGGGACAGAAAGAGGTGCAGGCTCGACTCTGTCCCCCAGCCGTCCTGCTCCTGTTCTTCTCTAGGTTCTTGTCGAAGGGCGTTGTGTGCTGTATTTATTGTTTCTTTGGTTCATTAAAATACTGTCTTCCCATCATATGCGTCTGATTTCTGCTTAATTTTGAGTTATGTCCTGAGTATTTTGAGCTGCTTTGGTGGGTTAGACTTGACTTGACTTAGAGCCCAATCCTGTGCATGTCTACTCTGACATCCCATTATAGTCAATGGGGCTTACTCCCAGGTAAGTGTGGATAGAATTTCAACCTTACTTTCTTTTAAAAAAAAAAAAAAAAGTTCACGCAAGAAGAAGTTACCTGTTCTATTTTTAACCTTAGTTTGTCGTAAATATCACCGCATGTAGACTTTGGATACCGCGGTCAAAATTTTTGAGGGAGAACCATCAGACTTATCAGACCCTGCTTCTGTGTCCTTTCAGGGCCGATGAAATTGAGATGATCATGACTGACCTGGAAAGAGCAAACCAGGTAGGATTTTGAAGCGGTGCTGTAGTCTTGCAAGGCAGCCTTGAATCCCACTGCCGCCCTGTCCGGATCGTCTCCCAGGCGTTTCTGGTTGGTGACAAAGGCGTCAGCAGCACAGGTCGCACACACCGTGTGCCTTGCAGTCAGCAGGAATGGCGTTGGTGCACAGCAGCGTTCGTGTCTGAATCTTGGGGAGTGTGGCGCCTCACAAGCTTCCTGGGATTGCGTGTGCTCAGGCCTTGGCGCCCTCTTCCTGTGTTGACTGAACCTCAGCGAATGAATGATTAGCAGGCGGTACGAAGGCTCTGGATTGGCCGAGCCTGGCCCTCCCTTGCCTGCTCATTGGTCAACATTCCCCAGCTGTGTATAGCATCTTGTAGTCGCTATCCAGCAGTCATGAACGACATCAGGCTCCTACAGCATCTGGCTTTTTAGTTTCCGGGTGCTTCCACCTTGTCCACGTCCTCAGGGCTGATGTTTGGGTCTGGCCACGTAGCATCTCGAACCCTGCTGGATCACGCTGGAAGGCCCACGAAGTCCAGCAGTCTGTTTCTCCCAGGGCCCCACCAGGCCCTTCTGGGAAGTCTGTGGCCAGAGAGTGAAGGCTTCCCCCATGGTTTGTCCCCAGCATCTGGTATTCAGAGGTATACTGCCACTGCCTTTGGAGGCGCCATCTAGCTGGCATGGAGAATAGTCATTGACAGACCATGCATTTCCCCTGCTCTTCTTTTTGAAAGAAGAGCCCTACTGGGCTTACTTGGAGAGTATCACGTGGTCTTTTAGTCAAGTGGGTGCTTCATGAGTAGACATGCTGGGATGTCAATAGGACGAAGGAGAGAGCCAGAATTGGGAGGGACCCATCCTGTTATCCTGTGTGAAGCGCCATGGGCATGGATGGGGCCGTAATAATACTGTTTGGCCCAAGCTGGCCTGCTTTGCCAGGGGCGCGGCCAGAGTTCCATGGTTCCCAAGCGACCCCACAGGGCTTGCATCAGCCTCGAAGGTGACTAGATTCTCCCGTCAGCTTCTAGGGTACCGTGAGTCTTGCGACCGCCAGTGGGATTTTCCCAGGAGTCCTCCAGGACCCCGGGAACAACTCTGAGGGCCTCTGGGGGGAGGAGGGAGGAAGTGCCTGTATAGGCACCTACTTCTCCCTCCCCAGAGGCCAGTGGCCCAGCATGCTCCCAGCAAGCCAGGGTGGGAGGGGAAGGGACTGTTCCAACCAGCCCCAGTGCCTGGAAAGTGGGGGGGGGGGGTCGGGGAAACAGGACAAGGTGGGGGGTCATGGCAAGGCAGGGTGCGTGTGTGCACAAGAGCCCAGAGCCAGGCCTGCCCCCAGGGCACAGCGCGCCCTGTGTCACCAGCCCTGTGCATCGTGCTCTGTATGTGCGCCCGCACAAAAGAAAGCAGGCCATTTTGGAGGAAAGAGCCGACGCAGCCGTGGCGCTCCTTTCGGGCCAAGCCGGCCGCGTGTCTCCTCCTCCTGCGTCTCCTCGTGAGGCTGGTTCCCACCGGGCTGCTCGCCACGCCGCCTGCTTTGGCTGGGAGTACAGAAGGCAATTGAATCAAAGGATTCCGTTTCCACTCGCATTCATCCAGCCTGGGAAATGCAGTGGGCCGCGGCATTTGAGTCAGCGGGGGATCCCTCGCTCCTAGCGTTAAATTACTGTCATAATCGCTCAATTATTTCTTCCTTGTACTGTTTAAAATAAAAATCCATCACATTCTGAGTTGGGTTTTTTTTTTTCTCCCTCTCTCCCCTCCTATCGTTTATTAGGTTGAGTGTTTAGGAAAATCAATTATACGCAGTCGGGCTTGAATTGATGAATGTTCTTGCCATAATTGCCAGTTGTTAAATCAAATGTACATTCTCTCTCTCGCTCGCTCCCTTTCTTCCCCCACTTCCTTCCCCACCAAAAACATTTTTAAAAAACACACCACCCTTTTTATCTTCCTTTCAGAGGGCAGAGGTAGCGCAAAGAGACGCGGAGTCGCTGAGGGAGCAGCTCTCATCCGCCAACAAATCTCTCCAGCTGGCTACCCAGATCCAGAAGGCACCAGATGTGGTAAGAGGAGGCCGCGTAGAGAGATCGGCCAAGTTGCGCCTGTTTCCAAAACGCCTGCAACCCTGCTCCTTGCTCTCCGCTCCAGCGCAGCGCGAGGTCTTTCAGTTGCATTTCTCCGGAGGCGCTGGCTCTCCCCTCGTTGCCTTTGTGCTTGGAGCAGGAGCGCGGCTTTGGCGGGGAGGCAGGAGCACGTTGCGCCTTGAAGTTGTTTTCCGGAAATGTCTATAGTTTATGATAACAGTGTGCTTGGCGGTACGTAGCAGTGATGCGTTCAATGCTGAGTCAGCCCATCCCGTTCTGCAGTTGCAGACATTCATGCGGTCCTTGACACAGAATTTGTTGTTTTTGTTTTGTTTTGACGCAAGTTCCACAACCTCGTGGTTGTGGAGCTGCTGCTGTTATCCAGGTTGCCTCTGCCTTGGTTGGTGCAGTTTTCCCAGCGGGCGTGAGCTGGCTTGTGTCTTGCTGAGCAACTGGGTCAATTTCTGCTCCATGCACGTTTTTCTTTCTACCGTTATAAGTAAAAGATCTAGAAATTTAAGGTTGGCTTGTTTGAAGAGAGCCAAAAATTTAAAGGAAAATCTAGACATGTATTACTGGTTGTCGTTTTGTTATTGTCTATGCCCCTGCTTTCGTTGGGGTGAGGGCGTGAAGTCGTTTTGGCCTGGAAACTTCTGTGTGGGGGGACGGGGGATTTGATTTGGGCCTGAAGATTCCTGCCAGCCAATTGGACCAAGAGGCCTTCAGATTCTTTCCAGCCCCATGGCTCTGTAATCATGGGGTTTGGTGGCTTGTGCTATCCATGGCTGTGCGCAGCTCCTGGAGAAACGTCCTTTGGACAGAGGCGTGAGAGAGCTGGACAGGGCTGACCACTCGTCCCCACGAACATCCGGAAAGAACAGCGCAGCAGTGAAAGATCACTTGGACGGGGTCGGAGCTTGGAGCAAGGAGGACTAAATAAAGCAGCGCCATCTGTCAGGCCACCGTCAAAGGTCTTGGGTGCAGAGGGAGCCACGAGGCGACCGGAATGGTGACGGGAATCCCCCTGCCCCAGCTTGCCTTCACGGCCCGTCAGCCCGCAGCTTTCGGTGTCCTACTTGGAGTCCCCGTTTCCATTGCGTTGCCTGTCTCAGCGCATGCTGCGCGTCCTGCAGTCGGCCACGAGGTTGACTTACTGCGGATGTGCAGTCTCGGCATGGCTGGCTGGGTGAAAACAAGATGTGGCCATTGGCTCTTGTCTGAAAGAGCGCCTGCCCCTTCAGCTTCCTTGGCCCCTGTGGCTGGCAAGGGCTCTTCGCCGCTCCCTTGCAGCGCGTTCTGCCCCCGGCTCCGCCCTCCTCTCACCTCGGGTGCAGTGGCCTTCAGCTCTTGCATCTCACTGCCTGTCCTGTCCCTGATCTCTTCCCGTTCTCCTCGTACCGCCAGCTCTCTGTCGACTCTGCCCACCCGAACCTCTCCAGTCCCCTGGCTCCTGTGTGGAGTCTTCTTCCCGTTACCCCCGGGACTCCGCCATGCAGGTTCCCCTTCCACCTCGCCACCCACCCTGCCTCCAGGCCCTGGCTTGGCCTTTTCTTGCTTTCCTCGTGTCTCTGGCCTGGCTTGTCGGCTTTCATCCCATTTTGATTTTCTTCCTGACAAGCTGACTTTACAGCTCCCTCGCAGCGCAGCACCATGGCTCTCCCTTTCCCCTTAGCGATTTGGTCACTGCAAACTAATGATAAGAAAACAAAGCATATTTGTTTCTTCTGATGCCTTCCGCTCTGTATGTTTTCCTCTCTGAGCTGTGAAACACACTTCTGCTCTGGGACTCTGGTGATGCAATTTTTGCCCCCTTAGGAGTGTGGGGTTGTTTTTTTGGGGGGGATGATTCCCATGGAGGAGAAGCACATGTGGAAACTGTTAAATTGGAATTGGTCATCCTTCTGGATTTTTCTGGGAGGGTCTCGTGAGAGAAGCTATTAGGAATCAATTATCTCTGAAAATTCACATGGGTGACCAGTTTGGAGTGGCATTTTTACGTATGCACAGGGGAAAACATTCCCAAGCCTGCCTGGGGAGCCAAACATCACATAGGAGTTGTCATTTTGGCTTTGAGTTTTCTGGGAACGTTTTGTTCTTCAGCAAAGGTGGAGAAAATCCAAAGCCCTTATTGTCCAGGCAGCTTAAAGTTTGTTTGCTTATTTATTTACTGCATTAGTAACTCTCACTTTTCAACAAAAATATAATCAAAGGGGCTAACAGAAGAGCAGCAATGCATCAAATTGCAATTAAAATAAATACTGCAGTAATCACAAGAAAATGTAGGACAAAAGACCACCAGCAAAAACTATGCAGTGTAGCTGTGAGCTAGGATGGAAATGAAAAAGCAGGGCTGCAGCATTTAATTGATTGATCAGGTAGGAGAATCAATTAAAATTTAATAATTGAGTTTTAAAGGTGCCCCAGTTGATTGGGTACCACATTTTTTTAAATGCTCTTTCCGTTATTAAAAAAAACTGTAGATGGCAGACATCTCAACAGAGGCACCCCCCTCTTCTCCTGCATAAGAGGGACTGCCTCTTGCAAGACGATGCTTGCCATGACACATATCTGGTCCATCTTAAGAGGCATCCTCTGTTTTTTTTTTTCCCCTCACATCCGAGGGAATGCTTCTTCTGCTATGATGCCTGCTTTGGCATACACGAGCATCATGTAAAAATCAAGTACTGTATGTTCTTTCTTCAATACTGTTGTGTGTGTTTTTTAACCCATATGCAAATGGTATTCGGTCAATTAATCAACTTGGACACATATGACTAATCAACTGAGATTTCTTTTATTGTGTGACAGCTTTATAAATTGAAAAATACAAATTATCAGATTGCTGGAGTTAAAATCCACTTTTAAATACAGATAAAGAGAGAGCCTGGTGGACTACCCATGGAGGGTGTGTTCCACCGTCTTAAGCGCCACCACAGAGAAGGCCCTTGTGTTTAGCCGCTGATCCTCCACCAACAGTGGAATACAGAGAAGAACTCTAAAGCAGATCATAAAGCTCAGGAAGGTTCATGTGAGAGAAGCTAGTTCTCAAGATCCTGTTTCCAGGTCATTTAAGGTTTTAAAATGTAATACTTACATTTAAAGAGTTAACTAGTGGAGAGGGTTCCATTGTTTTGCATGATCCCGTCTCTGGTCAAAAGCCTGACAGTTGCATTCCATACCAGTGGAAGTCCCTGGATTGTTTCCAAGGGCATGAAGATTAGATTGCAGAAATTTAACTTCTGTGTTAGAAATATCCCACCCCTCTTTTCCCCATATACTTCCAGACCTTTTTGAAACCATGCGGGTGAACTGGGGAACAGGACGATGGCAAATTTGCCCACCTCTCCTGAATCACCCGTCTCCAACTTTCAGCCTTTCACTTTCTGCCTCCAGCCTGATGTCTAAACGTGCCACTGGTTACCTTTTAGCATGCCCTGTTGCCAGTGTATGATCGATAATTCTCTCTCTCTGTCTCTGTTAGGAGCAGGCCATTGAAGTGCTGACACGATCCAGCTTGGAAGTAGAACTGGCTGCCAAAGAACGCGAGATCACTCAGTTGGTGGAAGATGTGCAGAGACTCCAAAGCAACCTCACCAAGCTCCGGGAAAACTCCACCAGTCAGATCTCCCAGCTGGAGCAGCAGCTCACCACCAAGAACAGCATGCTCAAAGTAAGAGCCCCTTGCGGTAGGCGACTCGGTTGGCTCCACCTCCCTTTGGGTAGTGGGGGGGGTGCGGGGTGATGTAGGCACGTTGCAAACTCACACGGTGAGTGCTGTTTTGAGAAGCATGTTTTGTTCCTGGCACGAAGAGCAAGCTTCTTCCAGAGCAGCACTTGGTTGAAGTTTGTTTTTCGACGGGGTTTGTGTATACGTGATAGAAGGCCTTGTTTTAGAAGAGGCATTCCCTGTTCTATCTCACGCAGGAGGAAATGAGTCTTCTAAGATTGCACCTGTTTTACTCCAACAGGGAAGAATACTCCTAAGATTGTATCTGTCCAATGTGGGAAGGAATGCGTCTTCATAAATGGCACCTTCACTGTCTTACTGGAGGGGATGCCTCTTCTTAAGATTGTACATGTCTTGCTCATGCAGGAGGGAATGCCTCTGCTTAGATGGCCGTCTTCACTTTCTTACCAGAGAGAAATCCTTCTTCTGTCTTCTCCGATACATACACACACCATCTGAAAACAAAAACAAATTTTCAATGTGGTTTAGTCATGTGCAAATGTAGTTGAGTGAAACTGACTTGATGATTATTAAGAATGTTTATGTACTGCCTTTCCACAAAACGTAATTCACCAAGCAGTTTCCATAGCTAAACAAATGGATGGTTCGACTAAGATTCCTTTCATTTTCTTTCAAACACTGCCTGAGCTTTCACCCCCAGCAGGTATTTGGTTGTGCAGCATGGAAGAAGTTATGTCGAGCCATGTGTTTTATTCTGGGGAAAGAAGTTAAATCTAAACCGATGCAGCCTTGCTGTTTGCATGCCGGCCAGTTGAAAAGATTTCAGAGTGGTTTAATATAGGACTTCAAGCAAGGACCTGAGAGAGGGAGAACTTCCTTGCTCTGTCTTTGCAGCCGTTGTGCAGGTTAATAAAGGCAGATCCACCCCTCGGTGAGATTACTTTTCCTAAGCGACTGCGCAGGAGTGTCCCTGTCTCTCTCCATCCTCCATCTCCCCCCCCCCCTTTGCCCTGGCCGCTGTTTATGTGTTGTTTGCAAGCTCCCAGAGGGTGTATTTTTAGCCCTTGCGTGACATTAGAAACATGCCTTTTTATTTTGTCTGAAAGCAAACCGAGTCGATAGTTAGTTCCTCCAGATTGTCTCCCAGCTTGACCCTTTTGTTCTGCTTTGCCTTTTGCTGGCTGATTTCAGACAATTACTATGCTAATCTCCTTCCACAACTGTGGCAGTCTGGGGAAGCACTCGATGCTTCCCCAGCCAGATCAGAGAGAGAGAGAGAGAGAGAGCAGCCCCATCTTTGTCAGGAGAAGTCGATCTCTCTCTGCGTCGTTTCGTAGGTTCCTCTTGTCTTGGCGCAGTCGGTGGGCACCTGGATGGTTGATGTTATGTGAAATCCTTTCATCTTGGGAATGGGCCAAGAGCCAGGGGATAGTCAGAGGAAATATATGAAGCAGGGGAATTGGGATTGGGGGGCTGGATGGCGAGAGAAAAAAAGCCGGCCTTTCTGCCTGCCCCATTCAGTTCTTCCCTAGTCCTTATGCCCCCCTTTTAGGCTTCAAATGCAACCATGAGGTCTAGAATTAGAATTTTTTAATTAAAAAAGGGAAGCTGGAATTCTCAGATAGCTGATGGATGCACAGAAACCACACTGGAGGGCCAGTTCTGCAGTTGGTCGCGCAAACTACTCTGCGTCAGAGCAACAGATCATCTGGTCCCCACTACTGTCCACTCTCCAAAGTCTTGAACAGAAAATATTGTTCATATCCCTGCAGCTGTCGATTATTTTAGCTGGAGGTGCCAGGAATTGAACTTGGAACCTTTTGCATGGTGGGCATGTGCTCTAACGCCAAGCTGCCTGTGCCCTTTCAGTGTCACGAGTGTGAATGAACATGTGAAGCTGCCTTATAAGGAGTCAGTGCCCTCGTCCAGTGATCTTCAACCTTGGGGTTGCGACCCCAAGTTCCTGTGGCAGACAACATCTTCCCCCTTAAGGGGGAGTGGCAACTCGGCGGTAACGTCAGGATGGCGGCGACGTCACTGCTGAGTTCGTGCTACCGCCTAAGTAAAAAAGGGATTTTTGGACTTGCCCGTCGGTGGCGGCAGCTGGAGGCACCGTGCAGCCTGGGTTCTCGCCACCGACGGGTAACTCCTGAAAACCCTTTTTTACTTAGTTGGCAGCGGCGCAAACCCGGAAGTGCCGTCACTGCCGAGTCGCAAAGACTTAGATCACTGCCCTAGTCCATCCAGTTCACGCTTGCCTACTCTGACTGGCAGCAGCTGCCCAAGGACTCAAGCAGGGCAGCTCTTTCCCAGTCCTGCTACCAGTCAGGGAGGGGTCCCTTTGGCCTGGTGGTTATGACTCCGCCATAGATTCATGCTTTGCATGGGGGGGGGGGCAGAGCACTGCCTTGCATGCGGAAGGCACCAGGTTTAGTCCCTGGCAGCATCTCCCAAGTAGGGCAGGAAAGACCCTTCTCTGCCTGCGTCCCTGGAGAGCGGCTGCCAGTCCGTGTGGACAAGGCTGATCTAGGGGACTCCGGGGTCTGATTCTAGATCAGGCAGCTTCATGTTCCCCAGGCGCTCTGTGACCGGCATTTTGTATTAGGGAGCGTCGCCCTTGAACCAGTGGAGCTGGGTGGGTGTGTCGGAGCCAGATTGGGTGAACCTCATCAAAATAACTCTTTGTCTTTTGTTCCTGCTCATCAGCAACTGGAAGAAAAACTGAAGGGGCAAGCCGACTACGAGGAGGTGAAGAAAGAATTAACGTAAGTGCGTGCGCAGCTGAGATGGGCAGCCAGGCATCCCTTGCGGCACTCTGCTCCCGCTGGGCAGCGGTGACATCAGCAGGCGGACTGCTCTGGCGCTGGCCAGCTTTGGCCTCTTCTTCCTTCCCGCCTCCGAAGGAAAGAAGAAGGCCTCTCTAGGCCCCCATGCTGGACTCTGCTGCTCTTCTCCCACGAAACAGGGAGGTGGGCAGAGGGAGGAACTGGCCAGGAGAAAGAGCCCCCCCCCAAGGAGGGAGCCTGTCTCTTAAGGGAGGGGGGAAAGAGCAAGTTGTGGGGGAGGGAACCTTTTTTTTTGATGGGTGGGAAAGAGACGGTCAGCTGGGAGGGAGAGGGTGCACCTGCCCGGCGCGGGGGGGGGGGGGAGGAGGAGCAAATGAAGTGGGTTGTGGTGAGAGGGGGGGTACTCAGCTGTGAAGGGCTTGCCTATAGGGACATCACAAACAGTCTCCTGCACCTCCAAATTTACCCCTGAAAAGTTCTGGAAAGCCCTGATACTTTTGATCTGGGAACCAGCAGTAAGCGGCCGAATGAAGAGTACATCCAACGGGTTGAGTTTCTTGTTGTCTTGTTCTGTAGCTACTTTAGCGTTTTGAATTTGTAAGACACTTGGTTTCCCTGGAGAGCTGCAGGATAGAAGTCTTTTCTTTTAAAAAAAAAAAAAAAGAAACAAAAATACATGAATTGCGTTGGGGCGAGCCCGTCCAATTCTAATCAGAGTCAACTGATGTCGCTTCCCCCTCTCGTGAAGCTGGGGCAACTTAGCGGGGCCAGTTCCTGAGGGGGTCACAACGGCAGAGGGCTATTTCGGGGTTTGGTACAGTACCCTTCAGTAACAGTTTTCTGGGTGCTTTACAGCAAACAAGTAAAGCACACAATCAAAATCCAAATGAAAATGACAGTCCCAAGAGTGGGATAAAATCAGCAGAGCCTGACACGGCCTTAAAATCTCACCAGGTGTTTAGAGCCTGAGGAAATAGCGGCCTTTGTCTGAAGCCTGAAAGATGGCAGCAACAGCGACAGGGAAGCGAGTTCCAGAGTTGGGGGGCTTGCACAGGGAAGGCCCTTGACTTCAGGGGTCTCCCAGGCTGCATTGGAAAGCAAGCGCTGGCCTGGGCGGACTTGCAGGATTGCTCTTGTGCTCCTGAGAGCTGGTGTAATGAGGTGGCAAAGAGACGGAGCCACTGATCAGGAGTCTTCCAGGCCAAATCTTACTTCTGCCCTGAACCCCGTAGGTGGCCTTAGGGAAGCTGCGCACTCCCAGCCTCAGTCTTCCCATCTGCAACATGGGGCTAGTAATATTTACTTGCCGTACAATATTGTTGTCAGGATTACAGCAAGAATGCGCGTTATGCAAATGCTAATTAGGGACAGCTGAGGAGCAGGGCCAGTGAGTGTGGTGCCCGCCCTGTTTGGGGGTGCTCCAGGATGCTCTCTCCGGGTGATGGAAAGGCTTAACGAACACCTCTGATGCCCATTTCCAATGGAGACGGCACCTAGAATACGCCCCCGGTCCGCCTTCTGAAACACGCAGAAATCCCACAATAGATGGAAGCAGAAACAGTTCCCTGGAGGTAGGAAGTTTTGAAAACCCTGGCCAAACCACAAATGTCAGTCTTGCCCAGCAGCCCTGTGGAGAGGGGAAAGCCAGGCTGGGTTGCTTAGTAAAGACATGGGACGTGAAATGCACAGAGCTTTAGACGTCTTTGCAGTTTTCCAGTGCTCCACAGCTCTTAAGAAATACGAAGCAATTCTCTAGTCCTGTCGCTGTGCGCAGGAGACGGTTAAAATGAAAAACAGCTTCTTCTCCTTTTCTTTCTTTCTTTACCTTTGTGCCTGCAGTGTGTTGGGGCTTACGAATAATTTGTGCATATTTTCCTTGATATGTGAGCTGGTATATTTTGCATATATTTATATTTCATACTTCACGGGCATTCTTCAGAGTGCGATGGCGCTTCCCTATTTTTGCTGCTTTGTTGTAACTGGTTTTTCCCCCCCCTTCCCTTCAAGCACCGCACATAAATTTATATTGATTCTGACAGTTTAAAATGTTATATCCTTATTAACCTTTAAATTTATGCTCCAAACGGGCCTGGTGGGATTACGTGGTGCCATGATTTAGATGACGCTTGAGAAAATGTTCTTCTCCAATAACTAGTGTGAATAGTTATTCTATATTCATTATCAGATTATATTACTGCAAAGAAAAGTTGTTAAAGTTATCACTTCGGGTGTTCCTGGAGAGACGAAAATTACAATGTTAATGCTCATTAGCGAGCTGTTATGAAGGGACGGAGCGGAAAATAACTCTTCCTTCTCTCCTTGTGCAGCATCTTAAAGTCCATGGAGTTTGCACCGTCTGACGGCTCCGGCACACAGGTATTTGGTGTACTTTTCGTTCTTCTGGGGGGCAGAGCCTGGGGCCCACTTCTGAAGTCAGGCTTGGGTTCCAGAATGCAATGGTCCTGTGTTAAAACACACTGAGGCTTTCTGGGGAAAGGATTTTGGCTTTGACTTGGGAGAGCTCGGTGCAGATTTGCACTCACCCCATCCGAGGAAGGATAACGTAGAGCTAAAGAAGAGACCGGAAAGGGCATCTAAAGCTGACCAGGGGGCGGGGAGAAGAAAGACGGCAGCGTTTGGGCCTTTCTGAGCTTAGCGAAGCAGATGGGAAGGATAATAGGGTCGCGGTTTCTATTAAATTCAGCATGATGTGAAGTGGATAGAAAGCATTTTTTTTTTCGTTTCCCCACCACCAGTCTGGGGATCTGCCTATGAAATTGATTAGTAGTAATAAGCATAGTAGTATAATACTATAATAATATGAATATAGTAATAATAATAGCAGATCCAAGACAGTTAAAGAGGAAAGATTTGGAGTTCTTCACACAACTCAAGGTTGATGTGAAGAGCCAAGCGCCCTGCTCCACAGGTCTCCCGGTGGCAGTTCTGGATTGGTTCAGTCCAGGCGGCAGGTGAGGGAGTCGGGCTTTAGACTGGCACAGACTCTCTCTCTCTCTGATCTACTACATGCAGGGTTTGGGGGGGGGGTTGCATAGGGGAGGATTCAAAAATAGGACCCACCCCCACCCCCACGTGGGACAGTCCAGAATTCGACCACCTCGTTCTGTGGAATGTGTAGATCAAGTCTAAGCAGCTTCAGAGCTGTGTCTGTTGCCTGGGAGGTTTCCCCAGCGTGGATGGGTGCAGGGGAGGGAATTCCATGTTCCTGGGAGTAGGTTAAACTTGGGAGAGAGCAACTGGTTAAATGTCCTCCCCAGTTCCAGATCACCATATTTCCCACTCTACCACCCTTGATCTTGGCGTGTGACACCTGCTGTCCTAGTAACCACATCCCTGAACTTCAGGCCATCTTAAATGCACAGTTGAATTGTAAATAGAAATCGGTTTTGGAGAACCAAGTGTCTGAAGTCCTTGGTCTTGTAGCTCATTAATTTTGCATCGGCTCAAAAGCTGCAAGTTGAATGCTGCCATTTTTTTTTTAGCCCAAACGTGGAACAATATCTCTGTATATCAGACGTGTTGTTGTTGTCGTCAGTAGACTTTCCGTGATTGAGCGTTGCAAGCCGAGAAAGGGAAAAGGGTTGGATTTGTGGCTGGTTTAATTTGTCCGTTCTTTCTGTAGCACTGAAACACAGTGTTTCAGGGAAGATATGCCAAGATAGCACCTTGTCTGACGGCACACAGGTGTAACAACAACAACAACAACAAAAGATTAATGGCGCTCTTAAAAATACATCTCTCAAGCCGATAAGTGGTCTGCATTTACAGCTCTGTGGACCAAAGTCTCTTACCAGTTGCAGATTAGACATCTAGAGAGAGAAACAAACACAAATCCTAGAATTTCCGGCCAGCAGCATCAGCCTCCTTCTCAGGCTCGCGTCTTCTCAGCCTTTGGGCTGCTGTTGTGGCCGCGTCACCCTGACCCAACCCTCCCTCCTTCTGGCCTCTCCTTAGGATGCGGCGTCCAAACCCTTGGAGGTCCTGTTGCTGGAGAAGAACCGCCTGCTGCAGTCCGAGAACGCCACGCTGCGGATCACCAACAGCGACCTGAGCGGTAAATGGACAATATTTTCCTATAGATCTTTTTCGAGTTGTGGGGCTGTGTTTGCTGGGGGGGGGGGGGCAGAGCACGGGAAGGGGATTTGAAACCAGAGCCCAAGATATGACTGACAGAGTACAGGACAGTAAGACCTTGGATCACGTTGGGTCTCCTCTTCCGTCCCCTCCGTGTGTGCGGGTGCATATGGCGCATCAGTAATGGAAGAAGATTCAGAGCCCTCAGAGATGTCCGACAGGTTAGGAAGGAGGACACGTTTCTGGATGTTGTGATTCACGGTGTTGGAGTAGTGGAGGCCGTCCTGTTTTTGACTGTATTGTTTTTCCTCGTCAGAGAAACTGAGGTTTAAGTGTGAATCAGAAGTGAACCTGCCTCGTGGCCTTAGCTAGTACGTTGGTCCAAATCCCTGTCGCCTCTTTTCCAGCGCTGCATTTCGGTCTCGTTGGCTTTCTTGTGGGGTTTTGCACATATTTTGCTTTAAAAGGCAAAAACAAATGGGGCGCGGTCAGTGAATTGGTGGGAATTTCCAGGTGCTTTTCCCAAAAGGGGCTCTCCAACTGGTGGAAAATGCCGGGGGGGGGGGGTGCCCACGGGCACCTGGGTGGCCGTCTAAAATGTACTCTGGCATCTCCCAAATGATGATTTCTCAAATTGTGCGTATTTGTTCTGGTGCTGAGAAACGTTTGCTGTGTTGGGTCCAAGTGAAGTCTGTCAGGCAGGGAATCGCAACTGTGAAAAGTGTGCGTCCAGCTGGTTTTAGGACATTGCACACCAATCATGCAAACTCTTTTTGTTTTCAGTGTAACGCTATACGGTGAATACAGTGACCGCTATTGTGGAAAAATATATAGTAAGCTGTTCGGGGGGGGGGGGGGGTTATGAACCAAATACTTAGAACGTGGTAAAGTAGCGATTGTACAATGGGAAGTGGATTGCCTGATGCTTGAATCATCTGTTTTGAACCAGTTGCCACTTTTTGCGTTGAGGGGCTCAGTCCCAGTTCAAGACAACCAATACATTTTCGGTTTGGATTTGCTTTCAATTCCCTGGGGGGGGGGGGGTTGGGTTCGGGGGTGTGGTGGGGGTGGGAAGAGGTACCGAAGTCCTTTTCTTTTCCTGTGTCAATGAAATTTTTGAAGGAAAGAGAGAAAAAAATATATATGTATCCCTGCACTTCATGTCATTTGTTCTACTGTTAAATGTTTGAAAGGGGGAATTCTCCAGGCTGCAACATACAAGAAAGGTGCAAACATGAAATGCATGTTGTTTGTCTCGGGGGCCTTGTTTTGGCTTATGAAAAAATTAAAAATTGAAAGCGACAATCAAACAAAAAAAAAACCAAAGCCAAACCACCACCAACCACCTTCTTCATTGGCCCTTGTTGAAAAACCAAAACGCAAAATCCCAAAAGCAAAAACTGCAACCTGCACTTTTTTTTTCCCTTTTGTGGGGCAAACTTGGTCTTGGTCTCTTTTTTTTCCCTTTTTAATCCCCCATAATGCATTATGTTTGACCTTCCTTGTAGGGTCAGCCAGGAGAAAAGGGAAAGACCAGCCTGAGAGTCAGCGACCTGCAACCTTGCCGGCCTCCCCTCCTCCTCAGTTGCCCCGCAACGCAGGGGAGCAGGCTTCCAATACTAATGGTACACACCAGTTCTCACCAACGGGTTTAAGTCAAGACTTTTTCAGCTCGTCCTTGGCAAGCTCCGGCTTACCCCTGGCTTCTACCGGAAAATTTGCACTAAACTCTCTCCTCCAGCGCCAACTCATGCAATCCTTCTACTCCAAGGCCCTGCAGGAAGCGGGAAGCACAAGCATGGTTTTTTCAGCAGGTCCCTACAGCACAAACTCCATCTCTTCCCAAAGCCCCTTGCAACAAAGCCCAGCAGACGTCAACGGCATGGCGCCCTCACCCAGCCAATCAGAAAGCGCCGGCAGCGCCTCCGAAGGCGAGGAGATCGACACGGCAGAAATTGCACGTCAGGTCAAAGAGCAGCTGATCAAGCACAATATTGGGCAGCGGATCTTCGGGCACTATGTCTTGGGTCTCTCGCAAGGCTCCGTGAGCGAGATCTTGGCCCGGCCCAAGCCTTGGAACAAGCTGACGGTCAGAGGCAAGGAGCCGTTCCATAAGATGAAGCAGTTCCTGTCGGACGAGCAGAACATCTTGGCCCTGCGCAGCATCCAAGGCCGGCAGAGAGGTGAGTGAGATGCCCGCTTTCCTTTCAACATCCGTTCTGGGGAGGGGCGAGGCCCGCTGGGGGCAGCGGCGCCGAGCAGTTCGCTGGGGTTCTGCCTCGCACAAATTCTTCTTGGAATGACGGCAACATTTAGACAGTCAGATCAATCACTTGTTAAAAAGGTGACAGCACATCTAAAGATACGGGTTTTTTTGCAAATGGCGGGTCCCGTCTTCAAAGAGGCATTCCCCCCTTTTCTCTCACACAGGAGAGAATACCTCTTCCTAGATGGTGCCTGCTGTTACGACAAACACATGCATCTTCTCAAAACCAAGCAAGTGTGGTGTTTGCTTTAGAACAGTTGTGTGTGCGCGCGTGCACATGGGTTTGCATTAGCTATTCATAGTCTGCTTTTTTGACCCAGAATCAAATTAATTAAATCTAGGAATCGGCTAAAACTCATGTGGTTGGTCAAGTGAAGATGCCTTTTAATCAGGTTATAGCCCTGCTTGGAATACGCAGAGAGCTTTTGTCTTTCATCCAAGGTGACGTTGCATTCCACACAACCCACCAGTGGTTCTCCTGTGCTGGGCTCCTGCTGAAATTAACGGGAGTTGTGGTGGGCTGCACTGCCATGCTCTGGGCACCGCTGCCACCATTTCAGTTGGCAGATGGCACAAGTGGGTCACCCGTAAGTCTTAAGGTGTCTGTGAAAAACCGACTCTTCTTTGGTTGGTAGAAACCATTATTTCTTGCCACACCATCCTTGCGTGTTCATCCATTGAAAAATTCGATCTGGTTTGGTAGCGTTTGTCGAAGGGGAGTTCTAATGAGATGCAATGGTAATGTTTGTCCGCCCGCCCGCCCCTCATTGGTTCAGCGTGCCTCCAATTAATGCTGTCAGACTAGCTTTGGAAACGGCAGATTATGGGCAGGGATCGTCCGATCCCTTCTGCAACGAATCGTTGAATCCTGCCAGCTTTATTACAGCGCGCTCCCCCCTCCTCTCCAAGTCCAAGTGTGTCATTATTATCTGTGCTTCCCCCCCAAAAAAAAAAAATGTAAGAAAACCAGAGCAATCAGCTTGCAACAATGAGCTCCTGTCCTCTGCTTAAGGGTCAAGTAAATCAATAGAAAACAAACACAGCAGGGTTATATAACATGCTTTAAGATGCAGAGCACATAGAAAAACCTTGGAGGCATGGGGGGGAATTATCCCATTGATCTCTGCTATAACAGCGCTGGTGCACACTCAAAAGTAGCTCGCCAGTACTGAGATGGGGGGGGGGGGGATAGAACCAGTTTTTAACCATCCCTCCCCTCTCTGGAAACTCTGCCCGCACCTCTGAAATCACCCATCTTGGCTCAGAGTTCGTCTTGCACAGCCTCTCTGAGGAACACGTTCCATTGTCTGGACACCTTCGGATGATGATGGTCTAATGGACCGCCAGCTGCCATTGCTTTCTGACGCGCTCCCGTCTCTTCTTGGTAAGAGCTAGTATAGCACATTGTGTGATGTGATGTCATCGTGTGGTGTGTTTTCCCCACCCTTGTAGCGTTGACTGTGGACAACAAGGGCGGGAAAGTGTATCGCACTGCTGAGATCACTCCGTACATTGTGCCACTGAGGCCTCTGGCTCCTCGGGGATGCGCAAGAGTCCGGGTTCAGTCCTTGGCTTTCTCCCGCTAGAAGGCTCGCGGGTAGCCGGACTGGGGAAACCGTCCTTCTGCCTGAGATGCTGGAGCGTCATCGCTACTCAGGGCAGACAGCACCAGACTGGACGGACCAATGGTCTGTCTCTGTTGGTGTCAGGCAGCGTCACGGTTAACAGGGAGGCCTACGTCTCCGTTCCTTGCATTTCTCTCCCGCCTTTCTTCCACGATGGCATTCAAGGCCGTGCATCTAGTTTTCCCAGGCAGTCGCCTATCCAGGCGCAGGCCGGATGAAGACCTCCTTAGTTTCAGCAAGGGCGCAAGGCGACTGCGTCACGCCCTGGAGCGGACTGTGTCGGAGTGTCATTCCCCCCCGGCTAGGGGGGCCCCCACCTCGGGGGGGGGGGAGAGCACATGCTTGGCATGCCAAAGAGGCCTGATTGGATCTCAGAGGGACCTTGGGTGGTGGTGGTTGGGAAGGCCCCCACCAGGGAGAGCTGCTGGCAGTCAGAGGCCGCTAGGCAGCCCCGTGGGTTGCTCTTCGGAGACGCTGCCGTGGAGGGGAGACTCTTCTGGTGCCCCATAACCCACCCCTGTGACAGAATGAGCCAGGCATTCAGGCTGACGTTTTTTCCTTGTGCTCCTCTCCTCTTGAGGATTGTGGGAGGAGGTGAGGCAGACCCTGCGGCCTCCCGTGACCTGTTGCGACTGATGAGCTCTGCAGTTGCCATTTTTTTTCTCATTTCTCCCTTTCTCGGGAGCCTGACCTCCTTCCAATAGTCTGCCATCTCTTCTGCCCTTCTTCCTTCTTTATAGATTGGCTGGGTTTGCACCCGTTCTCGGTTAGGTGCCCTGTTGATTTCTCCTGCTAACGGCACCGAGCAGAAGCGAAGCCCCTGTTTCTGGAGTGCACACGACGTTGAGTGTCTTGGGGTTTGAAACGGCAAAATGAGTTCCGTTGGTTGAAACCAGCGTTATTTTAGCAAAATAGCCCTAAAGGCCGATGCCAGGAGGAAGTGGAAGCTTATGAGTGGGAAATGCCCCAAGTGGAATCTTGGGCCCAGAGTGAAAGGCAGTGGCCAGGGTGCTGGTCCGGACAGACAGAAACAGCAGTCGCGCGAACAGGCAGGAAACAGGGCCCTTTGTCTTCTCTTCTGGCTGACAGCCCATCGTGTCTGATGGGAAGATGTAGGGCAGGGAGCTCCCCACACCTTCCTTTCCCATCCCAAGCCTGACTCCTGGTTTCAGGGAAAGGGGGACTGAAAGCCCATTGCTGGAACAAACTGGCTTCCAGAGAAAGAGGGAAAGGACAACTCCTCCGCCCCCCCCCCCGCCCCCTGGAGTCCTGGCTGACGGTGGTTGAGCCTCCAACTTGTGTCGGGATGAGTGGCATTCCCCAGGCTCAGCCCTTCCCTTGTCCTCCTAAGAGTGCAGCGCCCACGAAGGCCCGCTTTCCCCAGGTGCCACGTCCTCTTTAAATGCCGTGCCCATGTCTTGGCCAGTGAAATGCCCAGACAGGTGCATTGCTGGCGTCATTAGGTTATACACAAGTGGTGTGGGGTGCATAATAAGAGCATGTGGCATTACCTGACCAGGGGCATGGAAAGCGTACATAGGTAAGGACTTCCCTGGGGTCTGTGGCACATGTTGTTTCTGAGTGATGTACGAGAGAAAATAGAGGGGGGGGAGAGCGCCTTTGAGGGGGGGCTGGACCTTCCCCCTGATGATTCCAAAAGCTGGAAGGAGCAGCTGCTTTTGTTTTATTTTACTTTTATTTTGCTTGTTTTTAAAACTTTATTGCTTTTTGGCAGAGCTCCCAGAGTGGCAAGCAATAAAACGTACATCTTTTAAAATGTATTTTAATACTTAAAAACCAGTAGCAAAACAGACTTGCAACAGCGATGAATCATTAATTCAGGAGGAACAAAGTCAGTCCAACTCAAAAGACCTACCCAAGCCTGGCAGTCATCGCTAATCTCTGAAAAAACGTAGAAGGAAGGGGGATTCTGGGTGCCACCACCGAAAAGGCCCTGCCCCCTTATGTCACCTTCTGGTAGCGGTGGGTGTAGAGCAGGGGCCTCCCTAGCATGCTCGAGATGATGGTCCTTGTGCCCCTTGTTGCTGTGTCTTGGAGTCCATCAGGTGCCCAGTCACTTGGATCATTCACAGTTGAAAGCTGCCCTTTCTGACTATGCCCAGAATAAAGACTGGCGTGTGTTCCTCATTCTTTTTCCACATCTGTTTCTCATATGGTTTGACTCCTTTAGCGCATCCCCTACAAGGCGTTGGGCGCAAAGCGCCACATCCTCTGCACTGCAGAATAGCGGTTCGCTTGGAAAACCCACCCCCAGTTTCCCCAAGTGTTGAAATGTCATTGGCCACAGCTGAACGCAGCTTTCCCAGATTGGAGCAAGTAGCATCCTGCCCCGCCCCCAAAGCTGAACGCAGGTGCCTCTCTCATCAGTGTGACTTTCCTTTGAAAAAGCCCTGTTGGATGGCGGAGGAAATCTTGAGACCTCTCCGAGGCAGAACTTGTCTTCAAACCTCCTTCCCTGCATCTTGTGTTGTCTTCTCCTCCTGCAAGGACCACTGACCCGTCTCCATCTTACTGTACCTTTTTATAGACATTTGTTTCTCTCTCTCTCTCTCTCTCTCTCTCTCTCTCTCTCTAATCTCCTCCCTGAGCGGAGCTGTAATCTTTATTAACAAGCCAGCCAGCCTCGCTCCCTTTCCAAACCAGTCAGCTGCTCTAGGCAGATCCAGAAGGTTGACGAGCTGCTTGATTTGCCCCCCCCTCCCGCCCTTGCTTGCTGACTCTATCTCCCCCACCCCTCCCCCTTTTTCCCTGGTTAGCACCAGCTCATTCTTATTCCATCTCACACCCCCTGATTTGTTAGAAACCACCACCCCCTCCCCTGATTGTTTTGTTCTTACCCGACTTGTTTTTCAACAGAGAATCCAGGCCAGAACCTGAACAGGCTATTTCAGGAAGTACCGAAACGAAGAAATGGGTCAGAAGGTACGTCACAGGCAGGTGTTTCTCTTTGCAGTCAATCTCTGGGCAATGGAGTGTGCTTAGCGCTGTGTGTCTTCTGTATTGTCGTGGTTAAAAATCCAAACGTGAAAAGTACAGTTTGATTCTGGCCTGGAATCTGAGAGAAAAACAGACAGTGGCCCAGTGCAGACATCATGCCCGAGTCCTGCAAAACCAGCCAGGACCAAGCCTTGGGAGCGCTCCTCCCCCACCTTCCTCTTCCCTGCTTTTCTTTCTGCACATTTACGTGATTTTGTGTTACATGTACACCAGTGCTAACCAGAGTTGCCCTTGTAACCAAGATGTGGAACCAGGGTTCGAAATGGGTTTGCAAGACCCTGGTTATGAGAGCAACCCTGGTTTGCATTCATTGTGGTTAGTATCGGTGTGCATTTAATGCTAAACCACGGTTACAGCAAACTAGGGAAGAGAAGACATCATTAACTGTGAAGAAGGGTGGAGAGAGAATCCGTATTAGTTCCTGAAGTGATTCCCAATTTGCAGGAAGCCAACATTATGTCTACACTGGACCAGTAAGCATAAAACAAACCATGGGTTCACAGCAAGAGGACTTGCTATTTTTTTTCCTCCCCTCTAATTCTGCTGCTATACTAACTTGACTCCTGAGTAAAGCTCATGCCTCATGTAGACAGAGCAAAAACGTACTGTCCTTCATGGTGAGCACGGACATGGGGCCTCTTCCATATTCTTCTCATCATAACTGTGCGGAGTAGATGAGTCTTGAGCGAGAGTGACCGCCCCAAGGTGACCCAGTGCCCTTCAGGTGGGAGTGGGAGATTTCAACCTGGGCCCAGCATCCTCCCCAGGACACCGTGCTAGCCATTGGCTCAAGAAATGGCTCTTTAGCCCCTGAGACAATCACTTGGAGGCTTTTGGCTTTCCCCAAAGTTCATAGTCATGCGCCATTTTAGTATGGAAGGCAAAAAGGGTCTTGTCTCCAGGCACTCCCCCACCTGCACGGAAGGTGCATTTTTGTGCAAGTCAAGCCACCCATGCTCACCACTCTGTGATCAAAGCTGGCGTCGCTCCCAGCATGCTTTGCGGGTCCTCTTGTTTCAGGAGCCTGCAAGGAGGAAGGGGTGCGATTGCTGAGCTCCAGGAGGCCGCGGTCTCTGCACAGGCTCCTCAGACAAAAGAGGAACTGCAGAGCATGCTGGGACTATCCGACTTTTCCACAGATTGGTGACGTAGGTGTCGTCTCCTGCCCCCTCTCAACAGGCTCCTGGTCTGAAATTGAGATCTCACTCCTGGTCTGAAAGGGAGGATTTTGTAGCTACAGGCACTGCCTTGAGGTTGCAAATGGAGAGCCCAAACTTTACGTAAAATCGAAGTTACGCAAGTCGAGGCTTACGTAAGTCGGGGAGTGCCTATATGGTATGCATTTGCTGTGTTCAGGCACAGCACCGAATTCCAACCATTTGTTTTAAACTAGAAACAGAAGCTGCAAATGTCTCAATTTGCTCCAGACCAAGGCTCTTGCTAGTAATGCTAAACCCTGGTTTAATTGGGGCTTAGTGTTTTATTTGAACCTGGCCATCACTTTCTGTAGGAGGAAGCGTGTGACACAAGGAATGTTGCCTTTTCTGTGTTCGTGAATAAGATGACCTATCTGTAGCGTCCTGTCCTCAACAGTGTGCTTGTGCAGAGCCCAAATTAACTGAGCTTGGCAGGCGACCAGCAGTCCTTGCACAAATGTTGTTGTCGTTTGCAAATCTCACTGCAGAGGAAATGAAGCTTTGGCTTCTGCTAGGAGGTGGGAGTTCTTGAGAGCAAAGGTGATACGTCAAAAAGCAAGAGGGAGGGAAGCATGTTGTTTCGGTTTCTTACTGAAGTAGCACATGAGGCTGAACCCACTTCCATGCTCATAAACTCTGTTTGAAGCTGTCTCCTTTTCAAATATACTGAGCTGGTGTAGTGCACTGGTGAAGGGTGTGAGCTGTGAGCCTGGAAGGTCCTGGGTTCAAATGTCACTTCAGCAGTGAACTCTGTTGGATGTCCCTAGGCAAGACATTTAACACGTGTGTGTGTGGGGGGGGGGGGCATCTGCAATGTTTACAGTGCAAGTCTTGCTCCCCTATGAAGTGTGTTCAGACTGCAGTCTTAGTCGATTTATCAATCATGTTTTTAACTGACTAAAAAGGACCCCTGCTTAATCAGTCAGCAATGTTAACCACAGGTGGCGAGTGCCATTATGGAAGAGGCACCCTCCCCTGTGTGAGAGAGGGGGGGATGCCTCTTCTGAAGTGGGGCCTCCTGTGACGTGGATGCCTCACCTGGAAACCAAAGGAAGGCATGAACGATTCCTCTCATGTGCAGATTTAATTTAGTTGGGTTTGACCCTACTTACCAGTATCTATATTTCCTGTTACATTCATCTCTTATTATATACACAAGGTGGCTTGTAAGGCAGTATCAAATATATAAAATTGTTATTTTGAGATCATTTTTTGTATTACTTAGCGTTCCCAAACGAACAATAATCCTCTAAATGCCTCTTTTTCAACCTGGCCAGCAACGGCATCCGTCAAAACGGCCTTTTCAAAACATGTCCTTTGCACAGGAGACAAAAAGGGAGGCACCTTAATGGGTCTCTGGGGGGCTCCTTCCTCCGTCTTGGGGCGGGGCACAGTAACTAACACCCTTTTCTTACCCCAGACTAATCTTAGCCTCCGTGGTACTCTGTGCCTCTCTACACCCCCACTGTCTAATATGGGGGTGA
The DNA here is from genome assembly GCA_026170595.1 of Plestiodon gilberti rubricaudatus. NCBI lineage: Eukaryota > Metazoa > Chordata > Lepidosauria > Squamata > Scincidae > Plestiodon > Plestiodon gilberti. Next base: position 55,521,865 of record JANXHW010000007.1, read on the forward strand.
TCGTGCAGGACTCCCCTTAAAGGGTGATGGTTGGAAGAATTATTGAGAGCACTTCGGAAAAAGCATGGCCTGCTTGCTTGGCTGTGATGCCGATTTAAAACAACAAAGAACTCTGTAGCACCTTAAATGACTCACCAGTTTCCTTTTGTGAGCTACAGTCCCCTTCATCAGATGCCCTCAGTGAGCAGGTATTTATATACAAGGGTCTAGACCAGCAATTTTCAATGTTTTTCTTCTCGTGGCACGCTGACCTCTATGGTCTTTGTCTCTTGTTATATCACTTCCGGCTTCCAGGAGACTCTTCCAGGTTCTGTGGCTCTGTTTCTAGAGCAACTGTTTGTAGTAATGAATTGTCTGTCCCTCCGCCGGCAGAGGAAGAGGAACGATTTGTTACTACAGACAGTGGCCCTAGAAACAGAGCCGCCGAACCCAGAAGAGTTTTCCAGCCATTTTCAACCACTGTGCTCCAGACTCCCGTGGCACACCTGCGGACCTTCCTCGGCACACCGGTTGAAAATCGCTGGTATAGAAGAAAGGCTGTAAAAGGTGGGGGATCACAGGACTCTAGGATGAAAGAGCTGCAGTTAGTGACCACGATCACGTAAGCTGCAGTGAAAAACACAAACTCTGTGGTAGATAATGCCTTTTTCCTGGCTGTCCTGAGTTAATTGAGGCAGGAACAATGATTTCCTTGTGTCCAGACCTGTGAAGGAAAGAACCCAATTGGTTATGGAATGCTAGAAATGCAGTGGGTAACTTATGCGGAGTTAAATGCATGAGCTAAGTACAATTAGAGTTTACAGCAGCAAGGACAGGTCATAGTGCAGTCTGTCTGTCTGAACTGAGAGGATAATTTAATAATGCTCTTGGGAGCGCCCATCTGTTTCCGTGGGGCTTGTTCAGGAGACCTTCCTGCCGGATTTGCCCCATGGGCAATTAGTGGGACAGGAATGGCATTGAGCTTTTCCATCACAGGCACTAAGATGTCTTGGGCCAGGTGCACGTCAAGACTCCCCAGCAGCACCCCATGATTAGCACCCCAACAATTAACACAAATTGAAATGGCAACAAAATCAAACAAGACAGTAGCAATAAGGTAGCCGTTTAAAACAATCGGTGTAAACAGCCTTTTGAAAGAGGACAACTTTCACCATCTGTCTGACAAACGGTCAGAAATCCCGTTTTCCCCCTGGAGCAAGTTGCCTCGCCTTTCCCGGCTTCGCGTGCACTTGGGGGGGCCAACGTTTCTGCTCCCGCGTCTCCTAAAAAGGAGCAGCTCCAGAAGCCTCAGAATTGAGGGCGATTCTATTGATTCGCTTTCCAAACCTTTCGGGGGGAATGGGGGAGTTGTGCTTCTGTTTTTAAAATGTGAGACTGAAGCAATATTTTGTCATTTGCCAATTTGGGAGTGTGCCCAAGATCGTTCAGATAACTGCTCCCCCCCTCCTTCTGTCTGTTTCCTATTTTTGAGATTCCCATCTGCAATGTTGTGCTATATTTGGAATGATACTTTGTTTTTGAAAATCGAGCAGGTTTTCTTAAAAAAAAAAAATACATTGCAAGAAAGAAACAGGCACTTCCCCAGAATTTTTCTTGCTGTTGAAGAACTGAACAGGCCAAATATTTTCTGCTACAACCCAGGATAAATATTGTTTTTAAGTCTTGGCAATCAGATTCCAGAGCAAGCGAGCGAGCGTTGTTGAGTTCTCTCCAAGTCAGAACGAGGTTGCGAGTCCCCAGCTCAGTGGCAGGGCACCTGCTGTACATGCAGACGCTCTCAGGCTCCACCCCTGCAGTGTCCCCAGGGAAATCTACTGGGCAGAGGAGTTGGTACTGAGCTGGATGAGCGCATGGCCTGGCACGGTGATGAGGCACGCAGGGCTCGCAGTTCAGTCGTCCTGTTGCCTGAGCCCTTTGAGCCGCTGCTGGTCGGGGCAGACAGCCCTGGGATGGGTTGAGCAGCTTCCTGTGTCCGTACTCTTGTCTTGGGGGGTTGTGACTCCGTGGTCGAGCTCGTGCTGTGCATGCAGAAGAGCCTAGACTCAATCCCCAGTAGTATCTCCAGCTCCGCTGAGAGGATCCTGGATAGCAGAGTTGGAGATGACCTCCCAGGAGAGCCGCTGCTAACCAAATGAATCGTTCATCTCACTCTGCATACAGTGGCCCCATAGGTTGAAGTGAATATGTGGGGTGGCCATAGCGCAGTGGTGGAGCAGGTGGGAAATTCCCGGGTGAAAGCCAACAGAACGGAAGCTAGTGAGAGTAGTATACTACAAGGTGAGTATAGAAGCCAAGTGTGATCATGGTTGTTTGTCCTTTTGTGATATGCTGGACCTATAGTCTGAGCCAATGACGAACAGCTCCTTTTGATTGGCAGCTTCACTCCCCGGAAGACTGCCTAACCCTTGCCAAACGTCTCCCGTTTTCCAGGTAACATCACCACACGTATCCGAGCCACAGAGGGCTCCGATGAAGCTATCAAATCCATCCTAGAGCAAGCAAAAAGGGAGCTGCAGGTACAGAAAACAGGTAGGAACGCCCTGCCGGGGGTGGCGTGTTGACCTGGCAATAGCGGGAGCGTAATTGTCCGAGGCGTCTTAGTGAGCTAAAATTCTTGGAATGGGAATGACGACTGTCAGCAAAGTCTGGCAAACGTCCTTTCCAGCAAGTGTGTCGCAACCCATCATGAGCCTCCCAAATGTTCATGGCGGTAACCCCATTAAGGAATGTCGCTTCATTGGCAGACATAGAGGGCATGCCTACAGCACGGGTGCCAACTGGTTTAATAGAGTTTTCCTCTCTCCCAGGGGAGCCCTCAGAACCATGGCGAGAGCACACAGGGGTCTCTCCGAGCTCTGCCAGACTGCCGTTGGCAAGATTTCTTTGTGGGAAGCCATGATAGATTGTTATCGGCTGTAAAACCATTTGGTTATCACAAATCACCATTTCAGCCCCACTATAGGAGCCTGTGGTTTGTACAAACCACGGTTTCCCATATTCAGATGAAAACAGGAAACTGCAGTTTGTATCAAACTGTAAATGGAAGATTTCAAGCTTCTCTCCTCAGACACGAGGGAGGGATGGAGGGAATATGTTGCCAAAATTGCCCTGTTATTTTGGGGAATAGCTTTAATATGGCAATTTGACATGTATAGGATCTTGATACCTGTGTATACCAGAGTCCAGCTTCACAGAATTCCGTTTTAAATAATATTAAAGACACACATGGGTTGCTTTCCAATATTTACTAAATAATTCAGGCAGATTCATACAAAAATCCAATCATACAAATCATACAGATCTAGGAATTCAGCTAGAAAAGACAGAGACTTTCGCATTAGCAGGATTCCCTTTGAAGCGTTGGGGGGTAATAGTCACCTTTTCCTGGAGAGGAGTTGTCCTTTGGCTGCAGCAATATTGGAAGAGAGAGGGAGGAGGAGGGGTAGTGGAGGTTTTGGGCTCCAACCAGCAGAGCACAAGGAGCCAGGGTGGTATAGTGGTTTGGGAGTCGGACTTAGACCTGGAAGATCCAGGTTCAAATCCCCGCTCAGCCACGAAGCTTCCTGGGTGACCTTGGGCCAGTCACTATCTCTCAGCCCCACCTACCTCACAGGGTTGTTGTGAGGACAAAAAGGAGGGGAGGAAATATGTAGAGCTCCTTGGAGGAAGGGCGGTATAAAAATGTGACAAATAAATAAATAAATAAAAATAAGTAGGAAGTGGAGGAGCTCTTGGAAACTCGTGCTCGTATTCCTAAACCATGGTTTAGTGTCACGTTGACCCAGGTCCAACCAGTCATTCTAAAGATTAAAGGAGGTGTGTATGATATAATAAATAAGTGTATTTATAATGGTTGGTTTGCAAATATCTCAACTAACCCTTCTGAGACGAACTCCGAGACTTGCCAGTAAATGTCCTTTTCTGGGGCGTGGAGGCGGGGGGCGGGGGTTGAAAGACCCGTTGCCAGTGGTGGAGACACAAGCGCCTGGATCAGCCCGGTCTCACGTGGCCTTTTGTTTCTCCCCGCAGCTGAGCCGGCTCAGCCACCTTCCGCCTCGAGCAGCGGCGGTTCTGATGACGCCATTCGCTCCATCCTGCAGCAGGCCCGGCGTGAAATGGAAGCACAGCAGGCTGCCCTGGAACCTGCCTTAAAAGCCACCCCCTTGTCCCAAGCCGAAATCTCCATCTTGTCCCCCAAACTGATTCCCACGCCTGCAGTGTCTTCGGTGGCCAGTTACTCCCCGCTCGCCATGTCCCTGAAAAAGCTCCCGGCAGCGGTGGATTCCAGCCTCTCCTCCTTGCAGACTCTCGCCACTCTCAAGAAGGAGGCCCAAGAGGCCCCCCTCCTCGATCTCCACGGGATGTCGGATTCAGCGCAAGGCGTGCTGAGGCATGTTAAAAATGAACTGGGGCGCAGCGGGGTGTGGAAGGACCACTGGTGGAACACCGTGCAGCCGGACCGGAGAAGCGCCGCTCCTCCCATGGAGGATCCCAAAGTGGAGGACACCAGCGGCGGCGGGAAGGAGAAGGCCGGCAGCCAGCCCCGGTCGGACCGCGGCCAGCAGCAGCTCCAAGGGCCCTCCTCCTCCTCGGACTACTGGAAGGAGTGGCCCAATGCCGAGTCCCCCTATTCTCAGAGCTCTGAACTGAGTGTGACGGGGGCCAGTCGCAGCGAGACCCCGCAAAACAGCCCCCTGCCTTCCTCCCCCATCGTCCCTTTGTCAAAGCCATCGAAACCTTCCGTTCCTCCGTTGACCCCCGAGCAGTACGAGATTTACATGTACCAGGAGGTGGACACGATAGAGCTCACGCGTCAGGTCAAAGAGAAGCTAGCCAAGAACGGCATCTGCCAAAGGATATTTGGTGAAAAGGTAAAGAGACCACGGCGGGTGGGGGGGTGGGGTGGTTTACATATGGCAAGCCTTGGGCCGTCTTTGAAGAAACCGTGAAAATATCCCCACAGTGGAAACACCTTTCTCTCTGCACACCATGCATAATTTTATATGATGATGGCTTAGCATATTTCTCTTTGCGGCCGTCTGTACTTACCTGTTCGTGCCTCATGGGTTTGTCTTCCTTTTGACGTGACCCGAACGTTGTGTTCGGGCGCTGGGGCATTTCCACTTGTTGCAGAAACGGTTTTGGGGTTGCAGAAAGGCCCGGATTTCCCGTTCCCGTCCAGCCAGGCCAAGGCTGAAGTCGCATCTCTTTTGACCATCTTCTCACAAGCGCAGAGACGTGCAAACTCCCTTTTGGCTCAGCCTGAAAACGACTTGGGCTTTTCTGCTGTTGTAGTTGAATACTTGACAAACTTTGGCGGGTTTTTCCAGTCTTCATTTTGAACACTTGTCAAGCCTGTTAGCGTGTGGTGTTTGTTTCACGACAAGCCCCATGATCCCTGGTCTCAAGACTCTGAGAGGAAAGAGGTGCCCCAAAGCGCTACTGTGCCCCTGTCCCGGGTCCCCAAGTCTGGTTAGGGGGAGAAACGGCCAGTTCAGAGGGAACTGCACACCGCTACCCTGCAGGACAATTACCGTGTTTCCCCGAAAATAAGACAGTGTCTTATATTAATTTTGGCTCCAAAATGTGCAGTAGGTCTTATTTTCAGGGAGGTCTTATTTTCCCAACCTGTGGCGCGACACCCCCCCCCCCCCCCCGGCACTTACTTTGACCGATTAAAGCTTCATTCTTTCCTGACGGTGCAAGGCTCCTCAAGGCCTGGAAGGCCTGCACTTGAGTCCTCCACCATAGAGACGATGTGCTAGAGAGACCAGCAAGGCCTGCAAGGAGGCTGTAACCTTGCAGAGTCTCTCTAGCTTGTCGTCTCTATGGTGGTGGACTCAAGTGCAGGTCTTCCAGAGCTTTGCACCCTCAGGAAAGAATGAAGCTTAAATCGGTCAAAGTAAGTGCCAGGGGGTGCTGGGGGGGGGGGGTCGCGTCTGTCTGATGATCCTATCTAGGTCTTACTTTCAGGGAGGTCTTATGTTTATGAGTGCCAGCAAAAATCATGCAAAAATGATGGTAGGTCTTATTTTCGGGGGAGGTCTTATTTTAGGGGAAACAGGGTATCTTCCTGGAAATGAGAGGATAACCTCTCCTTTGTCACGCAGTACCCACCACTCCTCCCATCCCCAGGTGGGGGGGGGGTGCAGCGTGCCTCTCCCCTCCTCCTCCCAGTCCTTGGTGCAAGAAGGGAAGCGGACGAGACGGGGGGAGGGAGCTGGGTGTGGCCCCCAGGCTCCCCCTTGGCCTGCCCTCTTCTAAGCAAGTGCCCCCCGTTAACCCTGCATCTTCCTGTGGTTGTTTCCCTGCAGGTGCTGGGTCTCTCCCAGGGAAGCGTCAGCGACATGCTGTCCCGGCCGAAGCCCTGGAGCAAGTTGACGCAGAAGGGCCGCGAGCCGTTCATCCGCATGCAGCTCTGGCTCAACGGCGAGCTGGGACAGGGAGTCTTGCCAGCCCAGGGGCAGCCTCAAGGCCAAGGTAAAGGAGCCGGCAGCCCTGTCTTCTCAAGGTTTCCCCTCGCAGGCTTGCATGAGCTCCCCAAAATCCCTTGGGCCAAAGTGTTGGCATTTCCGGGGTGAACGGATGCTCGCCCCTCTCTTCTCTCTGTTGACTTTGGGACCTAGAAGTGTTGACCCACTGGTGGGTGAGAAGGCGGTTGCTGTTTGGGGTATCAGAGGGTCCCTGGGTGTGTGGAAGAGGAAATGTCACAGCCCATTGTGCAGAATAGGTTGGTCTTGGCCCCAGGTCTGCCTTTCAACAAACCACTCTCTGTTGTGGTTCTGTTGAACCCGCCCATTGCAGTCACGCTGCTGCCCACTGGCCAATGGGCACCCTGCTTCTAGAAGCCCCATCAAAGCAAAGGTCAGCTGGGTTTTCCCAGGAGGAGGTGCAGGAACAGTGAGAGAGGCTTTCGGTCCTGCACTCCACCTGCAAAGACCTCATCGGGAGCGCGCATGCTAGAGGTGACCTTCGCTCCTGCCTGGTGGGGTGTTTCGGTGCTGGGGCTTCTCCGGCTCCTTCCAGCTTGCAACGGCCTCTCTTCCCCCCCCCTTTGCCCTTCTATCCAGCTCATCGTCCCCCAGATCAAGCCCCGCAAAATGACCCATTGGTCTTGGCTCGCCCCTTGATGGCGTTTGCAAGAGACTTGAGCAGTTGTTCTCTCTGCTTGGAGAGCCTGGCTTTCGGATGAAAGGAGAACTGGGGCTAGAGATGACCGCACCCCCCCCCCCCAGCAACCTCTTTAGCATAGCTCCGTTTCAGCTGGAGTTATTTGAAGGCTGCCTTTCAGTCGTCCACATTCAATGTATCAATACTGTCAAAGACCAGCAAAAACGAAAACACAACCGTAGTGGAAGCAGCATTGGTCACATTGCTGAGTATCAAAACTAAGGTTTGGCAGATAAAGTACACATACACGTACAGGAAACAGAGGGTGAATAGATGCTAAAGAATGTCCTCCTTGCGAACGAGACCCTTACGGGTTTTGCAGGCGGCTGTCAGGGAGTCTGCGCTCCGAATAGTGAACCGAGGATTAGTTCCCCTAAGGAGTTCCTTGGCCATCGCTACATCAGGCAGTCTGAGAATTCCCTAGGAAGCTTTGCACTGGATTTGACCGTCTTTTGCCCTATTCAAGTATGGCATCTCCGTGTGGGCATCTGAGGGTGTCAGAGGCCAGATTCCTGCCTGCAGACTGTCAGGTAGCAGAGAACGTCGCCCCAAGCAGGCCAGAGTCTCCGCCAAGCCCCCCCCGTAGATCTCAAGGAAGGAGGGGTTGAGCCGGGGGGGGGGGGGGTGGTTCTGCTTTCCTTCCTTCTTTGCTGGCGAGTGGTGGGCTTGGGTCCCTGCCAGGTCTCTTCCTCACCGTCCTCCTTTTCTTCTTCTAGTCCTTCACTCTGTGTCATCACTGCAAGATCCCATTCCGCAGGGATGCGCAAGTTCAGGTAAATGGTGGCTTTCTTTCTTACAAACCTTCTGCTTTGTTGTGCTGCGTTCTCTGCTTCTGGGCGGGGCTGGTGGGGTGTGCGGCGCGTCCCGGACTGTCCTCGCAGCACAGGCAGGGGACGATGCAATTGTCAGCAGCAGGCAGGGGCAATGCAATTCCTCTCCCAGCGGAACAAACCATCCTGTATGAAGTCCAAGGGAGCCTGTGGTTTCTGTGAAATAGCCATTTGAAACGCACATCGGTATCTCTAGTGTGATCAGAAAGGGTCGTTGTCATATGCCTTCCGACCATCTTCTCTATCTTTCCACCTGACTGCTCTCGCGCCCTTGGGGAAATCCAGTTTTGCGTGTTTTGTTTCAGTGTTGGTTGCGCTGATCTCATCACAGGGGGGGAGAGGAAAAAATGCTGAAGTGGTGTTGTCAACTTGCACTTTCCGTGGTGAATTTTTCCTACAACGTGGCCCCATTATTGATGGCTAAAATTGGGTCAGAGCTCTGAAGATTGGTTTGACACAACTAGCTGGATGATTGGGTGTGAGCCTCTCCTGGCTTATGTAGTGACCCAAAGCCCTCCCTTTTGGAAAGGGATTCTTATTTTCTTCTGAAGAATGCATTCTAGGGAAACAAGTGTGGTTCATCCAGCAGCTACTGTGAGCCTTTCCCCGCCAACGGTTCTCTTCCCATCCTCATCCAGCCATTGGAACCCCTGTGACCTACTTGGGCAAGCCTCGACAGGGGTCCTGGTGTGTGGAGCTCTTGCTCAGTGGTAGAGCATCTGCTTTGCCCGCCTTGGGCATCTTCAGGTGAAGCTGGGAAAGATCCTTTTTTAGAAATCCTGGAGAGCGGTTGCCAGTCAGAGTAGACCTAGGCGGACCAAAGGGCTGACTCAGACGGAGGCGGCTTCCTGTGTTCCAGAGTTGACTGCATTCAATGCGCCCTGCACGTTCTGGTTTACTGAGAAGTTCAGTACTCGAAAGACGTTTCTTATCGGTCATCTTGCGTGCTATCTTGCGTGCTTTGAGTCGCCTTAGGACAGGAGAGCAGAAAGGCTGGAGCCAAGCGGGACTGTCACGCGTCCCTCCTGGCTTCCTCCAGCAGCTGCCTCTCAAGTCCCGTTTTCGAGAGGCCGACCGACCCCTTGCCAATCCACAGGTAAGCGGGACTTCCGGGGTGACCTGTGGGCCACAGGATAGGCAGAGACCGTGCCTGGAAAAGGTGTACGTTGGCCCCACTTACGGGTTCCATTTATAGGTGGGAATTCCATCGTGGGACCCACTTACAGACTTCTGTTTGTGTTTGTGCTGGCTTTGAAGCTGCCCTGGAGGAGTGCTTTCTCTCCCCCCCCCCCCCCATGGAACTGGAAGTTCTCTGTGGTGGTGGGGAAAATGAGCAGAACTCTGATTACAGCAGCCTGATTGCTCCTCCAATCAGGGGCTCTGATTGCATGTCATTCTGTTTTCCTGGGTGGGTGGGAGAAAGTTGCTTTGGTTGCCCGGACAACACTTTGGGGATGGGGCAGCCTGAGCGCTCCCCATTCCGAGGCCCCACCCTCCGCAGTCTGACTGCTTCCTGTTCTGCAGCCTGTCCCCTCACTCCAGGATAGCCGCCTACCTGGGCAGGTAGCGCCCTCCCCTTGCCGTTTGATGCTGCTTCCTAGTTGTCAGGCGGTCAGCGTATCCCTTCCTGGTTCTCGGCCTCTTTTCCATCTGTCAATTCTGGCCACTTGTCTTCGCCTTCCTCCCCGGACTCTCCCCACCTGCAACATCACTGTGGACGTATTGATGTGGGGCTCTATCAAGTCCCTGGATAGGGCAGGCCTCTGTCCCGCGAGGCTTAGGGGAGGCCACAGAGTCATGAAAGAAGCTGGGATGGGTTTCAGTTCTGAATTCTTCGGCTTGACCACAGTATGGGGCTTCAGGGGTCCTGTCAAAGGCTTCACAAGACAGGCGGATTTTGAGGAGGGGGGTTGAAGGAAGTATGAGTGAGATAGACCCACCCCAGTGTTCGGGGGGGGGCAATTCCAGACATAAGGGGCAGGTAAGGAGAAAGGGTGGAATCATGTCAAGGAGCAGAAGTTCTGTGGGGCTCGGAGTTGGGGATTGCGAGCGGGCAGAAAGAGAGGCGAGAGTCGTTGGAGGGAACAGGAGACCTTTGGGTCTCCTGCGTGTGAGGGAGGGGCTGGATTCATTCCTGAACTCCTTCCCATCTGGTCTTAGAAGCAGACCTCTTCCAGGGTTGCCAAGACAAGGGAGCTTTGCAGGGAAGAAGGCTGTGCAGCCTGTGCTCTGCTTGCCTGCAGATTGGCAAGGGGTTGGTCAGCCTCTCGGAAACGGGACTTGAGAGGCAGCTGCTGGAGGAAGCCAGGAGGGACGCGTGACAGACAGGTGGCCGTGTCCTCCAGGCGGCCAGGGAGCTGGCATGGGGTCATGCTGGCCTGTCTTGCAGAAGACGCTGCGAGGCAGTGGCACGGGTGCAGCGGGGACGCCTTTGGCGAAGAGCGCGTCTCTGAGGGCATCTCCGTCTCCTTGAATGTGCCCCAAGCTCTCCCTTATGCTGCAGCAAGGCCTGAACAGAGGGCAAAGGATCCTGAAGCCCGGATCTGTGCAGAAGAGGGTTCCTCGCCTGGAGTTTTTACAGCCAGTGGGTGCCTTTTTTTTTTTTTTTTGAAATGGCAACTGAAGTTAAAATGCATCGCCCAGGCGGCCTCTGGATGTGTGAAGCTGCCTTCTGCTAGTCCATCTAGCTAGCCCCGTGTTATCTGCTCAGACTGACAGTGGCTTAGGAGTCTCCGCCAGCTCTGGTTCCCGAGAGCCTTGTAACTCGCAAGGCCAAGGACGGGCCTTTCTGCTTGCAGAGCGCGAGCTCTGCCGTTGAACAATTCCCAACAGCTGTTTGTGAGGAACGGCATATTCAAAATCCACCCTTTTATGCAGCGGTTTGTGATGTGAAAGAGCATGAAACACATGACATGTCTCCCCATCCTGCAGCCCGGAGTGGTACAGTCCAGAATTCTACTGGACTATACCACTCCTTCTGCTGAACTCAGGACCATTTTATACATTCAGCAGAATAAAAGTGTTAACTCGGTTCCTAAAGTGTTAAAGCTGGATCATACTGCTTTGGGGAGGGGGCTGGTCCCAAACTAGCTTCTCCTTGGTCTTTTAGGTTTTTTTGTGCAAGGATTTTGCACTTCTTACAAAAATATTACCGTATTTCTTGTACACAGAGAGCTAGCTAAAAACCACTTCTCTCTAATATGCTAGTTTCCTGTTTTGTTTGGGGCAGGATTCAGTCATGGGGGGGCCCCAGTTGCAGTCTGGAATGGTGCAGCCCAAACACAGCAGTTTCATCACCCCAGTGAGAGCGAAACCAAATTTTTTGCCCTTGGCTTGGCATTCTGCGGGGACAAAGTCCCGCCCTCCGTGTGGCTACGATTGGCCCTCATACAAGATTTGAGTGGCATCTGCTTCAGTGTCCCTGCTGTGATGGTCCACATCTTTTTAAGTTTGAGGTCCAGAGACGGAGGGGGTTCCACTGAGAATAGGTGGCGGCTATGACCTCCCCCCTTCTCCCAGCATAGATCATGATCAGCACGACGACGTGCTCTTTTGTTCCATCTCAGAGCCTCTTCTTCCCCCTTCCTTCCCACCCCCACCTTCCCATTTGGAACTCGGTTCCTAAAAATAGTGCCCACTGGCACTATTGCAACTGGCAGAGAGGTGCTCCGTTTGCCCTTTTGCAGAAGGGACCAGAATTAGCCTGTCAGTCCGTGCCTAAATAAAGCAGCTTTAGAGCCGCCTTTTGCACACACATAAAAAAAAACAAAAAAACTTTGCCATGACTATTCTCCAGCGTTGCAATGTTCTGTTTTATTTGATGTGGCAGAGAGAGGGTATTATGCAATCAATAGCACAGGAGCGTAGGAAGAAGAAGAGGACAGCCACCTGCGAACTTCTTGGATGCAGTCTGGCAGGGAGGCCTCTTGCACCAGCTCTGGTCGTTTCCATGGGCCTCGTGCAGAAATCTGCCCCACTGCATTGTCCCCAGGATGCTCACACATCCCCAGGGCTGGAGCGAGGCTCTGGGGCAAAGGGCTGCACACCTGGCACATGGGGTGAAGGTGCTGGTGGGGAGGGTGGGAAGAGGAACAGCCAAGAGATTCACTGGCCACTTCCTCCTTCTCCTGCCCTAGAGGAGCCTCTGTCGAGGGAAGTATTGGGTTTGGCAGCAATCCAAGTATCTCTGCTGCAGGGGTGTAAGCCCTGCCAGGTGGGATCTTGGCTGGCCCCCAGCTGGGCCAACCCCCTCCCCCTTTCTAGGCTCTTGGGCCTAGTTGCTTACTGTTAGTAGGGCTGGTACTGCATGACCCTTGTACACATCTGTAGCACAGTCACTTTTGGAATATTCTGTATGGTTCTGGTTGCCTTTTCTGGAAAAGGCAACCATGGAGCCAGAAAAGGTGCAGAAGAAACAGGCGGAACGATCAGGCCATTCGGTCATAGGGTCCCCTTCCCTATGAGGAAAGGCTGCAGTATTTGGGACTTTTTAGCTCCCCGAAAAGGAGACCAGCAATAGGCGACGTGATGGAGAGCAAGAGCAGGAAGGAGGGTCCTTGCCTATTTCCTGGAGCCACTGGACTAGAGGGGCCTTCAGTCCGACCCAGCAAGGCCTCTTTTCTCCCCTTATTATGGGGTGCCTGCAGTGGGAAACCAGAAGGGCACAGTCCACTGGAAGGTCCTCCTGGGACGGCGTCCCCCACATGGCTCCTGTCCCGTTTCAGGAGACCTTCCCAATCCCAGCGGATTTCTCTCTGTGTGTTTGTGTTTTTTAATCTGTTCCAGAAGAATTGATTTTCTGCCATCAACCCCAGCCTGTGATTATTTAAAGCCAGAAAGGTAACTTGAAAATGAACTAATTGCAAACGGGGGGGGGGGGGGGGGAGAGGTAAGGGGAAAATGAATCGCAGAGGCGCAACGGCTCCTCTGACTCTTGGAGAAAGAGAGAAAATAACTGTGCGGAAATTCAGGCCCGGAGCTGGTTTAGCAGTGGGGACTCCCCAGGGGCAACAGAAAGATGTTATAATCAATTACCACATCATAACACTGATGTATGATAATTACTGAGTCTTCCTCCTGAGAGAGTGCAGCATTTGGCGGGGATGCGACTCGTTCATGGTCCACTGCCTGATTAATATGCAAATAATAGGCTGATTGCATGATGAATGCGGAAAATGAGTTGGCTGATAGCGCGCCCACCGAAGCGGGAAGATGATAAATTACTTTTTTACTGACTGTCCTACATTTGAGTACCCTCTCTCGACAGGTTTTTTTTTTTTAATCACAAATTAAGGAAAGCAGGACGGCATGAATGTGAGGATGTGTAGAATAACGTACCTTAATAAGTTTTATTATAGCTTGGAAGTGGCGTTTGGTTTCTGAAGCAGAAGTGCAAATGTCCTTTGGAGGGGGAGAGTGGCAAGCGATCCCTGGGGCGGAGCAAAACGCCCCACACAAACCGGATTGGGGGGTGAAGTGGGAGGGGCTAAAGCACAGCCTTTGAGCGCATGTCGGTCCCTGGCATCACCCCCGGTTAAAATGATTTTGAGTAGTAGAAAGACTTCTCTGCCAAGGAGTTGCTGCCAGTCAGAGTAGGCACTGCTGGGCCAGCGGTTTGAATCTGTACAAAGCGGCAGCGTCCTAGCAGTACGTGGGCTTTGCATGCCTCCGGCCCCAGGCGCAGTCTTTGGCATCTCGGGCGGTGTGGGTGGGAGTGGCCATGGGGAGCTGCTGCCAACCAGAGTAGGCCGTACTTTGCGGAGTCGCTGAATGGTCTGACTTTGTGGTACCAGCAGATTCATAAGTGGCCCTTGCTAGAAGACGAGTGTGCTTTTATACTTCATACTTGCATGCCGCCAATCATGAGCCCAGATGAAGTCCGGGCATGTGGTTGACGCGGGGCATCTTCAAGCCCGGAGGACATGGGCTCTGTTTGCAAAGACTGAAGTGTAAACGCCTGGGGAGTATCCGGAAGAGTTAGGGTAGCAGAAAGGCTAGAGAATCCCTCCCTGCACATTTTGCCTCTGCTGTAGTCTCACCAGGGAGCCGCTTGCAAGATTGTCATCTGTGTAGCGGCTCCATCTCCATGTTTGACATTTTATTGAATTATTTATTTAAAAGATTTGTATACCGCTTTTCTAAAGTTCAAAGTGGTGTACAACATACAAAACAGACATGGGGTCTAGAACGTTGGCCCACGTTACCTGTGCACTGGGCGGGGGCACTTAAACTGGTAAAGTGGGGAAGGGCCACAGAGCACAACCCTAACCCCCCTCCTGCCCACTCAAGGGCAGATTGTCTGTCAGACGGTGCCAGGAGAGCCCGAAGCCCCTGGCAGAGCAACTCTGTGGCTGGCAGCCCGCCAGAGCAATGGCCAACCCCCAGGTCCTGGGACCTGCGAGCAGCACCTGCCCCTTATGCAGTGGTTTTCAAGCCAGGTTTCAGTAAACTCTCGGGGGGGGGGGGGCAGGGTAGCAGAATATATATTATTGGGTGCAGCCCTCTTCCTTGCAGATAGTAGGGGCCAGTAGGCCTGACGGGGCCGTGTGCCCTAGAATATTTGTTAATTATCTGCTCGTCTTCCATCGTGGAACCCAAGGCGGGGTCCGGGGGGCTCCCAAGAAGTCTCCCATCCTAGCGCTGACTGGAGCCAGGCCTACTTAGCGTTGGCAAGGTGGCTACATCATGTGCCTTCAGACCACAGCCCTGACCCCCTGGGGATTCTGGGTATGCCCCAGAATCCTCTGCGATGCATGGAGTTTCCATGGCCGCTTTGCAAGGGAACCCTGAGAACCACCACCCCAGCTCTCTCTCTCCTCCCTCGCTCCCCTGGATAGGCTCGGAAGACGGAGAGATGTTCAAGGCTCTGCAGCTGCCTGTCCACCCGTCCGCTCGCGTTTCTGATCTCTCTTCAGAAATACTGCCAGAGCGCAGAACCCTTCTCAGGCCTTTGGAGAGCACAGCTGCTTGCCCTCTGTGCTCGGTCCTTTTTCCCACCCCCTGGTATTAATTTATACATAACTTTTTGGGCTTGACTAGTTTGGCACGAACCTGAAGCCTGGGCCCAGGCTTAATGAGAAGTGGTACGTCAAGCCCAACCGCCAGGAAAATCATGTCTGGGTTTTGCCGGAATGTCACGGCGCGGCCTGTCATGTTGCTTCAGCAACGTGTCCTTCCAAACGCACCGTTCGCCTTATGGCACGCCAGCAGTAAAAATGTCACTCTCAATAATTACTTTTTGGTGAAAATGCTTGCTGACTTCCTACCTTCAAGCTGTTTTTTACACAGTGGGGAGATAATCAGAAATGACTTTATCCTGACTGCTCAAATGAACACTAAATGGAATTCGGGTTATTAGTACTAGGGATAGAGAGCTGTGTGCTGGAATTTAAATAGTGGATCTGATCAACAAGAAGACATTTCTTGGCAAACCACAGGGTCTGCTTTTTCAGGCCAGTCTGGGTTAAGCCTTGACATGGTGCTTGTGTCGGCTTCCTGTCTCCCCTCCTCCTTGTTTCTGCAGTCTTGCAAGTCTGGTGTCGTGACTGTCCCCTTCCCTTCGTATCTTTAATGCCTTTTCTCTGGTTTGGGGATGAGGGGAGACTTTTAGACCCCTTATTAGGGTGTTGGAAACCCTGCCTTGGAGGGGTCTGTTCCCAGCTCGGAGTCCCGCAGCCGAGAGGCTCAGCTTGGAAGCTGGAGACCAGAATACGGCAGGCCGAAAAGAAGCACTCGCATTCTGGAGGGGAAAGGTGGATATTAAGCCTGCAGTCCTATGCAGCACACTTACCTGAGAGTAGGCTCCTCTCTAAACACAGTGGGACTTACTTCCTCCAAGTAAATATGAAAGACGCTTCTGTTCCCCGAAGGAGTGTTTATGGCTTAGTGGAAGCGTTTTGCTAGAGAAAGCAGCCCTAAAACCAGAGGAGTCTCTGCAATTCTTTGCACGAATGCGTCTCACAACCTTTTTGCGATCCACGAGAGTTCGTATGCCACAGCCGGTATCTTCTTTGCTGTGCGCAATGTCACACGCCCCGTCCGCTCTCGGAAGGTGGCGGCTCTGCAAAGAGGCCTTTGCATTTGCATAAGAGTTTGTGGGACGCATTCGCCTTCTCGGCATCCAAGCCATGAAAATTCAACATAATATAAACCGTAGCCATCAAGGGAAGAGAGCAAGAGAGAGGTAGGAGCTGAGTTCCCGTATGAAATCGCACGAAGCAACCAAACATTCCACGTGTAGGTTTTTCATGCAACTCGTGCGGGGTGTTTTTGTCCGTAATTTATGGTTTGTCATTCCACGTCCTGCCTTCTTTGGGGACAACCGTTCAGCCTAAGCAAATAAATATTGATCGATAGTTTGTTGAGCAACCTTATGCATGAGTCTGAGTGCCAAACTCCACGTGTGTAGTTTGCCCTTGTGCATGAGTTTGTTTCTTTAAAAAATAGCCATAGAGAGGGCCAGTCAGGATTGGTAGAGTACCGAGAAGGGGGGGGGCTCAATCCTTTCCTGCCACAGTCCTAACAAAGATCCCTTCCCAAATCGGGATGTGATACAGCTTCCTCTCAGGGCAAATAGCGCCCGTAGGGAGGGGGGGTGATTTTCTCCCCTCCATGCCGCAATCCCAGTCCTGACTGGTGTCGTCCCCTCTCCCCTCCCCGTCCCTGCTGTTTAAAGAGGAAAAAGGGGGGGGGGAGGATGGAACACATTCCGTAATGACATCAGGTGTCGTTTCACCCTGCAAGGACAGACTAGCTTGTTCAGATTTTCCAGGAGAAACCAACTGATTTCCCTTATTCCCCAATCCTAAACTGCAGCGGGACATACATATCTCCCTTAGAAAAGCAAGGTGAAAATTCTGCACAACACAGGCTAGAAGCCTTTCGCTGCTCAGGGAAGCCAAATGTCTCGTGGAGCCTGACCGCGTGCAAGGGAGGTAGCAGAGCTTTCTACTTCCTGTCCTGTCCTGCGTGTGCGCGCGTCTCTCTCAGTCCCCAGCACGATGATTCACTGCCCAGAGAACACAATGCCTCTTCCATATAGAAATTGCGTAAACGCCTGACGGATACGATTGCTATCTCCTTTTGAACATTTTTTAAAAAAAACCTGTGTTTCTGATATGTTGTAATCGTGAAATATAAGCAGCATAGAACATTTCACCCTTAAGCAAATGGCCACGTTGACCAGATTTCAGGAGGCAATAGCGAAAACGGTGGCCCCTGATTAAGGGGAATGCTTCCATTTTTTCCTGTCTGGTCCCTCTCCCCCCGCCCGCCCCCACTCTCCCCCTTTCCTCCTCCTCTTCTCTTCCACCCCCTTCCCGGCCAGGATTCCTTCTGCGTAGGGCTGCAGCACTATGCGAGTCCAGAGGATTGCATGGAAAAAATTGCAGCTGTTTCAGTCTGTTTGTGATTCCTTTAAGCTGGTGCAGGGGGCAAATTGGTTTTTTTTGGGGGGGGGGGTTGTGCTCAAGGCACTACCGTGCAGTTTTATTAACCAGGCAGCCAGCGCCATGACCTTGCTGTGGGTTAAAGGACACGGATCTGAGGAGAAATCTGTTTATCATGTACGGAATTCAGGCCGTCCCTGACAGTCTACAGTGAACAAGATGGATGATCTGCCAAGCTGGTCCTTCGCATGGGTGCATCGGGGCAGATTTACAGTGCGCTCGTTTGCTGCCTCCCAGTTCAAAAATAACGTTGGTTGGACTCGGGATGCAGCTGCACAGCAACCGGAGGCGAAGAGACGAAAAGACATTAGATCTGTGCCGTTCTTATTGCCCTCAAGATTGCAGACGGGCTCCCTCCCGCCTCTCTTCCTCTGTGTGCACCTAGGCACATCTCCTCGGCCTCCTTCATGAGCCGTTTCTTCCAAGAGGTGATACCCTGTGGTTTGAAGTGGGAAAGGGCTTCATGGGAATGTGGAGGCACCTTTCAAACTAGAATTTTTCTCTCTCTCTCTCTCTCTCTCTCTCTCTCTCTCTCTCTCTCTCTCTCTCTCTCTCTCTGTGTGTGTGTGTGTGTGTGTGTGTGTGTGTGTGTGTGTGTGTGTGTGTGTGTGTGTGTGTGAGAAATTATTTTGAGCAACTCTGTTAAATAAGCGTGGTCTGCTACGGCACATTTCAGTCACTTTACCTACTGCTGGGTGTATTCTACATTCCCCCCAATATCTCACAAGCAAAAATAGGGGCATTCTTGAGCCACTCTGACTCTCATACCAGGGAATATTGCCTGAGCTCCCTCTGCTCCATCTTACCACGTCACTCCCCTGCCACACTAGGTAAAGAAGGTGCTCCAACTCCCCTGGTAATTAGTTCTGCAGATTCTATTTCCCCAAAGACCATTCACATGTTACCTTTTTAACAAGCAGGTGTTTGAATCCCTTTTCTGCCACTTTCGGAGTTCTGAAGAGGAGAACGTGCCGCCCCCTTCTGTTTTATCTTACTAGCATTTTGCAGGCCAAATCTATGCTTAAATAAAAATGTTTTAACTAGTAACTCTTAAAAACACTTGAAACAGTCCTAAAACGGAATTACAGTCAGGTTGTGAGGTTTAATAGATGACAAGAAAGGTCTTAATCTGCCTGCTCAAGGAAAGAATGGAACTAGCCAGGTGGGCCTCCCAGACCTGGGACTGGCATAGTCAGCAGCCACTACTGGCAGATGAGACGGGAGGGGCTTACCTGCCCCGATTTCTGAGCCCAGAGAAGAGGAGAAGGCCTACTATTGGCAGGAGCAGCTGCTAGCTTTGTTCAAAGCTGCAATAATCACTCCGTAAGGAAGCAACCACTTTTGTCTACGAGGGGCTGCAACCAGATTAAGTGGTGCTTTAAGGGCTGCTCCAGCTTTTTTTTCATCCTCTCTTAGATCACAGGGGAAGGCAAAGCGATTCACCTGTAGTGGTCACGGGTAGACAGGAGTCTGCTCCCTTTTGCAGAATTCCAAAATCGAAAGGAGGGTGGCTCTGAAACTCCTGTTCCCTCACTGGGAAGAAATGCATGTACCAGCCAAGGCCTGCTGCATGTAATGCATTTTAAAGGGATTGATTGCACAAGTTCTTCTTGTGGTCAAAGTTGGATGTAAATATAGAACAATGATGACTTCGCACAACAAGGCAAGACCCCCAAGTGGCAGAGATGGAACCTGCCATTCACCAGGTGCTTACTCTAAACTAGACCTGTATGTTGCCATTTGGGAATTGCACCAGGTTCCTGACACACACCTGACCCTAAGCAGACACTTGCTGCTGCGCCATTTGCATTGTGTGACGTGCATCAGAGAGAGCCCGCACAGTGACCCTGGGTGTCACTTGACAGCATCGAAAGAGGTTCTTATTTGAGCAAACATTTGGCTGAGGGCAAGCACAGGATATTTTAGTAGTTTATTTTTGCATGCTTATATATTTTGCTACTTGCCCGGAGCTTATTGGCCTGCACCTGGGAATAAACACACACCGTGATACCTTTGCTGGTCGCTCTCATTCCTCCCTGCCTGGCGGATACGCAAAGCAAAGCAAAGCAAAAAAAAAAAAAAGCGCGAGAGATGCGGGGATTCCGTAGGGCCCACGGGCTGCGCGCTAAAATCTCCAGCTCAGAGAATCCAAACGCCCTGCAGAATAACCTTGTATGGCTCTCAGCATTGTTGCTGCGACGGGTTTTCAAGCCAGCAACTGAACAGGGAATGGACTCGCCTCCGTGTCCAGCCAAGGTATGCCTGTATTCGGTTTGGAGGAGCTAAGCGGGCTGCAGGCCAGAGCACGGCTGCCTCTCCCAGGATGCCTTCTCCCGCTGGCGTCCTAAATCATATTCAGCACTGCGGCAGGACAGCGACCTGGTCCAAACAGCACGTTCTTGGTCTGACAGACCCAGCTTGGGCTTGGAGGCTTGAGGGAGTCTGCCCCAAATCAAAGGCCTCCAAAGTTCTCCTCCAAGCCTGTTCGGGAGTGTGTCTTGGTGGGGTGGAGAAATAGTAAATCTGGGTTACTATTCCCAGATGAGCCTAGGAGAACCTGCCCATCTCGTGAGAAGTGGAGTGCGAGAAGGATGCCCCCGTTTTTCCTCTGTGAAATGTTGCAAGCGTTATCTCTGGCAGAGGCCGCTCAGAAGACAATAACTTGCGTAAGGACCATGTAGCCCTAACCCTTAGAACCAGACAGTCTGTTCTGTTCTTGAAAGAAATGTTAATTCCTGCAGGGTTTTTTTAATTTATAATACACAAGGACACCACCATCCCCCACCCCCCCACCCCCGAAAAAAAAAAGCCTCTTTCCCAGGGCTTCTTAATGAGAAATTCCTTTCCCAATTACTTTCCTGTCTCCTACACCATTTTTCCTGCAGAGCTGTCAAAAGTGAATATATTGGCAGGCCTGTTTTGTTTTTATTGACTAAAGATAATGCGTGACTAAGCAATATATAATCTTGTTTTAGGCCTGACCTTAAACCACCTGCCAGGCAGCAATAAAATAAATGCACAGTCAGCCCCCCCCCCCGCACCCCTCATTCTTAGTGTAGGAAAGCAAAGAATTCTGGGAGTTACGCAAGAACAGTACTTGGTGTCTATATACCAGGTAACAGGTTTTTAACCTGTACATTATGGGCGGAGCGCCAAGCTGCAAGGAGCTGTGTTTTGAGGCTGTAACGGGATGTGGCTCCCTGTCCCTCTTCCGTGATATGAGTGGAAGTAGCGAAATGATATGAGCTCACAGGAGTAGCGAAATGCGAAATGATGGTGAGACATGGGGCGAGTTTAATCACAGTCATGATGTCGGGCATTCTTATAGCACTTCTGAACATCCAAAGCACTTCCCGTGTATCGTCTTTTGATCCTTACCAGCTGACCCTGGAGGTAGATGAGTGTTCTTATGCCCATATTGTGGATGGGGAAGTAGAGGCGGTTTTGCCATCTGCTGAGTTTGTGGCAGAGGGACCATTTGAAGCATGGAAGTGCTGATTCTAGCTCCGTCTCTAAGCCGCTATTTGTACTGTGTATTTTAAAGGGGGGAAGAGGAGACCTCCACTCATTCCTTACCGCGCGTCGTCCTGCATTTTGTCCAATGGAATTAGAAGGACATGCCTGTAATTTTATGACGTAACGTGTGAAAGATTGTGCATATGCACTTTTCCAAACCTGAGTGCTGGTACTGAAATCTTTGGGACCTATTCAGAGTTTTTTTTTCTGTTCCTGCACAAGGAACAGAATGTTGCCTGTAGGACCTCTTGCTTGCAGTATCTGAAACCAGCAGAAGACATGATTGTGAACATTTCATCAGGGAGTGCCACGGCCCAGTGGTAGAGCACGTCTGTCTGCGGAAAGATCCAGAGGATCCTGGGTAGCAAGACTGGGAAAGTCCGCTTTCTTCCTGGGACGTTGGAGAGTTGCTGCCAGTCAGAGTAGACAGTGCTAGGCTCAACAGGGCAACGATGTGACTCGGTAGAAGGCACTGCTTGTGTTGAGCGGGTTTAGCATTGAAACGTTGCCCTATTACATCTTGCCTTTCTATACTTGGGAGCAGAGATTCTGCTCGAAGTGTGCTTTTGTGGGAACACGTCTTTTGAGAGCCTCTTTCTGCCAGTGGGAAACGGTGTGTCGTGTGTGTGTCGTGTGTGTGTGTGTGTAGTACCTTGCAGTTGTTCCGCTTACTTACCCTATAAACGGGAAGGGATCTAGAAGCAAGACTTTGATGAGAGAGCAGTTTGCTCATGCCGAGTTTCCTCTTTTTCCCCCCTTCTCCGGATCCGCAGAAAGCACCCCAAAGACCTCTGCCAGTTGTAGTCCTGCTCCGGAGTCCCCCATGAGCTCTAGTGAGTCTGTGAAGAGCCTGACGGAACTGGTCCAGCAGCCCTGTCCTGCCATCGAGACGAGCAAGGACGGGAAACTGCCAGAGCCGAGCGAGCCATCTGCTTCCGACTCCCAGTCCACCACGCCGGTGCCCCTCTCTGGCCATTCATCGCTCAGTATCCAAGAGCTGGTTGCCATGTCACCGGAACTGGACACCTACGGCATCACGAAGCGGGTCAAGGAGGTGCTCACGGACAACAACCTCGGTAAGCTCCAACTCTTTGTCGTTTGTGACTTTTCAGGGAGAAATGTAGGCTCAGGGAACTGGTTCTGGACAAAGTCACCTTGGAAACGCTTTCATGAACTGGGATGAAGAATGCTTGATGTACCGACAGTGGGCACAAAACTCACTCACTGTCTCCTCATAGTACGAATCCTATGTCTCTTGGCATTCTTGACATTGTTGCCAAGATCACTGATCCCAAGATTGACTGAGAACCAAATCAAGAGCCCCCAATTATTCAGGGGCTCTTTTTAAAAAAAAATTGGTTTTGATCATAGTTCTTTAACTGGCAGGTTGCGACCTCTCAGGTGACTTTCACCAGCTTGCACCATCACCACATGCTTTTCATTTGCATTTTTTAAGAGAACGAAAGCGCGACTGAGGGCAAAAGGCAGGCCTAAATGTAGAAGTAGGTCCCCCGGGGCAAGGCATGGTTAAAAGTAGGCCCTGGATCTGAAGTGGTTGAAAACACGTTCTAGTAGTTCACTGGCTATGTAAGCATGGATAATTTGAGCAGGATGAACAGGGTGCATCTCACAATTTCTGCAGAGATGCAATTAACAGAAGCCCCCAGAGCAGCTTCAGAAGTTGGAAGAAAGGATTTGTAAGAAGAAGGGAAGAATTGCCTGGAGGGTGGAAGTCAGAAAAGTCTGATTGCCTAGCATAATCTGTGTGCCAGCTGGTGGACCCACGTGGCCGTGGCATATATGCCATGCGTAGTGGGCCTTCAGCAGAGCCTCCCAGTGATTTGTTTGGTAGCGGTTGGATTGCTTTATGAGCGGCGGTTCACCCTCGGTGGCGCATCAGCTGAGAGGCTTCATCACGGACTGTGGCTCAGGGGATGTGGGCAGCGCTTTCCCCACAGGTGTATCTTTTGTAGCCGTGGCAAGCGCTTGATCTCGCTTTGATCAGAATGGGGGGGGGGTTCCTGCATCCCACCTTGCTCCTCCGCTAACGTTTGGATGATTGAATGTCCCGGGGGGGGGGGGTTGCTAGGATCACACAAGTCTGACTGGTGATGCCAGCATTGCAGTGTGGCCCTGAAATACTCGCTGTCCTAGTGACTCCCCAGGTGATTTGGTTATCTACAGGTTACAGGGGGTGGGGTCCAACTGCGCTGCAGAATCAGCAAATGACCTGCAGGAAACGTGGACCCTTGTTGTTTGTTCTGCAGCTAATAAAGCTCTGAGGAAGGTCAAGAGATTATTTGTTAATATTTTAGCCCCACCTTTCCCAAGAATGGTCCCAGGCGACTGACAATAGTCAAATAAGGGATGGCACGCCAGTACAACACGCCAGTTGTACCCCTGCTTCAACTGCCCAATTTCTCACGCTGGTGACTTCAGTGGATCCAGTTGGTACCTCGTCTTGGCACCATCAGAGCCTCTGCAATGTGTTATCAAAGTCTACATAATGAGCAGAGCCCAGTGGAGTAAAGGCTGATGTATACCATTTCTGGAGAATTTGAAAACTGGAAGTATTTTGCAACAAATGCATGGCTCTCGAGAACCATTTTTTTTTGGGGGGGGGGGGGTGTTGTCTCCTGGTCTCAAGAAATAATATGCTTGCCCTGACGTTAACCCTGGGATAAATAAGAAGTGCACAACATACAGTCTGCTTCCCCTTACTGTGACTGAGTAGAAAGAAAGAGGGTTGCTGAATAGTTGGACATTGGTAGTAATGATAGCCTCCCCGGCATTTTGCTGTGTGCAAGCAAGGACCTTCCGTTGAGGGCCCACCTTAGCCAGTTGCAGACTAGATCGAAGGATGCCATTGGATATGTTTGCAATACTCTTAAGATGACAGGACCGTTGTCCAGTCGTGCTGCGACCTACAGTTGACGGAATGACCTGCATTACAGAATCACATGACCCATGTCAGCTAATTGCAGACTAACACAGCTGCCATCTTGGATTGAGGTATACAGTTTGCTCCATTTTCAGCATCCTTCAAACTGTAGGGCTGTTCTCTCCAGGCAGCTTCATTCTCCAAAGTACTTGACGTTGCATGATTGGTTTTCCAGTTCTGTGCTTTTGCTGGGGCTAAATTGCACCGTGTCGGACAGAAAGGGGTGGTGCTGACCACGGTGTGTAGCGCTTTTGTGGGATGCGTTGTCGTCGCATGCTTTATGCAGGGACGCTGGTTTACTGTCAGGCATTCTGCAACCAGGAGAGCTAAATGCGGCGAGTGGCTGCCGGGGAATAAATTATGCAAATTTCACATTACACAAAGATTTGATTTGACTTACTAGATCATGGGTGCAAATGCAGTTAAACGTTAGGTTGAGCAGTAGCAATTCAAGACAGTGCACCTACACGCAAAGAAATCTTCCAAATTGCAGCTAGCACAACAGTGCAGTTTGTAGAGGGCTTGGGGCTTGAGGTGCTGGTGGGCTGCGGGTGGGACCAGTAGCTGTCGATAGTCCACGCCCCTCCACCCCGGCCCCTTCTAGTGGCAGGAACTTCCAGGCATGACCTTCCTTTGTGTATATGGTTTTTTGTTTTTGTTTTTGCAATTTTTTTCCCATGCTCATGTGGGCTAGCAACTTGTTTATTATTATTTTTTTTAAAAAAGAAAAAATTAAACCGGGCTTCTCCAGAGTCTGTTGGCTACTCTGGATTCTCAGCCTGTTTCAGAGTGTGCAGAAAACCAGGGTCCCTGATTCTGTCTCCTCTCGTACTCGGGAGAAACGTGAAAAGTGCTTTTATTGACTCTTGTTCTGATGTCACTTTTACATAAATCTTTTTTCCCCCCTTCCATGGTTTTTGTTTTTCTACAGCATGGCTGACAAGCCCAAAATGCAGCAGAAGAGGCAAGAAATGTGCCCCAAACCTTGCATTAGGTGTGGAACCCCTTTTTTTTTCCAGTGTTTCCTTTTTGCCCTCTGTTTGCTAAATCTCTAGATTCATTCACGAGTGGTATCGAGGCACTTCTGTTTCAGGGCCCCTGGTTGTCTGTATGCCGCGTGGTCGCTAGCAGCCCATCTTTCATTTTCTTTTTCCAATTTTACGAGGGCAGTCATGTGACCTCTCTTGTAATTGCATGAGTAGGTGAGACTGTGGTTGGTAGGGGAGGTGTGATGTCATAGTTGCCTTGAGCCATTTTTATGTATATATATTTAAATGTCTTTTTATCTTGCCGTTCCTGCAAGGAACTTTGGGTGGCATCCACTAATCCTCTGCCCTCTCCTCCCCCCCCCCCCATGTTATCGTTGCAACAGCCCTGGGAGGTACATTAGGTTGCAAGGCCGTGACAGTGGCAAGCTTTGTGGCTGTAGACGGGATCTGAACCTTTATTGGCATATAGTAACAAACCTAAACAACCAACCAAATACACATTCTATGCTTTATGCCTTAGAACAGGCGTGGAGAACCTCCGGCCCGCGGGTCGTTTAAGGCCCCCGAGCTCATTCTGTCCGGCCCACCGAGGCCCAACCCACTGAGAGGAAAACCAACATTAAATTAATGGTTTCCTTTCGGTGGGCCTCGGCGGGATGAGCTCAGGCACGTACCTTGTATCGGCGCGCAGCCATGAGGGCGATGGATCAGGAAGAGGAAGCACCCCTCTAGGAATCGCCTAATCTCGCTGGTGACTCAACAGTGAGATTAGGGAGGCGATTCCTAGAGAAGCGCTTCCTCTTCCTGATCGATTGCCCTCATGGCTGCACGCCGATACAAGGTAAGTGCCTTTAATGTTGTTCGCCCCCGTGGCCGGCCAATAACCCCCCCCCCCGGCCTCCGGAGGCTCCGCGCTCACTCTCCCGGCCTCCGCAAAGTGCATTCAACGTTTGTTTTGAATGCAAAACAAAATTTTGCATCTGGGGGGTGGGTGGGGGCAAACGAAGCAGGATTTATTAAATAAATAAATAAATAAATAAATAAATAAATAAATAAATGCGGCCTGTCCTTATGGCCGGCCCGCAAACAAATTTGTAATAATTAAAACGGCCCTCGCCAGGAAAAAGGTTCCCCCGTCCCTGCCTTAGAATGTGTATATAAAGGTTTCTTGGATTGGCTCTGAACTCTCTGACCACTAGTTCGTACTGGGTGTCGGTGATGCCACATTCCAGTAAGCAGGGGCCGTGTGTTTACTCTGCGCTGGAATCATTTGCACTTCCACGCTAAGGAACGCTTTGTGGTGCGACCAGCGTGGAGAGTACACCGTACTGAGTCTCTTTGCCTGCTTCCGGTTGTTTTGCATAATTTATTCTGCAAATTCGTAGAATCCGTTGCATTCTAGTGGCCAGTCAGGGGGAGGAGCAGAGAAGGCTCGCGCCCAGCCAGTGGCGACCTTAGTTAGCCCCCCCTCCCCGCTTCTCAGATTACAGCAGATGAACCCTTATGGAGGTCAGAGACTTGCTGCTTTACCAAGGGGGGGGAGCCAAAATTCGTTGTCACCCTTAGCGTACCCTCAGAATTTCAGCATCAACAGCCCTTCCTAAAGGCAGTGGAGATTCACTGGTGCAAGCGCACACAATATATGCAGTGGTGGTGGTGGGGATGTGTGCCAGTGAAATCGGTGGGCAGGAAATTCAGGACAAACAATGCAGCATTAACTTTCAGAATCCTCTATCACACATTTATAGCGATGGCCACTAGTTTAGATGGCTCCTAAAGGGGCTTTGGTAGATTTGCGGAGGTGAAGAGGTCCTGCCAGTAGCCCTGAGCCCTGATGGCCAAGAAGACTGAGCATCTGTGATTCAAAACGGCACACCTCTGAGTGCCGGGTGCAAAGAATGTGGGAGACCTTCTGGCATCTAATATCTTCCACCTGCTTTAGGCTGACTGGCAAAAGTAGATGGGGGGGGGCACCCCAGGAATCACGGAGCAGGAGCTGCTAAAAATAACGGCTGAGGAGATCGGCAGGCTGTCGGTTCCCGCTGTGCCCCCACCCTTGAAGCAGAGTGTGGTGAGCTCACAGCTAGCTTTTCAGGACAAATCTTTCACTGATCATCTTTCCTCAAGGAAAAGAGACATTACATTTCTCTCTTCCCCCCCCCCCAAAAAAAATCCTTTGGCCATCACAAAGGATCACTTGCAGTACAAGTCTACGAACACGGCCTGTGATGTCCGCAAGACTCCAGCCCTGCTGAGCAAGGAAGTTGGGGGCACAGCAAGGGCATTGACTGCGTGGTTCTGATTAGCGTAATGGATCGGAGCCCAGGCAGCACCCCCCTCCTCCCCCCCCCCGCTCTGGAAGTGTCAGGGTGGGCGACCGGCGCAGATTGGAGACGGTGTCAGTCTGCCGCTGGCCGCCTTTGTGTCCATGATCTCTGTCGCAAGGGATGCGACCCCAGAGATGCGACTTGCTTGGTCTCCTCACCTTGAGCCGTGAGAGCTGCTTCCAGCTGTGGGGATCAGTCCCCTAATTCACAACCGGAGTGGCTTGAAAAGGATTGCGGGGTGCAGGCGAGGGTCGTAACTAGGTGGATATTCAGAAGGATTTCTTGCATCTGCTTCGGGGCCCAGAGACGCACCCCAGGGATGCGACTTGCTTGGTTGGGAAACGTAGTCAGTGGGGCTTGAGGCAGGAGTCTGGCGACACCGAGGCCTGGAGCCTGGCGGGTTCAGAGGCTGCGTGCGCTCAGGTCTCCGAGCAAGACGGCAGAGGGGCTCATAGCTCAGTGGGCAAGCGCCTGTTTGGCACGCAGGTCAGCCTGGTATGACCCTGAGCATCTCCAGTTAAAAAGACTTTGCAGGGCAGGGCTCTGCTTGAGACCTTGGGCAACATGCTGCCAGTCCAGAGTAGACCATTTTGGACGAGGGGGAGCAGCCGTGGCCTGACTCCGTCGGGGGGGGGAGAGCTCAGTGGTAGAGCACATGCTTGGCACGCAGCAAGGTCCCAGCTTCACACACACACACACACCCGTCTCCAGTTCAAGGATCAGATAGCCGGGCTGGGCAGACCTTGGGGAGAAAGGGAGGGGCAGGCAGTGGAGACAGGAACGTGGTCCATAACAGGCAAGGTCCCCTTCTCGGAAGAGGTGGAGCCCGAGGCAGAAGGCGGCATTATTCCGAAGTCGCGGTGCTGCCAGAGACAGGCAGTGGTTGCAGTCCGGGGTGTCGCGCAGCAGCTGGCCAGAGCCCCCCTCGCAGTCCTGCCAAGTTGCTCCGAGGCGCCGGCTGGGATTGGCCTTTCAGGTCAGCTGACTGGCCCTGCCGCCTAGATGGGACCCTTGAAGCCCCCAGCTGGTCAGCCCAGAGCGTGGGTCGTACCAAGAGGGAGGCCCCAGGCCTGGTTGGCATGTGGTGCGCAGACCATGCTGCGCTCAAGGGACCCGCGACCTGACGCAGCAGCTTTGTATGGTGCAGCAGTGTCGGCCTCTGGCGCTAGCAGGCTGGCTGGAGCCCCGGGGTTGGCCGGCCCTGACGCAAACCCTGGGATGCCGCCGGCCTTGTGCCATTGTCTGGTCAGCAGAGCTCCCCAGTTGCTGCACAGGGTCACAGTGGGGCCCAGGAAGCCTGTGGCAGCCATCTGTGTGCGCAGCCTGGGGTATTTATGTATTTGTAGCATGGATATTCTCTTCTTTCTTTCTTTATTTCTGACCCTGATCAGAGGCAGGGTACTCAGGGGAGTGAACATGGGGCTCCCGGGGTTCTCCGTAGAAACGTTTGCGAAATGCAGGGCACCTTTTGAAAAGCCAACCCAGAGACAGCCAGTGAGCAGAGGGCCAGATGGTGCGTTGTCGAAATCTGCTCTGTGCTGCGGCCTGGAGCCCGTGAGTCGAGGCCACGTTGTCTCCTTTCCTCGGCAGTATTAGCACTTGGGGTGGGTGGGAAGAGTTCAGCACAGGCGAAAGAAGAGCAGGGCCAGTCCTGGGGCAGGCGTGACCTGCGGTGGCGCAACTTCCCTGTTCAGAGGCTGAGTATCAGGTGCTGGGCAAAGCAGGGAGCCTCTGAAACCAGGATTCTGTGGATCCTGCTGGGCTTCATCGATGAGTCGTGAAGGCTAGGACTAGAGCCTCCATGTAAAGAGAGAGTCTACCTCTGGGCACCAGTTGCTGGGGACACAGCAAGAGGGGAAGGCTCAAGCCTTCAGAGGTGGCTGGTGGGCTTCCCAATGGCATTTGGCTGGCCAATGCCGGCAGCAAGATGCTGGGACTGGGTGATCCTGGGGCCTGATCCAGCAGGAGTCTCCTTGCATTGCCTTGCAACGTGTGGCCCACCTCATTGGGTGTCGCTCCTAGGACAGCTCTTAAAGAGGTCCCGGGGGTCGGGCACCTCCCCTCAGGGACCCCTTTCAAGGTGGCTCTCTTCAGAGCAAGCCCAGCCCGCTTACCTGGCAGGATCCTCCGTCCTCCGTTACGCCCCTTTGCCGCCGCCGCCTCTTTTGTCTGCCTCTTTGGCGCAAGTGCAACTGATGGTTTGCTTTCTCTGCAGGTCAGCGGCTGTTTGGGGAGACGATCCTGGGGCTCACACAGGGCTCGGTCTCGGACCTGCTGGCGCGGCCCAAGCCCTGGCACAAGCTGAGCCTGAAGGGCCGGGAGCCCTTTGTCCGCATGCAGCTCTGGCTGAACGACCCCAATAACGTCGAGAAGCTGATGGACATGAAGCGCATGGAGAAGAAAGGTCAGTTCCCACCGGCGCGCCGGCAGCGGAGCAGGCGGCGGCCGAGGCGCCATCTTGGCAACCCTGCAGGTCCTGCTGCGTAAAATTGAAGAGGCGGCAGGTGCTGAGATGTCGCAGGCGCCGAACGCCCTCTTGTGCTCAGAGTGTGGAACTCCTTGAGCTGCTCATTCAGAATTTTAATCTGGCGGAAGAGAACACGTACCCTTATCCAAGAAAGGAGAATTTAGAATGTGATAAAACACCATTTCCAGGGGGAACAGCTATCTTTGATTTTGTCTCTTTTGTTCCTTATTAAAAAAAAAAGATTGCGGCAGAATTGAAATAGCCTGGGGAAATGAGCAGCTTCTCAGCCCTAGTGACTAAAATCCAGCCCCACCAATAAATAAACGGAAAAGTGTCGTTGGTTGAGCTGCCCATTTTAAGCTGGTGGTTTTATGCAGCAGCAGCAGCAGCAGGAGATATTGGTGGCGGTTTGCCTTGAAGCAACCAAGGTTGACGCCACCAACGCCCACGATGGTGCAGACAGGAGGGGCCTGAGTCTGCTGCTGGAGTCCCTAGTGAGAGACCCACGGAGTCCTACCTGGCCTTAATTCTGAGGGGAGAGGCAACCGTCCCTCTCCCCCACTTTGTCGCCACCTTACAAGTCCTGCTCCTGTGCTGCTGCTGCTGTTGCTGCAACCAGCTTTGGGCCCTGGGGGGAATCTGGGAGCCTGTTGCAAGCATGGCCCAGTTCTTGGGGCACTGTTCCAGATCTTTGTCCAGATGAGGACCCAAGAAAAGCAGGTGTGGAAGGCAGACTTGGGCCAAACTGGATCATGTCACATTGAAACTCCATGGCTTGAACTCCCCGTGTTTTTTTGCTTTCTCCTGAAGCAGCCATAGAGGGGAGCGTACTATGCAGAAGGGGGTTTAAACTTTTGTTCCCACACACACACACACACACACACAGCAATTATTCTCCTTAAATCACCCCACAAAGTTGCTCTTAGTTGCACTTGCAGAGCCCTCGCTTTCCTTGCCAAAGGTTGCCTACTCAGTCCCTGGCCACTCCAGTTGCGGGGCTGCAAAAGAGCTCTTCTGGGATACCCTGCAGCACCATCTTCAGTCAGAGTTGACTTTCTGGACCAACTGGCCTGACTTGGAATCGGGCCGTGTTGTCTATATGGGGAGGGGTCATCGTGGCAGACCACCCGCCTTGTAGGCGGAAGGCCTGGCGTTCAGTCCTGGGTGCTTTGTCATCTACACCTGAAAGGCTCTCAAGTCGCAGGGCTGCCTTAAGCCCCCGAGAGCCACTGCCAGTCGCTGTCGCTCATACTGGGCTGGGTGGCCCCATGGTCTGACGTGTTCTAAGACCACCTCCCTCCCACCCTCAGGGGCCCCCAAGCTCTTCCTGTCCTACATGCCAGCTCTTGCGGTTTGCCCTGGCATGGCCTCTCCGCTGACCCCCCCCCCCCCCCGACTCCCTTTTGTCTTTCAGCGTACATGAAGCGGCGGCACAGCTCGGTTAGCGACAGCCAACCCTCGGAGTCCTCTTCGGCAGGCATCGACTACAGCCAGGGCGCCAGCCCGCAGCCGCAGCATCAGCTCAAGAAGCCGCGTGTCGTCTTGGCCCCGGAAGAGAAGGAGGCTCTCAAGCGAGCCTATCAGCAAAAGCCATACCCATCACCCAAAACCATTGAGGAACTCGCAACGCAGCTCAACTTGAAAACCAGCACCGTCATCAACTGGTTCCACAATTACAGGTAGGGCGCCATGGGGTGCTGCATGGGGCCGCCTCCCCACCAGAAGGTGTGGCTTCCGCTTCCTTGTCTCTGCTGGTGAATCTGTGAACTGTCTGGGTTCGAGTCATTGCTAAGGGCACCCAGAGGGCATTCAGAAGGCCTGTCCCTGCTGAATCATGTCGTCATTGGAGCAGTCTCGCTCCGTGAAAATGTGGCGCGCAATAGGTGTGAAAAAGGCACATTCCCTGCTAAGGTGCATTGGACAGAGGTCTGAAAACCTGGAACTACCAAGCATCATCATAGTACTGGGAAACTGATCGTGCCGTCACATTTGGAAGATGATGTTCAGTACATCACATCTCCAAAAGGGTTTCAGAGAACTGGAAGAGACACAGAAGAGGGCAACCAAAACACAGTCTGCAGGGTGGTGGAGGAAAGGCGAAAGCATTTGAAGCTTTTTAGTACTCTAGATCAAAGATTGCTGTGGGGCAGAGCATAGAAAACCAAGCAGGGCGAGAGGAGAGAGTGTTTCTCCCCTTCTCTTAGAAAACTAGGGCTGGGGGCATCCGCTGAAATGGAAAGGCAATAGTCTGAGAACCGAGAAAAGAAAATGGAACTACACACAGTGCATAATTAATTTGCCTGAGGAACTCACTGCTACAGGATGTGGTGGTGGCTCTCTGGCTCAGCAGGCTTTGAGTTGTGGCAGGTCAGTTTTTGGTGGCTGTGTGGCTCCTCCGCGTATGCCTCCGAATACTGGACATTAGGAATTCAGCAGCACATGGGGGGGGGGGGGGCGGGCTTCTGCCGCCACGCCCAGCTTGCAGGCTTCCTAGAGGCATCGGCTTGGCCACTGGGGGGGGGGGGGACCGGATGCTGCTTAGAAGGGCCCTTTGTCTTGATCCAGCTATTCTGTCCCTGCGGGGCTATCACAGGCCGTGACTTGGAGAAATACGCTGCGAATCATGAAGCATTGCTTCCACTACCCTCTTCACCATTTCTTTTCTTCTCCCATGTTTTGCAGATCTCGCATTCGCCGAGAGCTGTTTATCGAAGAAATCCAAGCCGGTGGCCAGAGCCAGGCCGGGGCGAGCGACTCCCCTTCGGCACGAAGCAGCAGAGCAGTTCACAGCTCCGAAGGAGATAGTTGTGATGGGGTGGATGTGGACGGCCCGCTGGAGGGGAAGCCGGGCAGTCTGGACATCGAGGAGTACAGCAATGCAACCACACAGTCTCAGGGAGGGCGAGTGGCGTCTGCTTTGGAAGCAGGGGAGGAGGCTCTGCAGGACGGCAGATCTTCGGAGAAAGCGGAGACGTTCCCGTTGGGAATGGAGCGCCTGGGAGACACCGCGGAGGAGGAGGGGGGGAGGCTCAAAGCCCTGCGCCCCGGTTCTCCCCCAGGCTCCCAGCATTCAGGAGAAACTCTGGAGGCAACGCCAAACTCGGCCCCAGAAGAGGGTGCCTCTACCTCAGCTGCCACCACCGCCACCTCAGGCCTTGCAGGGGAGGAGGAGGGGGGGGAGGAAGGCGTGGAGAAAATGCCCATTGTGCCAAGTACCAGTTCCACGCCGGCCGCCAGCGGCTCTCAGAAAGCCAACTCCCTGGCGCGTTTGTTTGGCTTTTCTGAGGTGGCCAAAAACACCAGAGACAACAGCTTGCGAAAGAAGAAGGCGGCCAACTTGAACAGCATAATTCACCGGCTGGAGAAGGCCGCCAGTCGCGAGGAGCCCGTCGAGTGGGAGTTTTGAGATTAAGCTCACCCAACTCTAGAGAGCTGGGGAAGTTACAAACACAAACACTTTTGGACCTCTGCTGGTTTTGAATTGTGTCCCGCACTTAACCGCCCTGCAGGCCCCAGGGCAAAAACGCCATAGGCCAAGGTGCATATAGAGAACGAGAGGAGCGTTTCAGCCACTTCTATGTTTTGTGTTTTCTGAGGAAAGAAAACTTTGAAATGTGTAGTCGAGCTTTTTGTACCCCGAAGTGTTTCTATTAATTGCCCTAAAGTGATTTCCACAGTTTCTGGGGAAGAAAAAAAAAACTCACACAACTTTTGCCTTCTGCCCTCCTCCGATGTGGGCTTAAAAACAAAACAAAAGAATATATATACAAAACAAGAAAAAAAAATCAAACCCACATATTTAAAAGGGGGGGCTTTTTATCCGCCATCTAATGGCTTAAACAGAGCGATGATAATACACTATTCTTTAACCAGGAAAAAAACAAAAAGATTGGGGGGGGGGGAGATTTTTTGAGAAAAAAAGAAAAAGGTTTTTTTGTAGCTGTTCAGTTGCCACTAAGAGATTGCACAGTCAACCCGACTCTAAACACACTAGTTTGAATTCCTAAATATTTTCAAGAAAAGAGTATTGTTTGAAACTTGGGATTTTAAAAAAAAATACACATTTACTCCACATATTTTTTAAACAAAACAACAAAAAAAGTCGCATCAGGAAAATAATCTTAATTTGTGGTAGCTGACTTCAGTGTTTTTTCTTGTAAAGTGGAATAGAAAAATTGACTCGTAGTGCACATTGTTTCATAGCTTTAACCAATTCTGGTCTGTTTATGGGCCAGGATTTGTTTAATACACTCCATTTTAGGCCAAATCAGGACAGAAAAAAAGAAGAAAAAAAATCTGAAATCTAGGTATTTTGTAATCTGCTTTTTAACCTCTAACCACAGAGCACGCGGATCAGACCTCATTTCTAGGAGGTTTGGGAGACAACTTGGAATGGGCCGTACTTGATCTATTCGCTTGAGTTGCTTTATGCCAGCCTTGCAAATTGTCATAAACGTTACTAGTCCTCAGAAAGCTTTTGCCGGCCCTGTAAAATAAGAACCACCAGCTTTTGAAAGAAAGAAATTTGCCTAGTCGTCTGGAGACTGTTCTTAAATCACCCTAGGTGACCAGGCAAGTGGCTGATCACGAGCTTACAGTATGCATAGTACCATTAGGGGTTGATGACAGAAACATAAGCCCAGTACAGAAAAGAGAGAGAAGGTAGTGGTGCATGTTCTCAAAAACGGTCTCTCCAAGAATGGTTTCCACCTTGACAGGTGCCTGTTCCAATCAGTTGTCCTGGGCCTCGTCTGTGCTGCACATCTTAGCAGATCTTGCCTACCACTGAAGAGAGAACTAGGCCTCTTTCGGCCAGTTACTTTCCTCCACCGGAATTCATTTGTTCCTGGCTGTGGGCCCCCCACAGCAAGCACTGAGTTCTATACATTTCAGTTGTGGGAAGGAATTTGTGTGTGCAGTGCGTGGAGGCCCCAAAAGAAAGGGAGAGGGAGCGAACGGCATTTGATAATCACAACAGGAACTGCAGAACTCTGAACCAAAACCATTGTGCCCGTCAAAAATTGTCTGCTCTCTCCCCTAAGTACGGATCCCGCTTCCAACTTGTCTCTAACTCCTCCTGTTGTCTATGTGTATATGCGTGAGCATAGAGGTGCCTGGAAGAATGAGTGTGAGCGTGCAAGCGTTGGGTGCATGTGTGCGGTTTTATACGTCTGTATTTTCTTACGTACTTGTGCACACATAGAGTGCATTACTGCCACCTTTTTTCAATAAGCTGTTTTATCAGTTATGGCTTCTACAAGTTTGCTGATTTAGACTCCTTTATTGCCATATCTTTAAAACTAACAATAGATGATTTCGGTATATATATATTTTTTTTGCTTATTTATAGGTGCTGTATTTTATTATCTGATTGTTAGGAAGGGATGAAAGGGGGCAAATATTCTTTAGAGGGATAGACTGCCGGCAGTATTGGGTATAATTTACAAGATGTAGTTGTCATACTGTATATTATTGACGGACGAAATCTTTTTTTTTTTTTGGATGGTATTGTGTTTCATGGAAAATGTTTTGTCTTAGGTCAACCCCTTCTGATGACACTTTAATGGTGCATTCATTACTTCCTAAGTTCAAATTAATATTTACGTTTGATATTTCGGGTGGGGAGGGAGGGAGGCGTTCTGATTTAAAGGCATGTTCCCAATGTTACACCTCCTCAAACGTACTTGTATTAATTGGTAATTAATGGGGGGGGGGGGACGGATGGACTGTAAGATGTGAAACCACCACTTCTCACATGGTTTTTTCTTCCCCCGCCAAAAGAAGTTGTGTCTTTTACAGTCTCTCTCCGGCATGTGACAGCACCACTTAGTTCACGTCTTCACGGATTTTAAGAGTTCAGTAGCTTTAACAAAAATGCCTTTTCATGGCCCAGAACCAGGCTCCGGGAGGCAGGGAGGCAGGCTTTCGTGTTTCCGTTACTCACTGGTCAA
Source organism: Plestiodon gilberti rubricaudatus (assembly GCA_026170595.1). Lineage (NCBI taxonomy): Eukaryota > Metazoa > Chordata > Lepidosauria > Squamata > Scincidae > Plestiodon > Plestiodon gilberti. Next base: position 55,557,502 of record JANXHW010000007.1, read on the forward strand.
TGTTTATATTTTCATGACTGCTTCAGGGATCCGAATATTGGCTCGTAGTGCAGAAAGAGAAAGAAAAGCACAGGTGATCAGCTCATTCTATGAGGGCTCAAGGAGGAACACTTGCAAAATTGTGGCCATAGAAAGAGCCAAGCTCTCTGCCTAGGAAACATCCAAAAGTATTTGATCAGGCCTGGTGCCCAGGTACCACCAAGACTCCTCTCGGCCTCGGGGTAATCTCCCTTTCCACGTGCATGTGTGTTGTGTTGGTTTTCTGGAAATACACGAAGGCCGAGGTCTTGCAGCTCCAACGTGAAATCTTCCTTGAGCAGCACGGTGAAGCGGGACTTGTGAGCAAGGGCTTGCTCTGCATGTCCAGCAGGAATCCCCACCTCTGCACAAGCCCCTCCCTCCGTGGGCAGGTTGGTTTTGTGCCCACACACATTCAGCAAGACACCCACCCCACCCGTATTTCTCTGATCAGGCCCAGCTTCCGAGGTCGGCTCTTCTCTTGCATTCAAGCATTTGCATGTTTTCTGTAGCTGTAGAAGATCACCCATCACAGTGTATATTTTCTCCGGGGATGCTTGGAGCAGGGAAATGTTCACTCTTTTTTCTCCCTGTATCATTCGCCCCCCTGTGTACTGAGGGTCTAGGTCAATAACTGCTTGCTTTCCACAACTAGCTCAACGTGGTCCCTCAGTGGCTCAGGGAGGCCCACACCTAGCAGTCAGGGTTCTGCCACCCATTCTAATAAGCAATATTGAAGTGCCTTGAAAAACAAATACAAGTCTACTTTCTGCCTTTTTCAGATCTTTGAGGAGCATATCCCACACATGGCATATTCAGAATCTTCTTTTTCTCCCAGGGTGGCCTGTAACGACCTGCCAGAGCAGGTTTGTGTTGTGTGACCCTCCATCCTGCTAGGAGTGAGCTTTGCTGTAGAAGAGGCAACTCTTTGTACGGCAACTCTTGTCCACAAAACAAAAGCACAGGTTAGACAAGATGCCCGGCAAAATCTGGGCAATGTCTTGATGTTTCCAGTTCCCCTCATGGATTTGTAACTAGAAGCATTATTTTGAGTTTATAGAGAGAGAGTCTAGATTAGAAGAACCACCGACTGGCCCAACAGGTCCGCTTCATGGCCTTCGGCGAGGGGGGCTGTTCGCTTGGCAAAGCCCCCCCCCCCGCTGATTGGCCTTGAGTTTTCCTCCTGGGGGGAATGTGTTGTTTGCAGTTGGGTACCGCATTTATTCACTCTTGGCCTGTCTAGCATCACGGCTCAGTCTTCATCAGGAAATGTGCTGCGTTGCAAAGATGCTGCTGTTGTGAATCACCCAGGTGAAAAGCCTGTATTAAAAGACCACGTTTCAATATGTGGAGTTCTCTATTGTATAGAGTTAAAAGGCCCAAGCACACACTGCTGTGTGTATCTTCAGCAAATGGCTGGCATTGTTTTGTATGGTTGAAGACCAGTTTCCCCAGGAGTCTCTGTCGTTTGAGGAGATCCACGGGGCTCCCAGATCCCCTGCCCTCGTGGAGAGAGCTCCTATTCCTTTGCGGAAGGGCCCACAGGTCTGTGGTAGGCACATGTTCTGCATGCAGAAGGTCCCGGGGGTCAGTCCTTGGCAATTCCGGTTAAAAATAGCAGGGCTGAGGCTTTGGAGAACGACTGTCAGTCCTCAAGCCAGATAGCACCCAGTTAGGTGGGCCATATCAAGGACCAATGGCGTTGCTGGAGGTGGGGCGGAACGCTACGTTCCGCACCGTGCTAACCTCCGTTGCTCACCGGCACGAGGCTGCCCCGCCCCTTCGCCTTCGGAGCCATTCAGTGGGGCGAAGGCAACGTGCAGCCATTCAGTGGCTCCGAAGGTGAGGGGGACAGGGCCGCCTCGTGCCGGTGAGTAACGGAGGTTAGCGTGGTGCGGAGCTTAGCGTTCCGCCCCACCTCCGGTGACGCCACTGTCAAGGACCTCCCCTTCCCCTTGGAACTCCTTCCTCGGGTGTTTACAGCAGCTCCCCTGGCGCCATGTTGCTTGACCCAGCCATAATTCGATCTGCCGCGCTGTCCTGTATATCTCCTGACTTCTTGTCCTGTCTTCAGTGGAGAGGGTTAGCTGTTTTTATATCCTCCATTGAGCTCAAGGAAAACTCTGGCCTTCCCCCAGACGTCCTTAATGAGAAAATCAATCATTTTGTTGTCTAGCCAGCGATGACGGTGGCAAACATTTAAAAATAGCAAATTTCAAGATACCATAAAACATAAACACAAAATCATATGCAATCAATTTCCATATTAGGTCTGTAAATAAGATGAATATGAAATAATCAAATTCTATCGTAACTCTTCACTACCTCAGCAACAAAAAATTTGCGTTTGGATCTTTTTGGGTGCCAGATCCCACCTGTTGCCCAACACGCTGCATTTTCAATTCTAGTCGGATCCGAAGTACCTAAAACACATTTCAGCTGAAATCCAATAGGCCAATTTACTCGCGCTAAAGAGTAAATTGCCATTCAAGAGCTATTACCTTGCTCAAATACATGTTATGTGAATCATCATTCTGAGGGCAAGAAAACAGGCCGTGGGGACGCGCTTTGACTGCCTTCCATCCGTGAAGCTCCCCTCCCTTGGCATTCCAGAGAAACCCGGAAAAGTTGTACTACTAACTCAGATGTACATTTGCACAGCTCTAGGCAGGTCACCCCAGTGTACGGCTCATGGGTGCATTAAACACTTGATTCTGCCTCCCATTTGCACCTGACTTTCCACCTTAAGGTTCTAGTGGAAAACAAACTCGACTGCAAGGCAGCATCGTGTATTGTCCCTTCGAGTATTAATCGCAGAGTGTTGCTTAGAATTTACAAAAAAAAAAAAAAAAAGGCTCCTGTCAGCTTTGGAATATGTTAAACCAGTGCTTCTCAAAGTGTGGGCCAAGACTCACTTGTGGGTCGTGGCCCGATGGTGAGGTGGGTCACCAAGTTTGGCCCACCCGCCTGCCCTTGCCTCCGTTTGGCTCCAAATTGGAGCCAAACAAACGCAACTGGAGGCCACTTCCAAGTCGCGGCTCACTTCCGGACGGTGTTGCCATGTTGTGCTGCCTGGCCTGGGGCAGCCACTGGAGGCCTCCGTGGGCCTCAGAACAGCTCCGGAAGTGACCTCCGGGTCACTTCCGTTTTTGCGAATGTAACTTCCGGTCGCGTCTGTAGACCTTTCTGAGACCCACGGAGGCTGTCCTGGATCCAGCGCAACTTTGGAGCACCGTCTCAAGGGGAGTCGTGACCCACCGCCGGTGGACAAGGTGGGTCGCGGCTCGGGTAAGTTTGAGAATCGCTGTGTTAAACTACCTGTGCAGCCCTTTTTTCTTGGAGATGCCAAAATCAACCATTTTATTGTATGGCCAATAACTAGAACAAAAATCAAACCTACAACATGATTTACGTTGTCAAGTGTGTGCGTATGTATGTATGTATATTTATTTACAATACAAAACTTTTACATAAGAGCTTGAGAATAAAATGAATGCACAAATACAGTTACCTTCAGCATCATTATCACCTGGCAGTGGTGAAAAATTGCTTTCACAAAATCTAACTAAATTTTGCATGCAGAGTCTGCAGAGCAGGCTCTGTGCGATTACAACTGAATCAACAGAGAGATCTAAAACAAATTTCCGTTTAAACCCGATAGACCAAGGGTTCTCAACCCCTTCCCAGCTGAGTACCACCTCCAGCACCACTCTCCTGCTATGTACCACCGGAGGTGACTGGCGATGACATCATCGCCAGTTACTTCCGGGTTTTCAGAGGCCAGAAAACGCAGGGAGGAGGCTCTGGGCAGGTAGGAGGGCCCTTCTCAGCATTCCCGAGAGGCTCAGCCAAAGGCAGGAGCTTCTCAGGAGCGAAAACGTGCCACCAAAAGCACCGCGTCGGAGTGGGGTTCCAGTGGTCCGGCGGTCCGAGTACCACCAGCAGTCGGCTGAAGTACCACTGGTTGAGAACCCCTGCGATAGACCGATTGATCAAGGAAGCTCTCAACTTCAGTAACGCTCTTGCTACAGAGCATTGTACCTGTCCTATCTGAGACAGCTCCAAGTTGGCGGTCCAAATTTGTGAAGAGATGTACTTGCATTTTTTTACAGCCCAATCCTGTACATGTTTTACTGTAAAGCAAGACCGGCTGACTTCAGTGGGGCTAGATCCGAAGTACATGTAGATAGGATTGTAGCCTTACTTGCGGCAGCGAAAGGGAATTGACTTTTACCCAAACCCCTCTTTTGTTTTAGGTTGTCCCTGGTTTCAGAAACAAGCTGGTACTTATTTGACACCCATATTTTATCTCGGAGAGAAACTCTCTCTGGTTTACATCTCCCAAGGTTGTCTGCTTGCCAGCAGGTACTGGAATGAACCCTTTATTGGGGACACCATCTGGATTGAGTACAGACTGATCCAGCTGGTCTGAAGTTGCCCCAGAAAAACCCACTGAACCCAGAGATTGTGTCTAGAAAGAAATCTACAAGACCATTGCTAGTCGGCCAGCAATATTGTACACTGACTGGCTGCATGTTTTGAATTGATGCGTTATTTCAACATGCAGGGGTAGCGCCCATTGAAAATGTGGCAATAATTAGGAGTATTTTGTTAGATAAGCACTGTTGGTTAAAACTAAGCAGATATGAAACAGCTGTAGCTATGGCTACCCTAATATGTTTTTTAATACTTTTGTAAGTAAACACAGCAATTAACGATGGCCTGAACTGAAGGGATCCGTTGCAGAGCATTGTGCTTTGAACCCCCCACGCCAGCCAAATTCCATAGGTCTACCTTGGATTAAAACCCCTCACGATTGTGGCGTTGGGTTTCCATCATAAGCCAGTGAGCTCCATAATAAAGAAGGCGTGTAATAATGCACTTGTGCCTTTCACTGGGTTTGGCTGCTGGGAAAACAAACCAGCCTGTTTCAGAATCCAATGCAATAGAAGCCCTTGTATGACTCACAGGCTTCTCCTGTGTCCCCCCCCCCCCCCCGTTGTACAGACTTCTGAAAAGAAAACAAAGCAGAAGAAAATCCACTCGTCCTAATGCAGAGTAACGGTGCTGAGAGCTGTTTTTGAATGTTGTTTTTTTCAATGTGGTTCCTGTGAGTGTCGCTACTTTTGGACACTCAGCATATCTGTCTTCTCATGAGACTTAGAACTTGGCCCAAAGCACAGTCGGGGGGGAGGTTGGCAGTTGCGTTGGGAATACCTGTCGGGGCGGTGCTAGGCAAGCAACTTCCCAGTAAGGCAATGACCGGCGGCCAGTCGCGTTTGGTCTGGAGCACCTCCTTGAAGGGGTGTGTTGGAGGGCTGGCCGTTGCTTACTCTCCGGCACTACCCCCCCCCCGCCTCTGCGACCCCTATCCTTTCCCCTTTGGATTTCAGCTTCACAGCTCCGGCATGGCTGGCGCTCCATGTTGCAGTGCACTGCTGAGCACTTAGAAGAAATGCGTGGAAACAATCCGGTGAAATAAGTTTGTTTGTTTTTTAAGACCCCCCCCCCAAGCAATCCGGGTTCTTCAGAGGATCCCGGACTATTATTTTATGTAATTAAATGTATTTTATTTTGAGCCAGAGAAGCTGTTGGTGGAAGCAGACTGCTCCCCGTGGCGTTCAGGAGATTGACGTGGTCACTGGGAATGTGTAGCTGCCCCCCCCAGCCCGTAATTTGGCTCCGCCTTCCTGTTCTTCTAGGACCGTAGTAGTAGGAAGCTGCCTTCTGCTGAGCCAGGCCTGCGGTTTCTTGAGCTTGGTCTGGTCTACGCAGCTCTCCAGCATTTCAGACCAAGAGGCTTTTCCTGCCCTCCATGAAGAAGCTGCCGGCCGGGGACTGAAACAAGGACCTTCTGCATGCAAAGCGGGGGCTCTGCCATGAAGCTGGGGGGCCCTCCCCTTCTTTCCCCTGGGAAAGGATTTCCAGATTTGTGGGCAATCCCTCTGTGCGTACCAGATTGAGTGTGGCTCCAGTAGATGCTAATTTGGCTTGGGATAGTGAATAGGGTTGAATGGATTCGCACCCGTGTGTTTGTCACCTGACAGAAGATAGTTGTGGCCAAATGCTGCCCATTTGCACAGCTCCTCCCTTGCACTTGGCTGTGTGGGTGCATGATGTGTGTACAACGCCCTGCTTGGAAGCACATGGCTGGGCCCCTCTGGAAAGCAGAGAGCTGGCTTGGATGAGCTGTCAGGTGTGTGTGCGTGTGCGTGTGCGTGTGCGTGCGCGCGCACATATAAAATGGATATGTATGTGTACATACTAGGGCTTTCATTCATCAAAGGTCATACTCAATTAATCGTGTGGGCTTGAGTTGATCAATGAAATCTGGACAGATTTATGTATTAAAAACACTTTCTGAATAAGAAAGCATACTTATTCTTAGAGGACGTCCCAGTAGGTGCTGCCTTAAAATAGGTATTCCCTTCCTGGTGAGAGAGGACAGGGGCTGCCCCTTCTAGGGGGGGTGGCTGCTACCCACAAGCTGGGTGCTTAAAAACATTTTTTTTTAATTTGCATGATTAATGTGGGGGGAGGGGGGGCTTTCTGGTTGACCAAAGTTGTTGTTGTTGTTTTTTCTTTAATTAAGTGATGAATCGACGATGCATTGCTGCTCTAGTATTTACTTATGGCTGCATGTCGCAGGGTGTGAGGGAAGAAGGAAGAATACCAAATAGAGGAGAGTTCTGCGTGTTTTGAGGCATGTCATGATTTGGCTTACTGGACTCCACTGCTAAGCAGTTCTGAGATTCCTTTGCCATGTGCCCAGTTGCGAGTTCTTGGATTTTAGTGCATGTCAGAGAGCAACTGTGTATGAATTTGTTTGTTTCAAAACAAAAAAAAACACCACCACCACCCAAACCGGACCCATCAAGGGGTGCATCCCAGTGGCAAGGCCCAAAATCTTGTTGACCAGCACTCTGAAAGTTTGAAAGCACTTAACGGTGTTCCTTGAGTCCTTGTGCAATAGAAAATCTTTCTTTGGGATGGAGGAACCCTGGCCTGTATTGGACATTCAAAATCAGCCAAAGGAAGCGCCTTGGTTTGGGAGGAGTTTGGGCTCTCACGAGGGATGCTCTGCTTGTGAGTCTTTCGTAGCACTGTGGGATTGATCCGTGGTTTGCGACGTTGAGGGCGTCGCGCAGGTGATGTGTACGTGGCTGCTTGGGAAAGTGATTGTCTTCTGTTGCCCTACCAAGAGAATGGTGGTCAAGGTTTTCTTCACCCCTTCGCGGGGCAATGCAGACCAATGGTTTGCTGCGCGGTTTCCACTTGGTGAGCGGTCCTCTGCAGCCATCCATTCTTTTGCAGTTGCCGCAGACGTTCTGTGAAGCTACAGGTTAGTTGATCTGAAGGGCAGCTGCTGTCGGCCGTGGTGGTAACTGCCAGATTACAACGGAATCCTCTGGCCTCCAGTTCTGGGTACTGTAGTGGTGATGTGTGTTGTGGGAGTTCGGTCCCCAGGAGCCACGCTCTGTTACCGTCTCCTTTGTCCTGTGACTGGATAGATGAAATTGCCACTTAACAAACACGCCTGTGTGGATTTTGCTTGACGAGATTGATGGCACAAGCACCCCCAAAAGTTAGCTCCTCTGTCCGTGACTTGTAATGTTTCTCTTACGTAGCCTTAGCACGTCCTGGAAGCCTCTGGTTCAGCCTCTCTTGAAATGAGAACGCGCAATAAGTTCGCTCTTTACCTGGGACTTGTGAAACTAAACCTGACGCCTCTGTTCCTGCCTCCTTGGCTGTCCTCAGCACTTATCTGATGCACTTATCAGCACTTATCATTGTGTTTCCACTTCTTAAAACTCCTTTATTGCAACATTAAAATATCAGGGTTTTTCCCAACAGGATTTCAGGTGACAGTGAAATTATCATATCAGCAAACTTTATTTAAAGTGTGCGCACGCGCTCTCTCCTCCCCTCCCCCCCTGCTGTTGGAAGAGGGCACCCAGAAGGGGTTATCTCCTCCCCTGCGCTCCAGAGGCAGGACTTATGGTCCTTTGCAAAGGCGTCAGGAGCTCCCAAGGAGGACGGAGGAGGAGGAGGAGACCTCTCCCAGCTTCAGGCACAGATCTTTCCATCCTCAGGCGAAAGTGAAAGAGAATTTTCCTCCCCCTCAGGATTTTCCAGGCCTGCTTAGAAATGAGGTCCTTGGTTTCTTCTCTCTCCGACTTTTTTCCTTGCCCCTCTCTCTCCCCACTCAGGAGAGTTGGGGAGGGCATTTCTTTATTTGGGGGCCTCCTGCTTCGTCTCTTTTCTCTTTTCCTTTCCACTCTGCCAGGAGAGACTTCAGCAGCCACTAGATCAGGTCCGATGCTGTCGCCATCTCCTCCTCAAGCCCCCAGGCTGCAGAGGGAAGCAAGCGATGGCCTTGCTTGCCAGCCTTGTGGCCCTCAGGTCTCCCCTCCCACTCCCCTCCTCTCCAGGGTCCCCAGGAAGTTACATGGAACAGGCACCCAACCCCTCTCGCCCAGAGAAGAAAACGGTTACAGGCGTCACAGCGGCAGGCTTTTTTTAGGAAGACGGGACAGTGTCTTTCTCGATATTTCGCATCCTTGCACCATGGCGGCACTACGGTGTCTAGAGCTGTGTTAACCGGATGCATCAAGGCTCACGCCACCTTGACCTCCAGCCCCTTCTAGCGCCAAAGGGCACATTTCATCAGAGTCGCTAGTTTTGGCACTAACACCCCCCCCCAAGAAATCTTATCAGGTTGCCAGGCTCCACTCTCCCCAAACGCTACACGCTGGGTATGTTTGCCTTGGCTGAGATCTCCTTCAGCAGGAGCCCCCCCCCCCCCATCTCAACAGGAGCAATGGCGTTTCCCACTTCGGACTTTTAGACCCACTCTGGTTGGCCTCCACCAGCAGAGAAAGAAACGTGTTTGCTTCCCAGGAAGCTTTCTTCTTGTTGGGTGAAGGAGGCCAGCCAGTTCCCAGCCAGTGGTCTAGAGCCACCTTTCTGCACCTGAGATGGGATGACATGGTGACTGTGCCCTTCAGCGTCCAGAAGTCTGGTCTCCCGAAAGACGCTCGAGTCCTACACATTCCCTTGATGTCTCCCGATTGAACAACTTGTTGCGTCAGTCTGCCTTACTTTTTTTTCTGCATTACAACTTGGAATTTCCGTAGATATATATCTCAGGCTACGGTACATCCAGAAAACTGGGAGCTAATTATAAACCCTGCCTCTTGAGCACACGGGAGGAGATAGTCCCACTCCAGGTGTGCTCCTGTCCTTCCATAGACAAGAAGCAGCCATGTTCCTTTCTCCCGTCATTTCCACACTTCTGTGAAGTTCTAATGGCTACCAACTTTCCATTTCTCAGAAGTGTTGGCAGCATTTTAATTACAGCTTATGAAGCTTAAAGTGCCACGAAGAGAAGTCGCATCCGCCCATTTCTTTCTCGGTGGCAGGGCTAACAAGTGGAATTTACCTCCAGAATACGAGCGGCAACATTTGCTCCTCTCTACTGTTCACCACCCGCACCAAATATATGCAACATCCTCTGCAGGTTTAGAAAGCGTAGGCCTTGCTCAATCAGCCGCAGCCCGTAGTAGACTGCATCCGGCTTGTGCGGTGAGGGGGGTTTCTGCCCCCACCCTGCAAACGATTGAAGCGGCCGCCCGCATTTTCACAAGCCACAAACCCAAAGTCTTTTTGCCCAAAGTGAGAGTTGGCGGATTCTGCTTTGCTGTTGTTCCATCCTCCAAGGGGAGCACAAAAGCGCCCTTGAGTCAAGCTGGAGCTTAGTAAGGCCTCATCTGTGCCTGCCTGCAGCTCCACCCAAGGAAAGGTTGGGGGTCCCAGGGGGGTGGCAGAGTTGGTTGTAGGTTCATGGTTGTAGGTGTGCTGGTCTTCCTGGCTGTCTGGGCAGGCTGCGTTCCTGTCGAGGCTGGGAGGCCTGCTTGAGCCTCTCCTTTAAGGCAGCTTCCAGCAAGGGTTCAGGTCTACCTCTGTGCCAGGAAAACGTTCAGCCGCAGTAGAGAGACCCTGGGCTGCTTCTTCAGGGCTGCCTGCAGCAATGGCAGGGGCTGGCGACCTAGCAAATGTGTGATCTGTTGTTCACCATGAAGCAGCATCTCTGCGTGCTCCTTACCCAAATCCACCTGATCCTGGGGGGGAGGGGAGCCCCAGGAAGGAATTTGCCACCGCCACCAGGTCCCAGTTTAGTTTTTCTGCGACTGAACCTCCCAGTCCAAAGGCCGAGTGTCTCCACAGGCAAAGGCACCAACTCTTGCAGCCTGATCTTGCCTGATCCCTTTTCGTTGGATCTTCTGAGTGGGGACGCCAGAGGCCAGAGCCATCCATGCAACTGAGGACTCGTCATGCTTATTTCTCTTTAATCTGCCATATCTTTGTTGCACCCTGAGAAACATGTACAGAATGTGAGCGTTTCCCCATTTCTGAAGAGAGGATTGTTCTCAAAGTGCTTTCCCAGTTCTTCCAGTGTAAAAGTGCAACGACCTTGCCCACATATCTCTTTGTTTCAGTCATCTTCTCAGCATGCACAGTTGGGTGGTGGACCAGCTGTGGAGTGTTGTGCCAAATCGGTGGTTGTGTGGCTTGTGGTGGGCCTAATCGGTACCCGTTGTGCTCCCTGGCACATCCTGAGGTCTTTGTAAATGCGCCTCAAATTTTGTGTTGTTCAAAGATATTCTGGGGGGAGGGAATGCAGGAGAGATAGATGCAAATGACGGACTAGCCTCCTTGAGCCTGTGGAATGGGTCCATGAAGAGGCATTTGCCCCCTTTCCCTAAAGTGCATTGCGATCTCAACTCAAGTCTTTGAAACCGAGACTGCTCTACTCACAAGGCTCCCTGATAACCTGTGTGTGTTTTTTCCAAACTTGAAGTTGCAAAGCCTGGTTCTGGGATGACTAATGAGAAAACCCATTGTCTGTGACTTGTCCGTGGGTCATCTGGCAGCAGGGTGCATATCACTTGGGGGGTGGGTCGCTGTGAAAGATGTCCCATGCTAGTTTTCTTTTTTTAAAGCGGAAAGCTCTGTGCCTTCCTTTCAGCCGCACTGCAGAAGGTTCTGTGTCCTGTCGTGACTCTCCAGAATTATTTGCACAACCCCCAAAGTGGACTGAGATGTTGGCTGAGGGGAGTATAGGTGTTAGTAAAGTGTCTGCCTGTTTTTGAAAACGTTCCTACTTTTGAAGCCCAGGCCGTCAAAACAGGGCAATCTTTTACATCTCAGCCTGGGTTGGTGGTCATAGGAATTGACTCCACGAAGTCTTCGGGAGAAGAAAATGAACAGGGCTGTAAGTTGGTCCAAAGGTTCCCTTCCTCGGTGGAGTCTTCCTCCCAGACAAATTTAGATCTGATTCTTCGCCAAATGCAGGGGAAGTGTGCCCAAGGCAGAACATCCAAGTGGCCCCCTCTTCCTTTCCCTTTTTCAGAGCGGCAGTAAAAATATACAAAGAAATTCAGTAACTTTAACCGCTGGCGGCATCCCGTCCTCATCCTGCCCCCTGCGGAAGCCAGCTCTTGAGGGCAGAACCTCCTTCAGAGTTCCCTTCTCAAAAGAACGCACATTTGGACGCAAACCGTTTTCTTTTTTTAAAAAAATGCAAATGGGCGTGGGACTTTTTTCACACGATGGGATGATCGAGTTGTACAACGTGGAGATTTTCTGTGGAGAGGTAATACTTAGAGGCAACAGCATATGCAACATTTTAAAGGATACAAATAAAGGAAAGCTGCTCTACAAACACCCCATGTTTGTAACGGAGGGAGCGTTGGGGGCACTCCCGACAACTGGGACTCCCTGCAGCGGGCAAATGTGTCAGACCCTAAAAGGCCCCTTGTGTGGGTCGTGGCTTCTCTCGGTGAGTTAGAAACCAACTGCTACGTTGTCATTTGGGAATGGCCTGTTTGAGTACGTAGGGCTCGTTGGGCCCAGTCCACCCAGGCTGCTGTGCTGGCATGGTAGAGAGAAGCACGGCACCAACCAGGTGCGTGGAAGGGTTCCACTCATTTCCGCAGAGGCCAAGAAGGCTTTCCCGGCTTGTTGGCCCCCAATGCTCCTGAGGCATAGCCAAACATATCCCCACTCCATATATTTTACTGAGCGCATTTGAATCAGGGTGGGGTGGGAGAGAAAGGAGGGTCTACCTTTTTTTAAAAAAAAAATGAGATTTTGGTTCAAAGAAATTCTTTTTTATTTCCTCTCCAACTAGTCTATGCATTTCTGATGTCGAAAGCTGTTTTCTGCCGCTCCTCCCTTTTCGTTCTCGGCCCCAATGGACACTGTGTGTTCCACTCTCTGGTCAACGCTCCAAGAACCGTCAGGAGAGTGAATTTGGACGTTGCAATCCAAAGTAAACTGGCGACTTAATGTTTTTGTTGCTTCCTTGATGTCCCTCTTCATGTTTTATTTTTTTTTCCGCCAAGGGCCCAATCCAGCAGGAAGACCCCCCCCTGCGCACGCCTCGTTGAAATGGACAGGGACTGGGGACAGCGGCGCTGGGGAGTGGCCTAGCTGGCCGGCGCCTCCTGTCCCCGACTCCCAGGCTCTTTGCGCCCCCTGTTTCAGTGCTGGTGGTGAGGGACCCCTTCTTTGCAAATGGATGGCCTCCTTAAGGAATTAACTTTTTTCTTTTAATTTGTTTGTTTGTTTGCATTTGTGCAATAACTACTTGCCATTATAGCGGGCTAACCTTTGGACTTGCCCTGACTACTAACACAGCACAAAAATGAAACAAAAAAAGGTGTATTTTTTTCCTGAGAACATTTTTCTTTTTTTTAAAAAAAAATGATGATGATGATGATGATGATAAGCTCCATTTTACCCCCGTGTATTTGTGGTGTCCAACATTTTTAGCAGTATTTTATATATATATATAAATATATATATATTATTTTTTTCCTGTAACGCACTAAGTCTTAGCTGTTTTTAGAAGCTCGTTTGTTATATTCACAATCACCGATTTTAAAGAAATATCCTCACAAAGACCCAATTGACCAAAAAGAAAGTGTCATTTTATTTTATTTTTATTTTATTTTGTACAAGTAGCTTTGAGAAGCCCCCAGGTTGTGTTGCTGTGATTTTATCTTTTGTAACATTTTATTTCTTGTTCAGAAGTTTATTAAAAAAGAGAAAAAAGTTTTATATGGCTGGCTGGCAGCGATGGAGTGGGGAAGCCCCTCTCTCTGTTAGTGAGCGATGGCATTTTCCTTCTGTCTTGGGTTAGCCATACAATGTATGTTTGTTTTCAGCACTGTACAACAGTCCCTATATGATACGGAGAAGCAATATCACTGTACGAAACTCACATGATGTATTATTCACTAGCACCCTAGGTGTGATAATTGAAGTAAATATCTTTTATACAAACACGACGAAGCATGGGTTGTCTTTCTTGGACAGGCCGAGATCAGAAGCACAGAACATTTTAATGTACGTTGATCATCCAAACCTTGTAGACCTTTGATGCCTGACGAATCGGCACAGGGCGTCATGATCTCTTGAAAAGCCAAGCTGCAACGCTTACGGCGCAGTCTTATGCGTGTCTACTCAGAAGTAAGCCCCTGTGTGTTCAATAGGATTTACTCCCAGGAAAGTGTTTGTAGGATTGCAGCCTTATAGTGCAATCCTGCTTGGATATTTTTTTTTTCTCATGTGAATTTTTCATCAATTTGATCAACTGAAACTCCTATGATTAATCAGTGTAAGAGTTCTTTAATCAGGCGACAGCCCAAATTAAAAATAAGAGGGAGTCTGTCTTCCTAAATCAGCCCAGGGTTTGCCTGGCCAACAGGATAGCACAGGTAGCTTTCCGGGCAGCTGGATTCCAAGAGATCCCAGGGTAATCTGGAAAGGCTTTTAGAGAAAAATAGTCTTGAGACAACTCGGAGAGAACGGACTGAGATGCGGGTGGAAGAATTGCCCCTCCCCAGTTCTCTCGGTTGCGAGCTCATTTATTTCTTTCATTGCATAACTTGCCTAACCAAAATGGAGGGTGCTCCCTATGAGGAAGATCTATAAAAGCAACAGTACGTCTAACACAGTCCAAAACACTAATCGCATCTATTCATAGTAGACGTTATTTTAATGATGGGTTTATTTTAAAAGCGCTCCGATCATTACAAAAGAACCAGCAAGAGCTAAAATAAACAAACACAGTGTTTGCTAATAAGAAGCTTACACAAAAACAGTTGTAGCCCTGAAAGACACATTAAAAACCATTGAGATAAGAAGGATCCCGGGGTCGCAGCTGAGCGGGGGACAAATGCAAGGAGTTCCATCTCTGGGCTCCACCACAAGAAAGGCCCTGTCGTCGTCGTCCCCCACCAAAAAAACCCCACACACCCTCAGACAGTAACTTGACACCCAGAAAGGTCTCGCAAGATGACCGGAAATGAGCTCAGCAGCTTTCAAAGAGATGAAATGGTGGGGAGGCTAATTTTCACCCAGAGCAGCCTTTATTATATTTGTACCCCCACTTTTCAGGGCAGGTTTCCAAAGCAGCTTACAATTGTGATAACACCCACATTAGGTGCCGTTGCTTAAGGAAGTCTGAAGCAAGCAGATGGTTAGCCATTGCTGTCGCCCCTCCAGGCTCTTCCCCTCCAGATGAAGGGGTCCGAAGGGGCTGCAGGCAGGCTCCAGCTGATAGTGGACGGTGGCAGCCCCCAGCAACCGCCCGGACTGGCTCAAGGTCTCCCAATGCCTGCTGCGGCACAGCAAATGCTGCCCCTTTACCCAGCGATGCGCCAACCTCTGCTCCTCCCACTCTCCAGTGTTCTAGCTCAGCGCTCTCCCCCCCCTAGACATTTCCTCTTCCTTTCTGCCCCCCTCCTCCTTTTCCAACCCAAGGAGAGGAAGGAGAAGGAGTGGAGGCAAATAGGTGGACAGGGATGGGCTCCTCCCCCCAATCTGTTGCCGGAGGCGATTGCCTCAGTTGGCCTCATGGATGGGGCCGGCCCTGGAGGCAGCGCTTCTGTTGGTCTGCAGAGCCTTCCGGTCCCTGGCAGTTGATCCCTGAGGCATCTGGTGGGGCCACTGTGAGATGCAAGAAGCTGGACTAGATGGGCCTTTGGCGTGATCCAGCAGCAGCAGGGCTCTTACGTTCTTATGACTTAGAGTGTGCTCTGAATCCAACCAAGCCTTCTCCTAGTCCAGCATCCTGGTTCTAACAGTGACCAGTCAGACACCTCTCGTAAGCCCACAGGGAACAGGCCTTCCCTCCTTGTTCCTTCCCAGCAGCGCCTGGTGTTCAGAGCTAGACTGCTTCTGTACATGGAGGCTCTCCTAAATGCTCAGAATGCTCCATGTCTCATTATGATCTCTGCCATCCTCTTTAACAGCCAGGCCAGTGTTACAGATGGACCTAATGGAGGAAAGGGACGTACGTATCTAGGGCTTCTCTTTGGGGGTTCGTATCTGAGCCAAGTTTTGAAGTGGGGGCAGGCAGCCAGCATTCCTGCTCTTTCGGCCCAGCTCTTAAAAATGGCAGGATTCCAATTATCCAGCCCTCTTTTTCTCTGTTGATGACGCTAGAAGAGGTTGATGATAATAAGTGATAGAAGGCAGAAGAAGAGGAAGGGTGCGAGGTAGGCAAGTCCGACAATCTTGTTGCTGCCCAGGCATAATGGAAAGGAAGACGCACAAGCCAACCGACTGTCAGTGTGATTCAGTGCCTGGGGGGGGGGGTGGCTGCTGCTCACCTGTGGGGGACCCACATTCAGTGCCCTCCTCAGCCACAAAGCCACTGGAATTGGTCTTGACTCAATGGTCTGTGGATAAAGGGAAGACCCTCCCATTCCTTAGGAAACAGTGCCCTCTAGTGGCGCTCCTCTCCTCTGACAGCCTGCTTACTTAGGATGGTGATCTGCACGAGAATTGCTGCCTTTGAGCATCCAGAGTCGGAGCGTGCAAGGAGGACCAGGCTGCGAGAAGGGCTCTCTCTCTCTCTCTCTCTCTCCCCCCCCCGTTGGGGTCTTTTCCCCCTTCCCAACTTGTGCAATTTGCACTTGTGCAGTGCTTCATTGAATGCAAAAGAGAGGTGGTGTTTGACACAGACGATACAGCGTCCAGACAATGAAGAGGATCCTGCTTCTTAATCTGACCTGTGTGTTGCAGGGACGGAAGTCAGTCTGCACATGCTCAAAAGGCACTTTTCTATCTTCAGTGTTGGTGATGCTGCTGTTGTGACCTGTTCAACCTTCTGTGGGTCTTGACCCACCAGTGAAAGACTGGGGGTGGGGGGAAGCTTCCAAAAGCAAAGGAGGGCGGTTCTAATCTAATCCATGTTCGTGCTTTTCAGAAGACTCCAAAGGCAATGCCTTGTTTAGGGCCAAAGGTTTTTTTCCATGATGCTCCTTGTGGCAAAAAAGTTGCGCTAGAAACAATTTGGTAGGGTGGCCACCCAGCTCACCTTTGCCAAGTGCATTCTGTCCGAAGTCAGTTGTATATTTGGTGTGCAAGTGAAGGTCGTGATCAGTGCAGCGGGGGTGGTGTGCGCGCATGTGTGATCACCGATGTACACTGGGTGTGCCTGTGTTGTCTGCAGCAGCTGCATCAGGGTCCTATCCTCCAAAGAGTTTGAGTATCCATCTCCTGATATTTATGTTGTTCCAGGCAAGGCACACCTTGCCTGCTTCTGAGAATTCAGCCTTTCAGTAGACCTCGCCAGTGGTTACGTAGATGAAAAATAAACCTCAGAACCTTTGGGAAATGCCAGATAAATATAAAATCCATTTGTCCAGATTAATAAGTCTCGATGAACCTATAATTTAGATAAACCAATGTTTGTCGTTTATTTTTTATAAGACTGAACAAGGTGGTTTAGGGCTGGGATGGCTATATAAGTTACATTTGTTTCTTTTGTTTGTATCCCATAGCTTTGTTTCTGTAATTTTTCTGAAGAGTTCAATAAAACAACCAGCTTTTTAAAAAGAATTGTGAATGTTCCCCTACCTTTTTGAAAACAAAGCCTTGTATGTAGAAAGCGTTCATATTGGGGAAGAGGTGGTAGCCCTTATGTGCTAGATTTCCATGTACAGAGAATGTTTATTTTATGTGGTGAAAAGGCTGGTCTGGAGACCCTATCGGGAGACACTCTGTCGTGGCCAGTAACCCAATTCTTGGGATTCTGACTTCTTCAGAGGAAAATGTGAGCAAGTTTAATGTTCTCAGGTCCATTCAGTGAGTCCTCATCCTTTTGTTCCTCCTATATTCAGAGTCTGTTTCCGTCTGCCTGTCCTAGAGTGATGTAGGTAATTTTTGATGTTTCAACAGGGAGTTGCTGCCACAAGGTGAGAGATCCCCCTGGTTCCGTATTTTCTCGTTCCTATAAATGTGCCTTTCTTTTCTCCGCCAGGGCGCTGTGCTGACTTGCAGATTCAGTTCACTGAAACGGTTTCCACAGTTGCTGACCAGAAAGAGCTCATTGCAAAGCTGGAGCATGACCTCAGCACTATCCAGTCTTTGTCTGCAATGCGCCGCCCGGATGCGGAGGTGAGCTCCTCGGGGAGATGCTGTGAGCGCCGCCAACGCTTCTCTGTTGGCCTCCAGCAAAGATCGGGAAGTGGGTGGTGACCGCGATGAGGCATTGAAGTTTTTTTGGCTGCCCGGCCTTCCTTGTCCCTTGGTGTCGGGTTACGCAACCCATAGTATGCTATATACAGTACTAAACTTGTAAAAACGTTTGAAGACCAAGACAATGTTCAATGAATGCATTTGTGTCCGCATGTACGAGACCACTGAAAGTTTGCAATCGCCCATTTTAAGAGGGAAAGAACAGCCACCCTCCCACAATGTCACTGCCACATATAACGAGTGGAACCGGGAAGGAGCCAGAATTAGTAGGGCTGACCTGAAAGTTCTAGACCTGAAAGTTCTTGGGATGGTTTTTGGCGCAAATGTGGAGGCAGTCGAGGGGGGGGGGAGACCTCTTTTTGCTGCCAGCAATGCTTCCATGCTAGTCGTCGTCCCAGCTAGCAAAGTTCTGTGCAGAACCGACGTTGGAGCCCTGGTCACCGAAGGGGTTGACTACGCAGCAGGGTCCTGCAAGCCTAAGAGCCAAGGGCTGAGCTAGAGCCGGCCCCTGGAGCTGCCGAATGAACAGTTTGAAGGTTTTGCAGCCAATCTAGCTTTTGCTCAAAGATACAATAGGTATGGGTTTTTCAGCCATGTGATTTCAGATCTTAAAATTGAAGAAATAAAGATTGATCTTACAGTTGTCAGTAGAAATTCCACTTCCTGGTTTTACCACGATGTAGATCTGGTAAGCGAGACGGATTATCCAAAGCTGACAATTATCCGTCTCGCTTACCCGATCTACATCGTGGTAAAACCAGGAAGTTGAATTTCTACTGACAACTGTAAGATCGATCTTTATTTCTTCAATTTTAAGATCTGAAATCACATGGCTGAAAAACCCATACCTATTGTATCTTTGAGCATAACAACTGGCCATGAAAACCTGCAGCCAATCTAGCTTTTCCTCGCTTTTCCTGGTGCACGAGTGGGGCCTGGATCCTGCCTATACTTAGTGGCGTAAGGACGCCTGCTGCCAAGTGCAGGTGACGCTGTTTGGCCCAGCTTCAGTTCAGACTCGCGGCCTTGTCTGTCCTTGAGGTTTCAGTGGGGATCATGGCGGGTCCAGCTTTGGGAACGCGCAACTCCTGCCTGACACGATGGCATACGGGAAAAGAAGAGGAGGAGACACAGGGCTGCTATTGCGGTGGCAGCATCTCTTGTTAACATCGTCTGATTTTCCCAAATACATGGATTGTTCCAGTGGCAGCATGATGACACACCGTGGGCAGACTGTGCATGAGCTCGCCTGTGCGCTGCGGGGGGTTCGGGAAATCCTCTGCATTTGCACACAGCCTGCTCTTTTATTTTATTTTTCTTGAAGGGGGCTGCCATTCAAAACCTGGAGAGGATTCCGGAACCCATCAAAGAAGCGACGGCTCTGTTCTACGGTACGCATGCCTTGCCCAAACAGCAGGAGGCCATTTTGGAATGGGTGTGTGGTGGTGGTGGGGGGGGAGGCGATTAACACTTCACCCTCCCCAGTATTTTTGCCCCAAGAATCACCTCCATGTAAAGCAGCTATTTGCTCGGGGCAACTGTTTACAGAAATAGCTGCTTCAGGGAGCATTTTGTGGTGCAAAAATGATGGGGGGGGGGGAACTATCCCACAGTGTTTACCACACTCCCACTCTGCATCGACTTCCCCCCCCCTGCTGTTTGGGGGCTTAGAAGGGCCACTTCCATCGTTATGACAGGTTTAAGATCTCCGTTAAAATTTGGGTACCGTTATTCGTCGTCTTCTTTTTTTTTTTTTTTCCTCAAATCAATCACAAATGTGTTATATCCAGGTATGTTATATCCTGGGGAATAGAACTGACAAGGTAATTCTAATTACTATCCAAGCTTAATTAATTAATTAATTAATTTTAATATTTATTAATAGTTGTAGTAGTAGTGATGATGATGATGATGATGATGATAAAAATGATGTCATGGAGGCTGTGGCAATGTATATGGAACCTCCAAGTGTGGCTGCAGTCCACCTTCAGGCTTCTCCTTGAATCCGCTCCATTACGCACTCCTTGACTGCCCCCTGTTTCCTAGGCTACCCTGCGTCCCCAAGTGCGCAGCTCCCTGAGGGCCAGATGGACTCTCTCCTGTCCATCATCTCCAGCCAGAGGGAACGATTCCGTGCTCGGAACCACGAACTGGAAGCGGTAAGAGTCACGGGAGCAAACTCAGGTCCAGATGCTCAGGTCCACGTCGTAAGATGCGGGGGGTTTTCCTCCCCATCACACCTTGACTAGAGGCCAAAGAGGGAAGGGGGTCTGCTTCAGGCGTAAGCGGGTGAGAAGAGGAGGAGGCCAAGATGGGCCGCTTGCAGCTACGCAGGGGGCCAGAGACGGATCATGGAGTCTGGGCCAGGGCAGGGGTCCTGTACCAAGCGAGACTCGCTGCTCTGATGAGTTGCCCAGGCTGGTCTACAGCCAAGGGTGAGCTGGCCACAGTTCGATGGAGATCAGCCAGCAGCATGTAGCCTGGTACTGTATAGCAGCCCAGATGTGCCCCTGCTGGTCCAGGCGTTTTCATCTCTCTGACTTGCCGACAGGCCAGGATGCATGCAGATGCTGGAGACCAGCTGTTGAGAGACCCGGTTTGGGACGGACACCCAGCACCTCGCACTCGGTTTCTCCCAATCCTCGGGGCTGGCAGGGGTTAGCACATTTAGCCAGAGTTAGTGAATTAGCCAGAGTTAGCAGCCCAGGGTTGGCCTGCCCTCTAACTTGCTCTGCCAGTCTAGACCCCAGGTGGCTGGTCTTTTCTGCCTCACTGCAGCCTCCAGGGTTAACTGTCTGTCGCCCATCCTTTGTGGTTTCGGTAGGAGAACCGCCTGATGCACCACACGATGCAGGCCCTGCAGGGCGAACTGGACAACCTGCGAGCCGACAACATCAAGCTGTACGAAAAGATCAAGTTCCTGCAGAGCTACCCTGGCCGGGTGAGTGTGCAGCAGACACCCCCGGAAGGAAGGGGCACGGAGGACCACCACGGGAATAAGGGTGCTTCCTCTGCTTGCTTGTGAAGTTGCAGTTCTGGACTATAGATGGACCTTAGGATCCGCTCCAGTTCTTAGGATGCTCCTATTGGCCATGATAGTTAGGAATGGAACCTCCATTCTCCAAGGCAGTCTATCTCTGAGTTCCAGCTCTCGAGAACCACCCGCAAGAGAGGGCTGTTGCCTTCGTGCCTGGCCGCAGCTGGAAACAGAACGATGGACTAGATGGCGTCAGCAGGGCTCTGCGGCGGTCCTTGCAGTCTTAGCGCTTCGCCCCTTAATACCAGCGCTAACCCTCCCTCCTGTTTGGGTTTCTTTCAGGGCGGTGGCAGCGATGACACGGAGCTGCGTTACTCCTCCCAGTACGAAGAGCGCCTGGACCCCTTCGCTTCGTTCAGCCGGAAGGTATAGAACCTCGGAGGATGAGCCAAGCCCAGGCTTTCAGGCACTCTGTTGACCTGGTAGGGGGGGATGACCACAGACCCCCCCCCCTCATCCAGCACCCGGCCAGTCTGGCTAGAGAGCCAGGCTCCTGAAACCCGTCTTCAAAATTCATCTCAGGATTTTTCAGCGCATCTCATTTCTAGGACAGGAATCGTCTGTCCCCTGCATAGGTCACCTGTGAGGTCAGGGAGTTTGTGCTCCCCTTTGACAGCTGGCAAACAGGTGTCCAAGCCCCCCAGGAAATGTGGTGGCTGAACGTGAAACTGTGGGGGAACGAACTGAGCTTGGATCAGCCAAACTCCCACACACACACACACACACACACACACACACACACACACACAAACACACTCACGTTTAAGCACTAGGTAGATTTTAAGTGTGTGCTAGCTGGCCGCGGCTGCCTAGCGAGCTCAGATGGTTGTGGCAGTGAGGAAGAAAACGTCTTTCAGAGTACATCCTCGGTATCTCCACCTTTGTGCTTTGTTGTTTTTAGGAGCGTCAGAGGAAGTACCTGAGTCTCAGCCCTTGGGATAAAGCCACACTTAGCATGGTAAGTCGTGCCGCTGGGAGAGCCGTTGAGGAGGGAAGGAGGAAACCTGCAGGGCACCCCTCTCTCTCCCTCTCCCTCTCCCTCCCTCCCTCCCTTCCTAAGCCGCTTCCCCACCTCTTCTGGAGGTGCTTTTCCCACCCAGAGGGAAAAAGACACACTGTTGCGCGGCGGAACGTGTGGCGTGGTGGCGCATAATGCTTTGCAAGGAGCAAGAACATCGCAAGAGCCCCTGCTGGAAAGCAGACCACCGCTCTGTCTCGCCCAGCACCCTACTTCTCATAGTGACCAACCAGTTGCTTTAAGCAGGAAGGAAATAGCTCTCCTCTTCTGTGGCTTTCTGTCATCTGGTGCTCGGCGGTACAGTACATAGACAGCTGCCATAGGAAGCTGAGTCAGACCCTCGGTCCCTCTTGTTCAGTATTGTCCAACACTGACTGGCAGCAGCTCTCCAGGGTTTCAGGCAGGGGTCTTTCCCAGTCCTACCTGGAGATGCTGCCAGCCAGGAACCGAGCCTGGGACCTTCTGCATGCCAAGCAGGGATGGCTCCACCACTAAGCCCTGGCCATTCCCTTTTTTCTGCTCAGTGGCCTACTGCCTCTGAACATGGAGGTTCCATTTAGCCCTCATGCCTAATAGCCTCTTCTCCTTCCTGGATTGGTCTAAGCCAGTGGCCATCATCGCATCTTGTGGCAGTGAGTTCTGAAAACTTGGAGAGCTCAGTAATGTGGACAGTACTGAGCTAGATAGACCAAGGGTCTGACTTGGTAGAAAGCAGCTTCCTATGGTCCTGCGTTGGGGAAAAAGGCAAGCGAGGATAAGGGGCTAGAGCCAGAGTTAGCAGCCCAGGATGAAGGGCTAGAGCCAGAATTAGCAGCCCAGGATAAAGGGCTAGAGCCAGAGTTAGCAGCCCGGGATGAAGGGCTAGAGCCATTGTTAGCAGCCCAGGATAAAGGGCTAGAGCCAGAATTAGCAGCCCAGGATAAAGGGCTAGAGCCATAGTTAGCAGCCCGGGATGAAGGGCTAGAGCCAGAGTTAGCAGCCCGGGATGAAGGGCTAGAGCCAGAGTTAGCAGCCCAGGATAAAGGGCTAGAGCCAGAGTTAGCAGCCCAGGATAAAGGGCTAGAGCCAGAGTTAGCAGCCCGGGATGAAGGGCTAGAGCCAGAGTTAGCAGCCCGGGATGAAGGGCTAGAGCCAGAGTTAGCAGCCCGGGATGAAGGGCTAGAGCCAGAGTTAGCAGCCCGGGATGAAGGGCTAGAGCCAGAATTAGCAGCCCAGGATGAAGGGCTAGAGCCAGAGTTAGCAGCCCGGGATGAAGGGCTAGAGCCAGAGTTAGCAGCCCGGGATGAAGGGCTAGAGCCTTTCTCCCGGAGATGCTAGGGGTGGGGGGTTGTATGAAGCTGCACACAGTGATGTGGAGCAGAGCCCTTGCCTGCAGCCTTGCTCTGACAGCCCCTAAGAGCAGAGCTGTGCTGCAGATACCCCAGTCCCACTCAAGCGCAGGAAAAGCCTGGCAATGAGGTGTCAGGCCTGCAGGGTTCACTTCCTGAGGAATCGCCACTGCCCTGCTTGCCTGCTAGTGAAGTTCACAGTTCTAGACCTTATGGCGGCAACTAAGGATGCCCTGCTCAGTAGGTGAGCAATGTCTGCAGGACTCTCAGATGCCACCACGGTGGGTCTTAAAAAGATTTCCCGTGGTTACAGTGAGGACTTTTCCTGCCCTGCATGCCTCGTTCTCTCCCCGCCTCCCATCCACCCGGCATAATTAGCAAGCCCAGAATAAAGTATGCAAAATAACAGAGTATGCAGATGAGCCTAATTAATGCAGCATTTTTTGGAGCAGATTTCTGTTAAACTCACGAATATGGGCAGCCTGGCTTAACCATTTTCCTCTTCTCTTGGTCTCTCCTGCAGGGAAGACTCGTCCTGTCCAGCAAGATCGCCCGCACGGTGGCATTTTTCTACACCCTCTTCCTGCATTGCCTGGTCTTTCTGGTGAGATTCTGGCTCTGGTTACCAGCAGAGCATGTGTTTTCAAACGTATGCAACACATGCGCATGTGGGGGGGGAAAACAATCGTGTGCCGGAACCGAGTGCAATAGCCAAGGCGTGACTCTAGAATTCGGCAGTGAAAGAAAAATGGAGATGGGTTTACTAAAATGCTCAAAAAACCAAAAAGGAGATTCAAACTGGGCTAACACAATTTGCTCACAGACACATAATCTAGATGGGGGATTCTACACCTGACAGTCACACAAAATGGAGCCCAGTAAAGGAAATTAGAATTGCTACGGTCCCCTGCTGGAGACCTGTTGCTTGTAACACGTTAAGGTTCCTGCAACTGGTGGTGTCGTTAAGTTTGTTCCCCTGAATCTGTTGGCTTTCTCCCTTTCCGCGTTGGATGACGATGCTGGCCTTTTGGTGCGTTCTCGATTGCAAGGCCTTCAGGGTTGACAAGGGCTTCTGAGTCGAGGAACCAGACAGCAACCAGGCCCTGCTAGGGTGGCTCAGTGTAACTGACCCTTCATGTGATGGGATCTGCCCACTGCCAGACATCCACTCGGAGGCAGTCCAAAGACTGGAAGTGAAATTCTCCCTTTGCCCGGGAAAGAACCAGAAGTCGGAGGAAGGCCCCAGTTGATGGCAGGCCGAGGGTCCACCTGACAGACTCCCTTTGCTTTCCCAGGTTCTCTACAAAACAGCCTGGAGCGAGAGTGTGGGGAGAGACTGCACTGCCTTCTGCGCCAAGAAGTAGGTGTCTTCTCTGTTGTCTGTCTTTGCTGTGCAGCAGCGTCACGTTTGCAGTGTAGATTTTTCAAGTCTGCTGCACCTTCTGCACGTTTTGATCTGAAAATGCAAAAAATTGAACTTCAATGAGATGATTAACAGGTTGAAAAAAGCTTTTCATTGACTTATAAAATGCAACCCACCCACCCCCAGTTAATCAGGCCGAATATTTTTGTTTAAAATTATGAACTACTTTTAATACAAGGACTGACAAAAACCATGGGGGCATGAGCCGTTTTAGAAGAGGCATTCCCTCCTCTCTCATATAGCAGGGAATTCCTCTTCTGAAAGCACACTGTGGAAAAATTGAGAAAATGCTTTTCTCTTCCAAGCTATTTATTTAGGCGTATGTGGATTTAACCCATTCCCTCTGAGCCCACAGGTATATGCTTTTAACTCCAGATGCAGGACCCATGAGAGGGGGGTTAAAAGGGGTGAATTGTACCCTGACCCAGGGTCAAAAAGGGGGCTCAGGAGCCAAAGGAGGGGGCCCAGAAATTTCCTGGGACCTCAGATGGCCTTATGGAGAGTGAAAGATGGAGGCCGAGCTAACCAGGAGGGTCAGTTCTACTGGACAGGTAGACCTGGGCGCCACATCGGGAAGCTTGGTAGACCTGGGCTCCGGAGACTTTTCCAGTCATTACTTCCCCCCTGCCCTGTTTTGCCCCCTCCCCCTATGAGAAGAGAAACTTTGTACCCCCTCATCAAATTCCTCTCAGAGGCCCTGTCCAGCCCTTAGGTAAAAATGGTATAATTGAATCAATTAAACCTCATGCAATTGATGAACTATCATTTCTTTAATTGGGTGGCTGCCTTGCAAAAGAGTCATGTTTGGGGTGTTGTGGGGTGATGGTTCTGGAGCCTTAGTGCCACTGTGGAGAAAGCCCTGCCCTGGATGAAGACTCCCCCATCACAGAGTCGTATACATGCATATTAACATGTGCCGATCCTCCTGTCTTCCAGGTATGCCGACCACTTACACAAATTCCACGAGAATGGAGAGAACGGGGCGAACATGTGGCAGTGAAGGTCGCAAGATCTGAACATCTGTCACGTTCCCTTTGTCCAGCTGGAGCTTAGCACGTTGACGTGATTTTGAATCAGGCGCTTTTTCCCCCCCATGTAAATCTATCCGAATGAAAATTGAATCTTAGGACCAAGCTACACATGACATTTAATGCATTAATAGCTCGTCAAGTTAATGGTGCATTAAATGTCGCATGTAGTTTGGCCTTTACAACTGACCAATAACTATTCCACAAATAAATTGTTGATTTTTTAATATATATTTTTTGCTGGGCAGGTTGCCAGTGTGTCTTAGGCCTCTTCAGTAGTCTTGCCAGCCCAGTGCCCGACAGACTCTTGTACCATTACATACACATGATGGACAAACTAAGCAGGTGTAGTTTATCACCACTGCTCAGCAACAGGAAAAGGTGTGTTGTTGGTTGCATCTAATACTTAGCTGTTAAAATCTTGGAGCCTGTTCTCAAGAAAGGAGCTAGTGTGTCACCACCAAGGAGGGCGATGCTTCATATACATAACCTTCCTAAGTGGAAAAGCGTCTTACTGTGCAAAAGAGAAAGGGGCCTGGCTGAATTCCACGACACTTGGGTGAGGAAGCCTCTTTATGAGTACCTAGTTTAAGGCTTTAGCAAACTTAGAAAAATGAATGTGCAAAGAATGATATCTCTCTCTTTTGAAAGCACAACAGTCAGTATTCTTCCCTCTGTATGTCAGACAGGAAATCTGTTGCAAGAATTCCCTTCCTGTTTCTTTTTACATTCAGAGACTGTTGTTTAATCTAATCTAATCTGCATTTGTTGGGGTAGTTTGTGGTCTTTACAAGGCCTCCTTGAAGAGGCGTTGCTGTATCAGGTGAACCAGGTTTGGTGCCTGTCTTTGGAAGACCATGTTTAGCCCTTGAATACTTAGGATTTAGTTTTGCAGTGAAAAATTGCAGTGAATTTAGTTTTGCAGGAGAGAGAGAGAGAGAGTTGATTGGGCTTTCACCAGGCGATGCTGCTTGGAAAGCGCAATCAACTCTCTCGTCTCTCTTCTCTTCCTATGATAACTGAATTGCTTCTGCTGCATGTGCTGCTTGATTGTTTTCTCTCTCTCCAGAGCGAAATGAAATAAATAAATGCCTCAAGGATGAATTGGACTCTTGCATATCTTCTTTGCGCTGGAGGAGGAGGAGGAGAAGGAGGGAGTGTACCAAGGCAGAGGGGTGAGGTTGGCAGACAAGTTCGGCAGAGAAGTAGTTTGTCTGGCAGATGAGTAAGCAGGAGGCTGAAGGTCGAAACACACATGCAACAGTAACCCAATGGCTACTTCTGGGAGAGGGGTTCGGGGCAGAGAAGCGGTGAAAGTGCTTCACCCCTCCCTCACCTGCCACTTCTCCGCTCCAAAGAGTCTGGAGGGGGCATGATTTGGAGCAGCAGGTTAAGCACCCACCTCCCGTGCCACTTCTCCTCTCCAAATGGCCACAAGGTGTAGCAAAGGCTATCAAAGAGCATAGGAAGCTGCCCCCTAGTGGTTCATCTAGTGCAGCAGCTCTCTAGGATTTGCAGCAAGGGTCTTTTTTGCTCGACCTGGAGATGCTGCCTGCCTGGGATTGACGCTGCTGGGAGCTTTTGCGTCCAAAGCAGGGATGGCTCAGCCTCGCCCTACAAGAGAATTGGCTCAGTTCCTGAAGCGGCTGACCGTAACCCTCGTCTTCAGGGGCAACTCTGAAGACCAGTTGCTGGGGAGGGGGGTAAGTGTGGTGGAGGGCTGTTTGCTCCCATGCTGGTGGGCTTTCCAGGGGCGTTGGGCTGACCGCTGTTGAAAGCAGAATGCTGGACGAGATGGACCTTTGGGGCCCGATGACCTGAGGAAAGGCCACTGTGTTGTTAAGATGAGAGCTGCGGCACGAGACCGAACGAGCCACTTCCTTCTGCAAAGTCCGTTCCCTTTTAGCGTCTGCAGCACAACAGCTCATCAAAGCAAGAGGGATTTTTTCCCCATGTGTCTCGCTGCTGCAAACTCCTCAGAGCAAAGAATTTGCTCTGATGAAAGGTCTGCATGCGTGCGGAAATGTAGTGACGCAAAACAGTCCCATAAGCGCCCTTGACGTCAGCTGATCGCCGCGGGAATGGAAACTCTTAAGATGACAAAGGAGAAGAAGAACGTGGTTATTTCCGTGCCATCACGTGATGCAGCATCTTCTTGTCCTCTCTCCATCCCGCTTCCCTCTTTTTGCAACAAGTGCCCCTCCTCCTAGATGGCTACTGAGAGCACTGTCTGTTTTTCCCAGCATGCCTGGCTAACTTGAGACTCTTAGTCTTCACAGCTGGATTTTATCCATTGAATGGGTGGGGGGTGGAGCAGGACCTTTATTGCAAGGGCTGCCACTCCGACACATGAACAAGATTTTACAAAGACATTCCTCCCCTATGCACCCAGGACAAAAAAAATAGAGATGATAATTTTGGGGGGAACTGGTAGTATAAGAAAATAGGGGCAGGTGGAGAATATGCCGACCAAGCACCGTTCTTCAGTCTTGATGTTGGAAAAGCATTTTCAAAAGTTGCAGGTATTTGGGCCACGCTAGGACTCTGCCAGTTCCAAAGCATGTCAATGCGAGTAGATAAATAGGTACCGCTTGCGGGAAGGTAAACAGCGCACCGTGTTATAGCCGCATGCTACGCGCTGCGGCAAGGAGAGTCACGCCGGCCACATGACCGCGGAGGCGTCTTCGGACAACGCTGGCTCTTTGAAATGGGGATGAGCACCACACCCTAGAGTCGGACACGACTGGACTTAATTGTCAGGGGTCACCTTTACCTTTTTTTAGGACTCTGCCAAGGGTATTGCTCCTGATATTGTCAGACTGAAAACCTGAGAGCTAGCATCCCACAGAATCTTCTAGAACCCTGGAAAAGCAGAATTCTCCATTGCAGGGAGGAAGCCCTATGTGGGACACTTTTATGCGCGTATGCGCAATGGAGCTGTTGAGCTGAACACCTGCCTGTGGTCCAGCGTGCATTCATTTAACCTGGGTATGTGTAACTGTAAGAACAGGGTTACTGTGATATTGGGGGGGGGGGGAAGAGGACCAGAGGGGAAGTTCCAAATTTCCAAATTGCACGTGACAATTCCTCAGTAACCTCTCTTGCGACGGATGCAAACCTCAAACCATTTTGGAGAAGTTAAGAGTTGCAGCCTCAGCATCCATTAGAATCTTGTGTCAAGTTGCTTATTTTGGAATGATGCCGCGAACAAAACGCCCAGTCTCAAAAATAGCGCCAGGAATTGGTCGCCTCTTTCCCCCAGCTTCTTTTTGAGACCATCAGGAAGTGGCCAACTGAAGTCACGGCCACCCCCCAGGCTTCTCTTTTCAGGAGAGTGGAGAAAAACCTGCTTTGCCCCCCCCTCCCATTTCAGCCGACCTTGGTGCCTTTTCTCAGTTTACCACTCAACAGCCCGGCCTCCCAAAATAAACTTGGGGCGGCGGGCAGAGGCAGGTTTGGCTTCCCCCTGGGACCCTCTCTGGCCGCCTCTGCTTATTTGCCAAGTAAGGGCCTTTCCTGGTATTGCTTCCGTGGCCGTGGAAGCGACTTGGCCCAAGTTAAGTGTTGTGCTGGTTTCATTCAGCTATATTTGAACTGTGCTATTGATCGCTTTTCAGTTCCCCGGGCCTGGCGTGGATGGTATCCATTTGTGGCCATGGGAACCATTTAAGATTCTGAACTGACTGTGCAGCGACGGGGGACGAGGGGGGGCGGGAGAGAGGCTTGCACACTCAGGCGTGGGTTTATTTTAATCACAGAGCACATCTGTGGCAATGGAGGGCAGCAGGGAAGCATCTTCTAAGCGTCAGTGAATGAATGGACATGGTCTGCATGTTCCCTTTCCGCTCCCAGCCTGAGATTCCTAGTATCAAGGGCACCGAGAGGGTGGGGGGGGGTATTTTGTTTCTCGAAACATCCAAGTTCCTCAAGGCAACGTTGGGTACCACCTTCTTAAAAACAACTCATTTAAAAAGTTAACAATATTCTAAAACACTGATGCAGAAAAGCACCAGTTTACAGCTACCATTTGAATATGCTTTTAGTGATGATGTATTACGTTAACGTATTGATCTATGTTCAGTTTTGCCTGTCAGCCTGCCCCTAGAGCTGTGGAACTGAAGGGTGACGTGTATGTATTTTTTAAAGATGAGCTGCTGCTGTTTTTGTTTTTATTTTCTGAACTTCTTCTGAACTTCTTGGGGCAGTATATGTGAGTCTGGTCCCTTGCTGACTTTTAGTCACGATGACTATCTGTGGATCCTCCATGTTCAGGGGCACTCTAGCTCTGAATGCCTTTTTGAATACCTGGGAAGCAATAGCAGCAGAAAGCTATTGCCTTCATCTCTTGCTTGTGGAGATGTCTTCTTGGCCATTGTGGAAACCCGGATGCTGGACCTTGGGTGTGATCCAGCAGGGCTACTCTTATGTTCCTGCTATTCCCACTATCCAGACAACAGCCTGTGAGATTGAAAGGTAGAGGCGGACCTAAGTTCACACAATGTGGCAGAGTGGGGATTTGAACCCAGATCTTGCAGATCCAAAGCCAACATTCCATCCGCTGCGCTCCACCAGACATTTTTTTTTTCAGGTTCCAGTAAGATTTTAACTCAGATTGCTGGATTCAGAGACCAGAGGGGGCCAATCATGAAAGCCCCTCTCACTGACCAAGACGTCGTCGGGACCAATTTGGCCTAGTTACAGTCCTGCCCTGGGCTCACACCTTGTAGACGGTCACGGGGGGCCCATGGAGAGCTGGTGTCCTCCGTTCAGACACCAATCCTTTCCAGCTCGCTGGGTTTGCGGTCGTTCTTCTTTTCCGCCTTCACTTTCCTTTCATCCGTGACCAGGTGCAGATTTAACACTTCAGCCATTTCCATGCGCGTCTAATCATGTATTCATGCGCTATCAAGCAGACACAGGCAGCCTCCAGCCTCCCCACACCCTCGGAGTTGCCTGCACCTCGGAGAGAGGAACCAGCTTCTCCTTCCCTGGTGTGTTGCGTTGGGCTGGAAAGGTCGGAAGCAGGAGCCACAGAGGGGTGCGAGGCTGGCTGGTGATGCCAATGTGATGTGGCATTTCTGCCTCACCAGTGGCCCAGCTGCCTGCCTGCTCGCGAGTCCTACGCTTGGCGTCGCCAGCTTGTCTCCTGGACGTGCCTGACCTCAATGTTCGGAGACCAGATCCAATGTCCTAATGCTAACCTCTTATTTGGAGGGCAGATGTGTCATTAGGAGGATGGAACCCCCAGGGGGGGTTGCCTTTAAAAGTGGCCACGTGGAGGGACTGATTTGAAAGAGGCCAGGGTGCAAAGGGGGGAGGGCCTGATCCTTGTTGCCACACTGGTCAGGGCTGGCTCCAGGTTTGAGGGTTCCCTTTGGTGGGGAGGGCTCCCTTCCTACCTCCCTGGGCTCCATCCCCTTTGGGCAGTGGTTGTGGTGGTAGCAGCTCTGGCTTCCTATTTTTGCCCCATATCACTGCCACAGTAAGTGGTGGGGAGCCCCCCCCAGCCAGTAGCTGCCCCAGAGGCCAGAGCAGGGGAGCCCCCCCCCGGAGCTGCCTGAAGGTGTTGTGGATGCTGACACCAGCCCCCCCCCCCATTAGCCACGGAGTGAGCAACCTACGGGCTAATCTTGCGCCCTTATGTTTTTCCTTCCAAGGCCAATAGCAGTTTTGGGAGGCTATTTGGATCAGAGCCACAGCATGGGGGGGGACTGGTAAGACCCCCCCCTCTTATGCCACAACTCTGATGCTAATTGAGGCCCCCACAGCTTTTTTAAGAGAGGGGAGGAAAGTGGGGTATTGCAGTCAGGAGTCTCCCATACATAGCACATCCCGTTTGGCCCAGGAGACCCTTGTGGAGGAGCAGAAGATGGCTCTTTTCTTAGTTTGTGGCCATTGGGGGGGGGGCTGCTGTCCCTCCTTTGCTGGCTTTCCAAGCTGCAGACCTGTTAACCCCAGGAGGGAAGCGTATTCCTAGGTCGGTGTTTGAACTGTGACCTCCTGAGCAGAGTGACCTGGAGAGGGTTAAACTTGCTAATTTTATTTGGGGAAAGCCATTTCATCACCAGCAGTGACTTGTTAGAGGGCCCTCCCTGTGTACGTGTGTTTCCCATGCGCCAGTGTTTTCACATTTGATTATTGCTCACAGTCTTAATTAGTATTGACAAAATAGCAGTGGGTGGCGGGGGGGGGGAGAGAGAGAGAGGGCACCGCTTTCCCCTACCATTTCACCACCACCTCCTCTCATCTGCTGGCTGCAATCTGTTTTCTTCATATGCTGCGAAGTTGGAAACCCGCCAGCGTTAGAACAAGAAATTGGGTGCACTTGTTTGGATACCAGGGAATCACTTGACACAGGAGATTTCCTGCCCGGAAGATCAGTAAATTGACTTTGAGCCTCGGGCAGCTTAGGGAGGAGCTGGGCTGTCTGGGCTGGGTGCCACCGGGCAGGGAGATAGATGTGTGGCACTCAGCTGGGGCCTGATCCAGCAGCTTTACAGGAGTAACTAGCAGGGCCAGGCCAAGACCTCCTGGTACCTGAGGTGGCATGCCAAGTGTTGCCATAGCGATATGCCAGCCTCTGCTGCTCCCGCTGGCTGGATTGGAAAAGGAAAGGGGGAATAATGGAGTGAGAGGATGAAGGAGAGAAGAGTGGTGGGCTAGAGTGGCTCCGACACTCTAGCCCACTGCTCTCCTGTCCTCCACACGTCGTCGTCCTCTTCTGCTCCTTCTCC
This sequence comes from Plestiodon gilberti rubricaudatus, assembly GCA_026170595.1. Lineage (NCBI taxonomy): Eukaryota > Metazoa > Chordata > Lepidosauria > Squamata > Scincidae > Plestiodon > Plestiodon gilberti. Next base: position 55,589,644 of record JANXHW010000007.1, read on the forward strand.
CCAATCCAGGGAGGTGGAGGGAGGTCAGGTGGTGCCCCCTTCTTCACCAATCTGCTCCTGAGGCAACTGTCTGGCCCTTGTAACTGGGAACCCTCTCATGACACCTTCCCCCCCCCCCCCCATCACGTGCTCTGTGCGGAGTTGCTGGTTGCACGACCGGTGGAGAGGAATGTCCAATTTAGGACATGAGGGATGGTATAGCGTCCGTGCACAGGACGGCCGAGGGCAGGAGAAACCAAGAACGCTTCTTGATGCAGAAGCGGCGGTGCTGTTGGGGGTCTCTCCACGCGGAGCCCAGCCTTCTTCCCTGCCTGGGTGGAATCCATTCCCTTGTATGCCGACATTATCTTTTAGATTTTTCTTTTTGCTCTAGGCCCATATCACTACTGTCCCAGCCTCGGGCATGTTTAGCCTCTGAGGCAAAATGTCAAAATGGCGCCCCTTGCTCTGGAGTGAAGCAGGATCTTCTATGAAACAACAAAAGGAAACATGGTGCAGCCTGCTGTCGTGCAGGTTGGAGGCAGGAAACGGGGGTTTCCATCCCGTCGCAACTCCTTCACACTACAATTCCCTCTGACGAGCTTCTCCAGAGGCGACTGTGCGGTAAAAAAAATGGCCTGGCTCCGTTCCCTACCACGGGTGGTATTTGGGCCAGGGATGTGGGGCCTGCACTATGGCCGCAGTGCTACTGTCTTGGAAGGCACCGTTGGCAGTTTCCCCTTTTAAAATTACTGCTTCCCTGTTGCGCTTGACTTCTGATGGCAGGCAGGAGCCCAGAGCCGCCATGGCCATATGGAAAAGCTTTTCCGTGCCGTGGTGTTTACCGCGTTTCCCAGGCGACAGGCCTCGCGGGCTTTTTCAGCTCCAAGAGGAAACACTGAAATATTTACCCGCCTCCCCCCCCCCCAAAAAAAAATCTGTTCTCATTAAGGCGGTTAAGAGTAAACGAACCACATAATGTGGAAACTGGAGCTATTTAGTTCCCATAAACACGCTTCTGCCACTCAGAGGAGATGTGCGCAGACTGCAGAGGCGCAGCAGGGTGGCAACTGGGGAGGTTGGAGTGCTCCTGGGGCGCCAGAAAAGAGGTCTGGGGTTCCCTCTTATGGGCCAGCAAGAGGGAAGAGGAGCAGGTGGGGTGTCTGAGCTCAGGCGGGTCTGGATTGGCTGACTCCTGTATCCTCAGGGCCCTCAGTAATCTGGTGCTAGCGCTGAAGAGAAGTGTGGTGGAGCGGGAGCCCGTATCACTCACCACCATTTGACTTCTATATGGTTTCCAGTTTGCTCCAAATGACCCCGTTTCTGTTTATGCTCTAGCTCTGTACACTAGATAAGTGGAGATAAGTGGGTGGGTGGTGGGTGCCCCCTGCCAGTCTGGTACCTGAGGCGGCCACCTCAGTCGGCCGTATGAATGGGCCGTCGCTGTCCCTATTACTATACCAGAGCCACTTTTCCCTACCTGCCTGTTTATAGCATGCAGTTTGTAGTCGCTCCTGCAACCCATGGAGCAGCAGCAGCAGCAGCAGCAACAGCTGCTCCAAAAAGGATGGTCCCCAGGCTGCTCGCTTGCAGCCAATGTGTGAAGGCAACGCATGTTCCTCTGCTGGGCTTCCTTGTGAGTCGCCCCCCCCCCCCTCGCGCTCTCCTGTGTGCATGTGTGGCTCGTTCCCCAAGGCTCCATTAGCGCTGCTGGGTGAATCTGGGGCTGCTGCTGTGTGTGTGAGTGGCTCTTTTAATTAGAGGGAAGCATCAGACTTTGCCCAGCAAATAACTCTCGGTAGGGTTTTTTTACACGTTGGGATCATTGCTTAGATAAACAAGGAGGCTACGTGTGGGAGGCTGTGGTGACGGCGCAGGAATCAGCTGCTGGGAGCCCCTCGGAGTCGGAGGAGGCCCCGTCCTCCAAGCTTTCCATCTGGACCACAAATGAAGTTCTGCTAAGCTCCTGGTTCCACACCACCAGTGAAGGAACTGAGCAGCCCCTGGGACAAAAACTACGCATAGCTTTGGCTCTCCGTGATCGGAACTTCAAAGACACGTGTCGTTTGTTTTCCTTTCTTAGAAAGCAGCTGGGGGGGGGGGGGTGTTGGATCAGGGCGGGGGGGTTCAACCCAATGTTGGCCTCGGGCTTTGGGTGACCCTGAGGCACAACTCTGTTCTGTACCCCGATGGAGCATTGGATGCTACTGGTGTCACCAGTACTGTTGTGAGGGTTCAGTGACTGGCCTCAGCAGGTTGGCCCTTGGAGGGTTTGGGCGCTCAGTTAGCGCTCCACCTCGCTGACTTCTGAAGCCGTCTGTGGTTCAAACCCCCCCCCCCCGTGCCAATTCCCCAACTAAAACCACTCACTCGCACTTAAGCACACACTGAAATTGCTATTAGCAGCAGAGGGTGCCACAGAATGCCATCGCTAGCTGAATATCCCTGCACATTTAAACCATCTCTTCAAGTGACTGTGAGATCCCGCGTGACCTCAGGCTATTCCCCTTTGAGAATTCCCCCCCCCCTTTGCTGTAGTTCCAACTCTTGCAAGTCCTACTGCTTTATTACTGCTTTATTTTGCTATGTAAACCGCTTTGTGAACTGCATCTTGTTGGAAAGCGGTATATAAATATTCCTAATAATAATACTGGGCCAAAACCATGATAATATCATTTTATCACAGATTAAAGGGGTGTGTGTGTGTGTGTGTGTGTGTGAGGTTTGTTTGTTTATTTATTTAAAAAAAATTGTGCCCCGCCTTTTCCTATGCCAAAGGCAAATCTTTAGCCAGACATGGTGTGAAAAGCCTATTGATATTAGCCATGATAGTTCAGTAGAACTTCCAGATGTAGAGGTACTATACCTGACGGTACGACTGTTGCTTCCTGCCCTGCTTGTCTCTAGCGTCATGTTGTAGCCTGGGCTGTTGCATAATAGAAGTGGAGATTTTAAAATTCTGGGCGCACAGAGAGGGGGATATAAGAACATAAGAAGAGCCCTGCTGCTGAAACAGGCCAAAGGCCCATCTAGTCCAGCTTCCTGTATCCCACAGTGGGCCCCACCAGATGCCTCAGGGAGCACACAGCCAACAAGAGAACCTGTTTCCTGCTGCCACTCCCCTGCACCTGGCACAGAGAAACCCTACTTCTAAAGCCAGGAGGTTGCTTATGGCTTGTAACCTGTGATGGTCTTTTCCTCCATGAATCTGTCCAAACCCCTTTTAAAGGCATCTAGGCCAGGTGCCATCACCACATCCTGTGGCAAGGAGTTCCATAGATGAATTACACGCTGGGTAAAGAAATATTTTCTTTTATCTGTTCTAACTCTCCCTCCACTCAATTTTAGTGCATGTCCCCTGGTTCTGGTGTTGTGCGAGAGGGAGAAGAATTTCCCTCTATCCACTCTCTCCATCCCATGCATAATTTTATACGTCTCCATCATGTCCTGGCCCCCTCCCCACCTATGCAGGGGTAGAGACAGCTCTCGTCTTATGTAGCCTTGGAAAATAAAACATCGCACATTGCGCAGAGAGGAAGAACGGCAACATCCCTAACCCTTTCAGCTCAGTCCTGTTGCTATGGCAACTACTCCCTGATAGTGATGGCCCTTGTGCAGAGCTCACCATGCGCCCAGCTTTGCAGGCAGCAAGCGATGTCTGGAGGAGGGACAGCCTTGTGCAGCCCTGGAAGGATTCTGAACAGGGTTAAAGCCTGCAGTTAATGGTGCTGAGCGTCAGAGCTGCCACTACGCATGTGCGCATGCTGTCTATGGTGACTACGTGGGGAGGGAGGAACCTGTTTTTCAGTGCCTGAGCTGGAACATGGAGAAGTGCTTGCGAAATAGCATCTCTGTCCCTGTGCAGAGTGCATTTCAGTTGCAGCAGTCCACCCCATTCCAAGGTGGGCAAGCTGCCCTTCCAGATCAGGCTTTTGAGTCAGGTTAAGCAACGAACATGAAAATGAGCGAACTCAGGAAGATAGTGGAGGACAGGAAGGCCTGGCGGGATATGGTTCATGGGATCGCAAAGGGTCGGACACGACTTAACAACTGAACAACAACAAAGCTCCCCCCACTCGCTGCAGAGCAGCCCCCACCCTCCCAGTTGAAATTAGGACTTTGATGTTTGAAGATCTGAAGCTGCCTTTTACTGATTCAGACCACTGAGCCATCTTCTGGTGCTTCAGCTCTGACTGGCAGCTGCTCTCCAAGGTGTCAGGCAGAGACGAGGCTTTTCCAGCCCTAATACTTGATTCTTTTTTAACCAGAGATGGGGATTGAACCTGGGAGCTCCGACATGCAAAGGATATGCTGCTCCTGACAAAGATCGTGAAGCTGCCTGAACAACCAAGGGTTTATAAATTTGATCAGTTAAAAGGACTGATTAAACATTGATTCATTGGCAGCAACTTTTTTAGTTAATCAATCAGCACATTAAAAACAAAAATCTTTATGTTTAACACCAGTGCTTTACAACAGGGGTCTCCAAACCCCGGTCCGTGGCCCGTTCGGGACCGGGCCAAAGCGTTGTTGGGGTTGGGGCGGTGGGCCCCAGGGTGGGGGCCGGACGTGGCGGCGAAGGGGCGTACTTGCCTGCGCGATGCCTCACTTCGCCTCCGCTTCGGGCCTCCCACCCGCCCTGGAGCTGGAACGGCTCCAAAATAGGAACTAAACTGGTGGGGGGCGTGATTGGAGCCGTGCTAGGTGCGCACAGCTAACATCACACCCGGGTCACGTGGGGGCGTGGCGTCGGCTCCCCCCCCCCGGTCCATGGAAAAACATTCCACATTGCTGCCGGACCCTAACACCGCAAAGGTGGTGGTGGTGGTGGTGGTGCTTTACAATACCTGCAGATGGCAAGAGGCATCCCTCCTGTGTGTGTGAGAGAGACTAAGGAATGCCTCTTCTAAGATGATCCTGCGGTGACACATGAATGCCTTCTCTAAGAACTGTGTGCGTGTTTCCCCCTTTTGAGCTATTGTTCTTTTCTTGTAGGCCCATTTATGCAATGTAATTAATTAATCAATACACATAAAATAATTGTCTAAATTTCTCTCATTGGTCAAAGCCCTGGGAAGCTGGACTCTGTGCAGCTCAGAGCTCGGCATTCCCAGAAGTCCATTTTTTCTGTCTTTGGCACAACCCCTTAGCCCCCCCCCCACACACACACCCCCTACTGTAACCCTGACTAAGTATGTGTCTGAAATAACTGCATATTCTTTCCCAGGCTTCCTTTCCCTCTCCTTTGTCTTTTGTCTTCCTGTGTTGAATTATAGATTGCAAGCCTCTCAGGGCAGGGACTTGTTGTGCTTTGTAAAGTGCAGTGCAGAGTGATGGTGCTAGAATAGTAGACACACAAGTGGGGGGAGGATTTTAATTTGGCTTGAGAACACACAGAGACTGACACCTCCTGCCTGGCCATTACTCTGGGAGCAATTGAAGCCAGGTCTCCCACAAAACAGTATATGCAGGAGGAGGGGATATAACCTATTTATTGCTCTTTTCCGCCACCTGAGATCAGGTGCAATATTTCAGTCCTAGCTGGTGCCTGAATTTTCACATCCCCAGACACCAGGTTTTTTCAATGCGACGGACTGCATCTTTTTTTTTCTTTTTTTTTTGGCGCCAACGGTCAGAAGGAAGAGGCTCTTGGAGAATAAAGACCTCAATGTTTACAAATCGTTTCATGTTTTTTTAAAATCTGCTTGCAAGTTTTATATTTTTTTTGGCATTGAATATTTAATGCTTTTTAAAAATAGCACACACCTGTCCAGTTGAAAGAAGATAAAGGCTGCTGGAACCACAAGCTTTCAAAATGCAGCTTATTTGCATAAAATATTAATATGTATACTGATGCAAATCTTGCCATCAGAACCTTTGCTCAGGAAATCTAAAATAAGGACACTTTTAACTGTCAGAGTCCTTTACAGTGTATCTCCCGGGGGGTGGGGGGAGGAGATGTACCTATACTACAGACTTGAACTGGTGTAGCAAGCGTTCACTATCCCCCTGTCATCATCCAGGGAACAGGGCTAAGAATCTCTGAGAATTCCTCATGATACAGCAATTGCCAGGGTTCTGGGGGGGGGGGGGGGGAGCCAAGACAGCGAAACTGCTAGAAAACACTTGATATTTTGTACGATTTGTGTTTGCCTTCACAACAATCCTATAAGGTAGGTAGCTAATACTCCCCAAGCAAAAGCCAGCAAGGAAGACTCCCAAGTTCCACTGGCGTGCTATCAAGTGTCCTATATTTTTCACTGGGGTTTAGCACTGCTTCCAGTGTCGTGTTCTGGCACCTTTAGCGACTCTGGCATGCTGGCTCATACAAGTATGTCCCAGGATTTTTCAACACTTGACTACCCAAGTGCATGCTAAAGAGCATAATATTTGCATTCGCCACCTCACTGAGAACTAGGCCCATGTGGAGGCTTTTTTTAATGCTGTTTTTATTATGTGAAGCAGCCTTAATGCAGTTGCCATCAGATGATATCAACATTCTCTCCATGGTGATATAACAGATCTATGCAGCCGAAGTGTCCTTCCTCTGCTTTTTAAAGAAACTTTATTTTTCTTCAAGCCAGCATTTTGCCATTCAGAAAATATCAGGAACCCAGAAATAAAATAAAATGTATTGATTTAAGAATGGCAAAGTGCATTGGGGAACATAAAAGGCTTTTCATAACTCTCAAACTGAAATGTTTCAGGATATAACAGCCTCCAAGGGCCTTTCCAGACATTACACTTCCCTGTTTATGTTATTTCAAAGTGTGTAGAAAAGAAGCCATAGAGAGCATAAAGTATTGGGGGGGGGGTCTGTTGATTGACTCTGCGATTGGCTGTGTTCTGCTGATCTAAAACCCAAGCGGGTGTCTATTTAAATGAAAGATTTACTAACAGGTACCAAAACGACCACAAAATTAGAGAGAGTGTGCACGAGAGAGAGAGAGAGAGAGAGAGAGAGAGAGCAGCAATAACTGGGACCAGGGGAGGATAACAAGAAGCTGAACGAGAGAGGTAGGTCTTAACAAGATTTGAAAAGATCACCAGTGAAGAGGCCAAGTCAGTCTCCGGGGAGGGGAGTATTGCACAACCTGGGTGCCGCCACCAAAAAGGCCCTGTCCTGCACCCTCACCAGCCACACCATGCCTCAGCAGGCCAAGGGACACGGAGCAGGGCCTCCAGCGATGAATGTGGCATGTGAGCAGATGGTCCTTCCAATATCCAGGTCTCGAGCCACATCAGGCTTTATAAGTAGTAACCAGCACACACCGTTTCTTTGCTCACTTCCAGTCCTTCACAGCTGCCAGACCTGGGTTCACAGCCTCCCTGGTACCAGGTGGAAATGAGAGATGGGGCTGGGTGTTGTGCATATGAAGGTCACCCAGATGACCATATATGATCCATATATGGAGTCCCAGTGACAGCATGGCAGACGAGCGAGAGCCCCGCAGGACCTAACCGGCTGATTGTAAAGAGGCTGAGCAGACGTCCCTCAGCATCACTTTCCGAGACCAACCTGGCAGGATTGGAGCCACCATAATATGGTGCCTCTTAACCCCACCTCCAGCAGGTAACCCAGAAAGAGACCCTGGCTGATGGCTTCAAAAGCCACTGAGAGGCCCAGCAGAACCAACAGGAACAGACTTCCCCAGTCTAATTCCAGGCATAGGTGGTGGACCAGAGCAGCCAAGGTTATTTCACTCCAAAACCAGACCTAAACCCAGCCTGAAAGGGATTCAGTTAATCCATGTCATCCAGGAAAACTCGCAGTCCTTCGCTTTGGCCAAGAATGGCTAATTTGAGACTGGCCAGTAATCATCAGGGGCAAAGGAGTCCAAAGAGGCTTTTTGAGGGAGAGGCTTCCTTTAAGACACCCAGCACCACCCTGTCACTCAGGGAGAAATCAGTTCCGTTAATCAGAAGACATCAGAGGACAGGTTCATGCCCCAAGGAGCTTACAATCTAAAGGTTAACACAGAGAAAACAGCAGAGGGAGGGTGTGGGAGTGAAGGTTGGGCTCAACAGGGGAAGAATGTGATTATTTCAGTTCCATGTTTTTAGGCTCAGTTACAGAACGGGATGAGGGCAGTTGGACCATGTTCATTCCAAGCAAGCCCCCCCCCCTTGAAACGCTTCCTCCTCTTCCACATAGTCCAGACCAGCCATCTCATCCTCGCGTCAGTGGAGAATCCAAGCAAATTGGGGCAGATTTAGGGTGCTTATTTCTGCAAGGAGTTGGTTGGGGAGAGGGTAAGGGTAGGCAGAGGTCAGATTTTCTTCTTCAGCAACCTGAAAGTGTGTGTGTGTGTGTGTTTGGGAAAAAATATATATATTCTTTTGGGCTTTTTTCTTCTTTGGCAGCTGGAGTTTGCACTGTAAGGTCAGCCCAGTGCAATCCCTAACAGATGTGAGAAGACAAGACCCAGCAGGAGCCAAAACCCGGAGCGTCTGCAAAAGAGAAAAGGTTTTGAGAGAGAGAATGTTTTATGTTGCAAGCGGAAATGGGGATTACATAATGCTCCCCTCATATTTCTCTTGCACTTCTGTGGCCTACCTTGTGCCTGCCTGTGAGTAAGGCCGGGTGGTTTGGAAACAGTACGGAACCCTCGAACGCTGACAAAGGCTATTTTCTCCCCAGCCAGATAATGTACCAGGCTGTAACAGTTAATGTTTCAACATTGATTATGATGAAGCATCAGCTCTGCTGTTCCCATTTCTAATCAAACAGAATTGAAGCTGGCGCCTGCGATTCTGGTCCAGATTAACCAGAACCTTTATGTCATGTGACACAGGCTGGGGGCTGGGGTGTGTGGCTTGGCTCACTTGCTTTGAGAACATAAGGAACCCCTTCCGGATCAGACCAAAAGCCCATCTATTCCAGCGTTCTGTTTCAAAAACAGTCGCCAGCCAGATGCTTCCAGGAAGTGCACAACTAGCAGGAGACAAAAGCAATAGCCGTTCCCTGTTGCTTGCCCCTGAACAACTGGTATTCTGAGCTAGACTGCTTTTGAACATGGAGGTTCCATTTAGCTATCATGGCCAGTGGCCATTCGTGGACCACTTTTCCTCCTTGAATTTGTCTAATCCCTTTCAAAGCTATTTAAGCAAGTTGCCACCATGACACCTTGGTGATATGCCCCAGACTCATGGGGCAGATTTTGGGTTTTTAGGAAAAGTAATTATTTTTAATGGGTGACTTCCATATGGCCCCCTTCAAAAGGATACTGAGGGGAGAGGGTTACTGTTTTGCCCTTCATTTGTCTTAGAAAAGGCATTTTCCCCCCTTCTCTAGAGGGAATGTCTCTTCTGAGATTGTTTGTTATGAGATATCTGTGCATGATTCAAGTGTTTTCTATCCATCTATCGCTTTTCTACTAAGAATTAGCCAAAGAAACCATACAAATGACTAAAAGAGTTAGAAATTACAATGAAACAAATAGAAGCAGCAGGACAATACTTATTATCTAAGAATTTGTATCACTTTCTGAGTGTGCCAAGAGCTTAATGTTGTTCTTACCACAACACTGTAAGGCAAGTATTATTCTCCCCATATTGCACATGGGAAAGACTGAGGCTGAAAGGGAGTGGCTTGCCTAAGGCCACTTGCAGCGCGATCCTGTGTAACCTTGCACCGGTGTTACAGTAGATGCACCGGTGTAAGTGCACTTACACCGGTACATCTGCTGTACCGGTGCATCTACAGTTACACCGGTGCAAGGTTACACAGGATCGCGCTGTTGGTGATTCATGGCAGCAGTCGGATTTGAACCAGGGAAGTCCTGGTCTGCACCTCAGTCTCTTAGTCACTCTGCCACATTAATTTTTTTTAATCTAGAAAATAAAACCTTTTAAACATTTTTTAAAATTTAACACAGACGTATAAGTCACGTCCCCTGTTGATTCAGAAATAATCCCCACAGTATTCAGGGGGCCTTCCTCGCAGGGAAGCGATTGTGGGGCGGCAGCCCTAATTGATGAATCAACTGCTACCCATACGATTAAAGACATCCTCGGGGTGGCAGCCCCGTTAATGTCGGCCAGAGGCTGAGTTTCCTTCTCCTCAAGGGCACCGCTGAGTAGCAGCACAGCTTGCTCCGAGCCAAGCCTTTGTGGCGAGCTGCTTTCTGCCCTCGCTTGCTTCGCTCAGCCATTGATCAGGTTTTTGCCTCCTCACCCGCCGGCAAAGAGAGCCCCTTTTCCCATTCATATACATTTTTAAAGAAAAGAGTTGAACAATCAATAGGCTCTTAGCTTGAGATTTCATTAAGGGTTTCTCTGCACTCAGTATCGATCGCCCGCCTGGGCAATGCCAAGGCCCGCATTGCTGCTGTGGGGAGCAGGCAGGGAGGCACACGGTTCTGATAAATGAGGAAGCAAAGACTTTCGTTCTGCTGTTTGGACAGGTGTTTATGGATCGCCTGATCGAAGGGCGATTGCAGAGCGGGAGACCACGGCCAGTCATCGGCCCGCCTGCAAGTGTTGTGTTGGAAGCTGTAGCTCAGCGTTTCTCAAAGGGCAGCTCTGCATGTGGTTGAGACGAAATGACCGGTTCTAATTTAGTTTCTGCCGTCTGCAAAAGTGGGCTGCTGTTTTCGGCTATCCACCTCACCTGAAATGTGAATGAATGTTTAGTTTCCCAGGGGCCCTCCTGTTCTCTGTGGCCTGTCCTGGGACATCATAATTCCTTCTTCCTAATTTGTCTCAATACAGTACAGATGGGCCCCCATACCCACGGATTCAGTATCCACGGTTTCAGTTATCCACGGATCGCAGGGACCCCCCCCCCCTCCAGGCTTTTACTTTTTTCCCAGTAAGCTTCGTTTCTTCCTTAAACAAACAGGAGAAGCAGCCTCTGGCTGCTTATTGCAGGCAAGTAGAATGAGACTAAGTCCTAGAGAGGCTCTGCAAGGTTAACAGAAACCTTGCAGAGCCTCTCTAAGACTTAGTCTCATTCTACTTGCCTGCAATGGAGGCTGCTTCTCTGTTTGTTTTAAGGAAGAAACAAAGCTTGCTGAAAGAAAAAATAAGAGGTGGAGGGGCGCACGCCCACAGGGGAGGCAGTGCGGAGGCCCCTCAGGAAACCATGGAGGGGGTGTTTGTTCTTATCCACAGTTTCAAGTATCCACGGAGAGGCCTGGAACATATCCCCAGTGGATATGGGGGGAGTACTGTATATGTTATGCGACCCCCGAGCAGGGGACATGCACTAAAATTGAGTGGAGGGAGAGTCAGAACAGATAAAAGAAAATATTTCTTTACCCAGTGGGTAATTCATCTGTGAAACTCCTTACAACAGGATGTGGTGATGGCACCTGGCCTAGATGCCTTCAAAAGGGGGTTGGACAGATTCATGGAGGAAAAGGCCATCACAGGTTACAAGCCATAAGCAACCTCCTGGTTTTAGAAGCAGGTTTTCTCTGTGCCAGGTGCAGGGGAGTGGCAGCAGGAAACAGGTTATCTTGTTGGCTATGTGTTCCCTGAGGCATCTGGTGGGGCCACTGTGTAATCTGCTGGACTAGATGGGCCTTTGGCCTGATCCAGCAGGGCTCTTCTTATATGTATCAGTAGCTTGTGTGTGTGTGTGTGTGTGTGTGTGTGTGTGTGTGTGTGTGTGTGTGTGTGAGACAGTGAGTGTGTGAGACAGTGCGTGCGTGTGTGTGTGTGTGTGAGTGAGAGAGAGAGAAACGGCAGCCTTTGTGCTGCAGACTGTCTTAGTGTGCATGTGTATCTTTTGCAGACATACGCACTAGAGAAGCTGCCTTCATTCTCTACTCTGAGATTTAACTTCTAGAGATTCTGATGTGGGAGCTGAACCCTGTATCCCAATAACTCTCAGGGACAATTTGAACATCCTCAAAGGATGGAACAGGGGGTGATGGATGGAGACCCCAAAACAGGGGCTTTCCCTGAAATGGGAGGGAGGGAAATCTGAACAACAAAACTCTGAATTGTGATCAAGGCTTCCATAGCAGTCTAACAAACTTTGTTGGTGTGACTTGAGTGTGGTCATTCTTCGGGGTTCAGCTTCTCACCAGAAACTAGAGTAAATCACAGAGTGGAAAGTGTCTCTAGGGCGCATACCTGTAAGTCCGTGTGCATCACGCCGCGCTAAGGGTACTGTGCAACACACAGCCTGCTGCTATTTCACACACGTTGCAGCTGCTAAGATATCTTTTGGAATGTGAATAGTACTGTAAAATGCCAAATAGTCCAGCACCTTTGGAACCTGGGTGGTGCCAGATTGCTGGACTACTGGGAGGTACTGTGGACTGCTTGGCAAGGCAATGATATATGTATATGTAACCGCTTGTGGACTGTGGTGATCATCAGACTGGGATCTCTTTCCGGGACGCCTTTCTTTCGGGGGCCCCCGCGACTCTGGGGGTGGGGGGTGGGAGAGAGCCTGCTGTGCAGTTGCAGGGCTGGGGCGGCCCTTGGTGTCGAACATGGGCAGTTCCTCTTGCCCTTACTAGCGGGACTGGGGCGAGAGTGGGAGGCTCGAGATCAGGAAGTACGGCCATTGTGGTGCCAGACTATTGGAGCATTACTGTATGCAATAATTGTATGCGGTACGAGCAATTCTGTTTTCCTAGTACTGTATGCCTTTGCCAGGACTGAATGTCCACAGTCGGCTCCTACATACCTCAGTTCCACAAGTTTTTTTATACACCGTTTCCTTTTTGTATGTTAGTCTGGAAGCACAACCTTTTGGTGCTTCCTCTCCCCCCCTGGCTCCATGGGAGCAAAAAACATCCAGCTGGATGAGGGCTATTGAGTCCAACATCTTTTACCCACAGTGGTCAACCGCGGAGGGGGGGGGGGAGCCAAAATGTGTGTGTAGTCCCGGTAGTAGCATGAATGCTTCCATCACTGCAAGGGGGTGGGCTGTGATTAGGGAGGTTGACCTATCCAGCCATTGTGACGTTTTTTTTTAAAAAAAAGGATTTAGGGTAGGGCAGGATATTCATTCAATCGGCACTTTGCTTTTCTGTGCTCAAAGCGCCTTCCAAAGATGTTGTTGTTGTTCAGTCGTTAAGTCGTGTCCGACCCTTCATGATCCCATGAACCATATCCCGCCAGGCCTTCCTGTCCTCCACTATCTTCCTGAGTTCGCTCATTTTCATGTTCGTTGCATCGGTGATGCTGTCTAACCATCTCATCCTTTGCCTTCCCCTTCTCCTTTTGCCTTCAATCTTTCCCAGCATCAGAGTCTTCTCCAGAGAGTCTTCTCTTCGCATATTAGGTGGCCAAAATATTTGAGCTTCAGCCTCAGTACCTGTCCTTCCAGGGAACAGTCAGGGCTGATTTCACTGAGGATTGACTGATTTGATCTCCTAGCAGTCCAAGGGACTCTCAGGAGTCTTCTCCAGCACCACAGTTCGAAAGCATCTATTCTTCAGCGCTCAGCCTTCCTTATGGTCCAACTCTCGCAACCATACATTGCTACTGGGAACACCATGGCCCTGACTATACAAACTTTTGTTGGCATGGTGATATCTCTGCTTTTTATTATGCTATCTAAATTTGCCATAGCTTTCCTTCCAAGGAGTAAGCATTTTTTAATTTCATGGCTGCTGTCTCCGTCTGCAGTGATCTTGGAACCCCAAAATACAACCAGGCAAATATTGACAATGACCACTTAAAAAAATTAAACCAAATCAAAAACCAGATCCTGACAGACATGGTTACACTGAAATGATCTGAGCAAGTGCAGAGTGCCTTTCCGCCTCAAGAACCAGGGCTTCAGTTTTTAAAGTCTTAAGTCTCTAAAGATTTTTTTTAAAAGCCACTTTGGGAGCGAAGTGGTTGAAAAGCGGGCTATACGGTAAATTGAATGAAAAAAAACACAGTCCTTAAGTAGCTGACCAAAAAAATCCCTGCAAAAAGTATTTCGTTTGTGCAAAAAGGCACCGACTCCTGTCCATTCTCCTCCTGTGAATGGCCAATATTTCCACTTCTCTTCAATTGTCATTTTTTCTGATGATTCCACACAATGTCTTTGCCAGAACAAGTCAAGGAAACCTGATCCGCTCCTCTTGTTTATGAAGAGGAAGCAAGAGGGGGAATTGAAGTCTTGCAAAGCAGACTAAAATCTTTCCAGGTATGTTCTCTTGCCAGGCAAGGTTCGGTGACATCTTGAGGCCAGTACTGTTGTCAAAAGAACTTTTGGTTCTCCAAGGCTAAATGCAGATAACACTGTACGTCTGAATCCAGCCACTTTTACACTCATTTGGGTGTCACCCATGCCAGGATGGGGGGGGGGGCTTCTGAGGGTCCCACCACCGACTGATGCACCACTTGCTAGACCCAGAGAAACAACCTTCTTGCTACCGTCCCCTAGAGGGGTGTGGCTTTCAATCCCTGTGGGCAAATAGCACGTGTGAACTGAGCAACTGAAGATACAGGTCAGTGCGTGGCAATGTCTGCGGCTGGAAAACGGACCCACTGGGAGCCGGGATTTCAGCACGCGTGTCCATAACTGCCCCTTTGCCTAATCGGACATACCCTCTGCAAAGTCGCTCATCAGTTTTTTAAAACCTCCAACCAGTTTTTTAAAGCCGTCAGAGCCGGAGGAAAAAACGCTCTGCACGTCCTAACATTCATTTAAAAAAAAAAAAAAACACCACCAACAACAAAGATTGGGTCTTCGTTGGGGAAAGAAGACACTCTGCCTATGCTAAAATCCACTTTTTAAAAACCTGACCGCAAGTGTGGCTAGGCTGGTGCTGGCGGGAGGAGAGGGGCAGCACTCTGCACACGCTCAGATCCCCCCCTATTATTACGCTCCCTGCCTCCGAGACACTGGCTTGGTCTCCTCTAGCATGCCCTCTGCACATGCTCCGGGGAAACCTCCCCGCCCACTAGCCGCCGGGCACTGGGCCAGCCAGCTCATTGCAGGAGGTCGGTCGCCTCTCTCCTTTCCCTCCGCCCGCCGGGCCCTTTCACCCCGGTGGGCGGAGACGGGGGCCGGCCTGGAGGCGCCCCTTGCTCGCCGCGCTCCGGTGGCGGTGCGTGGGGAGGGGGGGCTCGCCCCGCCCGCCAGCCAGCCCAGCCCACCCCCTTCCGCCGCCCGCCCCGCTCAGAGGCCGCTGGGCGAGGACGGAGCCCCGGATCGGCTCCGGCAGCGCCACTCCGGCTGCCCTGTCCGCGCTTCTCCCAGCCCGGTAAGCGCGCCGCCCCGGCCAGCCTCGCCGCCCTCTTCTTCCGAGCCGCCCTGCTGCTGCCGCCGCCTCTCGCTCGTGGCTCCGGCGTTTCCCTTCCTCTATTTCCAGGTCGGGGGATTTTGCGGGGGGGCTGCTGCTGCTGCTCGGAAACGCGCTTCCTCGCCCCCCTCCTCTGTCTCCCCTCCCCCCTCTTTGCAATGTTTCTCGTGTGTTTGCATCGTGGTGTGGGGGCTCTTCGGAGATGCAGGTCCCTGCCCCCACCCATATTTTCCCTGACCTCCCCCCCCCACTTTTTTTTTTAAATGTTGACCTTTTCCCTTAAGGAGCGGGGGGGGTTTCCCTCTTTTTGGACGTTTGCTCCCTCCCTTAAGAATCACGTGTGCACGCGCACTGTACGCTCGTTTGTATCCCCGTGTATGTGGGTTCTTTGCAGACACGAATCTTTCCCCCCCTCCCCCAACCTTTTCCCTGATTTGCAATGTTGCAGTTTGCTGCTGCCGCTGAAGAGAATAAGGGGTGTGTATGTGTTGCATGTGTGCCTTTTGTTCAGATGTGCGGGAACGCACCGGGAGTCCTCCTTTTCTTGCTCATAAATGTGTGTGTGTGTCCCACGAGTTAGTGCCCGTGTGAATTTTTGCACGTGTGTGTAGGTCAGCTATTTAGGGACAAGTGTTCCCTCCTGCTCTCTCTCCCAGCCCCGCTTCCCATGCTGCCCGGCTTGTTCCAGTGTATGGAGGATGCCTTCGTTCTCACGCGCTCTCCCTGTAGTACCATAGTCAACAAGGAGTGTGTGTAAACGCGAGGGAGAAGAGAGGCGCCTGCTCCCCTCCGGCACAGATGATGATTACAGCGCTGCTAGCTGCACACCCGCGCTGCTGGCCTGCATCATCCGTTCCATTCTGGGTGCTGCTGTCGCGTGAAAGCGATTCTTGCTCCTGTTGCGTGAAATCCTGCTCCTGCTTCTTTTTCGTGGGGAACCGAGGAGGGCCGTGTTTTTCCCTCCTCCCTGCAATTCTTTTGTGAGTAGGCCCTTCCTTGAGGGGGGCCATGCTTTTTAGCTGTTGCACCAGCGATGTAGATCCAGGGTAGCCTTGTATTCGTTAACTGTGGCAGCGCTGTTTTCCTGCAGCAGATATTGCTGCCGACCTCTGTCTTGGTTCGCATGTGCCGTTTGCCTGCAAGCATTGCGGAATTTCAGTAGTTTGGGCAACAGTTGTAGATCCCCCCCACCCCCAATTCACAAATTCCATTTTTCTTCCTTACTCCTAATCTGCAGCAGGTGCTTTGGCAGTTTGTTCCAGATCTGAGGCAGGGCAGCCAATTCTGCCGGTACAGAAAAGAACATCCCACTAACCCTGCCCTTCCTTCTCTCTCTCTCTCTTTTACACACACACACACACACACACACACACTTTTCAATGCACACCTTGCTGTTGCACTATTTATCTACCAGCAAAATGCCCGTTATTTTGAGAAAGGGAACGTATGGAAGGAGGGCTGGGCTGTTGCAAGAATTGTGTGTGTCTCCATGTGCAGAAACTCACAGAAACTCAGGAGCTGTGTGTGTGTGTGTGTGTGTGTGTGTGTGTGTGTGTCAAAAAGTGGAGGACACCTCTTGACCCAGTTGCAATGGCAACTCCCCCCTCCCCCCAAGCATCGCGCAAGCAGAGAATAGAAGCAACTCGCTTATATGGGGTGAACCTAAGAGGCAAATGCACACATGAAACTTGTGTACAGGGTGCACAGTTGTTGATTGTGATGTGTGTGTGTGTGTGTGTGTGTGTGTGTGTGCTCTTGCACTCCTGTTCTGCTCAGTGCAGTTGCAGCAGTGCACATGGTATGTACCTCAAATGTTTCAGGGGTGCAGGCCCTGTGTTGGCTTTTAAACTGCATGTACGGAGAGTGTCGTAGGAAAGCATGTACTGTACACACTATTGTATACAGACACCTGTGTGCAATGTGCCTAAAATCCTAGCCTAGGCTGTATTTGGAAATGCCGCGGGGGGGGGGGATATCAGAGACCAGTTACCCCATGGACTGTGGAGATGTCTGCTTCTTTCTGCATATCCCCTCTGGAGCTCTTTCTTTTTGTGGGAAGGGATGGGTGGCTTACGTTCCTGTGAACTTGGTCGTACTGGCCGTGGCTGATAAGGGGGCTGGGTCTCCTGAAATGGATGCTTAGTGTGTGATTGTGGGGCAGGGTCCTGTGGCGTCTCCCAGTCGCTGTGGGCGCCTTGCGGACTCAGTTCCCTCTCGGAGACAACTGGAGACCACCTCCCGGAAGATTGCCTGCCCAAGGGGGCTCCATTAGCAGGGAATCCATGCTCCTGCTGGGGAGACCACCTGCAAATGCCCCCCCCCCATTGAGGCTTAGGGTCTGGCAGTGCAGTGGGGGGGGGGCTGAGGCTTCCCGTTCAACTGGCCCACTGCAGAGGAGGCTGCAGAAAGTAGCGGTGTTCCGGATTGGGGCCTTGAGAGGATCCAGGAAGGGATGGAGTCATTGGGCCTGCGTTCAAATCCTCCATCTCTGTCTGCTGGAGCAACCGCTTTATGAGAGGAAGGCTCTAGCTTCCCCTCTGTGACTCATGCCGGTCTCACCCTGAGCAGTGC
Source organism: Plestiodon gilberti rubricaudatus (assembly GCA_026170595.1). Lineage (NCBI taxonomy): Eukaryota > Metazoa > Chordata > Lepidosauria > Squamata > Scincidae > Plestiodon > Plestiodon gilberti. The sequence continues at coordinate 55,607,400 of JANXHW010000007.1, forward strand.
TCAGGTTTGTCTGAAAGGAACAGTAAGACACAGCTTCACAGGTGGATATGAGATTTATATGTCAATTGTACCTACCTGGTGGGGAAGGGATGTTACTGAGTGAGCCATCGCTGCTTTGCATGCAGCTGTTCCTGGGTTCAGTCCCCCTGTCTGAAACCTTGGATAGCTGCTGCCAGCCTGTGTTGACAGGGCTGAGCTCGACGGAACAACAATCTGACTCGGTCGTAAGCAGCTTCCAGTGTACCGAGACGTCTGAGCAACAGTTCCGTGCCATTGACTGTAGACCAAACCCATTTTGGTTTGGCAGCTGGCTGGCATTTGGGGGAGGAAGCTCCAGTTTGTAAGCCGTCTGGGAACCTGTCCCAGCTCTGCCCAGCAGGGAATGAACTGAGCTGATCTTCTTGGGGGAGCGTGCATGGCCGTTTTGTCCTGTAGCTGCTTATGGAAAAGAAGATCGTGGAATCGGCAGGGCCTGCCCATGACACCAGATAGCAGGAGAGCCTTTGAAGTCAGATCCATCGCGGGGGGGGGGGGGGGGTTTATGGGGATTCCTTTGACGGAGGAAGCTGTAGCATGATATGCTTGGAGAAGATTATGTGGCTTCACAAGGTGGCATGCGCAGGCGGTTGGAGGTCCTCAGGATTCCCGCAAGGTGCCTTGTTTAATTTACCCTGTTTTTAAAAGCAATTAGCAGCAAACCTCTGGTTGTAATTGAATTTCCAGCTCGGATATTACCGTATTGGTCTGAGTATAAGACCCACTTTTTTCTCCTAATTTAAGTTTTTAAACTAGGGGTGCGTCTTATAATCAGGCTGTTGCAATTTAATGCCAGTGATTTAATAAATTTTTTTTTAATAGCACCAAACTTTAAGGGTGCGTCTTATAATTAGGTGCGTCTTATACTCTGGACAATACGGTATTGGGCAACGCCATGTCCAGGTGGCTTTGAGTTTCTCACAATGTCTCTGGCCTGGTAGTGTTTTCTGTGTTGTGGTCTTAAAACAGTTTGGGTCCTGGTGTGGGCTCCCCTCTGGTCCGATCATCCTCTCCAATGCTGCTCTAGGCACTACTGCTATCAAAGGAAGAATAGCAACTCACTAGGAGGGGGGGGGGCTTTTTTGGTGTTGACCCCCATTCTGTGGAATGTCATTGTCCTAGAAGCCTGGTTGACCCAGACACTTCTGTTTTTTTCCCCCCAACATTTTGTCAATGTTTTTTTGCTGTGCCTTCGGGGGAGGCCAAAGATTAATTGGCATTTTGTGGCTGGTTTGGAGAAGTTGGTTGACATTTGTGGGTGGGTGTCAATATTGCTGATTTTTGATTGCATTGTTTTCTTTGGTGCTCATGAGCTGCATTAGCATTTGGCAAGAAAGGTGACATGAAAATGTTTAAAAATAGGTGGATTGTCTCCCACTTGTGTTTCGGTCCATCATGGGCATTTGGGGTGAGATTCCAAAGACTCTTCCAAATGTTAAGGGACCGATTCAAATCAGAAAATATAATGCCCCGTATGTTGACTGTTGAGTCTGAGCGTGGAAAATGTTTGTACCTGGCTAGTAATGTGTCTTGGGCCACCTGCTTGCCAAGTGTTAGCTTTCTGGGTGGTGTGGAACGACCTTGGTCATCTGGGCTGGCTGGGGGTACAGTTAGTGGCCTCGTGGGGGGGGGGCTTACAAAGACCCTATTTTCCAGACTTGCTACAGCTGATTTGGACTTCATGGGTGTACTGGGTTGGGGCACAATGTATTTTATTCAGGCACTGTGTGTGGACTGCAGTGTCCCTTCAAGTACGGCCCGGCCTCTAGGCCAGGGTTAGGCCAGGTCAGAGGCATCGGCAGTCTGGTCTCATTCCAGGTCAGCTGGAGGAGGTGGGGCTGTGGGGCGGCAGCAGTTGTGAAGGGAGAGGCGGGGTGTGCCCAGAGATTGGGCCGCTAACCTGGAGGGCGAAGCTGAGCTTCCAAGACCCAAGTCTCAGACCCCAAAGCTGAGACCCCGCAGCCCTCCGGCTGCAGTCTTCTGATAGGAGCCTTTCCAGGGAGCTGTGCCGGACCCCGCTCTGTGGCACCTGGGTTTCGTAAATAAAGTTCAACGGGCAACACTGCGTATGCCAAACTTCAGGGTTCTTGCTCATGTTGGGATCTCCCTGTTAGTTAGTGAGGCCTCATCATCCTAGTCTTTCTTGCGCCATTCACACGCATGGTACTTTGTAAAGGCTGTGTGGAAAGACCCCTGCCCCAAGGGGCTTACAGTCTAGGAAAAGAGACGAGGGAGGTCCTCAAAAAAGCGACTGGGTCTCACTCCAACTCCAACTGTTGGAGTGCCCTTCCACCTGACCTAGAAACCTGAAATGTAGCACGCGCTCTCTGGTTTGCACGCGCTCTCTGCAGAATTTGGAAGCAGCACCTTTGCAGAGCGACTGGGATGCCCGTTTCCTTTTTCCTGCCGGCTTGCTGGGGGGCTGAGGTCGGATGGCTTTTGGCCCTCCAATTGCAAAGACTCGGCTTGCTTAACCCACAGCTGGCCGAATTCCGTATGGGGCAGGGGATAAAGAATCCAAGGAGGCTTGATTGCTTCTCTGGACAAATGTTTTCTAAGCCCTTGGATGACAGACGGGGCCCTTCAGCCGGTCTGGGCAAGCAGTCAAGGCTCGCATTTAGTGGGCCGGCTGGTTCGAGGGAGGGAGGTGGCGCAAACTGGTCACTCACTGGGAAGCCGTAATGCTGCTATTGAGTCTGTTTTAACAAACAAGCCAACTGGGAGCTTCACGCCCATCTTGAACCGAGACGGCCAGTCTGATGTGCTATTTATGTTCTATCCTATAGCGCTCCATTAGACACAATACAAGGTCTGTTCCCAGCAGAGGGACTTGGACAGAGACGGAAAAGAAGTGTTTATCCTAGCATTTCTGCCTCTCCTTCTCAGTTTGTGGCTCTGAGCATCCTCGCTGTATGCTCACTGTGATCAATGAGTAACTGTTTTATCGCTGTGATGGATGGATGCATTGACGGCCTGTGTGTGTGTGTGTGTGTGTGTGTGTGTGTGTGTGTGTGTGGTGTTTTACAGGAAAAGATGGGAATGTCCAGTAAAGAAATATTGGCTGATGAGTGGATTAGCTCAGGGGTGGAAATGGCAGGTGAGGAACCATATTCTCCCTACGAGGCAGGTTGGGCTGAGAGACAGTAAACGTCCAAAAAGAGCATCCAGTTAGCTATGTGACCGAGTAGGGAGATTTGAACTCGGGTCTTCCCAGTCTAAGGCCACTCCTCTGAACACTATATACCATACTCTCTTGTCACAGGGGCCACCTCTGCCTTCTTTGCCTCTAGTCTGGTGACTGAGGGGCCCAGTTGGTATCAAGCAGAGGCCTAGATTTGGCGGAAGGGTTCTTGTTCCTTCTGCCGAGAGCTACAGCATTTACTCAATGCATGAAATTAATCAAGTTAAACTTTTTCTAACAGACCAAAAATGGTTGTCGATGGACAGCAGTTTTTTTTTAAAAAAATATTAATTTCAATAAAGTACGTCGAAAACCTGCATCATCTTAAAAGAAGCACTTCCCCTTTCTCACAGAGGAAGGGTTGCCACTCCAAGATGATGCCCTGCTGCAAGATACCATTCTAGGGCACTCGCGCATCCTGTATGATTCATGTAGAAACTCCGACAAATGAACCTTGGAAGCTGCCTCCTGCTGAGTCAGGCCATTGGGCCATCTAGTTCACTGTTGTCTGCACTGGCCGGCAGCAGCTCTCCAGGGTTTCAGACAGAGGTCTTTCCCAGCCCTACCTGGAGATGCTGCCAGGGACTGAACCCGGGACCTTCCGCCTGCCAAACAGAGGCTCTGTCACTGAGCTGCCTTCCTTTCTAAGCCAGATGCCAGCCGCTGATCGGGGTGGGGTGGAATCGTGACGTTGCCTTTGGAGGAAAGGTGAGATGAAAAACCTCATGGCAGATTGCAGAACCTCAGGGCGGTGTCACTGTCCAGAGTGCTTTTGGGAGCCGGCAGAATTGTCCTGAGCAGCCCCAAAGAAAACGGTGATGCTCTGTTTCATGTGGACTTCCTGCTAAGCGGAAATTTTGTGGTAGCTGTTGGGGGGCAGGACCCCTCTCTGTGTCGGAAACTGCCTTGAGAGGGGGCTGCTCCTGGGGGGGGTCCCGCCTGGCTTGCTGGACAGTCCTAATTCTCCATTAGGATTCCAGGCACGCGAGGGTCCCTCGCCTGGGCTGCTGGGTGCCAGGCAGACAGAGGGACCCCTCTCTGCTTGACTGGGAACAGATTGCAGGTGGTGCTGTGAGAAGAAGGCTGCAAAGGAGGCCTCGAGAACCATGGAAACCGGGTCACTCTGTCCGGGCCTTCCTGGAGCAGAAGCTGCGTCTCCAAAAGGCGGCTTCCCCTTTTCTGGCCCTTTCTGTTCCCTCCCCTTTTCTTTGGGCTTTGTGAATGGGTAAGTGGGTGTCTGGGAAAGGTTTGTAGGGACCCGTTTCCCCCTCTGAGCCCCTGGGGGGGGGAAGTGTTTTCCTCTTGTCGTTTCCCATGGATTGTCCGTGTGATAGAGAGACCGGAATTCCTCTGTGCAAAAAACTCCCTGCAAAAAGCTGGCGTTTTGAATGCCCCTCGCTGGCCCAAGCTCTACTGGAGCCTGAAGCTGCTCGTCAGTTGGCACCAAACTTGGCCACCAACTCCAGGTCATTGATGAACACGTTGAAAAAGCACCGGTCCCGAGACTGATCCTTGGGGCACACCGCTTCTCACCTCTCGCCACCGTGAAAATTACCCATTTGCACCCACTCTCTGTTTCCTGTTTTTTCAACCAGTTCCTAATCCTAAGAGGCCCTGTCTTCGTGCACGGGAGTCGTTTTTTTTTGGGGGGGTGCAAGCCGGCCTTCCTTGTAGCCTCATTTTATAGAAAAGAGGGCTATCAATAAAAGCAAAACTATTCTCGTCCAAGCTCGATGGTTTTTGTTCAACATACAGTAAATCATATCCCTTCCAGGGTCTAGTTGAAATCATGGTGACCCTTGTTCAGTTTGGCACATGCAAAGGGCCTCTGAGCCTGTGCAGAGAGCCTGTTCCTTCATCCTAAGTAACTACACTCTATCCCTCTGCTCCAGGGATTTGGGGACCGGCCTTCCCGTTCAATCATGCAGCTTCCTCAAGTCTTGACAGCCCCTCTTCATTTTTATTTTAAAAACAAAATGGCTGCCTTTTTTTTTTCCAGGAAAGTGATCTGGTCTTGATTTTTAAGGTCTCCACTTTACAGAAGAAGCGTGAGTATTCTCCCCCCCCCCCCCGGTTTGTTAACCATCTCTGTTCTGAAAAACGTTGCGTCTGATTTCATCCTCTTCTCTCGCTGTTAAATGACATGGTTCTAACTGGGTTTAGAGGCTCTCCGGAGTGTCCTTTTTCTTATGGCAGTCAAACCTTTTTCAGCCACCTCTCTCCAAGTCCAACTGGCTACCTGCGTCAGTGTCTCCCCCCCCCCCCCCCCGTGATGCTTTTGTGCGGCAGGATGATGAAAGGAAGTCCTCGCTTGAAAGACTTGTGCAGATGGATCACTAATGATCATTATCTGCGTTTCCAGGAGTCTTTCCCCAGTTTGAGACCTAGAAGGGCTTTTGAGCGGCTGCCGGCCCAGGAATGATGAGAAGGATGTTTGACATGCGTGTGTGGTGTGCTGTGGTGTGATGTGAGCTTGCTAATCTTTGTATGCCAAGGATGGGCGGTTAATCTTCCACTCTTGATTTCACTTCTCTCCCCATCTCCTCTTCGATCTTGGCCTGTCGTCTCTGGTTTTTCAGCAGGGTTGGCTGATAGCAATTGTCACTTGAGTGCCTGCTGCCTCTCTTTGGCTGATTGGAGAGCTGGAGCAGTGTGCTTCGTGTGTGTGCGTGTGTGCGTGTGTGTGCACGTGTGTGCGAGAAGCAGACAGGCTTCTAAAGAGTTAATGCGATTTGTAACAATGACAGGGAACAAAAGTTCTCTAAGGCTGAAGACAGCAAAGAATAAATAACAATTGATTTACATTTAGGGTTGCAATATTGAATCAATTGGTTAGATTAAATAACTTTGAATTGACTAAAAGGTGTCCTGATTTAATTGGATAACACTTGTGAAATATGTATATGCTCCTATTGTGAAATATGTATATGCTCCTATTGGACCTCCTGCATGATTCTGCATGCTGGTCTAAAAGGTGGTCTTTTGGTCTGATCCTGCATGGCTCTTGTTAAGGAACAATATATATATGGAGAACAGATCTGTCAGTCATTCTTGCCCATGATAACTCAATGGAACCTCTGTGTGCATCTGAATGCCAGTTGCCGTTGAGAAACCCTGGTCAAGCTTCAAGGTAATCCTTGGAACACCATTGAAAACCCTTGACTGGACTGAACTACGTTCAGCTGGCTGCGCTATTGACCCACGCTGAAAATCCAGTGGCCGAGTGAATTTCCCACTGAAATTTCCTGTCCTGGGAAAGCGTATTGAACAGGATTCCTCCAGGGGTCAGGGGACTTGTGCCTTTTTGCATAGACACCGTTCAGACAAGTTGTCAAAAGATGTCTGTCCTTCCCACAGCCAGGTAGGAAACGCAGCGTTTCCCGAGATGTGGCTTTTGCTGGTGCCAGCGAAAATGTCGCCACCGCTCTGACTCCCACGGCTCAGCAGGGCTTTTCTAAGCCCTGTTAGCATTGCTCTTCTTCTTCCTCCTCCTCCATCTCTTGCACCCTTTTGCCTCGATGTGTGTCTCGTGGGCCACGTCCAAGCCACGTTTTTGTCCTGTCAGCTCGAAGGTTATCTCCGGTCAAAGCAAAAGTCGTTTTGCCAGTGTTGACGCCGGGCGAAGTGAAGTGATTTGAGAAAGTGCGACACAAAAGCAAGCGATGGTTATCCAAACCTTTCCCCCTGCATGCTGGCGTTTCATGCGCAGGACGTTTTCAGCGTGGGAAGCGTTCCAAAATGGGAGCTCCCACTGGCAGGCCTGCCGCGAGGAGAGAGCCTATGCGAGAGAGAGGGGCGCGTGGACCGGCCAGCTTCCGTCCCGTCGTGGTGCTGAGCGTCTGCCCCCATGTTCCTCCGGCTCTGCTGCCGTTTGGTCAGGACTTCCAAGTTCTGAATGGACATTGCACTTGAGGGGGCCAATGAAGGTGGACAAAGGCTGCAGTTGCTCCCCCATCAGATCTGAGGAGCTGGAGCCAGACCAGCTCTCCAGACCCTGTGCGTGAAGGGCCTCGCTTTGGGTCTGGGCCTGCAGCCCTTTCCCGCTCTCGAGCCCGGCTGCTTGGACCACTTGGCTGCAGGCTCCCTGAGGCGCCTCGCTCGAGCCAGACCCTCGCCAACACCAAACACTGGTTATAGACACTCTGCGGCAATGCTTACGCAACTCGGTAAAACGCCACGTGCGTTGAAGGCACGTGATAAAATAATAACCAGCATATCCCTGAAACGGCCAGAGATGGCTGCATGTGGACATGAAGCATGGCTGCTCCTCCGTGTTGGGTTGGGAGCCAGGCAGTCTTCAGGCCTGTCGGGTCCATTTTACTCGATCCCGGCGTCCACCCACCAGAGCCAGGTGCATAGCGGTGGCGCGCACTACGGACGGGGGCGGCTCTTCCGAGCACATGCTCAGCCCTGGAATCTGTGCTTGGCACCGGAGCGCAGCTCGCAGCCCTTCCACCCGCCCACTCCTGGTCCCCCCCCCCAAAAAAAATGGTTTTGCTCTGCTGCAGCAACCTAACTTGGGAGGAGGGAAGAAAGCCCTTCTGCTGTTGCTGTCCTTAAATAACTGGGGTTCAAAAGCATCCTGACCTCAGGCAAATGGCCCAGAGCAACTACCAGCCGTTTCCAGCCCCGCCGCCATCCGTCCACTGTGGGTATATCGACGATCCAGATCCACCATCAGAGGACCTGATCCGTCGGGAACCTCTCCTCCCAACTGGGTCTTGAGTCGCTGACCCAGGAATTATTGTGCATTATTTCTCTGTGTCAAAACTCAAGAGGCTGTTACAATAAAATGCTTTATGGCAAGCCTGGCTGCAAGCTTGAAAACAGCCCTGCCCCTATGAAACAGAAGAGGCTTTGTATATATATAATGTATATGTATGTGTGTGTATATAAACTAAAAAAAAAAAAAAAAAAAACAGCACCATTATTTGTTTGACTTGTAGAGGTAACTTGGCATCAGGCTGCCCTCTCTCCAGCCTGTGTGTCTGTGATTGCAATGCAATTGTTTGTGTTAAAATATTTAGGCTGCAGAGTATCCTTGTACAAATCGTAGCAATTAATAGCAGCAGAAGAGCCAGAACTGGCAGCCCCCCCACGCCATTGAAACCACCCAGCAGATGGGCTCTGTAATGATCCGTCACTGACTCAGTCAGCCGGACACCCCCCCCCCCCGCCTTCCTCCCTGCGTTGGCTTGCCAGAGGAGACAGCTGCTGACCGGCTCTCTTTAGTGCCCCCCACCACCACAGGGGAGCAGGAAAAGGGGCTGCCTCACTTAGCAAGGGCCAGGTGACTGGGGGCCATCGGGTTCCTTCCGGTTCTACATCTGACTCAGCCACACGGCTCCTGAGTTGGAGCTTCTGCGGCGTTCACACCATCGCGGGTGGCCAGAGGGGCAATATTTTTATTTTTCCCCATTTATATACTGCCCTTCCTCCAAGGAGCTCCAGCTGGTGTACACGACTCCTTCCCCTAAATGTATCTTAACGCCAGCCCTGTGAGGTAGGTTGTTAGGCTGAGCGAGAGAGACGGAGCCTTTTCCTGTGGGCAAGTAAAAGCGAACATGGGCAGGTTTGCATGCCGGCTCCCACTTCATAAGGGACAACTGCATTTTTTTTTGGGGGGGGGAGGTTACCTGTCCCTGGTAAATCATTGTCCCAACATTTGCCTTGGGGGGGGGGTGCCTTGTTGAAATCTGTTCAACTTGCTTGCATTGTCGTTCTTCACGGTTCGGCTCTCTCCACGTCTCCCTAGGAGTTAAACTGCTGAGCGCAGTAGTATGTGCATATGTAGCATGGGTGGGCTTGAATGCGTTCACTGATTGCCAGGGCATCGCTCAGTGGGCAGCTTGCCATTTTACCCATGCGCCCGCTGCCAGGGCATATTTTGAGCTATTGATGACCGTCGTAGGGCAGTTTGATTTTTCTGCTATCATTTTAAACCAAAGAACAAACGCTTTCCTAGTTTGGAAGAGAAGTGCTTGCAGAGGACATAAGTGCACACCTTGTAACGTGTGTGTGTGTGTGTGCGTGCGTGCGTGCGCGGAATTTGTGCAGAGAAGCTTTGTATTTGGATGTGTGTTGCAAATGCTTGTGTGAACTGAACATATGAAGCTGCCACCTGTGGAGTCCAGCCTTAGTCCCTCTCGCCCACTACCTCATACACTGGCTGGCAGCAGCTCCCTGGGGCTTGATGGAGAAGGGTCTTTCCCAACCCTACCTGGGGATTGAGCCTGCAACCTGTGGCATGCAGAGCGTGCGTTCCACCGCTGGGCCACAGCCCTATCCAAATATTGGAGGGCCAAAGAGCGAAACTCTTCCTGTGTGTGGCCCAGGGCTGGGGGGGGGGGAAGCTGTGTGCTGCTTACTCCTCCCCCCCCCCCACTCTTGACGTGCCTTTTCCCGGTTGTAAATGTATGGCCTGATCCTGGAAATGCCAGAGCCTCGTGGAGCACTCAGGCCTGTTTCCCTTCTGAAATAATGTGGGTGGCTGGAATCACACACACAAACACACACACCCGAGGCCTCCTTGGGGCTGGCTAGTTACACTGCCTCTTTCAGCTGCCTGATCCCGCGGAGCCGTGCCAAGCCATAATAAAATGCTTGGGGTTTCTCTGTTGGTTTTGTTGTGGAGGAGGACAGACTGGTCTGATCAGACGCCTTCCCTCTCCTCCATTGAGAATCTCCAGCAGGGTCGGGAGAGCCCAGCCTCTCTGTGGCCCGGGGTAGTCCGTGATGGCCCACAGGCGATCTCTTCCGGAGCCTCTCCAGCCACGCAGAGTCAACCGCCTCCCTAGGAGGGCAGGAAAAGGGTGTGGCAATGCTGCACGTGACGTAGGTCTCCTCAGACATGTCCCCAGAATAGGCCCTTCTCTTCTTTGAACCTGCCGTTTGCCAGTTCTTGGGAGGAGAGCGGGCCCTGCTGCAGCGGGCCCAAGAGTCCTCTAGTCCGGCCTCCTTGTTGCCACCGTGGCCAGCTAGATGTCTGTGGGGCCTGAAGGCAGCAGCCTGCAAGAGCCCTCGCTCCCTTTCCATCTGGTATTCAGAGGTCCGCTGCCTCCCAATATAGGGATCCACGTGGCTTTTGTATTCAGTTACGGGGCATTGGCTCAAATGGTCGAGCTTCACTTGGGATGTCTGCGATAACGGGACTGATCCTCACGTTTCCCAGTGTTAGGGGAGAGGGCCATAGCTGGGGGGCAGAGCCCCTCGTTTGCACGCTGAAGGTCCCTAGTCCAATCTCTGGCAGCATCTTCAGGTACAGCTGGGGTAGCAGAACCTTCTCTGTCTGCAGCCCTGAAGAGCCGCTGCCAGCCAGTGTAGACGAGGCTGGCCTAGCTGGGCCAATGCTCAGACTCAGTCGGTGGCAACAATTTCATATGTCCAGCATGGTCCATATAGTTACTGCTGGTAGTCTCTCCTCCCTTCATTTATCTCATCGCCCCTTGAAAGCCATCCAAGCTAGTGGCCATCACTGTGGCAGCAAACGCCACACATTTATGAGGTGCTGTGTGAAGACGTTTTTCTCTCTCATCTGTCATGAATTTTCTGCGTGACCCTAACCCTTCTGGTATTAGGGGAGAGGGGAGAACAACGTGTCTCTGTCCATATTCTCTGCACCGCGCAGAATTTCATCCACCTCCGTCGTGCCTCTCTGCCAACTTCGGTCGACTTTTTCTAATCTAAAAAGCTCCAGAGACTTCCAGCTTTCCCGGTGGGGAAGGTGGTCTCGCTCCCTTGTGGCTGAGGTGTCTTAGCAGCGGAAGAATTGCCTCTCACCATCTCTGTCTCTCTCGCTTTTTTTGGCAGTTGCCGGTCGGTGGAATGGAGCAGCCATGAATGGCGATGCCCTTTGCCAAGAACCTCCCTCCCAGCTTCCCGACTGGAGGGAATTCTGCGAGCTTCATGCCCAGGCCGCCGCCGTGGACTTTGCCCAGAAGTTCTGCCAGTTCCTGAAGGAGAACCCCCACTACGACACCCCCGGGGCAGAGACTTCCTTCTCCCACCATTTTGCCGCCAATTTCTTGGACATCTTCAGTCTGGAGGTCAACCGGGCCTTCGTGTCCGATTCCCCCACCAAATACAACATTGTCCCGTTTGTGGGGCTCCAGAACTGCCACATGCCCTACGGACGGGACCTCTTGCCGCGGAAAGAACAGACCTCCACCGAGTCTCTGGACAGCATGGACAACCCGGTCCCCTCGGACAGGTACTTGAGCCAGTCGCATCAAGTCCAGGCCCGGAAGGTCTCCTCTTACGGCCAGTCCCGGAGCTCTGAGGACGTCTCTGTTCACGGCACCTCGAAGCCCAAATTCAAGAAGGGCTTCTCCTTGAGGAACATGAGCTTGTGTGTGGTGGACGGCATGAAAGAGATGTGGAACAGGAGGTCTTCGCCGGAGCCCGGGGCAGAGGCAGTGCAGGGAAGCAGGCGGTCGTCGGACAGGGAGCAGCACGGTCCCCCTGGGGGAAAGGAGCAGCATGGCGACCCCCGGGAGAAGTGGACTCACAAGCTCCGCCTCTCCAAGGGACACTCTTCCAAGGTGGACTTGGTGGACATTCAGAGAGAAGGGACCCTCCGCTACATGGTCGCCGACGACACAAACTGTGTGGGCAGCTCTCAGTGGCAGAAATGCCGCTTGCTGCTGCGGAAAGCAGTGAAGGTGGAGGGCGAGCGGTTTCTGCTGGAGTTTTTTGTGCCTCCTAAGGTAAGGACCTTCAGCCCTGGAACTGGTGGCCGGGTTGGTTTGCGTGAGGGCAGAGGCGTAACGTGCACCGGGGCGCCCTGGAGCACCGGGGGGGAGGGGCCCCCCCCCGGCTCCGCAACAATGATCTCTCTGAGGATGTCAAATCTGGATTGCTATTGCTGTTGTGTTGTTTAATACAGACTAGTTCTTCCTTCACACTTGAAGCAACCCTTCCCGGCTGCAGCTCTAGGCTTACAGTCATGCTAATTACCCTTCCTGGCTGATCTAGGCTTACAGTCATGCTAATTTTATGTCCTTGGGCTACCAGGTTTGATAATAAGAGATAACATATTCAAATGGAGGAACTCCAGGCCCATTCCCCTCTTAGTAAGGTACTTAGAAAAAAAAACACAGCCAAGAAGATGACAATTAACCAGAACGGTGGGGGCGGCAACTTCGGGCGCCCGGGACGACTACGTGAGGGGCCGGCACAACGGGAAAACGTTTCTGAGGCTCAAACGGCAGGCAGATTATTTTGCCAGGTAGGGATTTGAAATTTTGGTGCATGCAAGCCAAGTTGCGCTGGAGGCTTGTGCGTGCCCCGCTCCTTCCACCTCCCCCATGGGGAGAGTTCCACATCAAAGAGGGGCAGCGCAAGGAAAGTCAGAGTCCATCTCTGTCCAAGTGGCCCCGTGACGCCAGAAGGTGCCCTCCTTCCTTTCTCCAGACTCTTCGTGCCCAACTGCCATTGACCTTTCCTCACTGGGCTTGTTTTCCAGACCCCTGACCATCCTCATTGCCCTTGTCTGGACCCCTTTCAACTTGCCTCCATCCTCCTGAAAGGGCAGGGGTCCGGAACTGGGCAGGGTCTCCCAGATGAGGTTGGGCTGCTGCGGAACAAAGTGGGCCGAGCGCATGTATCTCATTGCTCTACTGGCGCAGCCTCAAACCAGCTCTTCGGGTTGCTCCTTATAGTCACTTCCGCATATTTTGCCAGCCTCGCCCCGTAGCGAAAGGAGAAGGCGTCACAAGAGGAAATCTGCTTTGGTGGAAAGGACCTGACTCTGTCTGGGTCTCGGCAGCTTCCTCTTGGTTCGCTCGCCCTCCGCTTAATGACTCGGGTCATCGCAAAGCCCAGCTGCTTTGGAGAGCCTCTCCTCCGGATGTCAGTTGTGGCCAAAAATAGCGCCGGGAGAACCTGCACGGTCTTGAGTTTGGTGAGATTATTAGTGTTGGCTTTTGGGGAGTCCTTTGGAAGATCCTTCAGTCTGCTGCGGAAGGCCCGCCCAGTGATGGCTGTCACACCGGTAGTGTTCCCCTGCAGTCTGCAAACTCAACAGGGTTCTCCTGTGTCCTTTGATCTCAGTAGGGACTACCCTCTTTGCAATACCCGTGTGAGACAAGCCCGAGAAAGACACTCGGCCCCTGTTTGACAGCAGTCAAAGTGTTGGAAACAGAAAGAGGACACTACCTTAAAAAATAAAAATAAATCTGACCTGTATTTCTTTCAAAGATAATGAAACATCCATCCAAAGTGAGGTGGGTGGTCGTGACTCTTTTGCCCAACACGGTTGCATTTTGGGCCAGGTGAATACAGCTTTTTGCTTGCGCAGATTTTCCAGCATATTTCACAATTGTTTTTAACGTTTTGTGTTTATAGTTTGTTTGGGATTTCAGGCCCCCTTGCTGTTTGCTGTTTCCGAGCTGTTGCTGTTTTAATGGATTGGCTTTATTTTTCATGTGTCCGTCGCTCTGTGCTAGCAAATTGTCTAAATAAGAATAGCTATATTAATCCTGTCTGGGGCCAGAAGAGTCTTAAGACGTCCTTCCTTCTCAGCCCTTCAGCCCGAGTTTTTTTTCTTTCAACTGAAGATGGTGGGGATTGAACAGGGAACTCGGCCACTGAGCTGGGGTTGGTACCTATGGAGCTGCTGTCCACCAAGTCAGACCTTCCCCATCATCTCTCCTTACTGGCAACAGCATCTCTTCAGGTGGGTTCCCCCCCCCCCTGCAAAGCTGATGCTCCACCGCTGTACTTATTGAAGCTGTCATCGCTTCCCTTATCTGACCCTAACAGTGTGTATATAAAAGCAAAAATATTCTCACTCTGTGCCCTACCCCCCAGCCTGGCTTTCTTTTGCTTTCTTTCGAAGCCTTCCTGTCCTATTTTTCCACACTTGAGTTTCCCCCTTAATCAATTGTCTCTTTAAAAAGTTTGGGGAGTGATTAATGGCTCAGCCTAAGCAGCTTGTTAGTGCCCTCCTTTTTAACAGTTGGAGGCAGCATCCTGTCCCACGATTGTTCTCTTCTGTATGGCTAGGGACCCCCTCCCCGTTTTCTTGGCTGTCTACTGTGTGTCTTGGGAAAGGGGTGCGATATATCGCTGTGCGGTGCAAACTCTTGGGTTCACCTGAAGGACACACAACCCTCCTTTTTTACAGTCTGTAACTCTGGATCTTGCCTGACATTGGAAGTTGCGTGTTCTAATTTAGAACTCATTGATTAACTGGTTAAGCTAAGTGACTTTTTAAAAAGGTGTCCCTGACTACTGATTGGGCAGCAGATTGGTTATTTATTGAGAGTTTTTACTACAAGTCCATCAAAACTTCAGCTGGGACCTGCGGGGACCTACAAGGCTTCTTAAAAGAGGCATTCCCTCCTGTGTAAGAGAGGAGGAGGAATGCCTCTTCCAAGAGGCATGTTTAATGATAAATAATTTTAATCATAAGCAATAAGAGGGATGGCCTGCTGGAACCTGGGCAAGCATCATGTACAAACAAAGCATGTTTCTTGCTTTAGAGCTGTTGGTTTTTTTTTTTATCCATATGCACATTTGATCAATTCAGTTTTTCATACAATTAATAAACCGAGCTTTCTCTAATCGGGCAACAGCCCTCCCTCGCCATGGTGGCTTGGTGATTAATGGACACTTGATAAACTGATGCTTGACCGTCTGCATGGGCTGACCCTATGTTTCTGAGCCCGATTCAGTCTTGGGACCAGGGTTGACCAAGGGATCATTTCGTCCAATATGAGCCTGACTTTCACAGGTGAGGTAAGTGATGGCTAGATATGTGGGGCGTGTGTGGACAGCTGACGCTGCCTTGCACAGGTCAGGCCATTCGTCTGTCTAGTCCAGTATTAGCTACTCTGACTGTTGGTTGGTACGAAGATGGACTTTCCATCGCCTGCTTCCAGCTGGAGATACAAGCAGGGACAGTCTTCATGTGAAGTGTGTGTGCTCCAACACGGAGCTGTTCGGCATCTGCCTCTGGGCTGTGATGTTGATATCCTGCCTTCCATCTGGAGGCTTTCATGGTTAATACCTGTAGATCGACAGATGTCTCCTTCCATGAATTTGTCTTCTCCTCTGCCAAACAACTCTGTAATTCAAGTTAATTGTATGTGAAGACGTTGTGTGTGTGTGTGTGTGTGTGTGTGTGTGTGTGTGTGTGTGTGTGTGGTCTGCATCCCTGAGATTGTCAAGAACTGATTTTCTGTACCAAATCCAACATTGCTTTTGTAAAGCACAAGTAAAAAAATAAATAAATCGTGCTGCTGTGGAAGGGTGCCGTGGGCCACAACCCTGGATGCCGCTAAACCTCTCTAATGTGACCACAGGACTCTGCTGGCTGCTGATTGTGGAGCTGGTTTCCTTTTCAGAATGTAGATCTGTTGGGGTTCTTGCTAGGCCAGCTGTTGCGACAGCTGTGTGTGCAAAATACCGTGACCATAACCGGTTTCAAGATTGCAGCCTCTCTGTATGCTTGCTGGGCTCTGTCGTCCTCTTAAACGAAACCCTTCCTCGCTCGCGCCGTGGCAACCTGAAAGCTGAGCTGATGGGAATTCCTGGTGCCGGACCAGGCGAGGGGGCGTGGTGGAGAGTCTTATTCCGGGGCAGACCTTTTATGGTGCCTGGTGTTGTCAAACAAGCCAGAGATTGTGTTTCCATTCACTCCTTCCTAACCCTTCCCCATCCCTAAGGAACCAGGGGGCCATGCTTGTTGAAGCAAACCTCAATCAGTGCTGAATTTAATGGATTCAGTCTCTCTGGAAACGCCAGTCCCTGAAGTCTTCCCCTCAACCCTGATGTGTGAGGACACGCTGGTGAGGGGAGGACATCGGGGGGGTCAGACCATGTAACGTTTGGGCTCTGTTCCAGTTCAGATTCACCGGTATTTTTTTAAACTGTCCTATTCAGTTAAAATAAACCGCCTTTAGGTAAAGGTGACCCTTGACAATTAAGTCCAGTCATGTCCGACTCTAGGGTGTGGTACTCATCCCCATTTCAAAGCCGAAGAGCCAGCGTTGTCCGAAGACGCCTCCATGGTCATGTGGCCGGCATGACTCTCCTTGCCGCAGTGCGTAGCATGCGGCTGGAACACGGAGCGCTGTTTACCTTCCCGCAAGCGGTACCTATTTATCTACTCGCATTAACATGCTTTGGAACTGCTAGGTTGGCAGGAGCTGGCCAAGCAACGAGAGCTCACCCCGTCGCGGATTCAAACTGCCGACCTTTCGATCGACAGCTCATGGTTCAGCGGTTTAACCCACTGTGCCACCCGCTGGCGACTTTAACCAACTTTAACCGACTTCTAAACTGACTTTAGAAAGTGGTTTGGCCCATGTGTAGAAGGATGACCAAATAGGGATATGACTGGAACCAGGTATTGGAGATGGAATACACCGAAATAGTGTGTATTTTATGAGTAACGTATTGGAAATTGATTGAGCCCAAATCGTGTGTCCTTGGCCCAGATCCCGCACACCTCTTAATTTATTACCTTGCTTATTAAGAGAGCTTTGCCTGGATCTCTTCCATTGTCCGTGAATACTGTCTGCTTGAATTTCTCCTGCACGTCCCATTGAACTGAATGGGATTGGCATAGGAGACCCTGCTTCCCCTCATTCCATTAATTGCACTGGGGTGGAACTGGAAAACACACCTCTGGGATTGTCTTGTGTCGTGTCATTCTTCCTTGGTGAACAACACTTTTTTATTTTTAAAAACTAATTCCATTTACCTGAATAAAGGAGGAAGTTTCAAGCACTTTTCAGAAATGGAGAGAAATGAGTGTTGGTTGGTGGAGCCGGGATGCAACTGCATGTGGAAATGGATTAACTTCTCCTCCGATCTCCCACGGGGGTGCTACGTTTTTAATTAAAAGATCTTGGCATTACCCAAGAATACAAAGGAAATCATATTCTTAATAATGGTTCTGGCTGGGCCAACACCTTGCCTTGCTGCAAACTAGCCCTGGAGAAAACTGCTCCTTCTGAAAGCCGTTTCTTCGTTCTCTTTCTGTCCCTCAGGCTTCCAAAGCAAAGGTCAGTGTCCCTCTCTCGGCCATCATCGAAGTGCGGACAACTATGCCGCTGGAGATGCCGGACAAGGACAATACCTTCGTGCTGAAGGTAAGGCGGCTCAGCTAGCGACTTGCGCTCTGGATAGTGTTGTGTTTCCCCTAAGAACCAGGCTCCCTTTTCCGTTCCTGAGATGCGACTCGGGGTCGAAGCAGGGGCCTCCTATGCACAAGTGAAAGCACAGAGTAATATATAGATCCTTGCCCTGAGGAGATTACAAACTACCATTTGATGCAGCAAAGGAAGGGGAGATAAATGGAGGCAGGGTTAGCCAGAGGAAGAAGATCCATTTGTTTCAGTACAAGGGGACAGGTTCCTTGCCTTGGAACTATTCGCCAGGATAGCCAGATATTTGTGTGTGTGTGTGTGTGTGTGTGTGTGAGAGAGAGAGAGAGAGAGAGAGAGAGAGAGAGAGAGAGAGAATTGCAAGGATTTTTTTTTCCTCGGTCACATTTCCCAAAATCAGCTCCTCCCTCCCCCACCCCACCAAAGTACATTTTCCAAAGTGCAAAAATAAGCCCAAAACCAAAATCAGAGAGACAGAAGGGCTTCGAAAATAATTACAATTTAAAATCCATGTTAATTAACACTTAATTAGCTGCTGATGGGGCAGATAAGGGGCAGGGCTTGGCGTACCCCCAGCAAGAGGTCCGCGTACCCCTAGGGGTACCCGTACCACAGGTTGAGAACCCCTGGTCTAGTCCACTTCTCTTGTTTTAAGCAGCAGAGCACAGTTATCTGAACGGGAGATGTGGCGTTTTCCAGCACTCCTCTGTATCGCTTTCTTTTGGGGGCAATGATGATGGGGAGGGGGGGTGGGACGAACCTGCTTCCAGCTGCGTGGGGGGGGGGGACCCAGGACTGTGGAAGCATTCCACCTCCGACGCCGGTTATTTTGAGAAAGTGACTCGGCCAAACGGGGCCAGGTGGCTTGGACCAAAAGTCATTCCAGCCAGCAACATGATCTCTTCAACTGAGTCGAGGTTATATAACGTGCCCAAGGAGGGCAAAGGTGTCGGGACGTTTCCTGGAGGTTTGAGTGCAGACGGTTGGATGCTAGTGTTGTCATCCTCTGTGTTTCCAAGAGGCCCACTCCAAAATGTTTTGGCGCCTGTGGCAGGGAATAAAATGGCCGCCACTCTCTCCCTTGCACGATGGGTGAGAAATTCCCTTGTGTACAGCCCTTCTTGCCATGAGCAGGAGCTGTGCAAGAGGAGGCCATGCAGCTGCAAAGGGTGGTTTGTCAGTTCAGACATCCTGCCAAACCATAGTTAAGCTTTCTCAATCGTGTCCATCAAACAGACCGGCTCAGTTCACATTAGGGGAATAGAAACAGGCCAGGCAATGAGTAGGAAGGACTTCCACCTTTCGTTACCTTATGTGCGGTGAGATTCGAACTCCTGGCCAGGTGGCAGCATCACCTTGCTCTTTCTGGGCCACCAGAGCTGCTGGTAGCAGGATAGAATTGCAGGCGTACTGTGTGCAAATCCCCCACCCCAGGGTCTTCCAAACGTTGGCACCAGAGTGATATAATCGACTCTGTAAGAATGTTAGCCAATATTTATGTGCAAAAGGAAGTCTGGATGCCACAGGAAACAAAAAGGGAAGTGAAGAAGAACTAAAGAGCCTCCTGAGAGTAAAAGAGGAGAGTGCAAAAGTTGGCTTGAAACTCAACTTTAATAAAACTAAGGTCATGGCATCTGGTCCCATCAATTCCTGGCAAATAGAAGGGGCAGAAATGGAAGCAGTAACAGATTTTACTTTTTTGGGTTCCAAGATCACTGCAGATGGAGAGAGCAGCCATGAAATTAAAAGACGCTTACTCCTTGGAAGGAAAGCTATGTTAAATTTAGATAGCATAATAAAAAGCAGAGATGTCACCATGCCAACAAAGGTTCGTATAGTCGTATTTGCCATGGTGTTCCCAGTAGCAATGTATGGTTGCGAGAGTTGGACCATAAGGAAGGCTGAGCGCCGAAGAATAGATGCTTTCGAACTGTGGTGCTGGAGAAGACTCCTGAGAGTTCCTTGGACTGCTAGGAGATCAAATCAGTCAATCCTAAATGAAATCAACCCTAACTGTTCCCTGGAAGGACAGGTACTGAGGCTGAAGCTCAAATATTTTGGCCACCTCATGCGAAGAGAGGACTCTCTGGAGAAGACTCTGATGCTGGGAAAGATTGAAGGCAAAAGGAGAAGGGGAAGGCAAAGGATGAGATGGTTAGACAGCATCACCGATGCAACGAACATGAAAATGAGCGAACTCGGGAAGATAGTGGAGGACAGGAAGGCCTGGCGGGATATGGTTCATGGGATCACGAAGGGTCGGACACGACTTAACAACAACAACAACAAAGTCTGGCTGACTCTCTTTTTGTTTCTTCCAGGTAGAGAACGGTGCTGAATACATCCTAGAAACGATCGACTCCTTGCAGAAACACTCCTGGGTGGCAGATATTCAGGACTGCATTGATCCTGGGTAAGTTGATGTGGGAACCCCGAGGTCAGGCGGGCGGGCTGTGTGGCCACGTCCCCAAGACAGTCACTGATGCAGTATCCCCCGCCCAATGGCCTGCTCTTCTCTTCCTTCCAGGGACAGTGGTGACGACATTGAACTTGCCTCCTGCACGCAGGGGGCCTGCCTGCCAAGCAGGGTGTCCTCTTGTAGCTGTGAATTCCTGGCTGACGGTAAGGACTGTCCACGATGATGGAGTGGCCTGTTAGCTTCACACACTGGATGGCTTGAGGTGTCCGGCCTGGTCTACCCATGCAGCAGAAGTAGGTGGGAGTGGACTGGACCACTTCAAGTTGCAAGTGGGGGGTGCCATTTTGAATGCCCCCCCCTCCACGACGTGAGAATTCCCTGTGAATGAAAATGTTAGCATTTCAAAGAGAAACCGGCCTTCGTGCTGATGTTTCCTGCTTTGCAACCACTTTTTTTTTTAAAAAAATATTCCCTCTGTAAAAAATACCTTCCTGGCAAAATGTTTAAAAATCACTGGTTTTTCTGCACCCTGGTCTGTACAGGTATAGGAAAATGTTATTGCTAAGTTGACTATCTACAGTATAGCTGGAATCCGGAAATAGTTCCCCCCACCCCCCAAAAAATAGTGGTTAGTGTGTCGGACAAGGTCCAAGGAGATCTGAGTTCGAATGCCCACTTGGCCATGAGGCTCACTGGGTGACCTTGGGTCAGTCAGTCACCTCTCAGGATAAAATGGGGGTGGGGGGGAGAACCATGATCTACACCCCCCCCCCTTGAACTGCTTGGAGGGATTCAAGTGAAATGAACCAATGTTGTCCATGGTGGGTGCCCTCATTTGTGGTCCAGCAGGTTTTTCTGGTTTGTGAAACATGACAAAAAGCTGCAAACAAAACCAAAGGAATGTTTACATCATCGGTGACCGGGGGGGGGGGGGGGGAGAGACATGGATGGTTTGCAGAGAGAAATGTTAATATCATCACTGTCTGCCAGGGACCAGAAGACTCTGTGGGTCAGCACAGGGGGGTTGGCATCATTAAGATCTATAACACCAGCTAGCTCCTAAATCCGACTGCAGCTAGATATATTGTACCTTTTCCATTATTTAAACCGTCAGCTGCTTTAGGAGCCTGTCCAGGTCAAAAGGTGGAGTTAGAAGCATAGGTAAAGGTGACCCCTGTCAATTAAGTCCAGTCGTGCCCGACTCTAGGGTGTGGTGCTCATCCCCATTTCAAAGCCGAAGAGCCAGCGTTGTCCGAAGACGCCTCCGTGGTCATGTGGCCGGCATGACTCTCCTTGCCGCAGCGCGTAGCATGCGGCTGGAACACGGAGCGCTGTTTACCGTCCTGCAAGCAGTACCTATTTATCTACTCGCATTGACATGCTTTGGAACTGCTAGGTTGGCAGGAGCTGGCCAAGCAACGAGAGCTCACCCCGTCGTGGATTCGAACTGTCGACCTTTCCATCGACAGCTCATGGTTCAGCGGTTTAACCCACTGCGCCACCTGCTGGCTCTAGAAGCATAGTAACGTTAATTAAATAAGTAAGAGCGCAAAAGAGGTCTCTGAATGTTAATAGCTGCGTTCTTTCCAGATGTGTCCCGGTTTCAGGACAGATGCAGCGGACCGGCTGCCCCAGACGCCGTTCCAAGTGCCGCCACTGTCGTGGCAGCGCCCCATGGCAGGAGCCGGGACTCGGCGGGAGAATACCGGGCCCACGTGCCGCTGGAGAACTTTTTGCAGACGCTGGAATCCCCAGCAGCTGGGACCCATTTAGCAGGTACTGTATTTCTTTGAAGAAATGACCTCTTGTGCCAGCCCAGTGCGTGCTGCGGATCTGGTGGCAAATATGGATTGGGAAAGGGGAGAGGGGAGTTGAATTGTGGGGTGTCTTTTTGTATGGTTTCCCCACTTGGGAACCTAAATGGCTCAGCTGGCCATTTTCCTATTCAAAGCAGTGTGTGCCTTTACTACTACTACTAATAATAATAATTAGTAATTCCAGTATTTATATACCGCCTTTCTTGTCATTGGATTTCTCCTTTTACTTTAATTCAAGGCGGTTTACAATAGGCAGGCAACATCATTTGTTGTTGTTAGTATTATTATTATCAATAACAATAACAGTATTTACATACTACTTTTCAACAAAAAGTTCACAAAGTGGTTTACAGACAGAATCAAACGATTAAATGGCTCCCTGTCCCCAAAGGGCTCACAGTCTAAAAAAGATGCAGAACACCAGCGACAGCCACCAGAAAAGACACTGTGCTGGGGTGAAAGGGGGGCAGTTACTCTCCCCCTGCTAAATATAAGAGGAGCTCCCATTGAAAAAGTGCCTCTTGCCCAGTTAGCAGGGGTATTTATGATTTTATATAGTGCTTTCTGAGTGTCAAATAGCTTGCCATGTATTATCCCTTGGTTGTCCTTAGTATTATTACCCCCATATTGCAGGTGGGGATGACTGAGGCTGAGAGAGGAGTGGCTTGCCTCTCCTAAGGCCAGCAAGATTGCTCATGGCAGAGGCAAGTTTCAAAGGAGGGAAGTCCTGATTCACAGTTCAGTCTTGGCCATTGTGCTGTTCCAGCTCTCTTGTATGTTGGCCAGCAGCTCATTTTGCATGATCAGGTTTTGCTAATTCCAGAGGTAATGTCTGAAAAGGCCCATGACGGCTCCTTGTAATACACAGTCTTCCCTACAGTGGTGTTGTTTCTCTCCCCCCCCCCCCCCCTTGGGTGATCCTGCTGGATTTAAGGCCATGATTTATCTCTCACAGCTGCCTTTTCTCTCCAACTGCGACAGGGGAAGAAAGCGAGGCAGAAGGGGAGATCAACCTGTCGGACTTCCCTTGGTTCCACGGGACGCTGTCCCGGATCAAAGCTGCCCAGCTGGTGCTGTTTGGTGGGGCCCGAAGTCACGGGTTGTTTGTTATCCGGCAGAGTGAGACGCGACCCGGCGAATATGTGCTGACCTTCAACTTCCAGGGAAAAGCCAAGGCAGGTGACCCCACATGCGTGAAAGGACGACTCTCGTTTTCATTCCAGTACTAGGACATAAACGGGTTCACGGTGCAACACCATCACCTAGCCTGGGTAAACCCAACTTCTTACACCCACATTGGGCCTTTTGTAACATTAGCCCCTGAATCCGAGAGTGAAGGGCGATAGCCCTGGATAGCAACGTACAGGTAACCTTTGCCAGTGCTGGAACATTGGTTCAGTGTGGCTGGCTCAAACCAGCCAACTTTTTAAGGGGACGGGGGAATTGAGGTGTTGCCTCTCCTTGGCCATAGTCAGGCTTGAACAAAGTTAGGCGTGAGCAAAACAAATGGATGTTGCCTGTTGTCATGCAAAACGGTGGCTTGTCCTAACCATAATTAACACATAACAACAGGCAAACCATAGTTTTGAACTACTTGCATGCTTTTGTCTTCCATCTGTGCAGGGCTTGCTGTCATAAGGTCACTCCCATCATGCAGCAGCAACAGCCCCAGTTCACTGTTGTTTTGCAGTGGGCTGTGAATTCAAACATAAGCACGTCACAGTTAGCACAAGCTCTGATGTACAAACCAGCTTCAAACCCTGGTTTCAGATCCTGATTTGTCAGCCCCAAACCAACCAGTTTGTAGATAGGCTTGGGTTCAGAGTCTGACATCATGGTTTAGCTAAACCAACTGTGATTTTGAGTTGTCTGAACCCAGTCCCTCTTGTGATCAGAACTGTGGCCTAGTTTGCAACTTTTTCTCTTCCCCCCCCCCCCCAGCATGTAGGATCACAGCAGTGCTTCCCAAACCTCAAAATGGTTTTTTTTTTTCCCAATTAAGGTTGGAGAGGCAGTTCACTCTGGCTCCCTGAAAAGGCTTGCTTGAACTGTTCCCTTGTTTCGGTCATTTTTCTGGGTGTGACTGTTAATCCGAAGTATGATAGTTCAGGACAGCGATTCGCTCAGGGATGCAGTGGGCCACATTCTGCTTCCTGACCAAAAGAATGATTTAATCACACGCAGAGCAGAGACATGAGGAGGAGATTACTCCCCGCCCCCGCCCCCAACACAGTGGAGTCTGGTTGGAAGGAGAGAGTGCCGGTATTTCGCACAGAGGTGCTGTGGATGTCCTGCCCTGGGCTGAAGGTTCCCTTCACGCTCACAGGAGTGTTGATGTGATTAGTTATTCCTTTTTTCATGGTGCACAGAGTTTTTGGGAATCGGGGCAGCAGCAAAGCACACAAGCCCCTGTATGTTTCCTTCTCTCCCTGCCCCCGAACTTAAAACGTCACGCCTGTGCATGAATGTCCTTACCCATGTGGTTTGCCTGCAGCCTTCCGTGGATTGTGTGGCCCTGGTAATGCGTACAGGAACAGGCAAGGACACGCACAAACCGGTCCTCTCCCTCACACCCGCTGCGTGTGGAACCTTGACGTTGGGGGCTTTTCCGTGCATCTCCAATTGCACTGCGCGACTGCGGCTTTTAATATGCTGATCCTGGCTGCTCTGTCGCCACCTATTCCATGCACGTCGCTGCATGTCTCGCCCGTGGCCTCCTTGTTATACTAGGCACTGGAAATGGTGAAGTGGGCCTTTGTGGTTGCCTAGCAACCATGCTCCTCCATCTGCCTCCCCCTGGAAGAGGGCTGCAGAGGAGGCTGCCTTGACTCGAGTGAGACCGTTATTCCGCCTAGCCCAATATCCGTTCCTCTGACTGGCAGCATCTCCTGCTCCCTCGCGTTTTTACCTGGAGATGCCAAGAATCGGAGCGGGTCCCTTCTGCTTGCGAAACATGTGCCCTACTATTGTCATTTTTTCCCTTGGGGGTGGCAGAGCCTTTTTCCAGGGGGATCATTTCTTTCCATTGTTTAAAACTGCTTTGAGTCTAACCCAGTCCACCAGTCCATCATGTCTCTAGGGCTTAGCCTGGAACCTCTTCTCTCCCTCTGGCCCAAGTTCCCATGACATTTGCCTGACTCCGGTTTTATTAGCTTGTAGACGGGGCTGGTCCTCCAGGATCTCCTGAGGCGATGTGCCACATGATGACGTGGGCCCCTTAATTGGTGATGACCCATTTCCCCGGAACACGGATAAGAAACTGAACCCCAAAACCACTTCAGAGAGGATTTTTTGCAGTAAACGTGTTCAGATAGCAGAGGCAAAATAATAGCTTTGTGTGATCATTTTATTGGGACAAAAAAAAAAGTGGACTGGGGTGACCCCCCCAAAAAAAACATATTAGGTGAAAAATTCAAGATGACTGCCACAAAATATCAAGACAATTTTTAAACCCACCTCCAAAATAGAACTGCTCCGCAACCCAAAGGA
The DNA here is from genome assembly GCA_026170595.1 of Plestiodon gilberti rubricaudatus. Taxonomy (NCBI): domain Eukaryota; kingdom Metazoa; phylum Chordata; class Lepidosauria; order Squamata; family Scincidae; genus Plestiodon; species Plestiodon gilberti. The sequence continues at coordinate 55,632,456 of JANXHW010000007.1, forward strand.
CGCCAGACCATTGCTGTCCAATTCTGGAATTTACAGTATACCTTGTGATTGTGGGAGAAAATATATTGGTACTACAAAAAGAATGATCAAAACCAGGATCTCGGAACATGAACGCGCGGTTCGTCTACGACATAAGGACGTCTCAGCCCTCGCAGAACATTCAATGACAACTAACCATAGTATTTTGTTCAATGAGACTAAATGTCTAGCTAATGATTCGAACAATAGAACGCGCCAGAATCTGGAAGCAATTGAGATTAGTAAAAGAAGATTGCAAAATCTTATTAACCGCCAACAAGAATTAACATTTATTGACAAAATATGGTTTCCCATATTGCACAAATATACAGGGAACAATACGTGTTAATTCTGTCTCCGTATAAGATTAGTGTACTGACAGATGCTTTAGATACCTTGATACCTGGTATTGTTTTAGTCTAGTAGCTGGCCATGAAAGCTTTCGTGCAAAATTTATAAGATGTATTTTGCCTTTTGAATCTGTCTGATGTTCCTTTTAAGATCTCTGTTAAGCTCTGCCTGTGTTTCCCTTTAAGTTCCGTTTCTGTCAGTTGGTTTTCAGTGCCATCCCAACAGCCAAGCTGTCTCGACCTAGATAATGTCTTAGGAAATAAGACGAAACGTCGGTTCCTGTAAACATCGGACTTCTCCGCACTCATTGTTTTGCTGCTTGTTATGAGTGGCGCTTTTTGAAGATTTTATACTTGTGTGCCTGGAGTTCTTTGTATTTTATATTTAATTACATGGCTACTTCACCAATAAAACCTGTGTCTTGTATTCTAGTAGCTGGCCATGAAAGCTTTCGTTCTAAAATATTTCTAAGCTAATGAAAATATTTAAAGCACCGTGACAGTGCAAGAAGAATGAGGCGCAGTGGGGGTACAGAGACCTCCTCTAGTGCCACAGGCTTGGAAAGGTGCGCTGGGGGTGAGAAAGAGAGAGGGACTTCAGCGCTCGACTTGGGCAGAAACAGCGGCACGTTCCACTTCAAAAGGTTCGGCGTGCCACTAAGTAGCACCCGTGCCGCCTCCTCTTTGAGTTCCACCCCCCCCTCTTTCTGAAAACATGGCTCCATTTTGGAAAAACATATGAGCTTACAAAAATCAATGACATTGCTAGCCCACCTGACTTATACATATATCAATATGTGTGCATTTTTATCGTATACATTTGTGGCCTCCTTAAAGGTGTAACCTAAGCAGCTGATACCAAAATGATAAAAATAGGGGAAAATGATAAACGGCAAAAACAAAATTCAACCACCACTAACACAAATCAAATTAGCTTAAGTGACCAATAAAACAAAGCCATTGAAACAGGGCCCCCTCCCACACACAACCTATTCAAGGTCAAAATAAACTATTTGAAATGGCTTACACTGACAAAAACATATTATTTGGCCCAAAATATCCCTCTTTAGGAATAAACACCTTCCTCAGACTTCAGCAAAGGAAATGTGAATGACTATTTTGTGGCAGTCATCTTGAATTTTTCACCTAATATGTTTGAGGAGGGGTGTCACCCCAGTCCACTTTTTTTTTTTTGTCCCAATAAAATGATCACACAAAGCTATTATTTTGCCTCTGCTATCTGAACACGTTTGCTGCAAAAAATCCTCTCTGAAGTGGTTTTGGGGTTCAGTTTCTTATCCGTGTTCTGGGGAAATGGGTCTGGCTGTGATTCGCCACATGTGTCCGTCCCCCCCCCCCCCCGCGATGATGAGCCTCCTGCCAGTCTAACCCCGCCTGCTTCCTCTCTTTCAGCACTTACGACTGTCCTTGAACGAGGCCGGCCGGTGCCATGTCCAGCACCTCTGGTTCCAGACCATCTTTGACATGCTGAGGCATTTCCACATGCATCCGATCCCTCTGGAGTCGGGTGGTTCGGCCGACATCACCCTCCGCAGCTACGTGGTGGCACCAAATCCTTTGCCAGGTAGGTTAAGGGGAGGGAGGAAGAGTGTGACTAAATGCAGAGCTAGAAACATAAAGCCCAGAGGAGGGAAGTTCTTTTCCCTCTTGGACAACACCAGAACTAGGAGACATCCACTAAAACTGAGTGGCAGGAGAATTAGAACAGACAAAAGGAAATATTTCTTTACCCAGCGTGTAATTAATCTGTGGAACTCCTTGCCACAGGATGTGATGACGCCTGGCCTGGGTGCCTTTAAAAGGGGATTGGACAGATTTATGGAGGAAGAAGTCCATCACAGGTTACAAGACATGATGGGGATAAGCAACCTCCTGGTTTTAGTAATAGGCTATCTCTGAATGCCAGATGAAAGGGAGTGGCGACAGGATACAGGTATCTTGTTGTCTTGTGTGCTCCCTGAGGCATCTGGTGAGGCCACTATGAGATACAGGAAGCTGGACTAGATGGGCCTTTGGCCTGATCCAGCAGCCAGGCTCTTCTGAGTTTCTTATGAGCAGGCATGCTTAGTGTTGCCAGAGCAGATCAGTGTTATCTTCTGGGGAGATGCCCTGCTCTGGGTTCCAATTCTGTGGGAAACTAAGACTAGATTCTGGCGTCACTTGCACAGCTAAGGAAGAAGCCTGACGTTGTACACGAGGGACAGCCGATGTGTTGTTGAAAGTGCTGCGTTGTTAGCTAGAGGTTGAGCTGAGCAATGGAGAGCACCGTTGAATGACGAGGAGTCAAGTTGGGGGAAAAAGATTGTAATGCTTGACGCCAGGTGCCACTGCACGAAAGAGACCGGAACGAGGGTGGGCTGCCTCTTCTTCCGCTCTGTCAGTGAAGGATGCGCTGAAGGGACTGTTGCCTGCACTCGATGAGGCAGGGAGTGAAAACTCCTCATGCCAAGACACAGTTCCTCTTGGGCAAGATTTTACTGCCTGCGAGTTCAGTGGGCTGACATACAAAGGATTCATCACCGTTTGTCTAAAAGGAGTAGCGGCTGAAGGAGCGAGGTGGTGGCACGATCTGTCTTCATGCTTGGCTGGAGAGACCGTTCCTAGGCTGTTTGAAAACTAAGCCTGAGAGTTTATTGTTGTTAGCTTGACTGTCTGGTGTTGTCAACAGAAATTATGGCTTATAAAACTATTAATTCACGATTTGAAATCCCTTGCATCATCCATGAACATGTTGCTTGCTTCAGCACTATTGTACGTACCCATATCGATCAATTAATCGTCTTTAACCAGGTAGCAGCCCTAATAAATTAAAATCAGTTTGTTTTCTAATACCACCCATGCATTTGGTGCTATGCAGAGCATGTTAGGCCAAAAAGATAGACTCCTGATCCAGAGAGCGGACGATCTTGACTGAATTTATTTTATGTAATACATTTCTGCGTCAACTCTCAACCAAATTCATCCTCAAGGCAACTTACAAAAAAAAAAAAAAAAACAGTTGCGTAATTGCAAAACCACAGACAACAATATTAGTAAAAATGATAGACATAACCCACAATTAACAATATAGCTGATGGATGGCAGATCTTGAGAAAACGCCTTGAGGCTACGATCTTTGTAGCACAGGAATGCTTCTTGCCTCTCCTCATTTTCACAAATACGTTTTATTTATTTTTCCTCCATTCCAGAGGTCAGCCCGTCTCCAGCTGTGGCTTCGCAGCAACCCACTTGCAGAAATGACCTCCAGTCTCAACACTACTTTTCCAGCTTTGTTCCGGGCACTTTCCAGCCAGCCTCCCCTTCAGAAGGCACCACCTCTTCCTCTTCCTCTTCGGCCAGCCATTCGCTCTACCATCGGATGGAAGGGACCCTCAGCGCCCGCAGCCGAAGCAACAGCACAGAGCGCCTCTTTGACTCCTCCGCGGTGGGCGCGGAGGATTACCACGACAGTGAGGGATCGCGTAGCAGAACCAGAGCCGTGGAGAACCAGTATTCTTTTTACTGATGATGCTGATGTGGTGGTTTTCGACATCCTTTCCCCCCCTTTTGGAATGATTGCTTGTGGCTGGGTGAGAAGTGATCTGCCACAAACTTCTCCAGCTGTTAAAGACCTTAGCCGGCTGCTTGGCTGCTTCTATACACAGCGGGTTTTGGGGTTCCCCTGGCCTCTGAATATGTGCCCCTCCTCACCTCCATCTCTGTGGCCTTCAAAAGCTTCCTTCCCTTGTATCCCTCCCTTCAAACACTACCAACTCAAGGTGGCCCTTATTAATCACATCGTCTATGCCAGGGGGTGGCTTTTGGTAGAGCAAGCTCTCCCCCCCCCCCCCCCCCCGATTATGGCTGCATTTGGTTGACAATGGGAAGTGCAGATCAAATGGGGCCAAGCTCCCGTGTAGCTCGTACACTAAAATTGACCCCGATTTGATGATCCTTGAAGTCAAGGGTTGCATTTAGAGGTCTGAAACTGGACAGCTAGCCCAGGGGTGGGTTCCAAGATGGCTGCTGTCTGCCTCCCCTTCATCCTTCCTGTATTCAATCGGCCAAAACCACAAATTGAGAGTTTAGGATTTAAGGTTTTGAAACTACTCTAACGGCTTCAAGTAAGCCCAAATTTGTTTTTTATTATTAGGAACACCTCGCAACTGTGTCATCAGTCATTGTTCTTTCTGGCCTGGGGGAGATCAGTAGCAAAACCTGGAAGGAAATATCATCATTCTCCCTCCCTTGCCAAAGGGCAGTTTCGACCTATTGAGGGCAAGCAGGTGAGCGGCTCCCTGAACCTCAAACCACTGAAATGAGTAGCCATCCTAAGAGGTAAATTTTGCTGACTTGACAAACCAGGACTGACGCATTTTTCATCAGCAGCGGTATTAAGTACGCCGATGCAATACACTGGAAAATTCCTTGCAATACGGACACCTGGTACAATGTGATACAAAGGGGGGGGGGGCTTTGTAGATACATTCTGTGGATACAGACTTGCTTTTCCGTTTACCCCCAAAGAAACAGACATGCAGTGTCCAGGTGAGCTACCCTACCCCCCCCTCCCGCGCCCTTTTCCATGTTTGTTTCTTCTGTGCCAGTCAGAATGAAGGGGTAGGTGACAGAGGGCTGATGGAGCTGCAGACAGACATGTTAATTTGTAAATACAATTTTTAAAAGAAAAAGTGTTAAGTTTTAATGTGCTGTAGAATAAATTAATTTTATTTACAAAACAAACCTTGTAAAAGAAATGGAAAGAAAATAAGTTCTGGGTTTGTTTTTTCTTTGGTATGGTTTTTTTTCCCCATTTTTTTTTTAAATAAAACAAGCTTTGAACAAGCTGGTGTGTTGGAAATACTAGACTATCTCCTAGGGGTTGCCAGTAAATGAATTCAGGTTTTGTCGAAAGTTCTGCTGCTGGTCTTGACAACATGTCATCTTTGAAGGTTCGACAGCTCAGAGTTAAACTGGGTTTAACTGTAATGATCTCTCTCTCTAACGTGGTGAAAGGCATTACCCCAGAGCCTCTGACAATCTGGCACCAGTTCTGCTCCACTCAGCTGTTTGCAGACTCAGAAAGCTTCGTATGGATGCTAAGTATTAAGGTTGAACTGGGGGAGAACTTAAAAATCTTAACTTCCAAGGAAAATTTAAACTGTGGTACATTGGATGGGGATGTTTTGGTGGTCAACATGAATGTTAAAATCTCTATGTATTCCCGAAGTTGTTAATGTTTTCTTCATATGGAAAAATGAAGCTAGGACTTGGGTCAAAAATAGCAATCAGAATGTGTAAGGATATGAAGGAAATTGTTCCAGACTATTGTGTTAAAAAAAGAAAATTAATTTTACAGTACAGTTCAGGTAACATTTGACACCAACTATGCATACTCAAAAGGGCAATACCAGATGCTAAAGAAAATAGGAACGGAAGGATAACTGTGGACGGGGGTGTAGTAGGCTGGTATGAAAACATTGGGATAACATTTATTATAATGGAAGCCATTCTAAAGTGCCAAATGCCAGGAATTCCTATGGGATTCAAAGAATGGTGTGGAGGTGGTGGTTAAATCTCAGGACTGCAGCCTGTGAAACCTTTACTAGGATAGCTGTACTACAGTGTCACAGCCAGGTTGAGAAAAGCCTGGAGCAAAATGAAGCTAGTGAAATTAACCCATGCTTTGAGACACATGTTTGCAACATCTGGTTTAGGGCTGTGTAAGACAAAAACAACCAGATAAATGTTTAGAGTGAACAAAGCTCAGGGGAAAAATCTGAAAGGGGATTGAAAGTTGAAAATCGGGTGAGATTGTAACAGCAATATAATCACAAGTGAGCAATGGGATTAATTAAGGAGACAGTGAAGAATGCATGTAACGTACAGAAAATAAGTTTTTCAGGCATTCTTAGAGTAAGAGTAAAAACACTGACATTTGAAGAATTTTTGACAAGCATAATGGGTCTGTGCTATAGGTGTTAGTGCATTTACACTTAGCACAGCGAAATTAGGAGTGATGCCACAATGTTAAAATGAACTGCTTATGATGAAACAGCTAGCAGGGCACTTGCTCATATGTGAGACTTGCTAAGTTCCTTGAGCCTCTCCTGTTTGTGCAAATGTTCCATTAATTGTAGAGGTGAATGCAGGAACTGATGTTTTTTTCTAAACTAAAAAGCCCCAAATGATGTAGCCTTTCCTCACAACTCTGGTTTTATGGACATTTGTTTGAAAAACAGGTGATATCCGGTCCTTGTATGGATCGGTAACTTGTTAAAGAGCAGGGAGGGAGAGAAGAGGAATAGTAAGACAGTTTTGGTAATGGAAGCAAGATGTGGTGTCTCCCATAGAGACGTGCTGGAACTGGTGCTTTTTAACTTATTCATAAGTAAGCTGGAGCGAAGGGTGTGCAAGGAAGTAGCCACGTTTACAGATGGCACCAAATGACTCAGGGTGATGAAACCACAAAGGATTGCCAAGTGTATCTCTCCAAATGGGATGAATGAGCAACAAAATGGCAAACGTGCTGTTAATCCTTGCCAAATCTCAGGATTTGTTAATGTTCAGCAATGCCTTTTTCAAGAATTAAAAGGAAAAAAATTCCACTTTTTCTTCAGTGTGGCCCCTAACTGTGTGAACACAGAATGTGTTAAGCGTGTGTTAAGCAATAAGCAATAAACGTGTGTTAAGCATTAAGGACAACTGAAACAGAATATAGCTCTGTAAAATGTGTAGTTCTGTAAAAAAAAAAGTGCATCTGACTTTGCAAAGTGTGGTAGGTACTTGATACCCTGGTGGGGCTTTCAAGAGGAGCTTGACTCTAAATTGGTCTCTCTTTTGTCACCACGCTGAGAAAAATGTAGTGGTGCTCTCCTTTTCTCTAGTTTGCTGGATGTGGAAAGGGGAGGGGGTCTGCCCGCAGCCCATCTCTTTATCTCCAGCACTGTGAACTTTGGGTTCCGCAAGTCTGTGCTGTCTGAAAGAAAAGGTTCTTAAAAACACGGAGCATGTTTTGAAACAGCTGGTAAGCCTTGTCAATAATTAGAAAACAAGGTCAAGGAGTATCCTAGTGCCCTCTGATGGATAAAAAATTAAATTGGAGTGCAGCTGCAGAAGAGACGGCAGAGACCGGAGGCTGCTGGACAGCAAGCGGCAGGCAGGAGTGTCTGTGTCGCCTTCCTGGCCTGCTGCTTGTGGACTTCCTGGAGAGATCTGGCTGGTTGGCCAACCAAGAGGCTAGAGTAGAGGAGGAGCCGTTGTGCTCGGCTCCAGTTGGACTCTTCTCATGATAATAAGATCGGGAAGAAAGCCTCCCTGTGCAGAGGCAGTATACCGTGGAACCTCCGCTGGTGCAGGAATGAATAAATGCAACCCACCCCGGGGTGGCATTGTTGGACACGCACCGCAGCCTGGCTTGAACCCTGTGCCCTGCCTGCTGCTGCTGCAGCGGGTTCGTGCACACGTGCACAGACAGACAGGAATAATAATCCAGGCCGCCCCCAGAGAGCCGGCTTAACCCGAACCCGCTGATTTGCATTATTTCCTTTCCTCCTAATTCGTTGCAGGGGGCCGAGAGCCGCCGCGGGGCATTCTGGGAGCCGGTCCCCCCCGCGCCCCTCCCTTTCAGCCCCCCCCTCTGGCGCGCCGCCGACTCTCCTTTCGCGGCGCCCTCATGAATATTAATCAGCCTTCATGCAAATTTGCCCCCGCTCTGCCCACGCCCCCTTTCTCCCCCTCCCTCCGCGAAAGCGCTTCCCCGACCGTCGCCCTCCGTGACGTCATCGGTCGGGGCCGCGACCTGTTGTGGCGCCGCGCGGGGGGGGGGAGGATGGCGGCGGGGCCCACGCGGCCCCCTCGGCCTCGGAAGGAGCCGCAGCCGCTGGTCATTCCCCGGAGCGCGGCGGAGGAGCAGCGCCTCAAGCTGGAGAGGCTCATGCGGAACCCGGTGAGCTGGGGGCGGGGCTCCATCCTCCCGGGGGTGGGAATCGGCCCCCCAGCCTGGGGTGATGGTGGTGGTACCCTCTCTCGTAACCAGCCCCAGCCCCCCTAACCTGTATGTAGGGGGAAGCACCTCCCGTGGCGCCCCACCCTTGCAGGTGGTCCCCGTGCTAACTTCCTTAGATGGAGAGAGGGGCTCTGATCGCATCCCACGTAGGGGGCCCCTTTACTTACCTGGGCCCTCGAGTGGGGAGGTGCTCTACTACCCCCCCCCAACCCCCTTGATCTCCCCAACATCCCCCAGTTTGCCTCACATGGGGGGGGGCTCTCTAAAGCTCTGGGGGGACCATGTGATGTCCTACTTGCATTGATCCTGTAACCCCCTCTCCCTTCAAGAAATGAGGGGGTCTGCATCCGATCCTGCTTTATCCCGTTACTAAGACCCTGTGGGGGGAATAAGGTTTCACCCCCCTGATCCCCACCATACCCAGCCCCTCCCTAGTTAGTTGCTACATAGAGGGAGAAGAGGAAAACCCCCCCCAGCCCACAGGAGTGCCCCTCCCTTGTTGGGCAGAACAGAAGGTTCTGGCTCAGTTGGGAGAGCTGCTGCCTTGTAAGCCTGAGGATCGGTGATCTTGACAAGTTTGAGACATGCCGTCTACAAAAAACCTGTGAAAGCCTCCGGGAGGAGAGATAAGAGCTCCCAGCTACATTGGTCGAGTGTGGGAGGCACCGGCCAGCAGAAAAGCCAGGCTGCAAAAGGAGACCACCTGGAATGTAGCTGTTCATGAAAGACTGGACATTTATATATTGTAATAAAAACCAAGGGGGGTTAAGACAGCCTGCCCGATGTACACCGCCGCCTTGAATTAAAGTCAGAGGAGAAATCCAATGACCAAGGAAGGCAGTATATAAATCCTGTACTGTATATTATTATTATTGGTTCCCATCTTCTCCCTCCTGTGTTCCTTGTAAGGTCTCTATCTCTTCCGAACCAAGCAATGGTGCCCCTGCATGTATTATTTTTATTTATGAGACTTTTTTCCTTCTCCAAGAGAGTTGGGGTAAGCACCCAGTGTTCTGTCTATCACTCCTGTTTTCCTCATTAAAAATCTGTGATATAGACTGGTCCAACGTCACTTTCATAGTTGAGAGGATTTGAACCTGGATCTTTCCAGTTCTAGTCTTAAGAGCTACACCCAATCATCTTTGTGAAAGAGGAGTGGGAGTAATGTTGCTCCTCCGTATCTCAGCGCTCCGGTGATCTCTGGAAGAATATGAACGTTTGACCGTCTTCTGTATTGGTTCGGAGGGAGCTGCATGAAAAGAGCATTTGACTGAAGCTTTTTGAAACCCAGTGTTGAATAACTGGAAAGGAACTGCTCTCTTCTTTTCTGAAGGGAAGGTGTCAGGGTGTTGCTCATTTCTTGTTGCAGGATAAGACCGTTCCAATTCCTGAAAAACTCAACGAATGGGCGCCTCGTCCACCTCCGGAATTTGTCAGAGATGTTATGGGTATGTTGCTGTTTTTCAGAGATGTTATTGGGTATGTTGCTGTTTTTCAGCGGCTTCTTGACATATGTGTTGTGCTCCTCAAGAAATGCATCAGTAGGAGAATACACAGCTTGGGGGGGGGGTTCTTTTGCAGGGGCTCGAAACTCATTTCAGCAATGATTTGGGCAGTTCTTTTACCCTCTGTCTAGTCAGTGACTTCCAGTCCTCATATACAAAGGGCATCTATATATCTGTATTTTTCCTATGAATCATAGGAAAATGATTCTGAATCTCCCAGAATCGCACTTCGAAATCCTCCCATTTTGAAGTGATCCTTCAGAAACCAGGGTGGTTCTCCATCAGCAAGGCTCGTTCTTCAAGATGCTTCATAATTGTATCTTTTAATTTTGCTTTCCACCAATTTACCCATGCTGGCCTGTAATTTCACAGATCCTTTTTTAAATATCAGTATTACATTGACAAGGCTGATTTAAAAAGCAGGTTACATATATATATATATTTTGTGAAAAGCTTCACAATTTCATATGTGAGTTGCTTAAGAACTCCTTGGCGGATGCCATCTAAACCCCGTAATAATTTGTTAAGGTAACTTTTTAGTATGATCTAGAACAGAAGTTCTCAACCTGTGGTACGGGTACCCCTAGGGATACGCGAACCTCTTGCTGGGGGTACACCAAGCCCTGCCCTTTATTTGCCCCATCAGCAGCTAATTAAGTGTTAATTAACATGGATTTTAAATATTATTTTCGGAGCCCTTCTGTCTCTCTGATTTTGGTTTTGGGCTTATTTTTGTACTTTGGAAAATGTACTTTGGTGGGGTGGGGGAGGGAGGAGCTGATTTTGTTGAAGTGTGACTTGGAGAAAAAAAAGAGATCCTTGCATCTCTCTCTCTCTCTCTCTCTCTCTCTCTCACTCACACACACACACACACACACACACACACACACACACACACACACACACAGAGTTAAATAAGACGTTTTTTCACATTTAAAATTGTTCTAGTACTTTATTTAAACGATTAATTACCTAATTGATTAATCCAATTAGCAGTTAATTAGCAGGGGGTACTTGAGAAAATTGGACCATGATAAGGGGGTACCCGGGTCTCCAAAGGTTGAGAACCCCTGATCTAGAACAGTGATCTTCAACCTTTACCCGAAAGTAAAGGTCACTGCAAGTCTTTGCAATTTGCCGGGGTCGGCGGTGACGGCACGTCCGGGTTTGTGCCGCTGCCGCCTCTAACTAAGGGGGGTTGGACTTGCCCATCCGTGGCGTGAACCCAGGTTGTGCGGCGTCTCCAGCCTCCGCTGCCGACAAATACGTCCCAAACCCCTTCTTTTTACTTGGTCGGAGGAGGAAGCGGCACAAACCCAGCAGTGCCGCTGCTGCCATCTTGATGTCATGGCTGAGTCACCACTCCCCTTAAGGGGAAAGATGCTGTCTCCCTCTGGACCTTGGGGTCGTGACCCCAAGGTTGAAGATCACTGCTCTAGAACCTTGTCGCTTCTGTTTCTATTTGAAATCTTACAAAGTGAGAGTCACTTGCTCAAGGCTGCCGACAGAGAGCAGGTATTGGAGTCCGAGTCTTCTGGGATCATAGTTGACGCTGGTGCATGGCTGCAATGTTGGGTGCAGTGCAAAGGATGACTCCCCTTTTGCCTTGCTGGCAGGTTCCAGCGCCGGGGCTGGCAGCGGGGAGTTCCACGTCTACCGACATCTTCGGCGGCGAGAGTACCAGCGGCAGGATTTTATGGATGCCATGGCAGAGAGGGTTGGGTGACTCTTCCTCAAATCCTTTTGGCTGACAGTTCATTAGTCATTGTGTTTATTTTTCTGTGTTTCGTTTTGTTGGACTGTGTGATCTCACTTTCTGGTGCTGTTTTGTCTTCCTCAAACAACTTGCCCTCCCTCTTAATAGCCTTTCATAACCAAATGAGGCTTGGGCTGCAGTAGCTGCCTGTCAGTCTAAGTAGCACCGGCTTCCAAATGTCTGTAGGTAGCCTCCTCGAAGCTGATCCTGCACTTTGGGTCAGAAGCCATCTAACCAGTGAGCATGAAATAAAGTGGTAGACAAGATACACGGCAGAGGGAAAGAGTTGTCAAGCTTCTCAATCGGTTATATGGAGAGTTGAGGAGGGGCTGTGACTTGGTGGTTGAGCCTTTAGTTTGCATGCAGAGGGTCCCGGGTTCAGTCCCTGGCAGCATCTCCAGGCAGGATGGGGAAAGACCTCTGTCTGAAACCCTGGAGAGCTGCTGCCAGCCAGAGTAAGGAGTGTATATATTTCGCAGGAGTGAGTACTGCTTTCTCCCATGTAAGCCAGCACACAGGCAAGGGACTCTTCGAGCCATTCGCCTACTCCAGTGCAAACAGTGACCGAGGCTCTGTCAGAGTTGGCCCCTCCTGCCCCTTGGCAAGCACAATTCAGAAAGTGCGTCAGGGAAGGATTGGGGCAGGGGGAAGGAGCCGTCTGCCTGTAGTTCGCTCAGAGCTGGGCACCGTAGTTAGCTCTGTGCAGAAGAACCCTGTCCCATCACCACCACATCTTGGACTCCCAAGTCTCCGACAGGCATCTGGGGCTTGGCGGGCGGGAGGCACCTCTGAATCCTCCGGTTGGTAATAGAAAATATCCCCTGTGATCGATTGCAGCAAAAACTGGATGAAGAATATCAAAAGAAGCTGGAACAGAACAAGATAGTGGCCGAAGAGCAGACGGCCAAGCGGCGAAGGAAACGGTGAGAGCAAGGGTGTTCTTAGTCGACCCGCCTCTGAGAGTCAGAATACCACGTGTGAATGGCGCGTCCTATAACAGCTTGAGGGTTAACTTCAAGGCTCTTTCTCTCTCTCCCTGGCACGCTTGTTTCTTTCTTCATTCTTGCTGCAAGGGTATTGGTGATGCGGGGTTATTAGCAGCTAGAAAGCAGCAGGCAGTTTCTCTTGGAGGAATGGAGTTGGCCTGAAGACCGTCATTGTGTTGCACCAAGAGGCAAAGTGAACGATGTAAAGTGCCTGGAGACCTCCACCTCCGGCAGTGCTGTGGCTGCAGAAGCAAGTGGAAGGAACGGTTCCTTCCCAGGGATACCGTAGCGCGGAAGCTTCTGTTGCTTAAGGGGCGGGAGAAGGGGGTGCAGTGCCAGAAAGGACCAGGGAACAAGAATGGGATTCCTGGGACAGCAGGAAGGGAGCAGGCATGTCGTGAATTTGCTGGGATGCTGCAAGGTGGGCTGCCAAGCCTGGTTTAGCAGGAGCCAGGGTGAGGGCAGGTAGGTTCCAATGCTCCCTTTCAATATTTAGTCAGACTGCTGAATGCCTATTGCCTGCCCTGCCAAGGTGTCATTCCCGTATTCGCCTCTAGGTGGCAGCAAGTCTCTCTGTCAGCCACAGTTGGTGGCTGTTCCCTGGAATATCCACCTGCAGCCTCCCTCTAGCTGAGAGGATAGATGGCATCTGCCTTCTGGCAAACCTGTCCAAAAGCTGCTGCTGTCCACTTCTGTCAAGGATGAAGTAGGTTGGCTTCTGGAACACTCAGGACGACGTTTGCTTAGCTGCAAACCGATCAGTTGCCCCATTGCCATGAACTTGGTTCGAATCCACAGAAGGTGGATTGATTTCTTGGTGCCAGATTCTTGGGAGTGAAACTGAACCGGCACCTAAAGCCTCTGGGTTGCCTTGAGCCTGAACTGAACCCCTAAACTCAAAATGTGGTGACTGCTTCATAAACCATCAAAAAGATGGTGGCACTCAGGAGGTGGCACTCGATGGGCAGTGAGGGCTCCAGCTGTATTTGGAGACACTATTTCCCGGGGATCTGTCTGGGGAGGAGGGGAGGACTGGGCTGGTGGAAATGCTGGGGCTCAGGTAGAGCCTTACCTGCCTGCAGGCTGCTGGTGCCTAGCGACGCCTCGGGGGGGGGGGAGGAGTCTTGCCCTGAGGCTGCTGGAAGCTTCCTGTCTTGTCTTGGCTCTGCAGTTCCTTCCTGCCATTCAGCCTTAGCAGGGTAAGTTCTTTTCTTTCTCTTTTTGCTAAGTTAGTGGAGCTTTTTGAACAAAATGAGAGAGCCCTGAGGAGTCATGAGTAGGGAAGATGACATTAAAAAAGGCAGGCAGGCTGTGAGGTTGCATAGGAAAGGAAGCTCCATTTGAAAGCAGGTTTGTGGTGGGGGTGTTCCCGTTGTCTAAGGTCTCCTGGAGTGGTTGGTCCCAAAGCTTTTCCCTTCTGGCCACCTGCTGAAGAGCCTTCTTCCCAGAATTGAATCGCTGCTGCTGCTGCTGCTGAATATTTGCGCACTGCTTTTCGACAACAAGTTCGCCAAGTGTCCCATCGTGTGGGGCAAGGCTTTGGAACCTGGGCCCCAGCCTTGACCTGAGACGCCACATTTAGACGCTAAAAAAACAGCAGCGCTCCTGTCTGTGATTCTCTTACTGATTTAAATCCATTCTGGATTTGACGTTGTTCTGCATGAAATGTATCTCAATGATTCAAAGTGTCTGAACCAGTCATGCACCAACCCCAACATTAAGAACATAAGAACCCCCTTTTTGAAGTACAAGTCTGAACTGGAGAATTTTGTAGTACTCATGAACCTGACCTGGACCCGATCCCCTTATATTTCATGGTTTGCCTCCCTGCTTAATTCTTCTTCTTTTTTTTATCTTTACAGGCAGAAGTTGAAAGAGAAGAAGCAGCTGGCCAAGAAGAGTAAACTTGAACAAAAGAGTGAGCATGCAGGTAATGTGAGAATGTGCTGTCATAGGTTGAGTGTGTCGAATGAGCAGCTCATTGACCGCGTTCTTTCAGAAATTGCCAGTGTAAATTAAACTTCTGGTAATTGCAAATCGCGCTGTTTCGAAAGCGTGTAAATCAAGAGGTGCCTTTTTCCCCTTTTAGTTTACAAACATATTTCCTTCTGTGTATCTAGGAAGTTTGGAAGTTCCCTGAGTATGTAGAAATCATGACCTTATTTTGGAGTAGCCCTGTTTTGCTTGCACTCTGATAGGCGCTCGAGTTCACTATCGGTGTATAGAGGAGGGATCCCACAACGAAATGTTGCACTAGTAAAAACTAGTGGACTCGGTTGGGCTGACTTCAGAGTATGCAAGCCTTGGATCACACTGTTTGGACATGGGTGGAAATCTTTTGCATGGAACAGCCAGCCTCTTTCACTGGTTCGAATCTCCCTATTTTTTCTCTCTTTCTGTGTGTCTGTTTTGACAGCCTGCTCTTCCCCCCCCCCTCTTTTGTTCCAGTGCTGTTTTTGTTTTGCTTTTTAGTTAAATTTAAAGTTCTTTCCCTATCCTGGCCTTGCCACCCCAGCAGGAAGAGCGATGCCTCTCTAGGAATCTTTGCGCTGCTCTCTTTAACTTTGAGGGTCACTATGAAGCAGCATGTTGGAGCTTTGTTGCCCCCTCCCGTTCTTGGAAAGTTTGAAACCTCAGAGTTTCTTGAGTATCCAGAAGTGTCCGTGTTCTTGATGGGTAATCCCATTTTTGCTACAATCCGCGGTGAGTGCGGCCAAATATAAATATCGGTGGATCGATTAGGTCGATTTTAAAACATCAAAGCTAATGACCATCATCCCATTTCTTACGTGATTCTTTGCACCTACAGATTCTGACCATTCCCCAAAGCAACAGACCAGTGGAGAGGAAGACAGCGATGCTTCGGAGGAGGAGGAGGAGGAGGAAAAAGACAATACAGACGAGCCCAGCTTTGTGATGGGGAGATGATGGTGCAGACACTGTGGCTAGCATTCAGCTGCTGTTGTGGATCCTGGGATCGGTGCTGAGTCTTGGTGGAGGTGTGGCTCTAAGAGCCCTGTGGGGCATTGACGTTGGCACCAAGTGCAATGAGGGCCTGTTCCAAACTTGCTGGTATAACTGCTGTGCAGTCTGCTGCTGCAGGGGTCCTGGGAAAAAATGCGAGCAACATAGCCTCTGTGACCCTCTTGTTTGTCCTGGTATTGCTCTCGAATGGTGTCTCCCCCTCTGCAAGCTTTATCCATCTGGTGTTTTCAAGCAGAGCCCTTTTTTTCCCCTGAGGGACTGAAGTATGCAAATAGGAGTGCACGATGCCGGGTTGAATTTACTCTCAAGTAAGAGAATGCTTACCTGGCTTTTTAGAAGGGCGAAATCTGTTTGGGGGTTACTGTTAGGTTCATCTTTAGCCCTCGCATTTCTGTGTCAAGATGCAATTTACCGAGGCAGTGAGAAGAACTCTCTTTTTTTCATTTCAGAAATGTGCTGTATCACTCTTATCCTAAAAAAATTCTGTTAATAAAAGAGGGAAAACAACTGAGTTTCTTTGCCTGACTGAGTGATGAGTGATTGATCATGTTAGACAAAGTTGTGGAGAAGTCCTAGTGGCAACTGTTTGCCATGACAGATAAATGGAGCCTCCCTGTTCAAAGAGAGTCTACCTCTGAACACAGGGAGGACAGACACAGGGGCGGAGGGCTGCTTCCTTCCTGCCCTGCTTGTGGGCATCCCTGTGGCATCTGGTCTGCTAGTGCTGGAAATGGAATGCCACGTTAGATGCATCCTTGATCTGATCCAGAACAGCCACTTCTTTTTGTTGTTGTTCAGTCGTTAATTAACCACATCCCGCCAGGCCTTCCTGTCCTCCACTATCTTCCCGAGTTCGCTCATTTTCATGTTCGTTGCATCGGTGAACCACTTCTTACAATACAGTAAACTTTAATTTACAGTAAACTTTATTTTAATGAGCAAACTCAGGAAGATAGTGGAGGACAGGAAGGCCTGGCGGGATATGGTTCATGGGATCATGAAGGGTCGGACACGACTTAATGAGTGAACAACAACAAAACTTTATTTGTTCTTTGCGGCATAATTTGTTTCCTACATTGAATCAAACTTGATAAATGGAAGATTTTTTTAATACTTCTGTCTTGCTTATGGGCTAAGGGAGAGCACTTCTGCTGAAGTTTAGTGTGTGTGAGGGGGGAGGAGTGGTAGGCAGACGTTTACTAACAGCACAATCATAACCAACTTTCCAGTGCCTGTGTAGCTGTGCCAATGGGTCACAGTGCATTTTGCAGTGCTGGGGCAGTCATGGAAACCTCTTCAAGGTTGAGGGAACATTTGTTCCCTTACCTCAGGGCTGCATTGCAACTGCACCGGCACTGGAAAGTTGGTTCCGACTGCGCTGTAAGTAAGTGACATAAGAGGCACTCTGCACAGGTTCAGAAGCAATCTTCCCCTGCGCTCTGCTTCAAGCCAGCATGAATGCTGTGAAAGGGGCGTGTGCGTGTACAGTGATGATTCTTGTGTGCTGCTGCTGCAGCAGCAAGCAGATTCCAGGGCTGGGCTGCTGAGCACTACTTGTAAGGCTAGCTTGCACTCGGCACGTGCTCAGTGGCAGTCTTTCTGCCTCCCCTCCAGCAGATGCGAAAGTGATCAAAGCCATACCTCTATTCACACTACTACACATCCTCTCCCCTAGACAGAAGGTGCGCACAGACAAGCGCGCGCGCGCGCCCCCGTCCGCGTTTCTCCCCTCCCTCCGGCCACGCCAGCGACAACCCGGACCACTCCGCCTGCTGCCTGTGGGGGGGGGGGGGGGGGAGGCGGCGCGTCACGTGCTGCTGGCTTCTACGGCGGGCGCGTCACGTGACGAGGCCCTGCGTTGCCTTGGCAGCGGGAGCAGCGCCCGGAGCTGGAGAAGGAGGCAGCAGCAGCAGCAGCAGCAGCAGCGCCCGCGGATGAGGGGTGAGTCGGACGGTGGCGGGGAGGAAGGGAGGGGGCTGCTCCGGGGCGCGCGGCATCCTTCCTCGAGAGGGAGAAGACCGCGAGGAGGCTGCAAAGCGGCGCGCTGCAGGGACGCACGCAGCAGCAGCAGCAGCGGCATGTCTGGTAGGGCTCGGCCAGTGCCCGCTGCGGGCGCACATGGCCAGGGCTGCTGCTGCTGCTGCTGCTGCTGGGCTCGCTCGGGGACGGAAGGCCGGCCTCGGCGGGACCGGGAGGAGGAGAAGGGGGGCAGGCAGCAGCAGCAGCAGCAGCAACCCTGCTTTGCTTTGCCCGCAGAGGGGCCCAGGCTCGCTCCGTGGCGCTGCTGCCAGCGAGGAGGGATCGCGGGGGGGAGGCAGGCAGGCAGGCAGGAGGCGGACCACCACCACCACCACCAGGGGCTGCGCTGGCCAGAGGCGCCTCCCTCGTCCGCTTATTATTCTGGTCGAAATAAATGAAATAAATGGGCCACCCCCATTCGGCCCAAGTGAGGCGTTTGCAAGCAGGGGAAGAGGGTTTCATTGAACGCGGCCCCAAATATTAGGTCGTTTCGTTGTAAATATCAGCTCAGCTGACAGGGAATTTGTGTGTGTGTGTGTGTGTGAGAGAGAGAGAGAGAGAGAGAGAGAAGTAAGTCAGTGGCCTTTATTTGCAGGTGAGTGTGTGCAGGATTAAAGCCTTCTTCATCATCCTGAGGTTGGAAGGGATGGGCTGGAGCATCTGTGCTGACAGCAAAGGGCCTCCCCTGTCCTCTCCTCCCCCCCCCCTCCCCGCAAGACACTTCCCTTGTCACCACTTCCAAAATGTCCCAGCCAGTCGCCAATAACTCTGTGATACTAGCAGGGTCACCACCACAGCCGGAGAAGTTATGGAAGATGGGAGCAGGCTCTGGAAGCAGCATTTCCCCTGGATTTGGGGGGAGACACAGACAGACTGCCTCTGAACCTGGAGGTTCCATTCCTAACTGTCAGGACTGAGAAAGGTCTGTGGAAAGCCTTGCTGGATTGGACCAAGAAGGATCCGTCCAGTCCAACATACTGCTTCCCGTAGTGGTCAATAGTGATGCCTCTGGCCGGAAGCCTGCAGACATGGCCTGAAGAAGGCAATAATCTTATCCGTAGCCTGTCAGTAGTGATTGATTTTGGAGAGACGCTGCCTCTGATCAACAATACAATATCTGGATCACTTTACAAATGGCTGCATTCCCTACAGGGACTCAGTCTCCCTAGAAACTAGCCAGTTGAGAAATTAATTCGAAGGGGGGAAGCGGGGAGGGGAGAGAGAGCAAGAAAGAGCGATGAATGTTGGTGAGTGTGTCGAGGCAGAATGTTTTTGTCTGTTGCATGTGAGCTCTTGACAGCTTCTGAAAGCACAGCTGAGATCTAAGGCTTCCCCCCACTCACCCCGCTGGGGCTGAAGCCGAGATGACAAACAAGATCAAACTCAGCCTCGCAAAGCATCTCCCGAGTGCTTTGCTGACATGAGTTGTGGCGAGACCAGTAGGGCCAAGGCAACGCCCACCGAAGCCCGTGGAATGACGACGGGCAGGGTCGGACACTCAGAGGCTGCATTCTCCAGAGTAGGGTAGGTCTTAGTGGAAAGTCCGTTAATAAACTGTAGTTAAAAAAAAAAAAAAAGGAGGGGAGGAAATATGTACACCACTCTGAGCTCCTTGGAGGAAGGGCGGTATAAAAATGTGAAAAATAAAAAATAATAATAATAAACCTCATCCTCCCGTTTTATTCTTGCAGTGTATTAGTTGCTGTCAGTTAAAATTGCCACTTTGTGTTTTATTGGAAGGGGGAGGGGGCCTTAAGGGTATGGCTGTTGTTGGGTGAAATTAGGACTCCAGGGTGACCCAGCTGAACCGTCGGAGGCGGAGTGCATCTCTAAGTAGCAACAGCCGTGAGAAGGCGGTTGCCCTCCTGCCCTCCTTGTAGGCTTTCCAACAGCATCTGGCTGGCGACTCTGGCAGATTTGGGCTGACTTGCCTGTTATGCTGCCACTCATGGAGGAAGGAATGGGACTGTGCATGTTAGGCTGTTGCATGTTGTGATTGTGCAAATGTGTGTGTGTGTGTAACGTGTGTGTGTGTGTGTGTGTAGCTGTCCTAGTTATGGAGTGAGTCAAGACCTGATGGCTAGCCTCCAGGGCTCCTAGTTCAAGCCTGGCAGTGCCCAACGGCCTTCATAGGAGGGGCTGTAGCTCAGCGATGGCAAACTTGCTTTGCATGCAGAAGGTCCCAGGGTCACTGTCCAGTCCAAAGGATAAGGTGGTGGTGGGTGACGGCCCCTTTTTGCTAGCGATCCGAGAGAGCTGCTGCAAGGCAGGGAAGACGATCCTGGGCTATGTAGACCAATGGACCGACTGATTCGGTAGAAGGCAGGTTTCAGTATGGCATAAACGTGCTGGGGAAGCCACAGTGATGGCGGTGAAACGGATGTCGTCTTCATCTCCATCTATAGACCCAAACAACGTGAGCCTCCAGCAGAGCAGAATAAATGTAATTAAATTCACTGAAATTTCTCCACCCTTTCCTGACTTAATCCTGAACCCCGGCGAAGGCAAGTCCACAGAGTTGGGTCTTCAGTTGCTTCCAAGAGGTGCTCAGGCTCAGACTTTGGAGGTGGCCTGGGATGGGAGGGTCACTGAGAGCGCCTCTCTGTTGTTGTTGTTGTCGTCGTCGTCGTCGCCGTCGCTAATTTCGTAACTGCCTAGAAACTGCCACAAAGCACTGTCCAAAGATAACATTCACAGGGAGAAGACACCTGCTGCACACTTTCAATCTAAATAGACACGTGGATTTTAAAAAATGAAAACGCGGGACAGAAATGTTTTAATAAATAACGAAGGTATGTTGGGCTGAAGTTGCTTGGGACTTTATAGGTTATTTGCAGTTCCTTGAATTATTCCCCAGAATGAACGCTGTGCCTGCCTGCAGTGTCGTCTTTGAAAATAGGTGGAGTTTATCTATGAAGTGCTTGTTTTTGCTAATCTAACGGAAGACCTTGCTAAGACCGATGTCTGGCAGCAGATATTTGTAGCTGTGGCGTGCTTTGTGCTGATGCAGTGAGGTGGTGGTCTGATCCCGTTGGGCTTCCTTTCAGTGGCAGGTCCACTCGGAAAGGGGCTTCTGATCATCTGCACAAATGAGTTCATCTGCAAAGTTCTGGATACTGTCCGGTTCTGACCTCGGAGCTCGCGTGAGATTGAGGTTCCCATGTCGATTTAGTTGTGCAATAGAGATGGTTCTGCTAAGACCGAGTTCTTTCTCTGTTTTGTTTCGTCTTTTGCAAAATCGTGAGGAGGCTGAATAAAGGCTGCAGTGTCAGTAAAAGGTAAAGGGGACCCCTGACAATTAAGTCCAGTCGTGTCTGACTCTAGGGTGTGGTGCTCATCCCCATTTCAAAGCCGAAGAGCCAGCGTTGTCCGAAGACACCTCCGTGGTCATGTGGCCGGCATGACTCTCCTTGCCGCAGCGCGTAGCATGCAGCTGGAACACGGAGCGCTGTTTACCTTCCCGCAAGCGGTACCTATTTATCTACTCGCGTTGACATGCTTTGGAACTGCTAGGTTGGCAGGAGCTGGCCAAGCAACGACAGCTCACCCTGTCGCAGGAATCGAACTGCCGACCTTTCGATCGACAGCTCATGGTTCAGCGACATAAGAAGAAGAGACCTGCTGGAATGAGCCCAAAGGTCCACCCCCCCCCCCCGGTTTCGCACAGCGGACAGCCAGATGCTTCCAGGACGCCCACAAGCAGTGCATGATTATCCTGCTTCTTCTATTGCCCCCAGCAACTGCTAGTCCGCAGCAAACTGCCTCTGAACATGGAGGTTTCATTTGTCTAATAGCCAGTGGTAGACCGATTGTCCACGGATGCGGCCACTTGTGTCGCCATTACACTCAGAGAAGAGCCCTGCTGGGTTTGCCCCAAAGTCCACCAAGCCCTCTGCTTCCTACAGCAGCCAGCTAGAATCCTGCTTGCCCTCCCCTGCCGTTGCTCCTGGTATTCCCTGGCATTCTGCCTCTGAACGTGGAGGGTCCGTGAGAGAGCCGAGCAGGCTTCAAATGCTTGTAAGAAATATCCCCGTGTTTTAGGAGCTAGCATCAATATTTTGAAGAACCCAACCCTGAATAGAGCAGGAGGAAAAGGTCACATTCCTTTGCTCCAGCACCAACCTGCTTAGACGACTGGAGATTTTTCAGCTGTGGGGTGGGGTGGGGGCAAGAGTTTGAGAGTTAACCACCTCTCTTTCTCTCTCTCTCTCCATTTTCAAAATATATTCTGCAAACAAGCTCTTGCATGGTTAGGTTCACAGTTGCATGTCTCCTAGCTGTAGTTCTTGTTAAGTGGGAGAGCGTTTTGGCAGGGAAAAATGGGGACAATAAACAATAAAAAAAATGGGAGAAGTACCAAGGCGTAGAAGTGAGAGGAAACAGTCTAGGGGGCAGGGGGTGAGCAGGATATGGGGACTTGCCTCCTGGCTTTGTGCTACTCGCTCGTGGGCTGGAGTTTTCTGAAAGTTATGAACAGCGGGCAGAGAAGAAATGACACCACTGTTGCAAGACCTTCAGGTTTCGGACAAGACTACTGACTGTCTACAGCCCTCAACCAGATTACGGACCGTGTGTTCTGGTTGCCTCACCTCAAGGCGGACGTGCAGAGCTTGGGCAAGGTCTAGCCAATTGCAACCAAAACGATCAGAGGCCTAGAAGGAAAGGTTGCTAAAGGATTGTTTTGGTTAGGAAAAAGACAGCTAAGGGCAGGATGGGATGGATGAGAGAGATTTATAAAATTATGCAGGATATCAAGTGTCTCCCCCCATCCCCCCCCCAATAATACTAGGACTCCTCTGAGTCACTGAATGAAACTGACGGCCAATAAATTCAGGACAAAAATATATATATAGGTGTGTCTTCATGCATGCAACATGTAATTTATGGAATTAATTGCCACAAGATGTGGTGATGGGGATGGCTGCAAATTGTGATGGCTTTAAAATGCGATGTATCCATGGATATTGGTCATGACCACTAAATGGAACCTCCATGTTCAGAGGCAGTGTATCTTTGAACACTAGTTGCTGGGGGTCAGCAGGAGGAGAGAGTTCTAGGCTTCACGCCCTGCTTGTGGACTTCCTAGAAGCACCTGGCTGGCTGCTGTGAAAGAGAAGATACAGGACTTGATGAACCCATTTTGGGCTGTTCCGGCAGGGCTCTTCTTTCGTTCTTACCTGTCTCTTTCACATGCTGCTGCTCTCAACGGCAGCCAAAATCGGTACTGCCAGACTTGGCTGCTGCCTCACGCACCTCCTGGGAGGCCACTTCTGTTTCACAGTCTCAACAGGAGATTGCCTGGCAGCCAAATGATGTACTTTGGGGACCAGGCACTGAGGGGTGGAACGAAGCCTATTTCTCTTAACTGTTGGATTTTTCAGGCAGCCTTCCCGACGCCCACCTTTCATCATGAGTTCCGAGCTGAACGTCCCCGTTGACCCCCCCGCCTCGGCCTGCAGCTCTGAGCCGGCCACCAAGGGCATGGACTACCGGGACTGGGTGCGCCGCAGCTACCTGGAGCTGGTCACGTCCAACCATCACTCTGTCCAGGCCCTCTCTTGGAGGAAGCTGTACCTGAGCCGAGCCAAGCTGAAAGCTTCCAGCCGGACCTCTGCCCTGCTCTCTGGATTTGCCATGGTGCGTTTTGACAGCTCACGATCACCCTTGTGAGCCACCACACTTTCCTGTCTGTGGAGCTTCTCTGTGCTACACCTTGAAAAGGAGCCGCCTGTTAGCCAGGTTAAGAATTCTGCTGCTCCCTGGAGACAGGCCGAGAGAGCTGGGGGGGGGGAGGGTTGTAGCTCGGAGCTCGAGCATAGAGAAGGCCCCAGGTCCAGTCGGTGGCATCACCAGCTAAAGGGTCTCGAGTGGCGGCTGGTTGGAAAGACCTCCTCTGTTTGAGATCCCGGTCAGCACTAGGCTAGATGGGTCACGGGTCGGCTATAACAAGAAATGTGCCTTGCGCGTAGGTAGTTCGTAGTTGCAGGGCCTTCCTCCAATTGTAGGCACTGCTCCCTTTGGTCAGCCTCTGGCTCCATCCCAGATCACCTGTCGTCATTAGAGAGGAGTCCTGCTGGATCAGACCGAGGCAGGTCTAGCTAGTTCACCACCCTCTTAAGAACATAAGAAGAGCCCTGCTGGATCAGGCCCAAAGCCCATCTAGTCCAGCTTCCTGTAGCACACAGTGGCCCCACCAGATGCCTCTTGCTTGCAGTGACCAGTCAGATGCTTTCAGGAAGCTCATAAGCAGAACACAAAAGCAGCGGTCCCGCCCCGTTCCCCCTCCCGTTGTTTGTCCCCAGCGCCTGGCATTCATGGCATGCTGCCTCTGAGCCTGGAGGTTCCATTAGCTTTGAATGCCTAATAGCCATTGATCGACCTCTCCTCCTCCTCCTCCTCCATGGCCTCGCATGCTCCTCTTCCTACAGCCATCTAAGCCTGTGCTCACCACTGCCCCTTGTGGAAATGAATTTCATCAATTAGGTAATGATGCGGCGCTTGAAGGCTGCAGTGCCAGGCGCCCCTCAGAGTGTCTGCAGAGCTGAGGGTGCATTTTTGAGCCCCATCTTTTCGCCTGGGAGTCAACACCCCCCCCCATCAGTGGGGTTTTGATGTGAGCAGCCATGTCTGTCGTTGCCTTTCAGGTGGCGATGGTTGAAGTCCAGCTGGAGATGCAGTACCAGTACCCTCCGATGCTGCTGATCGCCTTTAGCGCCTGCACCACCATCTTGGTGGCGGTCCACCTCTTCGCCCTCCTCATCAGCACTTGCATCCTGCCCAACGTGGAAGCGGTGAGCAACATTCACAACCTGAATTCCATCAGCGAGTCCCCCCACGAGCGCATGCACCCCTATATAGAGCTGGCCTGGGGGTTCTCCACCGTCCTGGGCATCCTGCTCTTCTTGGCCGAGGTGGTTCTTCTGTGCTGGATCAAATTCTTGCCTGTGGACTCTGTGTTGAAAAACGACACTGCCGTCCTCCAGGAGCCCAGCAGGCACACTGGCTGGCAGGCGGCCCTCATCTCCACGATCATCATGGTCCCTGTGGGGATCATCTTTGTCGTCTTCACCATCCACTTCTACCGTTCTCTGGTCCGCCATAAAACAGAACGCCATAACCGAGAGATTGAAGAGCTTCACAAACTGAAAGTGCAGCTGGACGGGCACGACCGGGGGTTACAGGTTGTGTGATGCATGTATCTATGTTGGTGTGATCTATTTATGAACAGGTGCATTTGTGTCCCCAGTTCGAGATTCAGCGGAGAGTTTTCATCAGGGGGAGTTGATGGAGACTGACAAGAAGTACCCTAGAGACGTATTCTTCTCAGACACCGGCCCTCTCTTGATCAATGGCTTTTCACAGAGGTCCAGACAAGCAGCTCTCTCTGGTCCTCTGTGTTTATGGACTACACTGCCATGTCGTTAAAACTGGAGATGTTACCTGTATCCATGCGGTTGTTTGAAGATGAGCTTAACCTTTTGATTTACAGATTTAAAAACAACAACAACCACCCACAAACCAGATTAAGTACGTAGTTCTTCTGCAGCTGGGTTTAGTTATTATCCTTTATTGGAGTAGTTCCGGGGGGATGTTTGGAGTAGAGAAGGGATTTCATGGTAGCAAAAGCTCTCTTATTGGCACCTGATTTACCAACGTTGCTTCCAGAAACAAGCTGGTCATTTGCGGGATGTGAACATGTTCTGCAGAGATCCCCACTGGCGCATGCAAACCCCTGCAATGGGTCTGCTTGGTGTCCTTTTTATAAGGGGGCATTTCTGGGATGGGGAGGGTGCAACTGTAACCAAGGTGTGTTCTTCCTCTGTCCATTTTGTTTGGTCGTTTCATGCTGCCTGTATAGGGTGCAGATGGTTTCTGGTCGAGAAGAGAGGAATTCTTGGTGGCCCAAAATCTCTGATGCCATTTTTTTTAATCATGAGGGCTTCTATGTATCCTTAGGCTGGAGATAGTCTGCAGTTAGCCACAAGGACTAGTCAGAAGGATTTTAAAGATCAAGGTGTTGAGTGTTACACACGTTAAAATACACACTTCCGGTGTGAAGGCCAGATTTGACCTCTGTTCGTGCGTGCATGTGAATTTCAAATCTGAAGCCTTCTGTGCTAACCAAAGAAATTCCAGACTGGCGCACCAACCTCTGGGACAATTCATTTCTTTGCACGAGTTGGACTAAGACGTCCACGGCTGCAGAGCAGAATGGACAGGTCAGTGCCACTAAGCCCCATACAGCTGTGTGTGTGTGGGGGGGGGGGGTGCACGTGCACACAAAGCCAATGTATGGCACAGAAACAGGAGAAGTATGCGGTGTGGGAAGGAAGGGGGGATCCATGCCCTTCCTTTCTAGAGGCATCCTGGCTCTCAAAGAGTCAACCACTTGGACACACAACCATATTTTTGTTGGTTTGTGTAGAAGTTCTATGTGTTCCAAGCCTCTTGGCTAACAGAAATCTAGACAATGAGAATCCTTTTATGTATTAAAGGCGCTTTTGCACGTCACAGAATCTGCAAACATGAGGAAAGCGGGCTAAACTCTGCCTGGAGGAATTGGGTTCTAAAGCTGTAGCCTCATGCCTGCCTGCTTGTGAGTAAGCCCATTGCATTTAGCAGGATGGACCTCTGAGCACACCTGCACAGGATCGGGCCTACTTCTCTGCTAGCTGCTGTGCCACTTTTTCCTAGTTTACAGATGCGCACATGTCTGTGGAGACACCGTTTTGTGCCAACGTGGGGACAAACTGTATGGTTTATGGTGGCTGGTCTCTATATTTCCAAAAGATAAAACTGCTGTATGAAGAATAGGATTCTTGTTAGAGGGAAATCAGCAGGTGATCTTTGTCATCGTACAAACAATGTTGCCAAAATGTTTAAACTAATAAAACTGTTGCGGTAATAGACACCCAGTGGCCATAACCTCATCCC
Source organism: Plestiodon gilberti rubricaudatus (assembly GCA_026170595.1). Classification (NCBI taxonomy): domain Eukaryota; kingdom Metazoa; phylum Chordata; class Lepidosauria; order Squamata; family Scincidae; genus Plestiodon; species Plestiodon gilberti. The sequence continues at coordinate 55,659,017 of JANXHW010000007.1, forward strand.
TCTGTTTCCATGCTTGGTGGCCTGCAGGATACCTGCTAATAATCTTAGTATAACTGCAATAAGTGTGTAGTGTTTGCATCGACCTCGCCTGACTCCTTTTATCAGTGTGTATTCATTGTAAAACCTGTTTAAACTGCCAGTTATTAAATACATCTCAACTACTTTTGGTGCTTTTAAAAATGTACTGTTTCTTTTCGATACTGGTATAAGAGCACCAGCATTCAGATAATTTAGCTTTGTAGTCAGGGAAAGGAGGTGGAGAGGGTTGGGGAGATGATGATGATGATGATGATGATGATGATGATTAACAACAGTATTTATATACCGCTTTTCAACAAAAAGTTCACAAAGCGGTTTACAGACAAAATCAAATGATTAAATGGCTCCCTGTCCCAAAAGGGCTCACAATCTAAAAAAGATGCAGAACACCACCAGCAAACAGCCACCAGAAAAGACACTGTGCTGGGGTGAAAGGGGGGCAGTTACTCTCTCCCTGCTAAATATAAGAGGAGCTCCCATTGAAAAAGTGCCTCTTGCCCAGTTAATCCCAGATCACAGGTGTATGATGATATGTATTCAGTTTGTGAGATCTTTCAGAAGCTCTGGTGTTGCAGCAGTTGGTCGGTGTGTTGACAAGAGCACGCATTCCTGCAGTTACAAATTCAGGCTTTCCCTGGAGCGAGTCTTCAGCTTCTCAGATGGGACAGTCGATCAGTGCTTAGCATATATTGGTGCTGTGGTGCTCCATACGTTGCATGGAGAGCCACTGAGGGTCAAATGTACTTTAGAAGTATTTATCGACTGCTTTTCTGTTAAAACAACATCCAAAGTGGCTGAACAAACAGTATTCAAGCAACAGTTGCAAAATGTGCAGTGTAGGAAGTTGGCCCCACACAGAGTCAGACCTTTGGCCTCTTCAGCTCAGTATTGTTGATGCTGACCAGCAGAGACTCTCCAAGGTGTCAGGTGTCAGATGCTTTTCCACTGTGCTGTGGGCCCCTCCCTTAGCAACACAAGGACCACCAATAGTTAAAATCTTTTAGGATGATGACCAGCAGAGGAGATCATTAGAGCTTGGATAGGATCAAAATAACTGTGAGATGGAGACCCAGCAAAAGACATTAAAATCCAAACAGAAAAGTCTTAACCTGTCTTCTGAAGCCATTGGTGTCTCGCATATACCTACCATGGAAGGGGGGGAGGCGTCACTGACAAGGCCCACTCCCCCATTGACACCACTTGACCTCAGCTGACGGGGGGGGGAGGTACACTGATCAGAACTGGGAGTGGTGTTTGGCATGAAATTATTCATGGAGAAACTGTAAAACAAAAAAATAAAATAACTAGTTATCGGAGGTACCGTAGTTGATGGAGGTACCGTAGTTGATGTGAATGTGTAGACACCGAATCGGCAAGAATAATATTTGTTGTGCTTTGTGATCGATCCCATTCATATTATGAATATATACTTATTTATATCTCGCCTTTCTTTCATAATGGAGCTTACAGTAGCGTCCATAGGGTACCCAGGCAGTTTTCCACCCGGGCACCGACCAGACACGGATCTCCTTTGCTTTAGCAAGCTTGCTGTATCCAGACTATGCCCTGGAGTTGTGTGGGTGAGTACAAATTTCTGGCTGACCTAGACGCAAGAGCAAAATTGCTTTGCCGTTAATTGAGGAAAGCAACGAACTGTTGCCATGCTTGCAATGCCCTGTTTGGGAAGGAATGCCAAGAGTTGACCTTGCAGGGAGCAGTCGGCACTTATCCTGCTTAATTCAACAAGTTTGGTAATCAACTCCAGCAAAAGCGGGAGGAAACCCCCGCAGGGCTAGCTTTATGACTTGCTTTCAGAAGAGTCGTTGTGTTTAGTATGGAAACACACAACACACCCTTTACTGGTACCCTGGGGTGCTGTGATTGCCTCTCCAACTGCCCCCATGCTGGTCCTGGTATGTGTGAGGTCTTCTGCAACTACAGAGCCCAGGTTTGGGCATGGAGGGCTTAGTTTTGAGTCACAGTATTGTGCAAGGCAGGCCAGCGGGTAGCACAGTGGGTTAAACCGCTGAACCATGAGCTGTCGATCGAAAGGTCAGCAGTTCGAATTCGCGACGGGGTGAGCTCTCGTTGCTTGGACAGCTCCTGCCAACCTAGCAGTTCCAAAGCATGTGAATGCGAGTAGATAAATAGGTACCGCTTGCGGGAAGGTAAACAGCGCTCCATGTTCCAGCCGCACGCTACGCGCTGCGGCAAGGAGAGTCATGCCGGCCACATGACCACAGAGGCGTCTTCGGACAACGCTGGCTCTTCGGCTTTGAAATGGGGATGAGCACCACACCCTAGAGATGGACACGACTGGACTTAATTGTCAGGGGTCACCTTTACCTATTGTTCAAGGCACATTTAGCTCGATGGCTGTTGCCTGAACTCTTCTGAATCAGAACTTTTTACAAGGACTGATCCTGCAATGTTGTGTGCAAACCATGCTCTGCCACGGAGTCTACAGGCTTTGTGTACTTGGACTGGCAGCAACTCTCCAAGCTCTCAGTCGGGATCTTCCCCAGCCCTCCTCCTACCTTTTGAGTGGAGTTGCTTGGCAATTGCTCTCCGGAGATCTTCCCTAACATTACTACCATACAACTGGAGATGTATACGACTAAACCTAGGATCTTTGCATGCCAGGCTTGAGCTCTACCGCTGAGCTATGGCACCTCCCAAAGAGTGTCCCTGAAAAAGGAGAGATCTTTCCCCTACACGTCCGCTGGCAGACTGCACGGCCTTGGCTAAACCTAGTGTGGATGGGCAAGAGCACGCCACGTAAGGCTTGCCTGCAAATGTGGCAGCGCAAAGGAGTTCCAATGGTAAGCTGCTGGTGTGAACCCCCTACGTATCGAAAAAAGGCAGCCCCAGATTTCTGCTCCAATACTACAGTACAGGTGGGCCCCCATATCCGCTGGGGATATGTTCCAGGCCCCTCCATGGATACTTGAAACCGTGGATAAGAGCGAACCCCCCCTCCATGGTTTCCTGAGGGGCCCCCCGCCCTGCCTCCCCTGCAGGCAGGCATGCTTGCCCCCCCCAGCTCTTATTTTTCTTTCAGCAAGCTTTGTTTCTTCCTTAAAACAAACAGAGAAGCAGCCTCCATTGCAGGCAAGTAGAACGAGACTAAGTCCTAAAGAGGCTCTGCAAGGTTTCTGTTAACCTTGCAGAGCCTCTCTAGTACTTAGTCTTGTTCTACTTGCCTGTATGCTTCTCCTGTTTCTTTAAGGAAGAAACGAAGCTTACTGGGAAAAAAGTAAAAGCCTGGGGGGGTCCCCACGATCCGTGGATAACTGAAACCGTGGATAGCGAATCAGTGGATATGGGGGCCCACCTGTATTAGAAATTATAAGATTCTTTGAAATATAAAATGTATTTGTGGTGATTCGATGTATTCGAGGCTACAAGCAGCATTTTCTGTACAAATGCCTTATTAATTCCACATGGGCAACTGATAATAGTAGGTGGATTCTCGTCATTAACTTGACCAGCTCCGTTGCCCATTTACAAAACCGTACAGCCTGTTATCCAATTCCAAAGTGGGCAGTTTCGTTCTTAGAGTATTCTTCCAAGCCCAGACTTTTTGGAAAACAAACTTCTGTGAATCACAGCTTATGTTCTCTGGAGGGCTAAGTACTTTTAAGGCTCTTACAGCCATAGCAGCAAACAGCCAAAAGCTCCTCTTAAATAATTAACTATAGTTTAAAAAGCCATTTTTGCCATTTCACAAATCTCGCTTAGTGTATTCAGGAACAGCAAAGCACCATGAAGTGAAAGAGGGACATGAAGGCTGGGGAAAACAGGCTTCTTCACCCTTCCTTTCATTCCTCAGTCTGTTGAAAATCATCCCCTCCACTGAGGAAAAATACAGATTTTTTTATTTAGCTTTGTAAATCAGTACAAACTAACAAAGGCCAAGAGAGGATGGTTCTGTTTTCTTGTTGTAAGGTGGGTTTTTGCTCAATACCCAATACAAAAGCAATTTTGAAATTATGTTCACAGTGTCTCAGTAACTTGCACAAATTCACTGCCACAAGATGTGGCGATGGCTTTAAAGGGGGGGAGGGTAGAGGGTCGGATGCCAGGGATAAAAAACAGGGCTGGTTTCAACTCCAGAGGGAGGGCTGTGGTGAGCAACTGTTGGCCGGAGGTTCCCCAATCAGGCCTCCATTCACACTCTGACACTTCCCCAAATAGTGGGCTGCAATCTTAGCCTCAAGTTGCACCCACCCAGTTTACAAAGAAAATTAAAACGTCGCATTGTCTGGTTCATAGTAAGCCTTGAGGGCCCAGCATAGCCTTTAGCCTCTGGCAGTCACAAGCACAGACAAACAAAAATCATCCTGTTTGTAAGAGAAGCTGAAGATGTAAGGAAGTTGAGCTTTTGCCTATAATTATGTGGCTAACATTTGGGCTACGTTCAAGCACAACAGGTTTTTATTAGTGTGGTGCAATCAGATACGTGATTTCATCACTGGTTTGAAAACTGCTTCTAGAATTTATGCTTCTAGAATCTTGTGGCGATGAATGACGCAATCAAGATTCTACTCGCTGTCTGGGGATCTTGCTTTTACAACCTAGGAACCGGGTGGCTGGATCCTGTTGCACAGGGCCCCTGGCTGAGAGACACGTTTTGCTTTTCCCTTCTTACCTTTTTTTAAAAAAGAAAAAAACGCCTGACGTCTTTTTTAATTTACTGAACAGTTGTGGAGAATCTCACGCTGATGTTCCTTAGTGTAGGGGTTCTCGACCTCAAGTACCAGTGGTACTTCGGCTGACCGCTGGTGGTGCTTGGACCACCGCATTTTCTGGCCTCCGAAAATCTGAAAACCCGGAAGTAACTGGCAATGGTGTCATCGCCAGCCACTTCCAGTGGTACACAGCAGGAGAATAGCACCGGAGGTGGCACTCTGCTGGGAAGGGGTTAACCCCTGGCTTAGTGTATTATTTTCTTGCTGTTAAAAACGGGCTTTCTGTTTAAATGGTTTTCTAATGGGATTTCATTGTATTACTTTTATATAAAAATTGCCAATTAACAGATGCATGCATAATATATATCGTTGAGGGAAGGTTGGATAGGAATGGGCCCTCCGTCTCTTAGCCACTACATGACACCAGTTCTCAGAAATTGTTCTGGGGTTCTTTGAAAGCTTAATAAGAATTCCTCCATGAGAAGATGAGTAATGGTTGACAAGTTTGCCCACTGCTACTGATAATGCTAGGGGTGTGCTATCAATCCATGTGGAGTGATTATGCCCAATAGTATCCCTTGTGAAATCAATGTGTAGCCTAAAACTTGTCCACGAACAGCAGTTCGGTGGTGGGAGCAAACCGCTCAAAATCACACCTGTCATAAAAGCAGTAACACAATCCTGCTTCAAAGGTGCAGAAAAGAGCGACCAGAATGATTCGTGGGCTGGAGCACCTCCCTTATGAGGAAAGGCTACAGCATTTGGGGCTTTTCAGTCTAGAAAAAAGGCGCATGAGGGGGGACATGATTGAGACTTATAAAATTATGCATGGGATGGAGAGAGTGGATAGAGGGAAATTCTTCTCCCTCTCGCACAACACCAGAACCAGGGGACATGTACTAAAATTGAGTGGAGGGAGAGTTAGAACAGACAAAAGAAAATATTTCTTTACCCAGCGTGTAATTCATCTGTGGAACTCCTTGCCACAGGATGTGGTGATGGCATCTGGCCTAGATGCCTTTAAAATGGGTTTGGACAGATTCATGGAGGAAAAGACCATCACAGGTTACAAGCCATAAGCAACCTCCTGGTTTTTAGAAGTGGGTTTTCTCTGTGCCAGGTGCAAGGGAGTGTCAACGGGAAACAGGTTATCTTGTTGTCTTGTGCTCCCTGAGGCATCTGGTGGGGCCACTGTGTGACACAGGAAGCTGGACTAGATGGGCTTTTGGCCTGATCCAGCAGGGCTCTTCTTATGTTCTTATGTTCTTGGGTGGTGGTGGGGAGAATTGAAAACCTTACAAAGGTTTTGAACTTTAATCATTTATTGTGATCTTAACAAGCAAGTGTCTCCATTCTTCCCCCTGAACGCTTACACGGGTGTCCCCTGGAACGTCAAAGCCATTCCAAGGAGTTCTTTACCCAGTTCTTCCTGTTCTCCTCCAAGACTGAACTCAGTGGACAGTTCTCGGAAGGTGACGCAGATCCGGCGGCCTCGGATATGGTTGCGATGAATGGCGTGTTTCCAGCTATAGCGAGCAGGTCCATACAGGACCACCAGTGATCTCCGAGGTAAGTGAATGGCAACAGTGGCCTCTTTGACAGGAATCAACCTCGTGGGAGAAGAGACAGCATCCCGCTTCGTGGTGTTTCCAAGTCCTCCTGCAGGAGCAAGGTCATTAGACTGGTGGTGCTGAGAATCCGCAGGTGGTTCAGAACCGCCAGGTGTCTGTCGAAGGCAGGCAGGAGACAAATGCAGAACGTCCTCTGAATCGCGGGACATGGAAAGCACGGTTGCCGACAGCAAGTTTAAGCTCACCAGGCGCTCGCCCCAAAGCCACCAGTCATCCAAGTGTGGGTCAATGGCAGATCCTCTCTCAGGGCCATAGTCCAAATTGCACTGCTCGACAGGAGAGAAGCCCTCCAGGACAGAATGGTCTTTCATCCGCGTCACAATCTCCTGGCTGAAACTGGGCAAGCCAGTGAAGTTACCTGCTTTCAGTTTGCGCTTCTTGAAGTTCACTTTGGGACCATAGTCCTAGAGGAGGGAAAGAGGATCAAGGGTAAGGCATGGGATGATCATGAGGTGCCGAACAACTATTCAAATGCTGCCTCAGCCCTGAGCTCAGGAGGTGGTAAGTTGCTATTTTAGAGATGGGGCTTTTTTTTCTTTCTGTGGGGGTGGTGGCTGCCTACGGACGACAGGCCTGGCCCTCTTTCTGCTGTGACGTTCCAATGCCATCGGCATGCTGCTCTTTCAGCTTCCTTGTTGCTTCTGCAGCTTCCTAACTATTCTTAGTGTTTAACTTTAGGATACTTTTATGATTTAATTGTTAGCAGCCTTGGGGTGGCTTTTAGAACAGAAAGGCAGGATAGAAACATTGTAAAAAATACCCCCCACCCCGGCAAAGCAAGATGAGAGTAACACAGATTACAGGATGACCAAGATCCTGTATACGAAGCACTTTGAACTTCTCTGTGATGATGACAAGGATCACAATGCGAAGCACATGGCATCTGGGGTAGAATTCACTACCGGAAAAGCCTCCACTTCCATTTTAAAAATCAAGTTTCCAGTCCTTATAGGGGGGCCCAGCTTGGTGAAATATCAGAAGTAGGATGGGTGTTGAATTATATTTCTAGTAGCTGCCAGCAACGTTCTTGACTAAGTTTGTTTGAGAGAGAGGAGATAAGACTATTGTCCAGATATAATATCAAAACATGTTTTTTTGTGACACCTGAACCAACACCCACTGACAAGCCATGGTTTGTGTGAAGCTGTTGAAACAGGATCTTAACGTTTGAAACTGAAGGTTTGCAAACCACCATTCGGGCAAATTGTGATTAGGTGTCTACCTGAACCAACAAACCTTGTTTTGGGATCTTAATTAGCCCTCATAGACTAATACACAATTTGGAAAAGTATCCAGGGATTATCAGAAAAGAAAAAAACCACACAGACCATAGTTGGTCTGTATGCTTGGAACACAAATTGTGGTTTGGAGCAGTGGTCGCCAACCTTTCAGGCCTCACAGACCACTAACGTAACAATTTTGAATCCCATGGACCACCCCCCCACCCATTTTCTTTTGGCCTTTTTTTGTCCAAAAAAGGGTGATGAGCGGCTCAGTGGGGGGGGGGGTAGTAGTGGCGGTGGCCAGATTTTCCTGCTGACCACCGGTGGTCCCCGGACCACCAGTAGGCGACCGCTGGTTTGGAGTGTAAACTACAGTTTGCTGTCATTTCTAACCCAACTCATAGTGAAAGATTGATCTAATTAACCCCAGATCTGAAAAGGCTAACAACTAGCGAATTAGGAGAGTTCCAGAACAAGACCTGTTTTCTTCGGCCAGATTGCGATGGCTTCCAAGCGCTGTGGTCCATCAGCCCAACCAACTTGCGTTCTTCGTCTGGGTTTATGAAGTCTTCCAGCAGAAACACTCCTGGAAAGGGAAAGGACCAGCCTGCAAATTCCGATTGCTCTTCTCCCACAGCAAAGCCTGATGCCGGACAGTAAACAAAGTTCTCTCTCTTCTGAGGAAAGAAGAGAGGAGAAAGAACAACATGAAGACCTGTGTTTTCAACTTAGGTTCTATCTACAGCAGGATTTCTCAACCTTTGGGAGCCCGCGTACCCCCTACGCAGGCCCCCAAAGTCTGCGTACCCCTGGACCCCCAAAACAAATGCACCCCCACCCGCGAGAGTGCACACACCCCCAGCAAAAAGCCCGTTTTCCCCGGGCTTTTGTGCGGCCGGGCGGGTTCTCCCGCTTGCGCTGCAACCCGGAGGGTAAAGCTACAGTCCTGCCAAATTGGGAGGGCTGTAGCTTTACCCTCCGGGTTACAGCGCAAGCGGGAGAACCCGCCTGGCTGCACAAATTCCCGGGAAAAACGGGGAAAATGCCGGCACTAGCTTCCCTTACCTTGAATCCCAACTGCCTCCAACTTGAATATTGCGAAAATCTCGCAAGATTCAAGATGGCGACGGCCAAATCTCATAAGGGCATATGAGGCATGATACTGCCTCATGTGCCCTTACGAGATTTGGCCACCACCATCTTGAATCTCGCGAGATTTTCGCGATATTCAAGATGGAAGCAGCCGGGATTCAAGGTAAGGGAAACTAGCGCCGGCAATTTCCCCGTTTTTGCGCTCCCCCTTATCAGCTGCTGATCGCAGCGGCTGATAACGGGGACCATCCCACGTACCCCCAGCCTGCAGTCCGCGTACCCCTGGGTTGAGAACCTCTGATCCTACTGCGTGAAAAAGGTATAGCAGCAACCCCACTTATCATTGCTAAACTGTTCCACTTTACATAAATATGGAATCCTGAGAATGTGATTTTTTTTAAAAGCTGCCTTTGAAGATGTTTCTGGATATTGCTTGGGGGGGGTACTAGTCTACAAGGACTAGCACAGCAAATCACTATTTTTCTTAATAACCTCTTTAAAAGGAAGGGATACACAGTAGTATGCTTATTCTTTGAATGTTTTTCAGCATCTAGGGGGGGAATGGTACCAGGGAGATTGGGGTTCAAATCCCCCACTTAGCTATAAAGCTCACTGGCTCACTGCAGCCACACTTTCTCAGCTTAACTTTACCTCCTCACAGGCTTGTCCTCAGGATAAAATGGGAATACCCTTATACACTATCCATGCTCCTTTGGAGTAAGGATAGGATAATAGGAAACAAATTCTAAACATGTATTATTATAACTACTGGTATGTAACACTTTCTGAGTGTTGAAAGCAGTTCACATGCATTCACTGATGTAATCCTTACAACCATCCATTATGATTACAGAAGCCTGCACACATTTTGCTTTATTAAAAGAGACGTATTCCTTGGTATATTTGGGGTGCTGATTCCAAAAATGGCATCAGTTTTGCCCTATTGCGTCTAGTTCTGGGGGTATGTGTGGCATCACTACCTCATAATGCGAGTCAAGCAGCTTCCTCATGAGGAAGCTGCTTGACCCGCATCATGGTGGCAATGCCGTACCCCCCAAAAACAGACGTGATAGGGCAAAACTGATGCCATTTTTGGAATCGTATAAATTCATATAAAGCCACCATAAATTTTGAAAAGTGTTTTTGACCCTTAAATTTGCAGGCCTGTGTTATCTCCCTATTCCAAATGGAAGCCCAAGGATGTGTGTGAAGTGGCACAAAGTAAGGGAAACCTGTTCACACTGGAAAGAGTTGCAAATGGGAAAGGTGAGTAACCGATACCTTCTGTGATCCAATTTTTTACCAGCATTTACCGATATTTTATTGAATGGTTATTTCAGACCTTTAATGGGTAAAATGATGGTCAGAAATAATGTATTAATGTCAAGCTTTCAGAGTTTGGGGGTTCCTTTTTATAAAATGGGTGGAGCTTGTTCTAATAAGAAAAAATATTCTTATTGATCGGTTTTATTCAGGTTTATATGTAGAGGTCTCTTGTTATCAAATACAACAAAGTCTTGTAGCACTTTAAAGGCTAACCCACTTATTTCAACATCTGGTAAAGTGGCCTGTAGAACTTTAATATTTCAATTTAACATCAGCACTAAGTCCCTGTCATCGATAATGGACTGGCTCCCCGAATTATGGATATCCAAATTACGGACAGCCTGGTTGGAGCTTTTTACAGTTACAATTGGGCGTTAACATTCGGCCCTTTGATAAATCCTCGTATTTCAGTGAAAATTTACCATACATGATGCGCAAACAGCTTCACCCTAGCCCCCCTTTGTTCCTTGAAACACACACACACCGTCTTGAGATATTTCAGGAATCTAGTGGGCCCCTATATGACCTTGTCTGCCGACTCTAGAGGGCCTCTTTTTATGGCCTTATCCACTAGCTAAACACACACAGGTTAATACAAAGAGCTGAGTATACTGTTATATGCAGAAGCTGGATACAAAAAGCATTTTAATACATGTCTTATAGCCTGCCCTATCACACTATTTAATACAGTAGCTGCCTTGAGCGCCGTTGGAAAGGAAGGGTATAAATCTTTAAAATAAATACACTTGGGGGGAACCTTCTTAAAGTATTTTAAGTATGTTAATAATAATAATTTTAATTAAGGATTTTAGAAACAAAATATACACACAGTTGTATTAAAAACAAATTAAATTATACATTTGCAAGCTGAGAACCTCATTTTGAACTGGTTCTCGCTTTTTGTATTTAGGGGTTCAATTCTGGTTCAGATTAAATGTATTAAACTGAATTAAATTGTGGCTGAATAAATGTGTTAGGGTGTCTTTAAAAGTGCCACAGACCTTATTTCTGAAGCATAGGGTGCTCTTATTCCAATACAGCAAAAAAACAAAAAAACAAAACCACAACCCTTATTATGTGCCTGTTTTATACAAAGACTAACGGAAAATGTCTTGTGGTACACAAAGATCAACAGAGAGTTCTGCAGAAATCTGCATGAACTAGAACGCACTTTGTCAGACGCATGACACAAAACAGGTGAGTACAAAAAAGGGGGGGAGCTGTACGCCGTATACAGTTTAAAATTATTATTACAATTAAATAATATTTTTATCTTTAAATAAAATTATTATTACTTAAAATATGATTAGTGCTACTACTGTATACTACTGTATACAGCCCCTGGTTGTGAAGATAAATTCTGGGGCAGACCCTTTGCCCCCAACAAGCTGACAGTTTATTTGCCTATGGAATTTGTACATGCTCAGTCACCCTCCCGCCATGCTTTTGGGGGATGCAAAATAGGGTCTGGGCCTGAGCTCTGGCTTTTTTTAATGGCAGTTTCTGCTTTTGTGTATCAACATTTACTACCCACTCTTCCTGGATGCTCATCATAAACATTGTGTCTCATTTCTTCACTGTGTGGCTTTCTCAAATCGATTCTCTTTCCCTTCGACTCTCTTTGTCCGTTCCTCGCTGCTAGCGTAGGTAAAGGACCCAAACATTGTTCCTCCTCATCTTCTAGACCTAGAGAAAGGGGTAGGCACTCCGCACGTGCTCAGAGGCACGGGGAGGCCAAAAGGCGGCGGCGTGCGGTATTTCTTTTTAACCAATGTATGTAGTACGTGTTGCTGCTGTTTGTGACCAGGATTCCTCGGGAGGAAGGGGCGGGGGCTCTGCACATGCTCAGGGGCACTTCTTCCTTCCCGCCTGAAGAAAGAGAGAAGTAGTGCGGGCTGCTGCTGCCGCCGCCGCCGCCCCCCCCTCCCGCGCCCACCCGCTTCACTCCTCCTCCTCCGATGCCACGCGTGGTACCTGCGGGGGCGGGGCGGCCTCGCAGAGCAGGCAGGAGCGCGTCCCTTTGCACCCGCAGCAGCCCCCGGGCCCGCCGCCGCCGCCCGCCGCCGCCATCCCCACGCGACCCCGGCTGTAGCTGTCGCGGTCTGGCGGCCTCCGCCTCCTCCTTCTCCCTCGCCCCCCTCGGTGCTTCCGGTTCGCCGAGGCCCGGCGGCGTCGATCAGCCCCGTTCCCGCCCTAGCCGGTGAGTTTTCCCCTCGCAGAAGGCGGGAAAAGCCCGCGCGGTCGGAGCGGGGGGGGGGGAAGGAGGGAGGGAGGGGAGCGCGCGCGCGGTGGGGAGGCTGAGGCGGGCGGGCGCTTCCCTTGCCCTCTCTCGCAGGCCCCGGCCGGCGCTGCCTGGCGGGAGGCGGGGACTTGCTTTCCCAGCAGCGCCTTGCGCGGCGCGCCCGTAGAATAAGTATACTGAGGGCCGCGCGCTGCAGGATGGGATTTGTAGTCCCCTCCCAACACACCGGCCTGGGCCTTTTTTTTTTTTTTTGGGTAACTACCCCGTCCTTTTAAGCCTGCTTGCCTTGGTCGCGCTCCTCAAGCACCTCACAATTTGGTTGATCCTCTTCTTCGGGGGGGAGGGGGGGAAAATCTCCTGTAGTCTGTGTGAGCGGAAATAAAAAGAAATAAAATTCTCCTTCAGGCGTTGTTTTATCAAGGGAGGGAGGAACTAGCTAGGCAGCCCCCTCCCCAAATTCCCGTTTTTTCCGACCATCTTTATTTGGAGAGGACACCCCCGGCCCCCCCCCTCCGTCAAAAGGCCGCAGCGGACCCCACAGGCCGCAGCGGACCTTTTCGGCTTTCCTGTTTGGGGGGGGGCGCCCCAGATGTTTACCTCGGGAAAGACCCTCATTTTTCCGCCCATTCCCTTCACAGGCAGTTCCCACCCTGCCTCCAGCCCATTATTTTTTTTGGGGGGGGGGCGCCTTCTGGATTTAATTTTGTTCTATATACATTACATCTGTACGTGAATTAGAATAACATATAATAATCCAGCTGCTGCAGTTCTAGCCTCAAAAGCTCTCTCTCCCCCCCCCCCAGCAGCTGCAATCCAGGGAGATAATCTCAATTCTGTCCCATAGTGCAACCCTATATATACAGGGTTGTTGTGTATATATACAATGATATATTGTGTGTATATATACATTGTATATATACAATGATTGTGGCGAAACTTAAGGTCTATTAAACATCTTGTGATTTTTAAATAAACCTTTTTAAACGACGGAGTTTGCCGGGCAGCATGTTAATTTTTAACTGTAAAATTGGGTCAGGTCGTGACAACTTGCAAACTTATTTATATATCCAGGTTTACTCAGAAGTAACAGTTGATTTCAATGGGATTGACTCAGGGTATAGGATTGCAGCCTTAGTCAGAGGAGGACCTACTTCTCTTCCCCAGAAGATTTCCATTGAGCAGTATGCAAATAATATTGTAAATAAAATGAGGCTGACCTCCTGAGGACTGTATGTTTGCTGTGACATATATTTCGTTCTAAGCTGCCTTGAATTTGATTGAGTGTGGAAAGGTGGGCTATAAATGCCCTATCAAATAAATATGAAGTGCTGCTTCCTACTGAATCAGACCCTTGGCCCAGCTTTCTTAGTAATACTTACACTGACTGGCAAACAGGGATCTTTTCCTATCCTGTTTGGAGATGCTGCCAGGAATGGAACTGGCGATCGTCTGCCTGCGAAGTATTTTTTTTTACTTCATTTATTTATTTCTTCCATCAAGGAAATCAAGGTGGCATACTGGTGGCTTCCAGGTGGTTTCTCCTATCCAGGCCGGAACAGCTGAGATGCAGTAGGGTGTCTGCATCATCTTGGACCCTCTAATAATGTGCCTTAAGTTACCACTGAGCTAGAGCCATCCAATAGTAAGATCCAATGAGCTCGAAGGGTTGAAATCTGAGCTAACATGTTGATTGCACTGCATGTAAACACACACTCTCAATGTTAGCACAGCCTCAGTCTGTTCTTATTTGCTTCTCCCACAATTATGGAGCATGTCAAGTAATTGGTGACACTGAGCATGTACAGTTCTTTCCTTCAATTGCAGGGTGGCCACGGCTAGTAGCCCTTCACAAATCTGGAGAATACTGTAACAAGAAGTCTTCCTCCACTTTCATTGGGCAAGAGCTGAATGGAAAGCATTTGGGGGGGTGGTATCAAGCCAACCAGGAAATGTCTCTGAGAATGTGCAGAAAGTTTCTTCGCAGCTGACTCGCAGAGTGACATTTGAGCTTAGGGTGAAGAGCTTCCAGGGCAAAGGGCATGCATGACTAAAAGTTTGCTTCCCTGGCATGTTGTATACCATGTGTACCCTGGCAAAGGTGAGCCTCCATCGTTTTCTCGAACTCCCACATTCTGGATAGAATGCCAAGCTGGTTATTCACAATTCATTGAACCCCCTCCAACCCTGTATCTTCTTTTTACAGGATCCTCTGTCTGGATTGTTACACAGGATTGTCTACTTACTACATTAGGGGGATGAACTTCTTGATAAAATTCTATAATTCTAATGGCAATTTTTAAAAGAGCGCATTGTTTAACTTTGTGGGTGGAGCTTTAAAAGACAGTGGTCCCCAATCAACTGTAATGCGAGCATTGCACATGACTAATGGCCCCAAACGGGGTTAGCAGATAAATCTGTTAGCAGATAAACACTCGTTCCGTCGGCGTCGCAATCCTCAGGATTGCGCTCTTAGATATCTAATAGTTAGAATGTGAAAATCTCTATGTTTGGCTCAATCTGCAGAGGCCTCTGTTCTGTGTAGTAACAATTTATCCTCGTGATAATTCCACCTATTATTGAGTTAGAATAACATGTTATAACACCTATTATTATTAGTAACCTGCTGCTGTAGAGTCTGTAGAGGAAGAGACTGAAGAGTTAAATTAGTTTTGCAAGACAACAGGATGTTTAGTTTGAGCAATATCAAATGTTTAGGCTACAAGCCTAATCTTTCTTCGGAACAGATCCTCTTTGTTTCTTTCTTTCAGATAAAAAAGTTTTAAGAAAATCCCAGACAACATTGAGTCTGCAGAGAACTGGAAAAGATTAAAAATGTCCAAAATAACCACCGAACTTCTGTTGGAAAGGGCAGTTCCCAAATCTACAAGACTGCGGAAGATCAAAATTCTGAAGTAAGTGCAGTCAGATGTATGTGGAATCTTGGAGGTGGTCTGCCAAGCTTCTGGAAGAAAAACTTAATCAGAGCAATGTTAGTGGCTCAGGTTTTTTAGATAACCCAAGTATTTGCTAAACTAACTCCAGAAGAGCCCTGCTGAATCAGACCCAAAGCTTTTTCTAATCTGGCATCTTGTTCCTCACAGTGGCGAACCAGTTGCCTTTAGGAAGCTCACAGGCTCTGAAGAAAATAGCCCTCCCCCTGCTCTTTGTCCCCAACACCCAGAGTTCAGCAACAGATAGCCTTAAATGGTGGAGGCTGCTATGTTTAGCTAGTGGCTGTTGCTAGACCTGTATTCCACAAAATCTGCTGTCAGGTTTTCAGCTACCCATATTAGGCTATAGGGTGATGTTTTCATGATGAAACTGACCAATCCACAAACTTCAGTGACTCTTATCTTCAGTGGCTACTACTGCTGAATGATAACGAATGCTCATTTAACACATTGGGTTCTGAAAACATTTAAAAGGATGACGGAAAGAAGAGGCAAGGATTTTTAAATAGAAAATGACCACCACAGATGCATGAATATTCTGTTTTAAATCATCTGGGCTGAGCCCTGATACTGAAAATAAGTGTGAGGACTTGTTTCTCGGCTGCAAAGCACATTCCTCTGCATGTCTACTTAGAAAGAAGAAATATCATTAAGTTCAGTGCATTGAGTTCTATACACCCAGGTGATTGTACTGAACTGCAGCCGTAGTCTTCCTGCTCAGCTCTAGAATGTTTCCATCTCCAAGAGTCAGTTCCACTGTTGAAGTTTCCTTTTGTTAGTGAGAAGTGTCATAAATCAGTTGATGGCTTGGGGATTGCTGGTGTGTTAAAATAAGCTTTCAGTGACAACCTTTTCTCCCCCCCCCCCAGCTTATCCAGGTTGCAAGTGACAACGGAAGACTTGGAGCCGCAGTTATTTTCTCACCTTCGCCATCTTCAAGAACTGGATCTCTCCGACAATTTGCTAGAGAGGCTTCCTGACAATCTCAGCCTGCCGAATCTCCGCATCCTAAACTGCAACAACAACCACCTGGAGGACGTGACGACCCTGCAGCAGTTCCCACAGCTGGAGGAATTGACCTACTTGAACAATGTGTACTTGACAGTGAGTATGCTAATTGGCACTTGACAAAGTTTCTAAGAGGATCGTTGATGCCTCTGCAACCATGCCCTAGAGCAGTGTTTCCAAACTGAGGCACTCATCACTGTCACCTCTGAATAATGATACCATTCATGATGTTTGTCCTTTAAAACACACAAGACTTTGCCCTGAAAGCTTATTTAGTGAATAAGATCAACAAAACGGGTTAGGAAGTAATTCTCACTTACTCCCAGAAAAGTGTGTATAGGATCGTTGCCTCAGTGTGCTTTCTGACTAGACAGAGGCAACCCTAAAGCAGTGACACATTCATGGAGAAAACAGGCACCCTCTTCTGAGGCTCTTGTCATCTGAAATGATGGAATTCCGACGTATCCATGGGTCCTAGCAAATGTCGTTATTTCTTACCCACAAGATCGACTTATACATGAGTATATATGGTACTTAAATCAGGAATGCCAGGCAGAAGAGGCAAGTCTTTAGCTCTTGCCAGAAGACTAACAGAGAGGGGGCGGTTTTTATCTTAATCCCTCTGGAAGTGAGTTCCAACAATTTTATTATTGTTATTGAGTCAATTTTTACCAACGGACTTTAGAGAAACTGAAATGTCTTGAGTTTGATCATTTAAAGTACCTCTTAACTGTTGTGGATTCATGACAGGCATTTGGTGTTCTCTAAAAATTCTGTTTATTTCTGCATCACTTAAGACAGGGGGTGGCCAACCTTCCACCATTAGGGCCTTTGCGTTCTTAACGTATAGAAGACAGAATCGTGGCAGCTGATGGTGCTACTAAAGCAGCTGCACCTGCTGAAATGCCCTCACCTAGACAACCATGAAAGGTTGTCCAGGGGCATTCATGTTGAAAGGTTGGCCATCCCTGGCGTAAGACAGTCCTAGAACGTTCTCCAATTTAGAATTCTGCGTTCTAAAATCTCCATTGCTGACTGACCTTACAAGCCTTTGGGATGGGCAGGCTATAAGTGTAAATAAATGAGTTATGTAGAGTAGTTCAGTTTGGAAGATGGATTGGGAAGATTTGATACTTGACTTGAAAGACGTCTCTCAAGGCTACTTCCTTTTTTCTCTCTCTAGCCCAGCGATGACTACAAAGTGATGTTTCTTCTGCGAAATCTTCGGCAGCTGAATGGCAAGGATATTACCAAGTTGGCCAATCACGTGAGGGTTGTCAATAGTCGAGAGCTGACCAGCAGGGTAAGCCATGTAGTGATGATTACTGTGATATTTATAATTTAAGCACCTGAAAGAAAATAAACTACTGTACAGTGTAAAATAGAATTAATAATGACAAATCCCTACAGAAGGGGATTTTCACACGTCATCTGCTATAATCTGCTCTGCAGTTTTTTTCATTTAGTTCCACTTCCCATTTTGATCGTTATGGCCTGGTCGGAGCCATGCTTTGCTTCGAATACAGCGTTCAGTGCTGTGTGTACTGGCTGCCTGTGAAGTGATTACAGGATGTACTGTTGTACGAATGTATCTTTATTGCACTCTTTTATGTTCCCAAGGTGTGATGTAATAAACCAACTCACTTCCCTCACTTACTTGATTGACCGCAATGGGCAAGTTTGTGTTTAGAACACAAAAGTGGCACATTCTAATGTGCACGGTGTGTGTATGTGACAAAAGAATGGGGTGCAAGAGAGACACCAGGGACCACTGCGGAAGTGATTCATTTGTCTGAGGAGACCTTCAGCCAACTTGTTGAAGTTAAGCAGCTTTAGGTTTGGTTGCCTAGACGTCTTTTCTATCTAACCCAGGGGTACTCAACTGGTGGTACATGTACCACTAGTGGTACGCGGACTGCCAGCTGGTGGTACGTGGGTCCCTGGCTGCCAAGGTGGCGGCCGCCAGGAAGCCCACACGGCCCTGGAACCGGCGCCTTGAACTCTGCCGAACTTGCGGAGCTTGAGCACGTGTGTTTTCCAGGGTTGAGAAAGGCCTGCCGGCACTTGCCCCTTAGCTTACCTTTCCAGGGCTCTGGTGCGGCAAAAACCCGGAAGTGCCAGTGACGTCATCGGTGCGTACTTCCAGTGGTATGCGGACGGTAAGACATTGAGAACCCCTGACCCTAACCTGTCTGTGCTGCTTTCAGTTCCATGATGAAAGAAGAATGGGATAGAAATAAATACATAAATAAATAACTCTAAATTTAATCAAGATAGGGTGATTCAACCTGTGTCAGGTTCCATCCTATGCAGAGGCCAGATTAGCCTCCATGAAAAGCAGGGACCACTTCATGGTGCCTTTGAATAACGTACCAGGAAGTGTGCGTCTGATTCTGCCCTTTCTGCCGTTCTGCTAGCAGGCTTAAGTCCTTCCTGCTTTCGTATTCTATGGAGCACTAGTTTTTTTTTTAATGCTTTATTACTGCTTGACTTTGGCTTGTATTTGGACATGTACTGTAAACTGCTTTGAAATCTCTACTGGATATAAAACGGTATGGTGGGCCCTCGCTATCCGCGGGAGATCCATGCCGAACCACCCCCCTGTGGATAGCGAGGATCCACGGATATTGGAGTCCACCTTCAAAACGCTGTAAAAAGGAAGAAAAAAGTCCCCCAATCCCCGTTTCTACCTTTAAGTGCCCAAATCACGCCATTTTCAAGCCTCCTCAGGCCTTCTGCAAAGCTTGAGTGAATCCGTGGATAAGTGAATCTGTGGATAGCGGAGCCACGGATAGCGGGGGCCCTTCTGGTTAGATAGTTATGTTCTCCCCCCCCCTTTTTAAAAAGGGGGAACATAAGAAGAGCCCTGCTGGATCAGGACAAGGGCCCATCTAGTCCAGCTTCCCATATCTCACAGTGGCCCATCAAATGCCTCAGGGAGCACTCAAGATGCCCGTATCCTGTCGCCATTTCCTTGCATCTGGCATTAGGAGAGAGCCTGTTACTAAAACCAGGAGGTTGCTTATCCCCATCATGGCTTGTAACCTGTGATGGACTTTCTCTCCATGAATCTATCGAATCTCCTTTTAAAGGCATCTAGGCCAGGTGACATCATCACATCCTGTGGCAAGGAGTTCCACAAACTAATTACACACTGGGTAAAGAAATATTTTCTTTTGTCTGTTCTAATTCTCCCTCCACTAATTTTAGTGGATGTCCCCTAGTTCTAGTGTTGTGCGAGAGGGAAAAGAACTTGAGGGGCCCTTGGTCTGATCCAGCAGGATGGTTCTTTTGAGACGTGAGGGGTATCAGTCTTCACAGCCTGATGTGTCTGGCAACGTTTGTGTGGTCAACAGGTATTTCGAACAGCTCTCTTCACCTATGGCCAAACTTTCATGGCCCCCTCAACCGTATTCCTCAACTTCCAGCATTTTCAATGTTATGTACAGTTTGTTTGTTTTTAAAGCATTTATTGGATTTTTCCCAGTATTGGCCCCTCAGCTTGACTTAGAACGTATAGTTAATGCACAATGCATTATTTATTTTATTTTATTTTACTTACAGTATTTTTACCCTGCCTTTCTCCCCAAAGGGACCCAAGGCGGCTTACAACATAAAAATACAATACAATACAGTTTAAATTTTTTACAGTTTTACAGTTTTAAAAAACACCACGCATCTGAACGGAAATAGTAGCCAATGGAACAGTGAATGAATGACTGATAAAAGCAGTCACAAACTAGATATTACCAAAAGCTTCAACAAATAATACTGAGTTGGTGCCTAAAATACAGCAGCATAGGCTTCTGACAAATATGCTTGGTGGAGGGTGTGGCATAGTCTGGGTGCTACCGCAGAAAAGGCCCTGTTCCCCAGTAGCCACAGTCGGCTTTGGAGATGTCAACACCCAAGACAGGGTCTCAACCAGTTGGAGATCATCCTGCATCTTCTTTATCAGATGAATTAAATGTTTGTCTCTTTATCTAGGTTACTGCCCACTGGGGGAAAAACTTCCGGAACCAGCTCCCTAAAACGCTATCTCCAGAGCAGCTGAAAGCGATCAGGAAAAAATTCATCAGGTCCGCTCAAGCTCATGTAGCGTATGGTCCCAGCTCGCTCAGCGACTTCACCCGATGGCGGGTAAATCCAGCCCCATTCATCCTCTGTAGTAGTCCTTTGCCCAGGGGGCGGGGTCACAAAGGAGCTGATATTTATCTCAGAGAAAACTTAATTTGTTCTAAGTTTCTTTCCCATTTAAGTTGGATACAAGGTATCATTACACTAACTGTGGAGATATAGATATAATGGACAGCATTTATTAGTGGGGGAATTAGCCACCACAAAAAACAGCTCAGTGATTTGAAAAATTTGCATACACAAGGCAATTTTGCATACACATTTTTTACCAACCAGCTTTTCAATCAAGGACTGGCTTGTGAAGTGAACATGGGAATCCGAATCTCTCTCCCCCCCCCCCCCCCACTCCCCTGCAGTTTTCTGTTTTTATGCAGACGGACACATCGCAGACCTCCTTTTGTCTTATTTTGGTTGTTGCTAATGCTCCCGTGAACATATCACGGATTTTTCCTGTAAAAACTTGGCTAAAAAGCTGAAGAGACTGACCTGTAGACTGTTAAAAAGGCAGGAGAAATTTCTGCTCAATAAATGTACTCAGTATCACAGTCTTAAGAATGAGCATAGACTGCAGCTGCAATCCTAAGCACAGCTATAGCCTGATCCTATCCAGAGCTGAGCATCCCTAAGTCAGTTGAAATGGGTGGGCTGAAAAAGGCGACCTAACTCTGAGCTGGATATGGCTGTGACTTGTTTCTTTTTAAGAAATGGGAGCAGGGCCAAATGTCAAGCAACTGTATTTAGGATATGAATACCCTTTATAGAAGAGACCCTAGAAATATAAAAACACTTGTATTCTTTACTCTGGAAATAAATAGGTATTGTTGCCACAATTTGATGTGTATGTTGTGCTTGCAGCATAGTTTGTGTGGTACAGGAGGACACAGTCCCAACACGTGCATTCTGTCTTGGTCAGGTTGCTGAAGGTTGAATAATTGGAAGAATAAGAGAAGTGATCAGGGCCCTACTATCGGCACCATTTTCTCCCTCCTCAGTCAAGCGATCACTGCATCTCAAAGTGATTAACGGGCAGCCAATGACAGGTTTAGACTGAAGAACCTCTCTGGGCTCTCAGAATTAACATATGAAAAGTAGACCATGAGGCCCCCAGTCTTGCTTGGTCAGTTCATTCCTGTAACTGAAAAGGAAGCAGAGGTAGCAGCACCCTGTCCGGAGAGAGATTCTGAACCAGATAGTGGAACTATTATTGAACTTCCAGCAGCAAGGTCTAGGGGTCCGGAAAAGCTACAGGTGGTGGGTGCATGGAGCGAAAGGAACTCGGAGCATCGTTTGATGAACCTGCAAGGTTCGAAAAAGTCTGTCCTAACTTTTCAACCACATCAGAGCTCAAGGAGAAAGAGGGGTGAGATGATGATGAGAATTCTCTTTCTTCCCCCCCCCCGCCCCCGCCCCTTGATATTTCCTCTTGGTGGCTCACTCGTTTACCCAAATATCAACCTTGTGAGACTGGCTAAACCAGGGGTGACCAATCTTTCACCATGAATGCTCCTGGCCCTTGAATGGCTGTATAGATGAGATGAGGGCATTTCAGCAGGTGCAGCTGCCAAGATTCTGTCCTTTACACAACTCTTCAGAATGCAGAGGAACTAATGATGGGAGGTTGGTCACCCCTGGGCTAGATAGCCTTAGAAGGCTTCAATAGATGTGTGTTGACTCAAGGATCTCCTCAGTTCAGTTGAACATCTGGACCTGAAGTGTGACCCTAGATCCAAAAGTCTGACTTCATTGAGTAGTGTTTACGAGTGACTGTGCCTGCTTTGAATTTGAACACGGAGTAAATTTTTGTTTGAGAGACATCAACAGTCTGTTTCACCAGTGCTCTTATATGCAACCACCACCTGAAGTTAGAGGGGTGGTGACAAAGTGCAGGGCCTTCTCTGTTGTGACACCACGTTCATGGAATAAACTTCCAAAAGACCTGAGGACAGCCCCCTTTCCATATGCGTTCTGGCAGGGTTTAAAACCACATCTGTTTCACCTAGCTTTTGAGGAGAGATTATTTCCCTGGTGACCCCTTTAGTCCGTTTATAGGTGGATTATTTCCCTTTAGTCCGTTTATAGGTGGTGTTATTACTTATTGCTTTTATGGCTTCATTTTGCTGCTGTGAGATGTTTTAATCTACTCTGATGTATTATTGTTAGCTGGTTTTAATTTTGTTGTATGCATTTTATACATTCTGTTTTTACTTGATTTTAAATTGTGTTTTATTGTGTTGTGCACCACTTTGAGCTGCTGAAAAGTAGTTTAAAATATTTTAAATAAATATAGAAAAAACACCATAAGGTGCTCTGAGCACATGGGATAGAGAGAGCTATAATTGAATTATTGCTGGGTTCTTTGAAACAATTCGTAAAAATTAAAACACTTGGACATTGTCTCAGGTTTATTAACCTGCTAAATGAAAAGTCACTTGGCAGTGAAAATCTAAATATCCTCAGATAGGAACTGAATCCTTCACGCCTGGAACAGTTTCATATGGCTTAAACGAGGGGTTCTCAACTGGTGGTACGCGGACTGGTGGTATGTGGGTCCCTGGCCACCGTGAGGGAGCCCGTCCACGCTAGAGTCCTGCAACTTGCGCCTTGAGCTCTGCAGAGCTCAAGCACGTGGGTTTCCAGGCTTGGGAACGGCCCACCCACCTGCGCCCCTTAGGTTACCTTTTACAGGGCTCCGGCGTGCCAAAAACCCGGAAGTAAGTGCCGATGCTGTCATCAGCACTTCCGGTGGTACGCAGAAGGCAAGAGGTTGAGAACCCCTGGCTTAAACTAATTAACAGTTTAAAGAAGAAAATACTGACTTTAGATCAGGGGTGTCAAACATAAGGCTGGCCCGCAGAAGCTCTTTATCCAGCCCCCGTGATAATTGAGCTCTCTCAACACCACCATCAGCTGCTGAGCTGCAAAGTAATGAATTGACAGAGCAGCACTGCTGAAAGGGCAGCACTGGAAGAGCCCAGTTATCATGCAGGCCACCCTTTTCAGCAGTGCTGCTTCTGCTGAGGTGTCTGAAGGGGTGGCCTGCGTGATAATTGGGCTCTCCCAGCGCCACCCTTTCAGCAGCACCGCTTCTGCCAAGGCTGGGAAGGAGGCGTCCGAAGGCGAGGAAGGCATGGGATAAGAGGCAGACCAAGAGGGGTGAGGAAGTGAGAAGCTGCCGAGGTGCTAGGAGAGCCCAGTTATCACACGGGCCGCCCTTTCAGCGGTACCACTTCTGCTGAGGCGTCATTTTGTAGAGTACCACTGAGCTGCGAAGTGACTTCTCTGCAGAAGCGGCGCTGCTGAAAGGGATAATTGGGCTCTCCCAAGTCTTGAAAATAGGATCAAGATTTGCATATTTTCTCTTCTGTCATTTGCAGCTAATGAATTCCTAGGTGAGGGGGGGAAAGTGCTTATTTCTGGTCATTACTTCCTGCTGAACAACATCACTTCCGTCCCCCAACAGGCACCATGTATGCTATTCGGCCCACTGTATGAAATGAATTCGATACCCTTGCTTTTAGTTCCTGTGTGATAAAATGTGGAACGTTGGCTTGCCTGTCCCTCATACTGTACTGGAAACGGTTTCCTTCCTGTCCCCCTCTTCTCCTTAAAATTTGATCAGTCTTTACTGTTTTCTTCTAATAGGTGAAAATGATTGCAGAGGAATTCTTGGCTTCACTGGTAAATCAGGAAGATAAGCCGCCTGAAGTGGGAGAAGCAGTAAAGGAGGGAGAGGAAGAAGAAGAAGAAGAGGAAGAGAAAAGAGAAGACGATGTTAAGGAAGAAGAAATTACCGAAGAGACTGCAGAGACGGAAAATAAGGTTGCTGCTAAGGTCAGAACCCTGCAAGGAAATCCTTTTGATTAACCATTTCCGTTTGATCTGATTCTGACTTGTATTTTCGAAGCTCCTGTCCGCTCTCGGGAGAGGCCCTAGTTCAGTGGCAGAGCCCTTTCCATGCAGACCCTTTCCGGGTTCAGCCCCTGGCAGTGCTATTTGAAGATTCTAGGTAGCAGAAAGACCCTTGCTTGAGACTGTGGAGAGCTGCTGCCAGACAAGAGTAGACCATGGTGAGCTAGGTAGACTGAGGAGCTCAAGCTCCATATACTTATACCATATATGGAGTGCCCTGTGCTTATAAGCCTGAAATATCAATACAGTCGTGGACTGTGCTGAATCGAGCACAATTTCTTCTTGGGTTTTTGTGAGAATGTGAGTTTGCTGCAAATGGATCCCGTGCTAGAGGTTATAGCTGGAGGTTCCTGGTATTTTCTTTTAACAGGGCACAGTGACCCCCAGCAAAAGGAAAGGGGCCCGATCCAAAGGGGCGGCGGCAGCAGCAGCAGCAAGCAAGAGATCCCGTTCCCTAAGCAGTTCCAAGGAGGAAGCTTCTCCCAGCCCCAAGAAGGCCAGCCGCTTGCAGGACGAGCGCAGTCCTGAGGGCCCGAGAGTCTCTCGTCTGCAGACCAAGGAATCGCAGCAGCCCACCCAGGATTCTGACGGTGCCCATCGGAATGGAGGGCGGCTTCCAAAAGCCCAGAGCCACAAGAGGTCTTGCCAACAGAAAGAGGAGCACGAGGAGGAGGAGGACGACGACAATGACGAGGAGGAGGAGGATACAAGAGATGTTTGTAGCCCCCCAGTCAAGGACTTGGAAGGCGAGGTACCAGGATAGTCTCCCTTGGCAGGTTAAATGCGGCAAAGACACGTAGCATTGTAGAATTTTCATTTTTAATCAGAACTGTGTGGGTGTACAAAAACCAGGGAGTACAGAAAAACAAGGAGGGCTGCACCAACCAAAAGTACATGGACAAAATCAAAACTCTGAAGATTAAGGGAATTGTATCAACATCTCAAGATGTTTTTTGAGCTGTAGGGAAGCCTTGAATCACAGAAATTATATATGAACTAAGATAATTGTATGCCAAGAAAGGTTTTTGAATTTGAACTAAGATAGACATGTGTCTGCTGTTGTCAAATAAATAGTTTTACAAAATCATTAAAAATACAGTGGGCCCTTGCTATCTGCAGGGGATCCGTTCCGGACCCTCCCCGCAGATAGCGAGGATCCACCGATACTGGACTCCAGCACCCCAGTGGCCCATTTACTCACTGTGGAGGCCTCCGAAGGACCATTCCATGTCGACGTCGACCTGAAAAGTCCTGCAGAGGCCTCCACGGGTCTCTGTAACCTAAATGGTTTCACAACAGAACAGGGATTGGGGCCTCCTGCGCCTCAACACGGCACTTTGTGCAAAGACTCGAGAGGCGGTTCAGGCCGTCGGGCAGTTTGTGTTTTAAAGCCGCCTCTTTTGTTACAGGAGACAATCAGCCTGGAGCCCGTCCATTTTCTACAGTGTCACAGTAAAGGCAACAACAGGGATGATTTCAAGACGCAGCTGTGGGCCTGTGTCTTTGAGCCACCGCTGGACTGTGGGACCAGGAAAGGTGAGTGTGACTGAGTGGCCCAAGCAGGTCTAGAAGGAAAATGTCAGGGCGGGCAGGCAGGCAGGCAGGCAGGCAGGCAGGCAGAGAGAGAGAGAGAGAGAGAGAGAGAGCCCCATGGGTTGGCCTGGTGGGGGGGGCAGACCTTCCAGAAATCCCCACCCCTGATGAGTGTCCAAGTGATGGCTGTGGCTCAAAGTGGCTCATTTTTGAGAGCCGGACTGGGTCTGTCTAGATTCTAGAACAAGCTGTGCCTGGCAAGTCTCCTCTCCTTGACTAGAGTGACGAGTCCGGTAGGCGGTGAGATGCTGTGGATTTCATGGTGTACCTGGATTTCAGCAAAGCCTTTGGCAAAATCTCCCATGCTAGACTTTTGAATAAACTGGCAACATGTACTGGATGGCACTACTGTTTGATTGACTCAAAGCTGGTTGAACCACCATTCCCAGCAAGGGCTCTGGGTCAGCCTGGAGGGGGCGGTGAGTGCTGGGGGCCTCTATTTGGGCCCCTGTGCAGCATTTTCACAAATGATCTGAGTGATGGGGGACTTCTCAAACTTGCAGCTTTGATACCTCCCCCCCCCCCCCCGATACAGCTGGGGGATAGCTAACACCCAGGAAAACCGAATTAATTCAAAGTGATGCCTGGGCTGTACCAGTGGCCCCATACCAACCAGATGAAGTTCACGCTTGTCCTGTTCTTCTTACCCTTTCAGATCCTGTGGTGAGCTCATCGCGGACAGCCGCGACCTGTGGGGGGGACTCGGTTTGTCTGGTGGACTGTGAGACGGGCATCGTTTTGAAAAAGTACAAAGTGGCTGGCGAGGTAGGCGAGGAAGAGCGCCCCCCCTGTGCATGCCCAACACCAGTTTGCTTCTTGGTGGAAGGGGCTAACGCCCCCTAGGTGCTTCATGGGAAGAAGGACACTCCTCTGATGTGGCCGCTCTGCGCTCTACCGTTTCTTTGCTTAGGAGTTCTTCACGGTGACGTGGACGACCCTAACGATGGTGACTAGTGACGGGCGCAAGAAAAAGCACAACATCCTGGCCGCTGCTGGGAGGCGGGGAATTGTGAAGCTGATTCACGTGACTGCCGACTACTGCTATGGGGAGATCAAGGCCCACAAGAAGCCCATCGCCACCGCCTGCTTCAGCCCCACTTGCGAGACGCATCTCTTCAGTGCGTGTCCCTCTCTAGGGTGCTGCTCAGACTGTGCTTGTGAAGAGTTAACACTGGTGCTTTCTTTCTTCCAGTTGCTTAACGGCCCATTTTTCACCGTATGCAGATTGCGACAATTGTATAATGTTTGCATTAGTGCTACATTGTCAGGTGACCCCCCCCCCCAAAGAGGTTAATGTCTTGAAAAAATTTCAAGGTGTACCCACATACGTGGACTGAAATGGGTGCTTTTGCCACCCTAATGTCATAAATATGCCTGTTATGTCAGCAGCTGTCCGTGCTGCTCATCCATTTAAATCACAGCAAGAAGAGTGACCTCAATCTTAATTAAAAAAAAAAAATTCTACTAAACACACAGCTTAGCTGTTTCAGGATCTTGCAGAGAAAGGCCCCAGGACAGGACTCCTTGAGTAAGGAGTGCCCAGTTGGGAAAACTTCTTCTTTTTTTTTTTTTGACAGAGCCCAAGATTAGGTGTTTTGGAGGCCTAATTTCGCCCATTCAATGTGTATGCTAATGAAATTAGGTGCATTTGCCCACCAGTTTTTCAAATAATACTTAGGGGTGTTTAGTTGTCCCTGGAAGCTTCAAATTTGATTCACTTACAAAGGCTAGCCCTTGGCCTACAATAAAAACCGAATGTTTGAAACTTTCATTTCAACATGGCGGAAATGAAACCACATTAGTAAATGTTATCAGAAAACCCCAAAATCACTACATTCGGTCACCTTTTTCATATGATCACATGACTACGCAGTCAAAAATACTGTATTTCTGAATAAGGTCCATCCTCATATTGTTCACAGTGCAAAGTTCAGAATTTTTTTTGGGGGGGGGGCAGTTTTTTTTAATTCTGCATTGAATAATTGGGTGGTGAAAGCACCAGCGGTTAAAAATGGGTTTTAAGTAAAGGGTGGAAGGGGGGATCTGGGGAGGGAGCCCAGGGGAGGGAGACAGGAGGGGGACACCAGGCCAGTAATCTGTGGTTTGCAGGACTGCCCGTCATGTGTTGGTACGACCTCACCACAGTGTCCGTTCTCTGCTCCCCTCCAGCTGCATCCTATGACAAGAAAATATGCATGTGGGACATCGGCGTTCCAGACTGTGACTATAACTTCAAAGAAAGGTAATGATCCAGAAATGGTTCTTCGTGTCCATGAAGAGGTGGGCTGTTTCAGGGAAAACGAGGACGAACGTCTCCTTCTCGTTTGCCAGGCAGCTGATGGTGCTGGAGACCATTGCCACGCCCTTACGCATCGCCCTCGTGCCCTCCTGCCCAGACCGGTACTTGGTGGCTGGCTGCGAGCTGGGCTGCTTTGCCTGGGACATTAGACTGGATGAGAAGCAACAGAAAGTCAGGTGAGGAGCGCCGTATGCCGGGTGACCCTCCTCCCTGCAGTTTGTGATCCACAGAGAAGGCCTTGCTTCAGGTTCCCTCTTTTTATTTATTTATTTTTTTTAAAAAAAATTTAAAAAATTATTTAAAAAATGTATACACCTTTTCCATCTTATCCTATCCCAAGGCAAATGCCCAAGGCGGCTTACAACAAGGATTAAAATACATAATTTAAAACAATACATAAAATAAATTAAAAACAATAAAATCCACCTGGGGGGGCAACAATATGGAGCAGAGTCGAGTTAGCCTCTGCAAGAAGCATGGCTTTCTTTTTTCTCTGTGGCCTCCCCAGAGCTGTGGAGCAGCCTCTTCCACAGCCTCCTCACTTCTGGTGTTCCACAGAGGTGTCAAAACGCTCTTGTTCCAGCGTGCTTTGGGTTGATTATGTTTCTGTGACAGTTTTGTTGCTGATTTCACTGTCGGTTTGTTTAACTGTTTCTTGTTTTTATTTAACTGGTTAAAATTGGTACTGGGTGTTTTTTTTTAAACTGGTTACTGCTTGGAAATCATGAGGTAAAAAGTGGTACACAAATTTTGTTAATAATAGTACCCAGTATGGGCAAAATAGGGAGAGTAGTGATTAACTCGCACAAATACAGTTTGTTTCGCTAGACCAATTAATCGAATGTCTTGAGAGAGTTCCTAGTGACTTTGCAGCTCAGTCTTGTACTGCTGGGCTGCGCCAACTCTGCTGCCTTGGCATTAATCGTGCTGCTGCTGCTCTAGCTGGTAACTCATTCAGGAAGAGTGCGGCGTCATGCTTATAGTCTGCCTAGTTCTGCTGGAACAAAGAACATGTTTTTGTCTACAGATCCCTTTGGGGTCAAACTGCAGAGTTTTGGCAGACCTCAGGGTATGGGGGTTCTATAGGCACTGAGCACAGAAATACATGATTATAGTTGACCTCCTTGTGTTTCCCTGGAGGAATATCCAGAAGTTGGGGTGTGTGTTTTTTTTCTTCCCATGGAGAAAGTGGAGGTGGCACTGTACTCCAGTCTTGACTTGTTCTGTAACTTCTGTCCTGCTTTCCAGGTGCAAACTGCTTCACAGTTTTTTTCTGCCCTTAGAGGTGGGTTGGGCTGAGCTGAGCCCAGACATAGTGACTTGCCCTACGATCGGTCACCCTACGAATTTTATGGCTGAGTGGGGATTTTGATCTGGGCCTCTCAATACCCCAACACAACACAGAAGTCCCCCTGCTTACAAATTCTTTCAGTCCTGGTTTGCAGTCAATGCTGCCAAGTGCAGAACCCTCTGGGGAAGCCAGCAGTGACACTGACAACATTGCCCGCGTCCCAAGTGAAGCTGACAGGGGCATTGCTGTACTTGCGAACAAAACAACTTGCAGACCTAACGCATTGGTAAATAAGGCAACTTCTGTATCCTGGCCAGCACACTAGGCGGCAGTCTAGCGATATTATCACTGCAGTCTGTCATTCAAGGTTGTTTTTCTTCCACCCCAAGAATTTGGCACAATGCTTTTATTTAAAAAAAAAAAAAAATCCCTGAAGACTGAGGTCATTGGGTTATGTGAGCTCACAGTTGAGGCAACTGCACCCAACAGACTTGTGTTTTTTTTTCCTTTTGCCTTTCCTACACTGTTGTGCCCTTCCTAACCTTTCAGGCCTTTTGAGGTGGAGTTTCAGTTCCCAAATGATGAGGGGAAGGAAACCTCTTCGCATCGGGTTGATGGCCTGGCCTTTTTGAATGAAGATATTGTGGGTAAGAAATCTGTACCTTTTCTATTAAGTTGTTGTAATAGAGTGACCCCGAGCCAAAAGAATTCCTGTTGACAAGCAGCTTGCCACTCCTTCTCTGTGGCCCAGAGGTGCACATAGGGTGGTAAATACTCTTTTTTTGTACAGCTGTTGATTATTTTGGATAGCGCTGTTTACTCTGTGTACTTAAAATGAATTCTTCACCTAGAGACTGTTCTCAAACCTCCATCAATGATGAGATTGATTGGTTTCTCCTGTCCTGCCTCCATGGAGCTTAAGGTGGCATATTTGAGAGGGGGAAAAATATCAAGCTGTGCTTTAATGTCCGTTATGTTTTCTGCATCCTTTTTTCACAGAAAGGCATAGCAGCATTTATTTGAAATCCTGCTTACTTGTAGCTCCCCCCCCCCATCTTGTTACCTTTTTTTATATAATAAAATGTGTTTCGCTCCACCTGAGTGACTTGTGGATTTTCAGGCACAGTTGAATAAAGTTAGAGCAGTCCAATAACCCCCCCTCCCCTTTGAGGCTTTACCCAGCGTGTAATTCATCTGTGGAACTCCTTGCCACAGGATGTGGTGATGGCACCTGGCCTAGATGCCTTTCAAAGGGGTTTGGACAGATTCATGGAGGAAAAGACCATCACAGGTTACAAGCCATCTGCAAGGGGAAGTCTTGCCTCCCAAACCTGTTAGAATTTTTTGAAAAGGTCAACAGGCATGTGGATGCAAGCGAACCCGTGGATATTATATATCTGGATTTTCAGAAGGCATTTGACACAGTCCCTCATGAAAGGCTCCTGAGAAAACTCCACAGTCAGGGAATAAGAGGGCAGGTCCTCTTGTGGATTAGGAACTGGTTGAAGACCAGGAAACAGCGAGTGGGAGTCAATGGGCAGTTTTCACAATGGCGAGAGGTGAAAAGCGGTGTGCCCCAAGGATTGGTCTTGGGACCGGTGCTTTTCAACTTATTCATAAATGACCTGGAGTCGGGGATAGGCAGTGAGGTGGCCAAGTTTGCAGATGACATTAAACTCTTCCGGGTGGTGAAGACCAGCAGGGATTGTGAAGAGCTCCAGAAGGACCTCTCCAAACTGGGACAATGGGCAGCAAAATGGCAGATGCGCTTCAATGTAAGTAAGTGCAAAGTGATGCACATTGGGGCAAGAAACCAAAATTTCACATATACGCTAATGGGTTCTGAGTTGTCTGTGACGGATCAAGAGAGAGATCTTGGGGTGCTGGTGGACAGGTCGATGAAAGTGTCGACCCAGTGTGTGGCGGCTGTGAAGAAGGCCAATTCCATGCTCGGGATAATTAAAAAAGGGATTGAGAATAAAACGGCCAATATCATTCTGCCTTTGTACAAATCGATGGTAAGGCCACATCTGGAGTATTGTGTCCAGTTCTGGTCACCACACCTCAAAAAGGATATAGTTGAATTGGAAAAGGTGCAGAAAAGAGCGACCAGAATGATTCGTGGGCTGGAGCACCTACCTTATGAGGAAAGGCTACAGCGTCTGGGGCTTTTCAGCCTAGAAAAAAGGCGCCTGAGGGGGGACATGATTGAGACTTATAAAATTATGCATGGGATGGAGAGAGTGGATAGAGGGAAATTCTTCTCCCTCTCGCACAACACCAGAACCAGGGGACATGCACAAAAATTGAGTGGAGGGAGAGTTAGAACAGACAAAAGAAAATATTTCTTTACCCATCGTGTAATTCATCTGTGGAACTCCTTGCCACAGGATGTGCTGATGGCACCTGGCCTAGATGCCTTTAAAAGGGGTTTGGACAGTTTCATGGAGGAAAAGACCATCACAGGTTACAAGCCATAAGCAGCCTCCTGGTCTTAGAAGTGGGTTTTCTCTGTGCCAGGTGCAAGGGAGTGGCGACTGGACACAGGTATCTTGTTGTCTTGTGTGCTCCCTGAGGCATCTGGTGGGGCCACTGTGTGACACAGGAAGCTGGACTAGATGGGCTTTTGGCCTGATCCAGCAGGGCTCTTCTTATGTTCTTAGTGGTGGTTGCCATATGCCCAGAACTTGCCTGCCATTCATGAACCGTCATCTGCAGGAGATTTTTATATGTAAACTATGTCTAATCCAGGGGTGGCCAACCTTTCAGCATGAATGCTCCTGGACCCTTAATGGTTGTCTAGGGAAAGGCATTTCAGCAGATGCAGCTGCCTTAGCAGCACCATCAGCAGTTGCAGCTGCCAAGATTCTGTCTTCTCACAACTCTTAAGAACGCAGAGGCCCTAATGGTGGAAGGTTGGCCACCCCTGCTCTAAGCCATCAGACTACAGTTGCTCTCTTGTCCTTTTCTGCAAGGCTGTTTTAACCCAGTCATTTTCAGCTTCACTCTTAACTGCGACAGGGGACCCTGTTTTAATGTGTGTTAAACACAAACATTTTCTCGGAGAGCCGTTCCTTCTCCCTGGAAGTGTACATTTGGGGTGTCGCCTCGTACGCGCCTTTTCCACTTGCCTTGTTGGTCTGTTTCCCGTTTTAAAAATTCACCCCTAGTGTGGTCCCGCTCCTCCACTAGCTGAAGGTGAACTGATTGACTGCTGATCTTCCACATTAGAGCAAGGGAGCATTTTCCACCCACTAGCGCGGCCTCTTTCACTCCTCTCCTTTGCAGTGACCAAGAGTTCCAAGTCCGGCTCCATCAACCTGTGGAGCTGGAGCCGCTCTTTCCGGCAAAGCAAGGGGCCTCGCCGGACCGTGCAGGCGGTCATTCTGGCCGAGCTGGAGTGGTCCTCGACGGACCTGCCTTACCTCACCCTCAGCACGTGCCCAAGTAAGTCCCGCTTCAGGCCTGCCACCCTTTGGAATGACACCCCCCCCCCCGAAACATCCTCTGGGTTGGAGTGGGTCACCGTGACTTCATTTTGCTCCCGCAGCAGAAGAGTACGTGTTCTGCGGGGACGAGAAGGGAAGCGTGTGGATGTATGACCTCAGCAACCACTTGTCGGCTTTGAGCGCCGCTGCGAAAGAAGATAGCGCCACCAAGAGGATAGGGCCTTCCCAGGTACAGAGGCAACCATGGAACCTGGCTGTGCTCCAACAGCAGTATTTTTTATCTTGCTTGACAGTGCCAAGAATGAAAGGCTGGCTAGAAATCAGGTGAAGGGCATTCAAGGTATCTCCCAAGCCCAGCCTTGTTTTCTTGCACTGGGTGCAAGAGCTCATGAGCTGACCAGACTTCTGAGCTAAGTTAAGCAGGGTCCCTTATTGTTCAGATGCTTCTGGTCCAGTTTGTATCTTACCTTTCACAGCAAGGTTGTGACTGCAAGTCTCCCTCCCTCTCCCAGCCCAAGGGTAAGTTTCTGTGCTACCCTGGCAGGACAGAGGTGGTGGTTCTGTGGGCAGCCCAGGTCATGTAGTATCCAGGTGCTCAAGGCCTCCGTTTATGACCAGTGCAACGTGGGAGATGGCCAGCGACTTAAGTTCCTTGACTAACATGAATTGGGCAAAAGGCCCTCCTGTGCATATCATAAAAGGGAATAGCTTGGCGCTCTCTCTCTCTCTCGGTTTTTCCGCCGCCTATTGGAGCAGGATGCTGCAAACATGGGTGGCATTAGGACCGAAGGCCTCTTCTAAGAGGGTGCTGCAAGTTAAAAAAAACTAGTTGTATTTAACATCTGCATAGTAGGGCTGCAACCTTTATCTTGACTTGCTAGGGTGTCTCCCCCCCCAAAGGCTGGGTCTGTCTTTGCAGGAGTGTAAAACTTTGACCCTAGGTAATTATGCCACCCAGTCTCACTCACTCCCACCACCAAATGTCTTCTTGTGTTGTCCTTTTTCCTCACTTAGGTCCTCAAGTGGCCAGAACTGAAGGCAAATGGAGAGCTGCTGACAGACGTCCTGGTGAACAACGTGGTCTCGGACCCCACCTTCACGTATCTCGTTGCTTTGACCGACATCAACATTGCCGCGATATGGAAGAAAGCTTAGCTGTGCTGGCCAGGCCCTGTAATAGGCGCCGCCTTTTTTTTTCTTCATTCTGTTTCCGTAGTGCAGTATTTGTGACTGTTCCGAGAATAACCAGAAGGGGGGGAAATATGTATCAAGGCAAGAAAAATCAACCTCAACCAAATTTGTTATTGCCAACACTTGCATCTCTTAACTGTGACTTTGCTTCATTGGTGTATTAAGTGTATTTGTTTTATAGAAAGACAGTATTTAATAAAACTTGATACCAGATAAGTGGAGCAGTGTTTTTTTTTTAAAAAAATTAGGACCAAAAGGAGAGGTAGCCAGGGAACACATTGCGCTCTTAGACAAATAGTGCTGACCAATCTTGTGCATCTTTAGGCCGGCGGAGTGCGCCTCTAGTGTAAGCGGCACAGAGGCCAGCGCACTGTCACCAGACACAGGTGAGTGCTGCCGTGGGAGGGTGGACAGGAGTGGCCAGGGAGGGGCTGTTGGCCGGCATGGCCTGGGAGGGGGCGGGGATGAGCTGGTGCTCATCCGAGGAGGCCCATTGTGGCCTCTGGCACTTACAGCAGGGGATGAACGTCCCCTTTCCCCACGGTCGGCCCTTTAGGCCAGCTGCTGCATCTTCGGCAGGATCAGGCTACAAGCGTGACTCTTGACATACTGTAACTCAAGGGTGGGGAACCAGCGGCCCGCGGGCCGGATCCAGCCCCCGGAGCGATCCGGCCCAGCCCGCGCAAGCCTGGACTCAATTCCATTCGGTCCGGCCCACGCGGGCTCGGACCGGAGGCCGCGTTCACCTCATCCGACTTTTCAAACCCTCCTGGCTGTTAGAGACATGCGCAGAAACAGCCGGGTTGAGAAGGAGTCGAGCGAGCGGTGGGTGGGAGGTAAATTCGTGGGGGGGGGGGGGGGGGGAAAAATCGGCCGGCCTGCAACAAGTTTTCCTTATGGGAAAATGGCCCCCCACTGCAAATAGGTTCCCCACCCCTGCTGTAACTGAACAAAGCAGGAAAAAAATTGAGCATTCCCTCTCTGCTCTCAGACTGAATCCCAGTCACCCAATGCTTGCCCAGATATTTAAAATGTCTTATACTAGTCATGCCAAGACATTTTAAATATCTGGGCAATCATTGGGTGACTGGGATTCAGTGTGAGAGTGGAGAGGGAATGCTCAATTTTTTCCTGCTCTGTTCAGTTACAGTATGTTAAGAGTCATGCTTGTAGGCGGCCTAAAGGGCCAATGCCAGTCTGTCCAGGGCTCACCTCGGGGAAAGGGGGCGTTCGTCTTGGTGAACGACGTTCAGGCTGGGACCATGCTGAATGCCCTGAGGAGAAGATGCCATAGCTTGAGCACGACAGGGTTTCTTTCTGCTGGTAATAAGCGGTAGTTCTAGTCAGACTAGAAACAAAGCATAATTTATTAGCTGACAACTGCATCTGCTTTTAAATCTCTTAATACAAGTCTCTTGGAGGCTACCAGTCAATTATACATACTTCTTGTTACAGTCTGCTATACATGAAACATGAAATCACTTATTTACAAACATGCTAAAAACACCATGTTAAGCTACTCAATTCCTTCTTGTTTGTCTTTAATGGCAACCTAAGAGAGAGACAGAGACAAGACAGCCCATTAGCGAAATGAAAAATCTAGTTTCTCGCAAAGAATCAGAA
Source organism: Plestiodon gilberti rubricaudatus (assembly GCA_026170595.1). Classification (NCBI taxonomy): domain Eukaryota; kingdom Metazoa; phylum Chordata; class Lepidosauria; order Squamata; family Scincidae; genus Plestiodon; species Plestiodon gilberti. The sequence goes on from JANXHW010000007.1 coordinate 55,694,712, forward strand.
ATGTCCTACAGTTTTGACCATTTCCTTGGTCCAGGAGACAGAAGCAATTTCACCAGTCTCTTTCCCCCCAAACATCAGACACTGTGTGGGGAAGGGGAGATCCTCAGAGCCTGGCAAGGAAGATGTTTGCCACCTCTGCACAGCACAAAAGTAGCAAACGATTTAATTGCGTCATATCTATTTTCCTTCATGCTGCTCACCAAACTCTGCCTTGTCTCAAATGGAAGATGTACAGATATCACATCAGACAAGTCAGGAAATTATTACAAAAAGCTACAATGCACACCCCACTCACCACTATAGGTTTGAAGCACCCTCTTTTTGCCTCCCTGGGTGACAGACCTCGGGATGGCTGTCCTTCGTTTAACTATAACATCACTGGAAGGCAGGACACCAATCTGGTTTCGTCAAATGCTTCCAAGGTGCTACTAGGCTGCTGTAGCATCTATACTAGTTTAAAGTTTAGCGAATGCAGAACTGCACTGTAGCTAGCAGGTTAAATCAGCAACAGAAAAACCAGCTGCTTATTCACCTCTCAGGAGGAACCTCTGATTTCAGGCAAGGATTCCGTCTCGCCTCATTTTCCTCAATCCTATATACCAGAACAGTTGACCAAAGGTCCTACCTATCCTGTTTGTTGAATCTGTCATACAGTACAGTACTCCCCCCATATCCGCTGGGGATATGTTCCAGCCCCCTCGGTGGATACTTGAAACTGTGGATAGGAGCGAACACCCCCTCCATGGTTTCCTGAGGGCCCCTCGTCCTGCCTCCCCTGCGGGCAGGCGTGCCCCCCCCCAGCTCTTATTTTTCTTTCAGCAAGCTTTGTTTCTTCCTTAAAACAAACAGAGAAGCAGCCTCCATTGCAGGCAAGTAGAACGAGACTAAGTCCTAGAGAGGCTCCACAAGGTTTCTGTTAACCTTGCAGAGCCTCTCTAGGACTTAGTCTCGTTCTACTTGCCTGCAATAAGCAGCCAGAGGCTGCTTCTCCTGTTTGTTTAAGGAAGAAACGGAGCTTACTGGGGAAAAAAGTAACAGCTGGGGGGGGGTTTCCCCCGCAATCCGTGGATATGGGGGCCCACCATTACATTCACCCAGCAATTACTACTACAGATAAACTGTCCATTACTTGTAGATTTTTTTAAAAAATAGGAAGATACTAAAGGTGTGTGAAATATTAATAGCCTTGGTAGAATCCTTAGTTCCCATGCGACTCAAAGCTGTCTTTCTAAAGGCAACACTTTAAGAGGGTAACTAAGACCCTCCCAAAGTGCTGCAGTTAACTAACTATCAAAGAGACAAGTGTCTGCAGATGCTGCACAGAATTATCTTTGGTAGCATGTCTTAATGTGGGTTTGTCCTTGTTTCCATTTTTGGCTCTGCACTGGCTCAACACTTTGCCAAATGCAGTCTTGGTATAAAAAGCACAAGTAAGATATTGAGTTCTTAGGCAGTATAACCAGCTGTTAGCGCATTTCTGTCGACAGGCCACCCACCCCACCCCATCCATAAGCAGTACTGGTGAGTGCTTCTTACCCTAAATCTTTCCTCCAAGAGGGAGAGCTCGCTGATGAGATCTGTGATGGCATTGGTGAAAGCTTCTTGGGGACTGTAATCAGGAGTAGTCTGAACACGAATGATTATCTTGTGCTCAAGGGGATGAGGAACCTTGTACCCTGCAAACAATACTTGAGGATCTTTCAATAACTGCCTGGGAAAAGAACAGAACGCTGAGATTAGTAGGACTATCATCATAATCTGCCATTTTTACTGATACACATATAGCGCCATTTATACAGAGCATGAAAAGAGAGTTCCCTGCCCGAAGGAGCTCACAAGAAGGATTGAACATGGAAAACAACTAAGGGAGGTGAGGGTGGATGGGAAAGATCCGTGCTCATTTTAGCTACATGTACTTAAGGGCTTAGCTACAGCAGAGGATGAGGTCATAAGGGGTCATGCCAAAAGCTTCCCCCCAAAAAGATGAGTTTTGGAGGAGGGATTTGGAGGAAGCGAGAGAGAACTGCTAACAAGCTAGAGATGATTGTGCAAACGAACCCTTTATATAGTGCTTACTTTTTCTAAAAAAAAAAAAAAAGACTTATTCCTGAGCTAGAAGCTCAAGCAAAAACACCGAGAGAAACAGCCTGAAATGCACTATTTCTCTCCATTCATCCGCCCCTTTCTGGAAACTTTCTGGAAACTTCTACAGACATAGGCCATATCCTCTACCTCTTTTGTTTTCAGCATGGAATCCTTGCTAGCTCCAACTAACAAAGTCAAAACAAAGTACATCACAACCTGAGCTCCTTGGAGGAAGGGCAGTATAAACATGTGAAAAATAAAATAAATAAAATAATTATATTATATATTGCTTACGACTTGATGATGTTCCCAAGCGTATGGTCTTCCTTGTTGATGGTAAACAGACAGGCATTTGGCACTTTCGTATCCTTATTTATTGTAATCCTGCAAAGAGAAGAGAGGAGAAAGTGAGATGTTCAGAAAACACACAGGCCAATGTTCACACCAGCTAATATATACCCAGCAAAATCACTCCAAGCTTTCTGCTAAATACTTCCGTCTTTGTGAGCATTCCCTGGGACACCTCACTCAAGAGACAGAGTCTAGCTGCGGCTTCCGCCCTGAGCAAACCACACAACTGAATTACTGTCATCACAATGGACAAAATAGCTCTACTTAAGATGTAATAATGGGGGAGGGTACACCTCTCACCCTGGACCCCCTTCCCTTGCTCTGCTGTTCCACTTTGACCCTTCATCTCTTCATTCCTCCTCCCTCTGTGCCCAGCAGCTGTGCTATAATCCCTCTTGCTCTCTCCATTTCTTCTCTCTTCTCCCCCAGCCTGAACATCCGATATACATTTCCCCAACTTCATTTCCGCAAATCGTTCCACGCTCTCTGCCACCCTACTCATACGAAGAAGTCTCATCCTGTCAGACCCATTGCTCCAGGTGGCAGAAACTCTGCTGTCAGAGATCCCTTTCAAGCAAAGATTAACAGGAAGTGTGTACCTGGGCCCTGACACGGTCACCCAGCCCAGTACTGTCCACTCTGGCAGAGGCTCTCCGAGGTCTCCGATAGAGAGGGGTCTTTCCCAATTGTTCTACCAGAGATCCCACTGACTAGAAACAGCAGGGATTGCAGGACCTGGATTTTCTACATAAGAAGCATGAATTCAGATCCTACTTGGCTGCCCTTCTTTGGGTCCCAATGTCCTCAGAAGTTAGACAGAGGCTTTTATAGGAACACTGGAAGCTGTCTGACCATCCAGTTCCTGTCTACACTGACTGGCAGCAACTCCCCCCCAAGGTTTCAGACAGGGAAGGGTCTTATCAGCTCTATTTGGAGATGCTGCCAGTCAGAGACTGAATCTGGGACCTGCAGCCTGCAAAGCAGGTGCACTACCACTGAGCACTTGCTCCAGGTGAAAGAAAGAAAGGCTACTACTACCCACTGCTCTGCTGCTGAAGACAGGAGGAAGGCAGCAGGGGTGCGGGTGCACACACTGCAATTGGCCCCCTATGTGAAGCTGCTGCTGCTGCTGCCTGTGCTAAGTCCACCCTGCGTTTCCCAGAGGCCCTGTTCAGACCCGGAGACGGAGACCGATCCCTGAGGGCTCCCGGCCAGTCCTGGAGGGCTGGCGACCCTAGGCAGCAGGCAGGGCCCACCGCAACACACAGACACCCCGCCGAGAACACGTGCGAACAACACACGCGTGTGGCTTCCGGATCACGCCGCCCTTTTGCCCCCGAGACGACCCTTTGCCCCCGTGCCCCGCCCACCCGCCTCTCTCTCTTTCAGGCACCCGTCTGTTTGTCTGTCTGTCCGGCCGCTCCACTCACTTTTTCTCCCCCTCAAAGAGCAAGAAGGACTCGAAGGCCGGAGGCGCGTTCATCGCCGCCCGCTCGCCTCTGCTTGCAGCTCCCGACCCTGCAGGAAACCAAGCCCACTTCCGGTTCCGGCTAACTTTGCCTCCGCTTCCGGTTTCTTACACACCGGCTTCTACGCCTGCGCAGAGCGGCTTTCTTTTCTAGGAAGCTGAGGGCGATAGAGAGTGGCGCGGGCGCTCCCCCTGCCGGTAGAGAGGCGGAAGCTCCTGCTACGGCCTCTTTCTGCGGAGGCTCCATGCGCTTCTCCAACAGGAGGCGCTTTGGCGCCCGCTAGAGGACCATCGCGGTTTTGTAAGCGGACCCCCACCCACATCTCTACAAAGAGAAAGAGTCAGGCGTTCCTACACAAGATAATAATAAGAGCACATGATTGATAAAAGGTCCTTTATTGTACATTCAGAGTTTCTCCGGCTTGGTCGGAGGATGGCGATATCTGTGCATTTGGACCAAATGCAGCTGTTCTTCGCTCCTCCGCTTTGGCTAGGTTACAATGGCACGTTTTATTGTGTGCAAAATCACGTCCTTCCTCCTTAGAAATATTGCTGAGTGCAAGAAGAAGATCATCATCATATACACATCTCACCTGGCTCAGTGATGGACAAAAATATCCAGGGCTGAGACATAAAAGTCAAAACGGCACAGCACCCCAAGGCCTGGGGGATCAGAGCAAAGGGACCCTCTTTCCCAGCATCCTGTTTCCAGCAGTGGTCAGCCAGATATTTCCAGTAAGCTCACTAGTAGGGTTTGAAGGCAATGGTCTCTTTCCCATTGCTACCCCACACGCATAATAACTGGTATGCTGCCTGCCTCTGTGCACATCCATGCCTAACTTCATGGATAATAATAAGAACATTTAGAAGAACCCTGTTGGATCCAGACAAGGATTCTCCGGCTGCATCATGTGCCCTGGGACCAGTGTTTTCAAAGGTGAACTGCCTCTGAAGGGGGGGGGGGGAAGATACCCAGCCAGCATAGTTAATAGCCTGCCATCTTCCTTGAATTTGTCTAATACTAATACCCATTTAAAGCAATCTAAGTCTGGCATCCTGTGACAGCAAATTCCATCAAACAACTTACATGTTTGGGAGCAACTTCCATGGTACCCCACAAATCTATCGTATGAGGCCACCACCAGCAACTTCAACCTGCCTAACAGGAGGACCAACCCTAGTTTGAATGGTTGTAACTTGTAACCCATTCAAGCAGCAGCAGCAGCAGCAAGGCCAGTATCTTCTCAGGGCCTTTCCAGACACTGTGACTTTCACAGAGGAATCATCCCAGCTGCAAACGTTTCCAGGTGGGAGCTGCCCTTTCCAAAATGTACACTGCTAGATGGAAGGATGGTGTGTGCCTCGGGCAAAGGGGTACATGGGCCAAGACTGCAAAGGAGAAACTGTTTATGCCCCCTGAACACAGAAGAGTTGCGTGCATCTGTTTTCAAAAGCACCCATGCCGCCAAGAGGACTAGCAACCTTCTCATTTTTAAAAACGAAGCATGTAATTTTAATCATTCCCCAACTTCTTTGTGATAATCACGGGAGATTTAACAGCCAGCTTTGAGGCTAAAAACTGAACTCTCTCGGTGTAGATTAAATAAAGGTTCATAAAAAAGAAGAACTGGGTTGGTGAAGAACTGAACGTTATTTTGTGCACATTTCCGGAGGATGCAGAGGAATGCTTAATGTCCTCCTTTCTAGGACGGCCTCCCGTTCTCTGAGTTTGGAGGACCCTGCAGGGCAATGTATTCAGTTAAAGAGAAATGGTCCACATTACAGCTTGATGACTGAGTCCTGCCCATCCTAGATCCCACCCCATCCTAGCAGACTACTAGTTCAAGTTCAGAGAGAAAGAGAGCGAGAGCATCGTCATTCCAGGCATTTGGCAGCAGTTCCGCTGAAGGTGGCAAAAATGAGCCTGGCCCAATGGACTGGTTTGGGTTGGAATCATGTCTGCAGGTCCACCAAGCGATTCCGGTCCTGGTTGGCCAGGTTACTCAGGCGGGAGAGCTCCTGGCAGTGGATTTCATCAAGGTTGTGTAACACTTGGAAAAGCCTGCTGGGGCTGTCAGGGTTTTCAGGGTCTGTAGCAGGAAAGAGAAGGCATGCGTAGTTCAAAAAGCTGCCCCGTGCCAAACTGACAACTTCCTCTTCCCCCACAGAACCTGCACTGCAAACTGTTGAGTTTCCTGAGCAAGTGAACTCCTCTGGTATCAAAACAAAGCAGCTTTAAACAACTACACAGTCAGGAATAACGTCACCAAAGAGGAAGAAGAGCATACCTGTTCCAAACACTCCCAGAAACCAATCTGTCTCACCCCATCCTCCTCCTTTAAACCAACAAGGATCCTACCTGCACTTGGGCTCAAATGGAGATCTTCACCGTCACCTTTCGACAATTCCAGATACTTTTCCCTTAGGACAGCGAGAAAGAAAAGTTTTCTGAGTCACTCAACATTCCACGTCCTCACGCTCAGGTCATTCAATCAGAACTGAAGGCTCCACCCAGACAAGTTCAGTACAATACAGACGCTGTACAACTGAAGCAGCATCAACAAGAAATACAAGATAAGATAGCCAGCCAGCCAGCCAGCCAGCCAGCCAGCCAAACGTGTGGTTCTCCACTCAGCCAGCAGAACTCAAAGGGTCCACTCACTTCATCAGTTCCTGCACTCCGAACAGGTGTCTGAAGATGAGTTGAGCCTCCAGGTCTGGATCCAAGGGGTCATTCCACTCCCGCAGAGTAACTCCATGTTGAGTTTTGTCACAGCCCAGGTCTAGAGGCAAAGAGAGGATGAGGATGGAGAATGAGTTTTCTCTGCGTTGGCGTTTATGTGTTCTTCCAGGCGTTTTAATTTTTTTAAAAAAATTCTTAACCAGTATTTAAAACCAATATAGATGCTACAACCACACTGTAACTTTTCAAAAACACATTCAGAGATTTACAGCGCAACCCTATCCAACGTACACCACCAGCGGTGCAGCGAGAACGGGAGGCCCCAGAACGGAAAGGGGATTCAAATCCCCTCCAAAGGCGGCTTCAAAGGGGATTTAAATCTCCCCTCCCCTCCAAAGCCTCCTGCCCTGCCCTCCCCCGCTGGTTACACCAGTGGTGTAAGTTGGATAGGATTGCACTGTTAGAGTGGTACAAGTTTTATTTTTCCAGTCATTAATTAAAAGGACTCCACTTTGTAACAGTTTGTCTTCCTTAACTCTGATGTAATTTGTTAGTTTAGCAAGCACCATTATATTATGCCCTTTATTCTCCCATTTTTCAGTATGGGGGTGGGGGGCAGGGGGTAATGCTGACTGATAGCACATGTTTAACTGTTAAGTTCCTTGGGGGGGTCATCTAGGCTGAAAAGCGGGTATAAAAATATAAGAAATTGAATGACTGCGCAATCCAACTTAACGTTTGTGCTGGTGTAACCAGCAGCCCAGCGAGAACGGGAGGCCCCAGAACGGAAAAGGGATTCAAATCCCCTTTAAATTCCTCTTTTGGAGGGGACTTGAATCCCTTTTCCATGCTGGGGCCTCCCGTTCTTGCTGGGCCGCTGGTTACACCAGCACAAAAGTTAAGTCGGATTGCGCTGTAAAGAAGTTAACAGGTCCTGCTTTTTGTTTGTTTGCTTTAACTCACCGATTATGAGTTTTCATTTGTATTTGTTCTTTTCTTTTTGTGGTTTCGTGTATCTGACCTTTTTAAAACTAAAAGTTTTGCTAAATAAAGAATTAAAGGGGACAAAAAAGTTAGCACGCCACTGGTCCGCTGGAAGAGGTTGACAGAGGATGCAATACCGGATTTGTCCTTCTGGTGGCAGCAACTCCACTTGTCCCCTCGAAAGACGCCCGGGTGGTAGGAGCCCAGCATCCTGCTGTTGTTCACGCAAACTTTCCGCAAGGCCGACAGCCACTGGTTGAGCTCGTTGACACACTGAAATCCATGCAGGACACAGGGGAATTAATGCCCTGCGTGCGTTGGATGATTCAGACAACATGAAGGCGGCTGCCTCAGAGTTGTGGATGGGGTGGGTAGAAGCAACGGCGGTGTCCGAATTGCCGCCGCCACCGCCGCCGCCACCTTTCTCCCTCCACAATGCCTCACGCGGCTGCAGGGCAGGGGAATAAAGAGAGCAGGGAACAGCCAGCTTGGGCGATGCCATTATTGTTCTTTGGGACCTCTGCCATCAGAATTGGGGACAGTTCTTATACCTGGACTCCGTCCTCCAGGAGCCAGGCCAGGTGTTGCTGTAGCCCTGCCAGGTTGCTTGGACTCCACCTGTTGCCCGAGGCGGGTGCCCCAAACCCACTTTTGAAGGTGTTATGGTCCAACCCTCCCCAGGGCCTTGTTGTCAGGATTCCCTGAATGCCAGGAAGCAGCAGGCATTGCTGTGACTTGCATGGTCAGGGCTAGAGGGGTGCTGGACCCAAGGCCACCACACCCTGGCTTTGCCCGGCCTTCTCCCGCTCCACCCAACCAGGCCGCCAACTCTCCTCCGCGGCCTCCACCTTGCACTGCAGGTAGGCTGTCTCCACCTGCCCGGCCTCGGCGGCATAGTAGACGATCTGCATGACGTGGGAGTTGCCAAAACTCTTCTCCTCCACCTTCTCGACGGCTCGAACGTTGGCCAGTGTGATGAAGGAGCTTTTCTGAAAGACAAAACCAGAGAAGAACCTCAAAAGAGCCCATCTGCTGGATCAGACCAAGGGATCACTGAGGTCCAGCTCCTTGTGCCCCCACAGCGGCCAGCCTGGGAAGAGGACAGGCCACCTCCGTTGCTCGCCTGGCAGCTGGCTTTCAGCAGCAGACTGCCTCTAGATATGGAGGCTCCCTGAAATCATCATGGCTAACAGCCACTCTAGAGCTCTCTCTCTTCCATGAATTTGCCTAAGCAGCCCCACTGAAAGCCATCTGTGCCAATGCCTATCACCACATCCTGTGGCAGTGAGTTGCACAAGTTAATCATGCACTGTGCAATGAAGTCCTGTAATTTGTCTGTCCTGAATCTACTGACCAACCATCCCTTTTATTCCAAGTTCTAGTATTATGGCAAAGGGAGAAAAAAAATCTCTCTGCAAATGTGTACTTTGTATAAACCTCAATCCTATATCCCTGCCATAGTCACTTGTTTCTAAGCTAAAAGCCCAAATGTTGTAGCTTTTCCTCATAAGGAAATTTGCTCCAGGCCCCTAATTATTTTGGTTGCCCTTTTCAGCACCTTTCCCTGCTTTCCGAGACCCTTGTTGACCGTTCTTGCACACAGAACTGCAGCATGTCAGGGAGAAGGCTTCCCATGCTGGTTTTCTACGTGCAGGGAATTCATTTGCATAGATGAGCGTTCAGTCACATGAACCTGCTCCTGCTGCAGGATGAAGTGGTACGGCCCTGACACAGGTTTGCCACCTCCAGGGGAAACCAGACCTGCATTTCCCATCAAGACTCTGCAAGCCAACAACCTTTTTACAAGGGTTACAAGCAGCGAGGAATAGGACCTCTATGCCCCGCCAACCTTGCCAAGCCTCTGCTGACTTCTTACCTTGGCGTTGGGCGTCTTGGCATAGGCGAGGGCCTCGCTGGTGAGCGAGAAGTGGAGCTTCTTAAAGGACGAGGAGAGCAGGGGTCCCTTGCTTTTGGACTTGTGTAGAAAAAGCGGCCCCTCTTTGACAACCTGGGTCTGCTGCAGGGTCAGGGCTCTCTGGAGAACGAGTTCTGCAAGGCACAGTCCAACCGAACTCAGCAAGCACAAACAGAACGGTGGAACAAAACTGGGCTGGTACATACCACGCCAGTTAGTTGGTTGGCAATTCTACGAGAGTGTTCCCCCCCCCTCCGTCGTCATAACCCAAAGAATTTGCTCCCTCCCGGCGCTTGCCACCACCACCCCAGCTCCTTCACCTTCTTTTTCCTCTATGTCAATGAGCTGAAGGATGAACTCCTTCATCTGTGCGATGCCCTGTTGGATGGTTGGCTGCAGGGGAGCCATCCAGGCTTCCTTGGTACGGCTCAGGAGGCCCACCTCCATGTTCCCCATGTTCTGAATGGCCTAGAAAGAACAGGAAGTCGCAGGGAGCTGCCATACAGAGTCCTGACCCTCCGTCCGTCTGTTGTCAACACTGACTGGCAGCAGCTCTCCAGGGTTTCAGGCAAGGGGGGTTTCCCAGCTCCCCTTCTGCATGCAAAGCAAGGGATCTAGCAGCAAGAAACAGCTCATCCCAAGTCCAAAGGAGCAACTGCAAGCGAGTGGGGCAGAGGCCTCCATAAATCCAGTGGCGATCCGATGTGGTGAAGTGGTTAGAGTGGCGGATGAGGAGTGGGGAGACCTGGGTTCAAATCCCTGCCCTTGAAGGACCTTTGACCAGGCAGCACATGAGAGAAGCCGTCTGGCCTCCAGTGGATCCTCTGGGAAACCTACACGCTTCCCCTGCGGTTGCTCCCTTCAGCAACTGGTATTCAGGGGTATCCTGCTCCTGACGCTGGAGGTTCCACATATAGCCTCTGTGCAGGTGTGGTGCAACCTGGAATGCCACCTGTCCTGGGTCCACTGCCTCTGTGCTACAAAAAAAACCCCAACCCCCTGACCATGTTCCTTGTGCACTGGTGTGGAACTGGGACAGGCAGGACTTCTGGTTTCTTTTACATGGACACTGAAACTAGAAGTCCCGTCGCATGTCCGGGCTTCACAGCAGTGCGCAAGGAGCGCAGGAAGGAAGGGGAACTGGTCTGCTTCTTGCTGGAGCAAGCGGGAAGCAGATCAGTGCGGTTTGCACTGGTGGCAGGTTGGAGGGAGGCTGTGGGGGAAGACCCCGACCCCCTCCCCCTCAGACCCCTTGCAATCTGCCACGGATGCACCCCACCTCAGGGGGCCTCATGGAGGGGCCGGCCATGCCCCCCCCCATGACTAGTAGCCAGAGGGTCATCGCTTCTCAGGCTAGCCTACCTCACATGGTTTTGGCAAGGATAAAACGAGCTGGAAGAGAGGAGGGGGTTGTCACACAGCACACTCCTGAAATGCAAACCGATCTTCTGTCTGCACCAAAGTCTGGTGCAATAAGAGAGACCAACACCCCCCTCTTCCCCAAAGATCTCTGGCAGGGGGCCTTAGAGGAGTGGGCTCAGGGGAACCCGAAATGGTGGCTTGGGCGCAACAACCCTTTGTGGACCCCACAGCCGAGAGCATGACGTGGGTCCAGATTAACACACGATCCTCTCTCTGGTCCCAAAGGCGAAGACGACGCCGGTACCTTGGCCAGAAGAAGCAGGCTCCGGCTGGTGCGCGCATCGGCGTGTTTTTCCCGTAGGTGGAAGAGTTTGGGGGACATGATCGCTGGAGAGAAGAAGCGCAGGCAGAGGAAGCTGGTGATGGCCACGAACTTCACGTTCTGAAAAGCGAAGGAGGAACGTTTGGGGCGAGGAGGGCTGGTGAGGGCCGCTGAAGAAAGGCTCCCCCCAGTCAGCTCTTCAGAGGAGTCTTCTGGGGAACAAATGATGGTGGCTGGGCTCCAGTCAACGCAGGTTAAACGCCCGCAGAAATGATAAATGTAACAAAACAATAAACCCAACGTCATAAACAAACCCCTGTTGGATCAGACCAACAGGCCCACCAACTCCAGCTTCCTGCTTCCCCCAGCGGCCAGGCAGATATTCCTTCCCTGCTGTTGCCCCCCCCCCCCCGCAAAAGGCATGCAGAGGTACACTGCTCCTGAATGTGGAAGTTCCACATTCTCCCCACCCCACTTTCTCCACAGCACACCTAGATTTATAAACTTCTAACCCAAACAATGCGGAAAACTCTGTTTAGTTCTCTGTGGCCGGGGGGGGGGGGCTTTTTATGGGAGTGCCGCAGGTGGGAGGGGGCCAAGAGGGTGGCACTCTGAGCTGACCTGGTCTTTGTCTTCAGGGAAGTGTTCCCCGACCCTCTTGAAAAGCTGCCGGAAGGTGGCGCGGATAACGGCAGGGCACGCCTTGACGGACTTGGCGATGGCGGCCAGCAGGTCGGTTAGGTAGGCCTTCAGGTGCTGAGCGCTCTGCTGGAGAATGTCACTTTCGCTCTGGATCCGGTGGAGGCTGGAGCACCTGCCCAGGGAGGAGGCACAGCCCATCGTTGACCCGTGTGCCAGCCTTTGGCATCACCCCCATGATCCATCGCTGCCTTGCCTGGAGAACGGGCATTGTAATCGGGCTTGGCTCTCGGGAAATGTGAGGAGAGGGGCCTTTCAGCACAGGCGGGGTGCATTTGACCCCGTGGAGCCACAGTCTGGCCACACAAGCCTGGGATGTGGGGACATCGATCGCTCCCAGGACAGAGAGCGTGGCTCTCAGGCAAACCAAACAATAGTGTATCTTTAAAGAAACCAGCCATTCACCACAGCGTCCAGGCAGTTAGAAGCTGCCATTTCCCCTCCAAGTTCCCCCCAGAATGACACGATGCAGCATCTAGCATTTTTCCAAGGGGAACTGTGCTGGGGGGGGGGGGAGAATGCCAGCTGCCAGAGGAGCACTGCCGCCAAGGTGCCCACCCTGAAAATCGCAGAAATCCCCCACACCAATTTCACCTCCTGCAAATGGAGCAGTGGAACTGGAGCGGCCACTCTGGATCAGTGCTGTTTTCAAAGCTGATAACGTTTAGCCTTTGTGCAGCGCTTTCCAAGGGTGTCAAGCACTTCACGTGTGGCCCTTACAACTGCCCAGTAAGGTAAGTCAGTATCATTATCCCCATATTGCAGATGGGAAGACTGAGGCCGAGACAAGGGGCTTGTCCAAGGCCACCTAGTGAGTTCATGGCAGAGGCAAGGTTTAACCTGATTGGCTGCTCAGACACTGACAGAGCAATCCTATGCATGTTTACTCAGAAGTCCCATTGTAGTCAATGGAGTTTACTCCCGGGAAAGTGCGTAGGATTGCAGCCATAGCCATTATGCTACACCAGTTCTCAGAGCCTAGTAGAAGCAACATGCCAAATTTTGGCAAGTGCACGTCTCACTTCAGAGAGGAAAACGAGGGCTTGCATTATGCAGGACCAACAAAACATCATAATCTACTCAACCTCAACCTGCTTCTGGTCTTAACCACTCTGCAAAGTGCAGCTAACACTGGAGCTAGGCAGATGTCCCCAGTCACCGTGTTCCACAGTCTGGGTGCCACCTCAGAAAAGGCCCTGCATCTTGTACCCACATCTCCAAAGGACTGCAGCTGTGGATCTGCAATATCAGGCGTGCCCCTTCTTCCGTCCTCTTACCCAACTTCTTTGCTCTCCACTTTGCTGGGGTCCATTTCAATATATCTCTTCTCTTCAAACACGCGGTTGACGGTCGGCCCAAGGACAGTGTGGAGGTATTGCATGCCAGCTACCTACAGGGTGGAGAGATTGAGATGGGAACGAAAGGGAGATAAATGGACAACAGGCTGGTCTTTGTGCTTTTCCGGCTTAAATCTTGACTAGGTAAAGGTAAAGGTGACCCCTGACAATTAAGTCCAGTCGTGTCCGACTCGAGGGTGTGGTGCTCATCCCCATTTCAAAGCCGAAGAGCCAGTGTTGTCCGAAGACGCCTCCATGGTCATGTGGCCGGCATGACTCTCCTTGCTGCAGCGCGTAGCATGCGGCTGGAACACGGAGCGCTGTTTACCTTCCCGCAAGCGGTACCTATTTATCTACTCGCATTAACATGCTTTGGAACTGCTAGGTTGGCAGGAGCTGGCCAAGCAACGAGAGCTCACCCCGTAGCAGATTCGAACTGCCGACCTTTCGATCGACAGCTCATGGTTCAGCGGTTTAACCCACTGCGCCGCTGGACTACATTACAACAAACAAATTCATCCGGTACCTTTAGGAAGGATTCCATGGACTTAGAGGCCAACGAATTGCTCCGGAATAGAGTGTTTGGCTCGTCTGAAACAGAGACAGTCACCCAGGGTGAGTGGCGACTGAGTGTTTCTTGGGGGGCTGTAGGTTTTTTATTCTTACTGCCACCTGCTCCTTCATTCCCTGGCGGCAAGACATTCCAGGGGCACAGGGGCCCAAACCAGGCTGAGATCTGCTATCCTGGATCCTTACCCGTTTTGTCCAACTCTAGCTTGAAGAGGAGGTCCAAGAATTCCTTGGCTAACCCCTGGCCCAGAAAGAGCTTGACGAGGTTGACGGAAACCTCTTGCCGGCACTCGGCGGTGGTGGTCTCATCGATTAAGGTGATTAAATGCACTTCTCTGTCCTGTCGGGGAACGAAGGGAGGAGGCAGCTTGGGGACCAATTGCACAGAGGTGATGATGCATGTAACAGCCCAGCCCGAACCAACTTTCCAGCGCCGATGTAGCCGGGCCAACGGGGCATGCGCCGAGTTCTGGGATGGGGAGGCAGCCACGGAGGCCTCCTCAAGGTCAGGGAATGTTCGTGTCTTAACTCGGTGGCTGCATTGCGGCTGCGCCAGTGCTGGAAAGTTGCTTAGGGCTGGGTTGCAACTATCTTAAAAGGGGAAGGCATTTCTGAAGAATTGGGCTTGGGGGCTGTCTTTATTTTGAAAACACATCTCTTTGGATGATGAAAGAAACAGACCGCTCTCACCTGCATGCCGGCTTTGGCTTCCTGGCATAGCAGCCGGACCAGAGGCTGGTAGTGGCTGGATGGGAGTACCGTCTCATCCTGAAGCCGCACCTGGAGGTGTAAGGAGCCCAGGTTGCCTCTGAAAGGGGGGAAAGACAAGGCTACCTGCAGAGATGCTCTGAGAGCTGGTTATGCCCCAGCATGGACCGGGGACCCCTGTCCAGAATCTGCTCCCGCCCTCCTTCTGCATCTCTCTCTGAACATTTCACAGATGAAAATAATAATAGGAACATGCTCATGTTCCAGCATAATCGTCTTGTGCATGTGTTTTCATGCATGCGTATTAGAAAGAAGATGCATCCACCCTGAGATTTCGTTTGCAGAGACTCTCTGGGGAGGGAGCTGAACTCTCCAGAATGACCAATGACTAGGAATTCACACCCCAAAATGTTTAATAAGGCAAAAAAAAAACCCCTCAAAAGATGTGGATTTGCAGGAACAAGGGCCAGAAAATCAGGACAGTTGAACTTGCTTGTTTTGGAGTCTAGTTCTGTTAGCAGATTATTTAAATTGTCCATTATCTTTTAGCCCTTCTAAACAGAGAATCAAATGATTTAAAAAGGTGCTTGAAATTCAGAAAAGCAAACATTCTCTCTCTCTCTCTGGACAGCTAAGTGGAAGAAAAGAATTTCTTAATAATGATGAGGGAACTGCCACCTACTGAGTCAGGTCCGCCTAGCTCAGCACTGCCTACTCTGACTGGCAGCAACTCTGCCAAGGTTTCCGGCTCAGGGGTCTTTCCCAGCTCTACCTGGAGAGGCTGCCAGGGATCGAAACCGGGGCCTCCTGCATGCAAAGCAGAGGCTCCATCACAGAGTCACAGTCCCGCCCCACCCAAGTAACCATATACTTTCCGTATCTTGTGTGAAAAAACAGGCCAACGTAGTTCCCATTCCTCCCCTGGAGACCAGCTGTTCCCCCTGGAGCAGTCGAGACTCACTCATCTTGCCTGGGCTTGGACTTGTCTGGCCGGAGCAAAAACCAGCCTTCCTCCCGCCGAATGGTCTGCAGCTCTTGTACATTGAATACGACCTGGGAGAGAGGGAGAAGTAAAATCTAAGCTCCCCTGTGGACTGACTTGGTCTGCGAGGTCTTCATTGGAGACTCTTCTCCAAGCGTCTATACCTTTGGGGTTCAGGCAGGGGGGCAGCTGGGCATAAAAACATAAGAGCAGCCCTGCTGGCCCATCTAGTCCCCCATCCTATTTTCCACATGCCTCTGGAGGAAGCCCCCAAACCAGGCTTGAAGGCAACAGCCCTCCCCCCATGCTTTTTTCAAAGCAGTCAGAGGTGGACTGCCTCTAAACATGGAAGTTCTATTCCTAACCCTCCTGACTAATAAGAGCACAAGAAGAAGAGCCCTGCTGCTGGCACAGACCAGAAATGGCCACTTGGTCAGGCAGCCTGCTCCCCCCACAGTGGTCCCCCAAATGCCTCTGAAATTACACAAGGAAGGCAAGAGGCAGTGGCTTTGCTCAGCTGTGGCCCTCCAGCAACTGGAATTCAGGAGGTACGCTGCTTCTGAATCTGGAGGTTCTACTAGAGGGAACCTGGAGATACAAAACATTTCATGGCTGTCTTCTCCCCATGCTTTTTCTCACCTTCCCCAGAAAATCATTCTTGCTGACAAGATCCCAGTCCCAAACCTCCACCGTGCAGAGCTTCTCCGGGGACGAGACTTCCAGGTCAAACTCGAAGGTCTCATTCCATCTTGGGTAGCAAGATTTTTTAATCACCTGTCGAGAGAGCACAGTTGAAGCAACTCCAGGCCCCGCTCCGTTGGAAGTGACTTCCAGGGAGAAAAGGGTTCTGCAGCGGATCATGTCAACTCTGTGGCTGGGGCTCCAGAGTGGAAGGTTCTGCCAGCACCCGGCTATACCGCCCCCTGCAGGGCCTGCAGACGGAGACAGAGCAGACGCTGCCTGTTCAGACTGCAGCCTGGGCAAAACCTAATGTGCAAATGCCCCAGGAAATGCCCAGCTTAAATTTCACCTCTGCCATGAGCTGCCGGCCAGAGTAGAAAATACTGGGTCAGGTGGCCCAGAGGTCCAACTCAGTCCAGGGCAGCTCCGTTTCAGAGCCCCTTGCTTTGCATGCAGAAGAAGGGAAGTTGCCCAGGTACAATCCCTGGCAGGCAGCATCTCCATGTCAAGTACGGCTGGCAATGCCCTTGGACAGCTGTGATTTGTCAGACGCTGAGCGGCCAGGTGGACCAAGGGCCAGACTCAGAATAAGGCAGCTGTGCATCATCGTCAAAGGAAGGGTCCTAGGAGCCGTAGGCCACACCCAGAGTGGCCCCAGAGTGGCCCACCCCTCCAGGAGCCGGAGGCAGTGTGATTCCCTAAATTGGAAAAGGAACAGAGAACGGAGAGGAAGAGGAAGAGGAAGAGGGGTGTGTGTGTGTGTGTGTGTGTGTGTGTGTGTGTGTGTGTGTGTGTGTGTGTGTCTAGCACACCGCTCCCCTCTCCTCCACACTTCGTCTTCCTTTTCTAATGGGTGGGAGGAGGACCATAGAGGTGGGACCATAGAGTCCATAGAGGTTGAACCATAGAGGTTGGACCATAGAGTCCATAGAGGTTGGACCATAGAGGAGGACCATAGAGTCAACCAGCCCTGCACAGCCCCCTCCCCACAGCCTGCACTCACCGAGGTTTCCTGGGTCTTGCCATTATACCGGACTCTGACAAAGGGATCCGAGGCCCCGTTCCGGTCTTTTCGAGCCAAATCCCTGGGAAGAAATGGAGGCAAAAGTTGGTGTATTGAAGCTCAGCTTCAAACCCTTTCTCCGCTGCAAAGCAAACAGGGAAAATCTTTCTCAATCTAGCCTACTTCGCAGGGATGCTGTGAATAGGTTCAACGGTTGCTCCTTAGAGGAAGGGTGGGGATACAAATGGCATCAATACATCAGCCTCACAAATAAGTCTCCAAATTGCCACATGCTCAACACGCACCTGTGTTGGCCATTTGCCACCAAAAAATGATGGGTGGGGGACACACGGGAATTTGCAAGCCCCAATTCACGATTATTTTGAACGTGAAAGAAAAAATGAACCATGATTTCTGCTCAAGTTACTGTTCTGGGCCTGCTTCCTGGCAGGAAGGAGGCATGGCCAGATCAGGGGTTCATGCAGAGGCACAACAGAAAGGCAGATCATTGTGTGTCTGCACAGGATGTTCCCGAATGCTCTGATTTCACCTGATCAGCAGGGACAGCACAGTCACACTCCCCACCCTACCCCCATGGAGTTTTGTTGGAAGGAGGAAAAGCCAGATCAGTTACTCATGCAGAGATGCAGATGGCAGCTCACAGTTTGGAAATTATTGTTGCAACAAATGTTATCACGCCAGACGTCATTCAAGCATACCTATATGGAAAAAAAACCACAAAAACACCCAGCACTCTCATCACTTGTGCTGCCTTTTACTCCATTATTCGAAGAGCTCGTGAACTCCCCCCATCTCCCCCCATATCTCCTCCTCCGCCAGGAAGACCACGCTCCAAATTCAGACAGAAAATGGCAACCCGTAGAGATGGCAGTTACCGGTAAGTTTAAATGGTTTTCTTCAATTATGGGTTTGGCTGGGGCTTCCCCCCCTCCCTTTAATGAAAGGATATTTGCTGCAGAGAATTGATGGATACAAAGAAAGAAAGGAAATGAGGAAAGTGCATTGACTTTGAATGCTTCCCTGACTCACTTGGGTCGGATCCTTTGCTAGCAAAGCAAGATTGCACACTCTGTGCCCGGCCAGACCGTTGCTAGCTGGCACCGAGCTTCTCTCCCCTCCATTCCACGTTGCCCTGGTTGTCTTAAACCCCCATCTTACCAGCTGGTGTGGACAGGATTAGGGCCACAGTCCTTGGGCAAGTGTTGCTAAGGTATGCCAATTTCTGAATGATGCTTAAAATACCTTTGAGCTTCTCTCTTCTCCTGCTCTTTAAGCAGACCATTATTCAGATGGAATAGTAAAGGAAGGAGACTTATTTGTCAGGCAAATGAGCAATCTGGCCGATGCAGCTTTTACGCCTGCATTACTAACCTGATCAAAGTGTCCGTTAATTGGGAAGTTGCCAACTCAAATCTCACTATAGCTACGATTGAACTAGGTAGCTATAGGAGACCCCCATCTCTCACAATCTCTTGGCCTGCCTCGCAAGGTTGTTGTAAGGATAATAATGTATATATCAGGTGCTTTTGAACAAGGTGCTAATATTCGTATTTATATAATAAATGCTGATATAATGATCAGTAATTATATATTATAATTAGGACTAAACCCCAATAAATCTAGTCAATTAATTGTATGGCTGTCGGTTGGACAGTTTAGCAGTTACGTTTGCATATTGGTATAAGCAAGTAGTATTTTGATGTGTAGGGCATACTTCTTTCAATGTTTGATAAAGCACATTTGTGTCGCAGGAGTCAGCATCTTGGAAGAGGCATTCCCCTTGGAAGAGACATTCCCACCCATGTGAGAGTGAAGGGGGGGATGCTTCTCCCAAGATGGAGCCGGCCTTCTCAAGTTGTTGTAACTATTCACCTTGAATTCACTATTCAACTATTCACAATTACACATATTTTAAATCTGCTGCCCAGCTGATTGGGAGTAACATTTCCATGGTTAAAGAGGCTTTTTTTTTTTAACAACGTAATCTCACTGATCAAGCAAACGCTAGGCATTAATCCATTTCGGTTTTCCTCAGGCCCAAGAAACACCCATAAACAACATTAGCACTAATTAATAAGGGAGACAGACCACTGATGCGATAGAGCACTGCAGTTCTTTTGTTCTCAAGGAACGGCACAGTTCATTCCCTTCTGTGGGTCAAATGAACGCTTACAATTATCGACACATGATGTAAGTCCAGCTGGGGCACCAGGCAGGCTCAGAACGTTCCCTGACCAAGGAAGGGCTCAGCCGCCGCCGAACGGCCAGGAACGACAGGGCAGGCGGTACTAAGGCAGGCACAACTGCGACCTTGCCCCACTCTCCTGCCTCCGTTTCCCTTCCCTTCCCCTGTTGTCTCCCCTGCGTTTCCTATTTAGATTCCCAGTCTCTTGGGTAGGGACCGGTTGGTCCCCATATGTTTTACAAATCGCCCTGCACAACAACAGAGACGGATAAATACTAGACTAGATGGACTGTTTAGACTGAATCAGGTTATTCTTAGACTAGGATCTGAGTCAGAAGAGACTTACAGCTCAACCCTAACTTTCCAGCACTGAAGCCGTTGTGCCAACAGACCCTACACTGCATCCTGCGGGGGGGGGGGGGCAGTCCCAGAGGCCTCCTCAAACGTTTGTTCCCTTACCTCGGGGATGCATTGTGGCTGCATCGGCGCTGGAAAGTTGGACAGGGTTGGACTGTTAAATATCGTTTATTGTTATGCCAATAAAGGTTGATGATGATGATGATGATCGTTTATTTAGCTGAACATTCCCAGTCATTTCCTTTGTGTTTGTCTCACCTCATTTAATAACACTTGCAGCGCAAGCCTATGCATGCTTACTCAGAAGTAAGTCCCACTGAGTTCAATAGCGTTTACTCCCAAGCTTAGGAGTGCAGCCTTACTATTTGTATAGCACTCCATATGTATTGTCTTAAAGTTGTCCTTGCAACAACCCTGTAAGGTGGGCCAGGATTCTTCCTCTGTATTGCAGCTGAGACTGAGAGGGAGCCGCTTGCTCAAGGTCACCGAGTGGATTCACAGCAGAGGCAAAGTTCAAACCAGGGAGCTCCCGATCCGCAGCTCCTTCTCTCGGCCCCTGTACTGCACCAGCTCCCTCTGACTCTTTCCCTGACCTCAGCTGTAGGATAGGTGGAATACTCCACCAGCTGCCTCCCTGACCCTGCAGCCCCAGCGTTGGCTCTCTCAGGCCGGGCCTACCTGGCATCAAACACCCTGCAGCGCAGCTTCCTGGCGGCCTCACTGCCCACGATCTCAACCTGGAGGTGGATCTCTCCCTGCACTTCCTCATCAGGATCGATTTCAGTGAGGTTCAGCCAGCCGTTGTAGCCTGGGGGCAGAAACGGGGAAAGAAAGAGCAACATGTTCCAATGCAGCAGCCACGGTGGCCTACCTTGCAGGGGTGGCTTGTGGTAAAACAGGATGAAGGCTGTTAAATACCACGCTCTGGTGCCTCGTCTCCTGCACCACCAGCACTGTTTCTACGACAAGCCGAGCAGACCGAGCTCTGTGGCTCCAGGGAGCTTCTGGCTGCAATACCAGTTGCCTGTTGGCTGTCGGTTGGTCAGTCTAGCAGTTAAGGTTTGCATATTGGTATAAGCAAGTATTTTGATGTGTAGGGCATACTTCTTTCAATGTTTGATAAAGCACACTTGTGTCGCAGGAGACAGCATCTTGGAAGAGGCATTCCCCTTGGAAGAGGCATTCCCACCCATGTGCTGATTCTCAAAGGCCAACCACCCCATCCCTCCACCAGAGCTTCTCTGAAGCTCTCAGCACTTCCTCTGCAGGATATTCCTACCTCCCAGTCAAAGTGGCCTTCCACTCTCCTCACAGCTGCTGTGCTCTTTTCAATGTCAACAGTGCACGACTGAACCTTCCCCCTCAGCAGCTGCAATGCTGCTCAGCTCAGGGTTGCAGACAGGGACATACAAACAGACAGCAACCAACCACTTAACTTAAGGTCAGATACTCATGACCGCCGTTGACATGAATGCTAAATGCGCATATCCTGCCATGTCACACCTTGCAACTGTGGAGGTCTGTTTTGGATGGTTGCAAACATAAACAGCAGAGACAGCCAGTGGGGTATCATGGCACAAGTGCCGAGCCAGAGCTGGGTGGCCCTGGGGTCAAATCGCCCCTCAGCCATGAGCTCACTGAGCAACAGTTGCTCTCAGTCTAATCCGCCTTGCAGGGTGGTTGTGAAGATAAAGAGGGGTGGAGGAGAAGAGACACACACAAGCCAAGCTGAGCTGCCTGGAGAAAGGGTAAGATACAGAAAAGAAAGAGTGCAGGGTGGGGGTGGGGGGTTCACAAAAGGGGCTCCTTGGATAGGAGAGACGGTCTTACCTTTGGGGTGCTCAGCCAGGAGTTCATGTGTGATGCAGACTTTCCCAATGACGTCGTCTCGGCTGACAGAAGAAAATAAAAAAGAAATAAGAAAACTGGGGGCCACCAATAAGAAAGCTTTAGCCCTCCGCTTCCCAGGTTATGTATGAATTGGGGGGGGGCAAGATGGGGCAGGGGCAAGATGGGGGCATTCTCACACCCTGGAACCCAGGGCATGGTTTAAGGGACCATGCTGTGGCAGCCTGACCTGTGCACAGTTGAGGGGACACCCAGAAACTCATCGGTGACATCTTATGAGGAGTTGAAACAAAATAAAATCTGCTTATAGCCTGGGCTTTCTTAAATCCCTGCTCTCTTAATTCAAACGCTATGGGGGACAGGCACCTCCAGAGCCAGGAGCTGAACGCAGACAATGATGCCTGCTGCTGCCAACGGAGCCTGGTGACAGGCTTGCTGGGCTCGGGCCTTCTGGGCAGGCAGAAGAGGTTGAGCACCACGGTTTGGAGAGGGAGGCCCAGGGGAAGAGGGAGGGAGGGCCCCCGCCATACCTGAGCGCATCTTCATCCATCACATAGAAGGAGACGCAGTGGAAGGAGGGTGGCAGGTAAACCTCATACTCCTCGCCCCAGAAAGGGAACAACGTTCTCCACACCGTCGCTGTCCTGGCGGGAGGAAGAGCAGAGAAAAGTCCTGAGGCTGGACAGGGGAACAATCACCCACAGTGGGGAAGTTCGAAGTGGAGGGAGCACCCCACCCCACAGCCACTCCCCACCACGACAAACATTTCTTCCCTAGAGCACAGTCTTCTCCTCCTCCCGCCGATTCCAGCTTTGAAACTCGTGGAAAGTTCTAACTCAGACTCTCACAGCGGGTTGCAATAAATGTATTATAAAAACTGAAAAAATGGAATTTAAAAATACCCCAGATAATTTAATATGAAAGATGTATTGCAGAGCACAAGCCTATGCAGGCTTACTCAGAAACAAGTCCCATTAAGTTCAGTGGGGCTTACTCCCAGGGAGGGTCAGCACGTCCACGAGGCCAACTGACTGAAGCAGAGATGGGGGGGCGCTCATCTCTGTCCGCCTACTTCACTGCCCCACCTTCTCCTTCCACTCCCTAGATTGAAAAAGGAAGAGGGGGACAGAGAGGAAGGGGAAATGTGGAGGGGGGGAGAGTGCTGAGCTTGAACATTTGGGAGGTGCAGAGGCCGACACATCAGCGGGTGAGGGGGGCAGCATTTGGTAGGCCGCCTCAGGAGGTCTGGGGCCAGCCCTCCTCGTCCTCCCAGGTACATTTGCATATGAGTGCAGCAGCCTTAGTATGACACGAGTGACATATTAGATCCGAGGCAGTACCTGGGGAAAGACAATGACCTATTAACATATGACCCTAGGCAGATTTCTCAGCTTGCCTCCTCCGGAGCCGGATGCATCTTCTCAGTGCAGGTTTTCTGACACATCGTCTCTCCTGCTGCAGGAGAAGGTCCCAGAGCTCTGTTCCCCCACATCCTTCAACTACAACTCCGATCACGCGTGATCTGACACGGGGGGGGGGGGAGTCCCCAAGCCTTGCCCTCAGGTTGTCCTGTTTGGGGCCCCAGAGGAGTGGAGCGGGGGGGGGGAGAAAAGAGGACCAAAGGAGGACGTTTGAGCATCCACCACATACCTGATGATGGCTTCGTTGTCGACTTTCACAATGCAATAAGGGTCACTGCTGCCTGTACTGAAAGCAAAAGAAGTCAAGTCAGTTCTCTGGGACAGCAGCAGATTCCAGGTCGCTTTCGGAACCCCTGAAGCTCTTCATGCAGGGCCAGACGGTCTACCCAGCCCAGCGCAACTCTGGCAGGCAGCTGCTCTCTAAGATCTCAGTCAGACTTTCTCAGCCCTACCAGGAGATGCTGGGACCTTCTGCCACTGAGCTACGGACAGACGAAGCTGCTGTCTGCTGAGTCATAGACCTGAGTCCGTTGACTTATTGTCTACGTACACTGACTGGCAGCAGTCTCCAGGGTTTCAGGCAGAGAAGGGTCTTTTCTTTCCCAGCCTCGCTACCAAAGATCCTTGTAACTGGAGATGTCAGAACTTGAACCTGAGAAACCCTGCAATGTGTGTGTGCTCTGCAGCTGCTACCGAGTCACAAGCCCGACCCATGTCGAGCCTCCCCCTAACTCTCAGACTAACGTCCCTCACAGGGTGGCTATTCTGTGGCCAAAAGGGGAAAGAATTCACATATACAGTACACAACCCTGGGCAGGATGCAAATATAAGACATCATTTTCCTAGAGTGGAGCACAAGTTCTTTCCTACTAGGTTGCCTCCCTCCACCCCCTGCCCCATCAAAGATACTTTTAGACCTCACAAACTGTGGCTTTTGTTGCAGGTAGCAGGGAACACACCTCACGCAACAACCATCACAACCAAATCCTTTGTATTTTGAATGGTTTAATGTGGATCTTCTCAGCTTAGCAAAAGGGTCTCCCTGTTGACTCATTTTCACCTTCAAGAAAAGTCTTAACTCGCAATACCCTGGACACTGGACAAACTGAGCCATTAACTAAAGAGGATTGCATAAATAGATATGAACTTCTGTGATTCTGAAAGAACACACAGATTTAGGATATATTTAGAAAATGCTTCTGTTCTGCAGAAGTTCTCAGAATCTATATAGCTCTAGCATTCCCGTGTAGGATCAATCTAATTTTTTTTTTTATCACACCAACTATTTTTGTCCCTTTTGAAAAACAGAAATGGTGGAAGGTTCTTTAACTCAATCTTTTTTCCATTGATTTTTTTTCCCTTATTTGGGCTCATGTGTAAAAATGTGTTTCAACATTCCAAAATCTGATGGAATTCAACTGGAGTGGAACCAAACGGATGTCATAGACAGGGTTGGCCCATCCATGAGGCTAACTGAGGCAGTCGCCTAAGGTAGCAGCTTGGCAGGGGCACCCACCTCTGTCAGCCCACAGGCAAGAAGAGCAGTAGGCTAGAGTTTTGGATACACCTTCAAGTCTGCCTCCAGCCTCAGCTCTGAATGGAAATGTTTTTTAAAAACCGAGACACGGAGGGTTTCAAGAAATCGTCTTGACAAAAAGCGGAGGCTTGTCCAATACACTCTGCTGGGAAATACTGTAATCTCTCAGCACCACACAGGAGCCTCCGCAGAAATCTCAAGTTTCTGGGCTGCAGAGAAAGAGCAGAAAACCACGCTTGGCTGTGGAAACAAGGCTGGCAGCCCAGAGGTGACAAACGTTTGGCTGCCAGGAAAGGGATTTCAAACCAGTTCAAAATGCACAAGAGGGGGAAAAAAAACTTCTAAGCAAAAAAACGAAACAGACTGGAGAGTTGGGTCAAGTGGAACCCTAAAATGGTTCCAGTGTAGACAGAGGACAGGCAAAGGGTGTATTTATAGAGCCCAAAGTCTCCAGTCCCCCCAGTCTCGGGGGAGAGACCCTCCCCCCTTTCCACAGACAGCCAACTGCTCTCCCGGGTCTTGCTTCATTTACCATCGTCTCAAGCTACAACATCTCAATCTTCGCTTCGGCTGAGGCACAGACGAGCCCCTTGAGAGCTGAGCCTCTGTCTTCCCGGATATCATTTCCAGCAATTAAATGTGATTTGTTGTCACATTTCTAAACTCCTTTCAACAAAGGAGGACCCACGTCAGTATACAGCGTACAACAAGATCACAAAACCAGCATTAAAAAAAAACATTATGATCCCCATACATATTTTGTATGCAGAAAGTCAATGAGGGGTTTCCAATTACCCATAAAAGTAGATATTGACCTCTCTTTAACTAAAGAGGTAAGTTTGAACATTTCTGCAAACTCCAAAATCTTTAACCACCAATTGAAGGTATCGCTGCCA
The DNA here is from genome assembly GCA_026170595.1 of Plestiodon gilberti rubricaudatus. NCBI lineage: Eukaryota > Metazoa > Chordata > Lepidosauria > Squamata > Scincidae > Plestiodon > Plestiodon gilberti. The sequence goes on from JANXHW010000007.1 coordinate 55,720,127, forward strand.
TTTTCCAGTTTTGTGCATAAACTCACTGCTACTATCATGTATAAAAACAAAATTCCCAGTATTTGTTTCCAATTGTCCGTCCATCAAACCCAAAGGTTTCTAGACATTAAAAATTGCCAACCGTTGGGAGCACTCCAGCGCACTTGCGCATGAACGCAGCCGCAGGGAGCCCAAAGCTGCAGTCTCACAATGCGCTAGAGACATAAGCCCACCCCTTCAAAGTGCATTGAAGGCATGGAGGAAGGTGGGGTATTGTGCCTGCTGACCCCACATCTAGACTCTACATGTTCAGTGGGAGGTGTGATTGGAACATACAAACTTCCCAATAAAGGGGAGGGGCCATAGGTAGCGGAGTGAGATATCAGGTTCAAACCCCAGCAGAGTTCCCAGGACGACAACACTGACAGTAGTGCAATCCTATCCAACTTACGCCACCAGTGTAACCAGCGGTGCAGTGAGAACGGGAGGCCCCAGAATGGAAAGGGGATTCAAATGATCCCCTCCAAAGGGGGATTCAACAGGGATTGAAATCTCCCCTCCCTTCCAAAGCCTACGCCCGCTGGTTACACTGGTGGTGTAAGTTGGATAGGATTGCGCTGTGAGACAGACAGATCAAGGGAGCTTTGTATTTTCATGCTCACGCTTTGCACAGCGATCACGGTGGGAACACCGCAGCTTTCAGCTCCATTTCCTGATTTGCAAGTATTTCCCGAAGAACATCAAGTGGCCACCAGATTAGAAGAAGGAAGCTCTCCACAGGATGTTTCTCCATTTCTAGTAAACGCCCGCCGCGGTTTCCAGGCCAAGGCGCAAAAAAGAGGGAAGGGTCAGCCCCTTAAAATAACAACCCTCAACAGGTCCATGGTGCGTTATGAGCATGCAAAGTGCTCCTTGATGCTGGCCTTCCAACAACCCTGCAAGGTTGAGCAGATGGGGGAGGCAGAGGGGGGGCAGCTTGCCTGAAGGTCCCCGTGGGAGTTCGTGGCAGAGTAGAGGCAAGAGTCATAAGAACATAAGAAGAGCCCTGCTGGGTCAGGCCAAAGGCACATCCAGTCCAGCTTCCTGTATCTCACAGTGGCCCCACCAGATGCCTCTGAGAGCACACAGCCAACAAGATAACCTGTTTCCCGTTGTCACTCCCTTGCACCTTGCAAGATGCACAGAGAAAACCCACTTCTAAAACCAGGAGGTTGCTTATGGCTTGTAACCTGTGATGGTCTTTTCCTCCATGAATCTGTCCAACCCCCTTTTAAAGGCATCTAGGCCAGGTGCCATCACCACATCCTGTGGCAAGGAGTTCCACAGAGTCAAACCAGGGAAGTCCCAGTCCACAGCTTAGGCTCTTCACCACTCCGGTTCATCAGCATCTTTTCACACCCTGGTTCTGTTACTAACTTCAGAGTGGTACCCGTCATCATCTCAAGCACTTTGGACCATCTTAGATAAGTTTCACGCAAAATAATCTCAAACTCTTCTGTTTGAAATAGAACATATAAAGCTTGACAAAATAAGTAGCGATCACTATTTCACTGGAGAAAAACATTTTAGTCTTTTTTAAATGGGCCCAGATTTGTGAAAAGCTTATTTTACAGACAGAATACATACAACGCTGATTTGGCACTGGCTATCATTTGTGGGGGTTTGCTTAGGTTCCAGACAACCAAAATATTTTAAGTTCAGAACCAGTTCACTGAGAAAACCTCTCTGAACCGGTTCCAGGTTCAAGTTCCAGTTTGGTTGGACTTAATGGAAAGACCCTGGTTGTGTCTGAGTTGTATCACTTTAGAGGCCGTTAAAGGATCCCACAACTGAATGGTACCTCGTAAGGGGACAAAACATCCATTCCCCACATGTAGAAAGCTAGCATGTCAGGACTGGAGCTTAGCCATTCCCTGCCATGCTAATGTGTGGGGATTTATTCATTTGACTGGAGGCACCATCATTCCTTCTGCCTCCAGGAAAGAGACAGAAAACCAAGTACCAGTCACAATAGACATGATGGCATTTGGGGACATTTCTGCTTAGGTGTTCATCTACAACTTGGAAGGCTGCATGCTTCTAGTCCTCATTAAAATAGAAATACGCCCCCCCCAAAACACACACACACACACACACACACACACACACACACACACACACACACACACACAGTTTCTGCGAGAACATGATATTGCGACAGCCCTGCCTAGGAGGGGTCATAAACGCATTCCTTCTCACTGTTTTAAGAAAACAATCCACCATTCACTGACACAGCTGGAGGCAGCGAATATAGGCATGTAATGGAGCCCACAACAACTGGATTATCCCGGTTTCAGCACCTGAATTATCCACAGGCTAGGTGTGTTGTTAATCATTTGCCTGTTGAATGAAAGGAGATTCCATTCTGTTGAAAAATAAACAGCCATTTAAGTGTGCAAGTTGGCAGTGGTAGCTAGGAAGGACAGGCATTTGATTTACATTTACAGAGGGTTGAATTTGACCTTTTTAGCTACTGGTTTCTAGTCCTCATGGGATAAACGTACGGTAATATGGTAATACGGTATCCTGTAGTACGGACACAAGTGGACTTAATTGTCAGGGGTCACCTTTACCTTACCTAATAGGTCTGTAATCCTAAACAGAATTTCAGGGGTAAATCAAACAGGGATTTATTTTGCCAAGTAAAAATATTTACTATTGGCATGCATGGGTGGTTTCAATTTGAAACCTTACAGAACATAACATTATGCAAGTCTTAAAAAGGAGATTAGCAAGAGACCATAAGATGAAAAATAGTACTTCTTTTTATGGGGGAGGAAGGAATCTGTGCAAAGCGCTTCTACTTTGTTCATGTAAAAAAAATATTTTTAGTCCACATATTGCTCTCCTTTCCCTATCCCTCCACAACACATAAACCAAGAGATTTCTCACCCCTAACAAAACATGTTTTTCTCTGAGAGATCATCAAGCTGTTAGTATTAAATAAACAGTCCTAAAAGGTCACATGCAAGATCATTTCCTCCCTTTGCAAGGTTTTATGCTTTGTTGACAGAACAGTAAGGTCTCCAGTACCCAGGAGAGTTTTCCAGGAAAAAAAAGACACTGAGGGTTAAGAAACTGGTCCTATTATTTCTAATGTAAAATTTAAACAGGGTGGAAGGAAGATTAGCCACTGCAAAAGGGAACTATAGCAATACAGCAGAAGTGGGAAGGGGGGGGAGAGAAAAGGTCATTTGCAGCCATCTTTTTCGTTGTCAAAAATGAAACCGTTGCAAAAATATTTATGGAAGTTCGTAAGCTCTCTAGATTTGTCTGCTTAGTGGTAGATGAAGAAGCTGGCCCCTTTGCATGCATTTGGCCTCTGGAGGAACATTTTGAAAAAGAATATCACAGAGCTTAAAAAAAGGTGCGGGACAGGGGGCAGTCAAAACTACCCAGCAGGTTAGGAGAAGCCCCGCATTTGGGGCTGTTCAGTCTAGTAAAAAAGAGGATGGGGAGAGAACATGATGGGCTATTAGACTGTGAGGTGCAGGGAAAGGGTTTTCTCCCTCTCCCATAATATTAGGAGCCTCTCACCCAGTGAAACTGACTGGCACAGGGTTTAAGACAGACAAAAAAAGGCTGCACACTTCATGCCCTTACAGAACTTGTTGCCACTGCCACAAGATGTGGAGGGAGAGGACTACTGGCTTGGACGGCTTTAAAGGGTGAGAACAGGAGACAAATCTTAAGCCAGCAGCCAGCACCACATCATGTGGCAATGAGTTCCACATTCATTCTCCAGTCTTTGGCATAAGCACACCACTGAGGAATACACAGAGGCAGAAAAACAGGTGCAGCTGGAAGGAATGCATGCAGAAGGAAGCTGGCTGGGCTGGAGTCCGGATTGCAAGGGCACCGTGACATTTCCAGGCCAACTCTCTTTTTAATATATTAATGGAGCGGCCTTCTTGGCTGTCACAAAAGGAAGAACACAATGCAGAGGGAGGGAGGGAGGGAGGTGCACTAGATGACCTGGGGCACTCACGGGTGCGTGTGGATGTGTGGAAGAGGGGCCTTGGAGTCTCCTCTCCGGGGCCTCTCTTATTTCATCAACTGCTACCAAAGCGGGGGCTGAATCTTTGAAGGATTCCTTACAAAGCAATCGGCACAAAAGAGTCATGATGACAAGAGGATGTAAAAGGGATCACCCTTCTACAGCTGATCTGAGGCGGGTGGGAGGTAGCGAGGGAAATTTTTTTTCACCAGGTCTTTACTACAATCAGCCCAGCCTGTAATTGATTTGCCTTTTTTAAAAAAATCCATTTTCCAGGATTAACATCTCCCACTTCTTCTTTTTTGCTATTTACGAGCAAAACACAGGAACAGCAAGTTCTGGGAGAGTTCAGCACAGGGGAGCCAGCTAGCTGCTGGTTCTAAACCACACTTCATTGCTTTTACTGTTATTTCATCAGAAGTCAAGCAGAATCTGAACCCAAACCCAAGCCCAAAAGGCGGGTCAGAAAAAGTTCTTCCAGTGAACTGAAACTGAATCCGACCCAAAAATCTCCCCGTTGCCTTGATTCTGAAACAGAATCAAACTCCTAAACACAGGATAATCGATTCAAAATAAGTAGTCCAGTGATCAGGTAGCTTTCAGTTTTATTTTTTAACATTTTATTTACCTAGTTTTTAAAATCCCATTGTGGGCATTTTTTTTTTTGTAAAAACCTTTTTAACAATTCAAAAATACATAGTTTTACAAATAAACAGTTTTTCCCCACATGTTAAAATAACCGTAAAACACACACACACACACACACACACACACACACACACACACACACACACACACAGAGAGAGAGAGAGAGAGAGAGAGAGAGAGAGAGAGAGAGAGAGAGAGAGAGAGAGAGATCCACTGCAAGGCAAGCAGTTTGATATTATTTTGCACGAAACGTATTTAGCATCGAAATCGGTTACCCGACCACTTTTGAAAGTGGGCATCGGAACCATTGAAAACATACAGACAAACCAGAACTGGAACTAAGCCCACATGTTCAGTGGTTTGACTCCCTGGTGTTTATCTCGTGTGTTGATTTTTCGGTTTTGTTGCAAGCTGCCTCAAAAAACGAAAGATTGAGAGTTGGGAAATAAAGAAGAGATTCCAACCGCCACATTGTTTCCTTCTAGCCACACCCAAGCAGAGGCAACTAGTAGCCACCAGCCATCAGCATCTCAGCTGCGGCCAGCCCATCTGTGAGGCCACGATCGATACAGATTTGCACCAGCGGCGACAACGCAAAAAAACCGGAAGTCCCACACTTCCGGGTTCACAGCAGTGCAGAAGAAGCATGGTAAGGGTTTTTTTTTACCTGTAGTGCAGAGGCGGTGGAGGCTCAGGCGGCATAATCTGCCCCGGGTTCCAGCCCAGCGACGGAGATCCTTTTGAACGCAGACATCTGAAAGCGGGCCCTCCCATGGCTGAGATGTGGCCCTTTTCCATTCCTCCCCACAGCCTCTGTTTTTCCTTTCCCTCAGTAGTCCGTCTCTTTGCCTAGACTCAGAAATGACTACACAGACATACCCAGTTCTCTGTTTCTGAGGAAGACGGGTCAAGCCAGCGAGTGTGGAAAAAACAGGAAGCAAATTCAACGGCGACAAGATCGAGGGATGTCTGTGAGAGTCCTGACATCATCGGAACCCCTCTGCTGGGTCAAACCAAAGATCCATCATGCCTAGCCAGATATACCCTTGGCGGCAGCACATAGAAGTGGCAAAAGCTGAAGGGTCATTTGCCCCAGTCTCAGAGGTATAATGCTTCTCGACATGGAGGCTCCATTTTAGCCACCATTGCCCATAGCCCTCAGTAGTCCCATCTCTTCTACGGAGTCGTATAATTCTGCTTTGATATAAGGCACCACTGCAGGTTTAGTCCCAGAAACATATTACAAACTTGGAAGGCAGTATTAGGCCGTGTGTCAGTATACGCGCCCTTCCAAGTTATACAGAACTCTTCACCAGACAGAAGAGAAGCAGTAGTTTCTTCTCAATTGTACGGACTAGAAGTCAGCAGAGTTGAGGCTTGTGGGATATACAGTACCTTCTTCTTTTACTAGAACCTACCCAAGGTCCGCCAACCAGATCTATGTGCAGCTAAGCAGTGGCTCGGGGAAGTGAAAGTGCACTCAGAATTAAGGAGCCAGGGTGCCTCTGAGCATATGCTAGACCCAGGAATGTACTTGTAAAAGCGCCTTTCACACAAACATCAATTCCTAGTATTCCTTCAAGCTTTGTTTCAACAGCCTAATGGGTCAGGAGGGGAAACTTTCTTGCTGCTGCTACAGTACTCCCCCCATATCTGCTGGGGATATGTTCCAGGCCCCTCCGTGGATACTTGAAACCGTGGATAAGAGCAAACACTCCCTCCATGGTTTCCTGAGGGGCCCCCACCCTACCTCCCCTGTAGGCAGGCATGTGTGCACCCCCCCAGCTCTTATTTTTCTTTCAGCTAGCTTTGTTTCTTCCTTAAAACAAACAGAGAAGCAGCCTCCATTGCAGGCAAGTAGAACGAGACTAAGTCCTAGAGAGGCTCTGCAAGGTTTCCGTTAACCTTGCAGAACCTCTCTAGGACAGTCTCATTCTACTTGCCTGTAATAAGCAGCCAGAGGCTCCTTCTCCTGTTTGTTTAAGGAAGAAACAAAGCTTATTGGGAAAAAAGTTAAAGCCTGGGGGGTCCCCACGATCCGTGGATAACTGAAACCGTGGATAGCGAATCCGTGGATATGGGGGCCCACCTGTATTTATTAAATTATCAGGAGTTTCTGCCATATCTGGTTAGCAGGCTCTTAGCCTTTTGACGATTAGAGACCCCCAATGGATTGCCCAATATGCCCCCAGACCCCCTTCGCCAGACTGTCGAAATCATCCTCATCCTCCCCAGTCTTATTAGGTACCAGCATGACTTCAACAGATGTCAATAGCTTGGTTGTACATACGTATGGATAGTTAGGAACAGAACGCCTCAAGCCGTATTGATAATGGTGACAGTTAATAGTCTAACCTAACGACATTTTTTAAATTGTTCAGAGATAGAGTCCCATACCCCCATCATTTGGTTCCCATAGCCCCAAGGGGTATGGATACCCCCGGTTAAGAATCCCTGTTCTAGAGCATATTGACAAATTAAAAATTAACAAATCATGGAGTCTTAAAGAACTCAGATGTGAAAATGCTGATCTTCTAACAGAAACATGTAACCTGTCCTTTCAATCAAGCTCCATGCCAGAGAATTGAAAAGTAGCTAACACAACACTGATATTTAAAAAGGCATCTGCATGGGGTGGGGGTGGGGAATCCAGGAAATTACAGGTTGCTCAGCTTAACATCTGTTCTGTGTAAACAGGTGTAAAGAATACTGGTAATTCAAGATAAAAATTGTTAAGGATATAGAAGAACAAGCCTTGCTGGTGGAGAATTAGCATGGTTTCTGCAAAGGTAAGTCCTGCCTCACTAAGCTTCTTGAATTTTTGAGCATGTCAACAAGCTTGTGAACAGAGGCGATTCAGGTGACATGGAAATTCAAAAAGCTTATGACAAAATCCCTCGGCAAAGGCTCTTGAGTAAATTCAGCAAGTCCTTTTATAGAGTGGTAACTGGTTGGGGGGGGGACGGGGATGGACGGACATGACTGAGACATAAAAGTTTGCATGATATGGAAAGTTTTTCTCCTTTTCTCAAAATACAGAACTAGAACCCGAGGTTATCCAAGGAAACTGACTAGCAGGAGATTTAGGACAGACCAAAAGAGGGTCCCCTTCATACAGCGCAGAATCAGTCTGTGAAATTCTGTGCCACACGAAGTTGTGATGGCCACTAGCTTGGATACCTTTGAAGGGAGGTTGGTTGGGCAAATTCCTGGAGGAGAGGTCTCAGGGCAGCTATATGCTACATCCAGGTTCGGAGGCAAACTGCCTCTGAATGTCATTTGTGGGGAGGGGGGAATCTGCCTCCATTGTCTGCTTGCAGGCTTCCCAGAAGCAGCTGGGGGTGGGCCACTGTAGGTCTGCTCCACCAAGGCTCTTCTTACGTTCCTTGCAGAAAATGGGGGTGAAAATGTATGTGGATTTTGGAAAGAACAAGGTCCCCAAGTGGGAATCCTGTAATCTAATTAATCAATATGAATGCACAGCGTTTTCTCTACGAAGACAGGCAGATTTACCTTCTTGTCCAACACAAACCTCTTTCCCACTAGTTTATTCATATTATTTTTCACATTTTTCTATATCTATACATAGTGTAGGTATTTATACTGGTTCTGCCAGAATTGTCATTCCCAGCGGCCCTGGGCGACTCAGTTCTGCAACTGGAAATATTCCAGTGTCGGGTTTTGTACCACGTCCACACCAGGGCCCTTTAGCCCTGCTGAAGCACCTGCTCCTCAAGCAACGAGGGGAGCGAGCAACTATATTCCGGTTCCAGACTGCACTTAAAATAGCACTATTTCTTAATTTTTATTTCTAACATATTTTTATCCTGCGCTTTCCATTAGATTTGAGGAATACTCAAGGCAGCGAGCAATATTTCTATTACAATATTTCTATTAAAGTAAGGAATGTATGCGCAGCAACATATCAATACTACAAAGAAAGCAATCCAGTTGCCTAAGGAGCAAAAGTTATCAAAATATTTTTATCCTATCCTTCCTCTGAGGTCCTTATTTTATCTTCACAGCAACCTGTGAGGTTGGTTCAGAGATGGCTACTGGCCTCAGGTGAGCTTCATGGCTGAGCAGGGATTGGAAGCTAAGACTGCAATCCTATACACAAGTGTCAGCTGACTTCTGAGTAGACGTGCATAAGATAGCTCTGTAGGTCTCTTAATTCCTAGTCTAACACTCTAACCACTAAAAATAGCTAATATATGGGCAACCCAATCCTGTCTAGCAGGACACGCCGGCGCAAATAAGGCGCTCAACGCATCCTACGCAGGATTGGGCCTGCCCTGGCGCAGCCAGAGGCCTCCTCGGGGGTAAAGGGATGTTTGTCCCTTTACCGCCGTGATGGGCTACTCGGATGTGCGCCAGTTATTTTGCTGGCGCACATTCGAAAGCCCCATGTAATAGCAGCCAGGCTTGAGAAGGAGGATAGGATATGGCGGAGGAGGTCGCCTCCGATCTCTCCCCCTTCCCGTTCCCATCCGACCAATCCCACCCCGCAGAACGCCTCGTTCCACCCTCCCCATGCCCCTCCACTGCCTGGTGGGGATTTACCTTCCCGCCGCGGTGGCGCTCCATCCTGCGGCGCCAGAGGAGCGGCGTGAGCCTCTCTGCCAGCACCGTCTACTCTCCAGGTGCTGCAAACGTGCTTTACAGCACATTCGCGACACACTAGACTGGCGGAGCAGTGGCTCCCCTGGTCTATTTCTAGACCGGATTGTGCTGCAAATCTAAACTTTATCAGATGCCAGAATGTCATCCGAGAGGGAGCCACCAAGATTCATGAGGCAAGGAGTCCCATAGCCTGGGCACTGTCTGGTGACCCCAGCAACAACCATGCCTCTGTTGGCAGTCAAACACAGTTTAGGACCAGGGCAATAAGCAACACGTTCAACTGGCTATATTCTCATTAACATTGTGCAATGCCCACCCCCAAAATAGAGGCAAAAACAGGCAGGATTGCCGACGAAGATTACCGCCCTACATTTAGATCCTAAGGACATTGACTTAGAAGTCAACAAGACTGTTGTGGGTCCTGCAGCGGACAGACAGACGGACGGACGGACGACCACAGCTGCCCCTCTGGAATCTGGAATGAGTTAGGAAGCCTGGCAAAAACATCTGTGTGTTTCAAGCGAGAGCAGGTGTGGATGGAGACTACAGGTGTGTCACCTCATCTCCCTTGTGCCTAGGCTGGCAGTCCACAGACTGACCTCGTTCTTGTAAAGTCCCATCATGCACATAAGGAGCGCTATGCAAAAGCAATATTTGACCACCTCAAAGGCTTTCTATCAGCCACTGTCCTCTCACTCCCAGATTGCCACCTACAGTGTAGGAGGAAGACTATTGGCTCACCTGGCAGGGGTGCAGCAAGGTTTACATATGGGAAGCACAATGAGCGTGAGATGCTAGCTGTTAATGCGCAAGTTTGAGAGTCAAGCAGGGCTCTTCCTCAATCAGGACTTTCAGAAGAACAAGGAAACCAATCTCTTTTGGGAGGAGGACAGCATAATTCCTCCCCAGTTAGCCCATGCCTGCTGCAGGCTTTCTCCAGCCCCACCCAGGAGGAATGCTTGTGCCCAACATTTTAAGAAAGCCATTTGATACAAATGAATCCGAATGGCAAGTTATTGATCCCCAAACAGGCAGCTTTTCAAAAAGAAGGAAGGGCCAAAAGGAACCCAGCAGCAGCATCCCACGTGTGAGATCCTGGGAGTAAAAATCCCACAGTGAAACTTGCTTCCGAGTCAACACGCAGAAGAAGATTGTACTGCTGGCATAACAGCACAACAACAGAGTCTGCGATCCCAGTCACCCTTACTGGGGAGTAGAATTAGCTGCAATCAGTCCAGCTTATTTACGAGTAAACATGTACACTCAGATTGCCAGGCACACACGGGGGGGGGGGGGGAAGAGAGAGAATCACAGAAAACGTGCAAAAGGAAAACACACACACATACACACACACACACACACACACACACACACACACACACACACACACACACACACACACACACTTTTTCTTTTTAACTTACATGTCTTTGGCTGGCAAGTTTTTTCCTTCAACTATCCGAATAAACAACGAACTTCTCTTAGCCATCGCTAATCCAGATTGCGGGGCAAAGCGGGAGCAATATTAACGGCTTTTCATCATGTTGGACCAGGGCTGCTTGCTGGCTGGTCTGATGCCCTAGAAGGGGGGAGAGCACTGGAGAAACCACAGGGAATCACCAGCCCCAGCAGAGGCGCTGCAGGAAATAGCTGCAGGCACACGATCACGTTCCCATTCAACACTATACTTGTCTATAGGGCGAGTTTAGGAAGGGAGGTCTCCCCCCCCCCCGTTTTGGTGGCTCAGCCAACCAGGAAGCCAAGGGGAAAGAGCTGGGCGTGGCCAGGAAGGCAGCTCCAGCTGTGATTGGAGGATCAGCTTGCCCGCTGTCAAGAGGGGCTCTTTAACTCTCTCACTCCGAATAAAGCAGTTTGCTCCGCAGCCGCAGGGGCAGGCAACACGGTGACTTCTGGTCTGTGTTCTGACCGGGTAGGAGGCCCAATCCTATGTATATTTACTCCGAAGCAAGTCCCACTGAACTGAATGGATCTGACATACTCCCCAGGAAGCGTGCACACTGTAGCCCCTTGCAACGTGTCTGTGCATGCTTACTCAAAAGTAACTAAGCCCCCTCCTGACAGTTCAATGGGATTTACTCCCATGTAAACGTGCATGGGATACGTGCAACCCTAAACACATGTCCACAGAAATAAGTCTCACTGAATTCAGTGGGGGGCTTCCACCCTTGCTAGCAAAGTGTGTTTAGGATATTACAGGTTCGCAAAGGCAACGGGAATGCAAAACTTGCCACAGTCAGAATGCGGAGTGAAAAGGCAGCTTTTGCGGACTCCTCCGCTTTAGCAAAGATGAAAAGGTTTGCATAAACAGTGTGAGAGAGGCTCAAAGGGGATGAAAAAGTGCCCGTTCTTCACACGGCGGAGTTAATCCGGATTAAACCCTCAGAACAGACAAAGTTAATCCTGATGGTTTATGCAATAATAACACATCTATTAAATTGAAAACTCAAATCAGCCCTGGGAAGTGAAATATTATTCTAGATGCCAAAGTTGCATGCGGGATTTTTGAAATCGAAATATATTATTGCATACACATTTGGGATTTTGGAAGACACAGACCCTCTTCCCGGTGCTGCGGCAACCTGCTCCCAGGCAGTATTGACTCGGAAGTAAGTCACACTTCGTTCAATGGGACTTCCTCCTGAGTAACGGGGTGCTGAAGTAATTCATGACACAGGAGGAGGAATTTGGATTATGATTGAGCAAAGCAAAGATGAGGGAGGGGAGGGGAGGAGACCGGCTTCGGTGAAACTGACATGCAGGCAGAATCTGTGTGTGTAATTAAGTCCCCTTGGGCTCAGTGGGACTTGCTCTCAAGTAAGCATATACTGGACTGTAGAATTATAGTCTAATATCTGTACATTTACTCAGCAGTAAATCCCTCGGGTTTCAAGGACTTACTCTTGGGTAAGTGTGCCCAGCAGTGCAAATTTCCAATGAAATCCATGCATGTTTACTCAGCAAGAAGCTCTACTGAGCTTAATAGGAATGACTCCTAAGCAAGGAAGCTCAGTGTGTTCACAGTGGAACTTATTTCTGAGTAAACGTCCCCGAACTGGGTTGCCAGCATCACTCACTCTCGGGCTGGTAGGTCTTCTCCTGTTCAGTCCTGGCCGTGATCCATTGTGTGATCTCCTTGTGTAATCAACAACTGTAGGCACCCATTTACGCCGCAGGAGGAGGCGATGCCCTGGTGGATTTGAGCCTCAGCTCACAACGTTTAATGGCAGCTTTAGATTTTGAGCCTCAAGCTGTCGACAATCACACAAGCTGAAGCCAGTATTAAGGGGGGGATCGAAAGCATCTTCCAGGGAGGAGCAGATGTCCTGCTATTATTGAACACTCAGAAGGCCCAGCGCTTGCACTGTTGGGGAAGCCAAAAACCCTGGAGGTTTGCGCCTGTCCTAGGAATAAGGTTGCCAATGTCACTTCCCAACTCATGTGCCTCTGCCTTTTCATTCTGGCTTGTTCCCTGCTTCCCCTTCCAGAAAGAAGCCCAAACTGGTTAGTAAGGAACGGTGGCCATAAGCATTCAAAACAAGCCAGAAACGGAATTAATTCAATCCCACAAAACAAACAACAGAAACACCAAGAAAAGACTTGTGGCACACGAAATTGATGGCTGCATCATCTTCCATCAGACGCAGTGGACCGCAGTCCGTTTATTTATTCGCCAAAGGAAGAAGCTGTGTGCCCCCATTTTTGGAAAAGCACAAACGCATTGCATCTCTATTTCATGTCCTCCTTTTTTCCAAGAATGGGGGCACAGCCAGCCCCCACCCTGGCTGCCACCTGAGCCCTGTCTGGCACCTCCGGAGACTGACCCGCAGAAGCCTCGCCCACTTCACTGCGTCGCTCTGTCTGGTTCTGCACCCACCTCCATCACCCACCGGCCCCCACTGCTCCCCCCCCCACTCCCTTGACTGGAGAGTGGTGGGCTAAAGCGTCGAGAGACTTCCAGCAGCAGATTGGCAGGGCAGCACCACCTCCATTCTTCACCCACTGGCCTGCGTTGCTCCTCCTTGCTTGGATTGGCGAAGTTGCTCAAGAAGACACCCTGGCCCACCTCTCCTCTCCTCTCCTCCACACTTCCTGTTCTGCTTTGTCCCTTGCTTCCTTTTCCAGTCCAGGAAGTGGGAGGAAAAGGAAGAGGCTGGCAGAGCACCAGGTGCGTGCGTGCGTGCATGTGTTGGACCTGTACTGAGTGATGCCACTGGGCTGCCTAGACGGGTCTTGTCTTTCCTGACTGGGAGCAGCTTCCCAAAGGCCTCTCCTCCCAGCCAGCCCTGCTACTACTGCAGATGCTGCTGGGGCCTGAACTAGCTGCTAGCGGCTTCCCCATTCAAAGCTCAGCCACAGCCCCTCTC